>JASUAD010000003.1:9262500-9862500 GCA_037013555.1 Sextonia rubra | reverse complement strand
TTTAAAAAAGAAGGGTTCATATGGATTCCAAATGACTGAAAATTTATGTTCATCAAATGGTTATGATCATCATTTGATGATCATAATTTATCTTTCTCCGTAGAATTAGAGGGTTGGAAGTGAAGGAAGCATTAAAGCGAATGAAGACGAGAAAGGCAACAAGCCCATATGATATTCCGATAGAGGTATGAAAATGCTTAAGAGGGGTTGGGGTGAATTGGTTATATAGACTTTTCAATAAGATACTCGTGACAAAGAAATTGTTGGATGAATGGAGAAGAAGCATTGTAGTACCTAATATAAGAATAATAGAGATATACAAAATTGTACCAACTAGTAGGGGATTAAACTTATGAGTCATGCTATAAAGTTATGGGAGAGAATAATGGAGCAAAGACTTATATAGAAGACCAAGATTGCTGAAAATTAATATAATTTTATGTCAGGGACGTCAACTATAGAAGCTATCTTTTCACTTTGACAATTAATGGAAAAATATCGAACAAAGAGGAAAAATCTATATCTGGTCTTAATCGATTTAAAAAAAGCCTATAATAGGATACCGAGGGATTTAATTTGGTGGGTTTTGAAGAAAAGGAATGTCTCCAACGGTTACATTAAAATTTTCAAAGATATTTATGAATGAGCAGTAAAAAATGTGAGAACCACATGTGGAAAAACAGGTAGATTCCCCGTGACTTTAAGTTTTCATCAAGAATCAACCTTAAACCTTTACCTCTTTACATTGATTATGGATAAGTTAAATGCGCATATTCAAGAAGAAGTACCATGGTGTTTGTTATTTAAAGATGATATAGTATTGGTAGATGAATCAAGAGCTGGTGTAAATGCAAAACTCAAAAGATGGCGATGGACGTTAAAATCTAGAGGCTTTAAAATAAGTCATACAAAGACAGACTATATGGATTGGAATTTTAGTGGACATATGCAAAGTATTGAAACTACTATCAAAATTGAAACTCATAAGATACCACATAGAGATTCTTTTCAGTATTTGGGCTCGATGATTAGTAAAGATAGGGAAATTGACGAAGATGCTTAGCATAGGATAAAAGCTGGATGGGTAAAGTAGAGACTAGCTTCTGGTGTGCTTTGTGACAGGCGAACGCCAACGAAATTGAAGGGCAAACTTTACAGGACAATGGTTAGACTAGCTATGACATATGGAGTAGAATGTTGACCAATTAAAAAGATGCATATACATAAGATGGATGTGGTGGAGATGTGAATACTTAAGTGGATATGTAGTAAAACTAGAAAAGAAAAAATTAGAAATGAGCACCTTCAAGAGCATTTAGGGGTAGCACCAATAGGGGATAAGATTAGAGTAACCCGTTTAAAATAGTTTGAGCATGTTGAGCGTAAGACAGTTATGGTACCGGTGAGAAAAAGTTTGGCTATCTAGTAAGACAGTTATGGCATCGGTGAAAAAAAGTTTGGCTATCCAGGTAGATGACCCATCAAAAGGTAGGATTAGACCAAAGAAAACATTAATGGAGGTCATTAAATCAGATTTGAAGAAGTTTAACTTATCTAAGGATTTGGTTCAAAATAGAATAGAATAGAGAAACAGAATTCATGTAGCTGACCCCAACATGGTTGGGTTAAGGATTTGATGATGATGATGATGATGAAATGTTTATGATCATCAAAATCAAGTTTGAAATGTGTGCCATATAAGAATCTAAAGAAAAGAACTCCAAGTGACCAAGACCAATTCTAGCATTCTCCTAAGTTACTGGACTAGCAAAATAAATATTAAAAAAAAGTACCCCACAGTTAACAATTGATAAGTGATGCCCATAAAATGATTTCTAAGTTGGTTTTGGAATGAAAGAAGGTTAACAAAAGGACAAAAGCTTGTCCTAATGGTGTTTTTGTCATTCATCATGTACTTCTTTGAAAATGTGCCAAAAATTTTATACCATTTTGAAATTTTCCAAAAAAATCCAACTCTTGAAATTCATCATTTTAGCCATTTTAGTGAGAAACTAGGGTTAGGTGTTTTTTTGCCGGCACCAGCAGAAGGTGAAATTTGATAGATTACATTAAAAATTAGGTTTTTAATGTACAAAAGAGCTAGGGTTTCGTCTAGAAAATCAAGATTTTGGGCCTTGGGTATTTTAGGCAGTGGCGGACCCAAGATTTTCGTTTGGGTAGGCTACACTATTGCTAGGCTTTGTTAGACTTTTTTCACATTAACAGTCGCAAAAGAGAAAATGCATTGCATTAAAATGACACAAAATAAAGGAAACGATAAATGCAATTTCATCAAAATCAAGGTTGACCTAAAAAACATATAACTTAATTGGAACAATTATAACTTAATTTTAGTTGGTAAGGTTGGAACACATGTCCAACAACTTGATTATGCCCAAGCCATGAGGCCTTCAACAATCAAGAGGTGGAACCCAAACATCGTTTTCACAGCAGAAACTCACAACACAACTCAAATAGTATTCACATTAAAAACTCACATTATTCATGGCAAAAACTCAGGACATCGAATATAACACACAAATAAAAAAAAATTGACATAGAAAGAGAGATAGGGATAGAGAGAGGCATAATACCTAAAGAAACTAAAGAAATATCTCTCAATAAGAATTAAAATCTCCACAAGTATCAATAAAGAAAAGTATATAGCAAACCCCACAATTATATTTCCTCAGAATCCACAGGGCTTCAATAATCGAAACCCTATAAATTCAAGTATCAAATAGACACTCAAATATATATTTGAACAAGTTTTTAAGTTAAATGGACACAAAAGTAGACTTGCCGAACAGAATCCAATCGGATTGAGTCTAGGTTTAGGACTTAATACCACACCATCCTGAATAATATGGATTTATGACTTTTGAATAAGACCCAACTACAATTCTCTTCTTTAAAAGAAAGAGCCTCTCTATTTTGATTTTTCATTTTAAAATTTCTTAAGATTCTTAAGAGTGCATCTTGATGGTGAATATTTGCTATGTGATTCTTCTTTGTATATGATTAAAGGAAACTGAAAACATAAATGTACTTTTCTCGATAATGCATGTCCCAATTTGTAAAGGGTCCAACTAGATGTATATCAGTAACAATAATAAGGTGAATAAGAAGCCAATACACTCATGGATGAGTGTTGTTGGCACTTGGTTTCACACACATGCTCAACAACAACAACAACAACAACAACAATAATATTAGTAAGGGGAATAAGAAGAGTAGATTTGGATTAAAAGTTGGCCAAGTATTACTTTAAAAGGATCATTGATTTTAGAAACTCAAAGTCTAATAGTTTTTTAAGATCACTTTTATGTGTGTTTGTTAGATCAGTATTAATTGAGATATGAACATGTTCATAGAAATAGTGGGTGTGGGAAGGTTTGGTTAGTGGGCCTCACTATAAAGTATTTGCGGTTTTTACATGGAAGTTGCCTCGAGCTTCACATGGGCTTTTCTACTAGTAATATGCAGCTATAATGCATTTTTATCATATTTGGATGTTATCTAGGTTATTTATCTAATTGGTCTATTTTTCTCTTTCTTGATTGGTGAACTATTAGCTAACTGGCATTGTCGCTATTTTGTAGGAAAAAGAAAAAAGGACAGCCGCCCAGTGCACAAGGCTCCCGCATAGCAGGGTTGAGAGGGCAAGATGTACACAGCCATACCTTCGTGCAACTATACAACTATACAATTATATAATTGTAGGAAACAATTATATAATACAACTATACAAATGGTTAATGGCACAACTGTGATCTGTTTCAACTCCCTCACACCCATGACCTCATCTTAATTGACACCGGAAGTGTTATTGGAGAACCCATAGATAAGGATCATCCTAGTAAATATATTGGGTTAGGGGTCAAATTCTCTTCCCCACCACTATTCCCACATACCATAGAGACATCGACTACTCTCTCTGTCCACCAAATCAACAAATACAATGATCAGATGCGACCCACTCTCAGCTGAATAACAAAGAGGAGGAGAGCGTTTCATACCTGCTTTTCCTTCTCTATGCGATTTTGGGTTTTCTTGCCGAAGAGAGTTATTCCCTTCCTTGTCTTCTGCCAAGAGGGTCTTCTTTCTTTCTGCGATTTGTGGGTTGTCTACTAGAGAGAGAAGGTACTGCAGCGCTTGACGACGATTTGGGGTTTTTTGCAGCAAAGAGAGAGAAATAGCGAGAGGAAGAGATAGTCGAATGGAGAGAGGAAGTCGACGTTGCGCCACCACCGGACAGGAACCTTACCATCGGCCGGAATCCCGACTGAGGACGCAATTTATTTACAACCACCCATTTGCATAGTATATTGAAAGATTGAAAACCCTCTCATTTGATGCTAGGGAATATTTAAATAAGGTCTTAAGATTTTATTTTATTTTAAAAAAGGATATAAGTTTCAAAACTTCCTAAATTAATCTCTAATTTTTTAATAAGTTTTCAATTAAGGACGTTTGCCCATTTAAAGGTACTTCATGGTTAGAATGCAAAATTACCAATCATTTAAAGCTATGTTATGATTTTAGCAGCCACTATATATTGTCGATCATCATGGAGACGCTAGTTATTCTTGATCATCGTAAGGATGCAGAGAACAAAATGAGGAGAATTTAGAGCAATTGAATGAAAATTTATTTTAATAAAAGGTAATTTGGGTATTTTCAAATATTTGAAGGAAAAAGTTGTCGAAAAATAACTTTAAATGGATAGATATTCTTAATTAAGAACTTCTTGAAAAACTTAAGGATTAATTTGAAAAGTTTTAACACTTGTGTCTTTTTTGGAAATATGGTAAAACTTTTGGCCTTATTTAAATATTACCTAGTATCAAAGAAGTGGGTTTTCACTTTTTCAATATACTTGTGCAATTGGGTGGTTATAACTAAAAACAAAGTGCATAAAAAGTTTTGTTAAAAACTAAACTATAGATTTTTTATGTTGTCACATTGCTTTCTTTTTTATCCCTTGTTCTCCTTTATCTCCTTCGTCTTCAAATTTTCTTTTCTCTTTTCTCTGTTCAAGGAACATGAGATTGCTAAATATAAGATTACAAAGAGATAAGAAACATAAGATAGCCATGTGGTAAAGGCATCTCTCTCTCCCCAAACTGCTTGGGATTGGCCTGAGCTCTCTCGATTAGAGGTGGGCCCTATAGATATTCTTTTTAGGTGGGTGAATATGTAAACTAAAGATCGGATTTTTGAAATATACAATGGTTTTTTTTCTTGCTTGTTACTAGTGCTAGAGGTTGATCCTTGGCGCTTAGCTGAGGTGAGATGCCCCTTATCACTGAGTTTCTCATGTGTTTTCAAATCCAAGCTATCATAATTGACCATATTCTCAATTTGACATTATTTCAGCTAGTGAATGCAATTATAAAATACATGTAGTCAAAAATTTCATTAAACTTTTGAATATTTATAATTAAGAGTTAAGATTGTCTTAGTTATAGTAATATTTAACCGTTCCCATGAACCTATCTTTTTGAATTGGATGCACCCTACCTAGGCCCCACACTAGAAGAGAGCTCTTTGTAACTAGGCCCACATTGGAGTGTCCAAATCCTTTTGAGTGTATCACCATGCTTCTAGCGAATGGGAACTCCATGGAGCCCACTGATTACTCAAATTGCTCAAAATGAATAAGCTTCCCTTTATGTCCCATAGTTCCACTTTGATATCATATAATTGAGCATATTCTTATATATGAAAGGGACTGTTTCCAATTGAATTCAATTGGGAAATCACCCCTTGATCTTGACTACCTTTGATTTTGAATTTTCATTTAAAACATGCTTTCTCACCAACAATCATCCATTTCTAAACTCAAGTCGTTTCTCTTATATACATTTTCCTTCTCCTGTGGGATGGAGATGCCTGCGTTTCTTGTAACGTTTTCATCATGGAGAATGCCTCCATCGGTGAGATGATTGCATACCTCATTTCATCTCCTCCATTTTATAAAGGTCTACCTCTCTTCTTCTTCAAAAATCTTCACTTCTCCCCTCTCTCTTCTGTTTCACCAATCTTCACTTTTCTCCACTCTATCTTTTTCTCTAACTGGAGCAGCTTCTTCAACATCATCACCAGAGGTCATTGCCCATCATATCGAGAGGCATTTTGCCCCTCAACCGATGCCTACTTGGTCTGGAAATCCAACGGCCTATTCGAATTCTCTCCATAGCATTCATCATCCACAAAAGGCCAAATACTGACATCTTTTAACTAACAGACAAGCGATGTTAAAGTAGAGATGTATCAAATCACTTTTTTTTTTCCTTTGGTGGAAAAAAAACCAAGCTCTAATTGGAGAAGTTCATTGACAATGTTTAGATCAGGTTATGTTTGCTGTGAAAAATAATTGAGATTAAATAGGTGTTCCAGAAGTTTTAATATCCTAATCTCCTTTTTTACCCTTCATTTTATAACTTCATTTTTGGTTTCTTCTTGTTAATCTTAATATTAGTTGATGATAAAGTCATGAAGATCTTAATGCAAACCAAGTGCATGTTGTAATGCCCATTATAAAATTTTCAAATTCACACTTCCTTTAGTCCTTTAAGTCAAATAATGAATTTTGGATATTTATGGATATGTACAAGGCCTATTTTAACTCTTTGATATGTTAGATTGTGGGTTGATATATTTCTGCCAACTGTAAACCATGAGTTTAGTCGTTTGATATTGTGACTCATGGAAAATAGACCAATGCTGGGGAACACTTTGAATTAGATAGTGGATGAGAGGGTGTTGAAACGATCGAGAAAACCTTGATAACCAATACCAAAAAAAGGTGGATGTAATAAAGACTAAGGTGTTCCACTTTGAAAAGAAAAATGAGTGGCTTCCTTTCTTTGTTTATGTTCTAACTTTTTTCTTTCTTGGTGGCAATATTACTGAGGAGACATTTTCAAGGACTCAAATCACCTATTCAACAACTCCATTTGGCTTGGTAGAACAAGATATCATCATCAAATAATCCCAACCTTCAATCCATCAATAAACCATTTCCTGCTACCTATTTCAGATAGAGTAAATCATCCATTCTTATACCAACTACCAGATACCAGGTCCGCCCATTATAAATTATTTTTGTAATGTCATTCCTCCATAGTGTAGCCCACAAAATAAACACTTCTTAAATATCATTACTCTCTCTATCATTGTTTTAGACTGACTAATTTGAGTTTAAAATGACCACATTCTCAGCATGAAAATTTTATTACAACCTAAAAATTATATTACAATTATATATTCTTCTTTTAATTCCATATAGATCTAAAATACGCATAAAGCAACTAAACATTGAAGATTTATAAGAATATTGCTTAGCAAGTGCTATAAAAGACATATAACAATAAATGATGGAAGATGGAATAAAAACATAAAACTAAAAAGGAGGGCCAAAATAGGAGTGTGTGCCTGTTTTGGGTTTACCAATGAAGTTTGCTAGCATATCAACCTCCCTCAATGCATTAGAGGAGACATCCGAGGTTGCACAATGGTGTGTGATTTATTTATTTATTTATTTATTGAATGCACTTTTCACATGTAGGATGATGAGCCACAAGACAACCAAGAGGTTGCATTTGAAAAATCAATTCCGGTGGTGAAACTACCCAGAAAAGCACAAATAGAAACCTAGAAAAGAACATGAAGACAGCCTCAAAGCCTCCTTAATAACCAATATCTCTCTGTTGAATTCCTTAATGCCAATGGGACTTGAAATGTTGGATATCCCTTCTATGATTTTGAAAAGCTCATCTAATACTTGCCAAGTTCAACCGGGAACTAACAACCTAATTCCATATTAACTTGGTGATAGTGATGTAAACAACCCAATCTTGCTTGCAAGCTACTCAAGCTCGGCTTGATTGGGCTCAACTTTTGCTCATTAATTGTTCAATGAGCCAAGCACAAGTTAGGCCCTACATGACAATGTTATATCAACCAAAGGTGATCCTTGTATATGAAAAGAAAAAGAAAAAAAACCATATATTATCTGCAACCAATGTGGTATTGAATATGACATAAGATTGTTTCCCTTCGTATATATGGGTTTGATTTACTTTGGAAAACAAAAGGCCCATGCCCACTATAAAACCATGTTCTCTGTAGAATCATATGTTTTTTTTTTTTTTCTTTTCAATTGGTAGATGGATTTTGTTATAATAAAAATGTACAATATGAATTAGATATGTATATGAATTGTGCATAATTTACATGCACAAGCTACTCTATAAAAAAAATACAAGTCAAAGCTTCCTCCAAATTATGCAAAACAGTTTGCGACCAAATTTAAAAATCATTAGTGCAAAGGCATGGTGATTCTCTCTATCCTCATTTAGCCAAACTATGTGATAGGGCATTTGCACATCACTAATCTTACACAAAAGAAATTGAAATAGGTCACCAAAGCACTCATATGTCCCTTCCTGGGGATTCCAACTCATTTGCTTCTACCCATTTGATTAAATTAACTGATTCCCCTATGATGGTTTTTATTACTTTAGCATTTTAAGAAAAAATTTCAAATCCTCCCTTATTGTCATTATTTTCACTTTTTTGATATGTCAAGCCTACTGGACTCAAAAATGTGCATAACTTTTCACCTAAGGTGGTTAGTTGGAACCTTGCCAATTCTCATTAGTCTCTGTTTGGCTCTTGTGGCACCAACCCATCCACATAAAATTTCAGATGTCTTGGGTTGGGTGCATTCCATGAGGGTTAAAATGTTACATGTCTTGGGTTGGGTGCAATTCATGATGGACATATGCTCCACTCTTTTTTCCCTCCGATCTTTAAAGTTTTTCCAATTGCTAAGTGCTTGTGATTGCTGATCTCTTCCTCTCTCCATATCAATGGAGATTCACTTAATGTGATCAAGTAAAAATTTTATATGTAATAGGGTTGGGTTCAGCCTTCCTTACTAATACACACGAGTAAATATCATTGCTCTCTCCATCATTGTTTTAGACTTGCCAATTTGAGTTTAATTGTAAATGACTACATTCTTAGCATGAAAAACTAATCACAACCTAAAAATTACATTACTGCTTTATATTCTACTTTTAATTCCATTTGGATCTAAAATACCCATAAAGCAACTAAATATTGAAGGTTTATAACCTTTTTTATTAAAAAAATATTTTCAAGAATGTCATAAGAGGCTGAGATATTAGATTCACTATATCAGCTAGTATTTGAAGTTAAACACTTTCGTGGCATTGTGGGCTGTAGATGGTCACTAGAAAACAACAAAAAAATTATCTAAGATAAATTAAAATTATTTTTAAAGTATAAATTTTAAAAACATTCCTAGTATACAAGACCATACACACTTTCAATACATAATTTGTTGCACAAAAGTAGTTTATATTTTTTAATTTTAATGTTTTCTCCTCTGATAGTGCAATGATGGAGATAAAAGCAATTATATTAAGAGTACAACTAGATCAAAAAATCTAGTACCTAGCATGTCTTAAGTGTGGTAAAAAGGCCTAAGTAAATAAATCAAATAATAGTTGTCAAGTGTGCAACCTGTCTGCGATTAAGATTTATTCAAGGTAATTTTAGAATATTATTACCATAACGGTTTTAAACTAATAGTGATAGTAGTAGGTCAGTAGGAAACATCTCTATACGTAGAAAAGATTGAAGTAGACATTATATATATGAAGTCTCAATTCATATCTTTCATGAAACTAGGCACTACCATTATCGAAAACCCCAACTGGAATATTGGAGATTTATTCATGAAGCTTAAAAAAGAAGATAGGACCGAACTTGGAGTCTTTCACTTTGGTGGATGTCGTAAAGGTGAAAGATATAAAAGTGGAATATCTACTTGGAGTGAGTTAGAAACACCCGACTTGACCGTATGGAAAGGAGTACAAATTTGTAGGTATATAATGTATTCATTGTCTTTCATTTTACCATTCCATCTCATTTGCAGCCATGCTAAGTGTTATAGTGCTTTATTGTATTTTGAATTGATACTTGATGGTTTAATGTAGTGGATCTATTTTTTGTCTCCGCATTTGATGAGTATGATTTGCTCATTTTTTAGGGATCTAAACTTTCTATGTTGGTGTTGGGATGACTTCCACTGCTTGGACGGGGGCATTTTGCTAGTTAGTAATGAAAAGAATTATCTTACAAGTGAATTGCATTGCAATTTTGGTCCCACTTGTGCTAGCTTTGATCATGGTCTGGCATGAGGCCAAAATTTACACTCATAAGACCTTTATTCTTTGTCGGGTTCGATCTTAAAAAAATGCTCTCTATTCGATGTGAGTTCATTAAATTAAGGGCAATGATAGCGATGAGAAATCTATACCTTTGTGTTTATATAGGAGTAAATGAGAGATGAATGTCAAATCATAAAAATGTAATAAAGGTCACAAATATTAAAGTAAATATTAGGGGCGTGTTAAAATCTTGTTTGAATAGCATGAGCTAAAGCATTGGAGAGAGTAGGAAAGAGCAATTTTTGCAGTTAAATTAATTAAATATAACTTTTTTAAGCGGATAAGAAGAGACATATGAAGGAATAAAAGATTAGTGACATCTCCGCTCAAATTTTTATCAAAATAAGATAAAGTAAAACACAATATATTACATGGCTACTTTTTCTCCATCTTTTTATTACGTAGGTTAAATCCATTGTTCTAAAAGATCTTTCCAAAAATTCTCATCCCTTTGATAGACATGTATCTAGGTAGGCTCCATGAGCCGAACCGCATTTTAACACGTTGGGGCTGATTATAGGAGAAGATATTTCAATTATTACTAAGGTGATTAATATAATTCTCCATGTGAAATTCGTCTTACATTAACCACGTCATTAATCACAACAATTAAGAAGACCCACGCCAACCCAAAATATCTCTCTCCCCATATAAATATCACCATCTCACCTTATCATGATAAGCTGAAAACACACTCTCTTTCTGCAATTGCAAATGGCTACCAACACCATGGGAAAGACCTCGCTCCTCCCCCGGTCACGAACCCCACCATCAGAAAATCTGAGCCGTCCATCTTCTACTTCATCATCCATCTCTACCCTCCTTCCTTCCCTCTCTTCACCCTTCCTCTCCTTTTCCACGCGTCCCGTGCCGTTGGATCGCTCTCGCAGGAGGCATCGGACGGCTGTGATTCGATCTGCAGTAGACGCCGAGTACTCGGCGAGGAGGAGCAGCGGAAACGAGCCGCGAGAGACGATTCTGCTCCCAGGGTGCGATTTTAACCATTGGCTGATCGTGATGGAGTTCCCAAAAGACCCTGCTCCCACTAGAGAGCAGATGATCGATACGTATCTCAATACGCTCGCCACCGTATTAGGCAGGTATATACGACTACGAGGCCGTATGATTAGACTGTTTTTTGTTTTTTTACCTGCTTGTCGTACAGTCCTACTAAAAGAATTAATATGCGCACACAATAGCCTATTCTAGACAAGACTCTGACACAGTAAGATCAAAGTTCGTGCCAACTTATATGACATTTTTCTCGGCGGAAAAAGTTTGTACGGTGGAGATTCTTAGAAGAAGAGGATTGACTTAGTGGCTATTTCTTACTTATGTGTGTTGTGTGGTAAGGACAATGGGACGGTAGACTATTTATTTGTGCAATGCGAGTTTTTTTTATTATTAGTGGTGTAGGCTTGTTTTGCGATGTTATGTTCTTTAGAGCTTTCTGAGGTTGTTGGTGAGAATTTTTTAAGCTTGGAGGTTTTCTTCTTCTTTTGGTAGCGGATTGATCCTCTGGAGGGTTATCTGTTTTGCTATTTGTGGTCAGTGTGGAAAGAAAGGACCATTAGAAATTTTAATGACTCTTGTTGTCCGTGGAAGATTTTTCGCAATTGGTGGTGATTCGTATTGCTAAATGGGCCTCCTTCAAGAGAGATTCGAAATTTTAGAATAGATGGTGCCTTGCATGACTGGGAGGCTTCTTTATCTTGTGGGATGAAGAGGGTGAAAAAGGTAGTGCATTGGGTTCCTCCTGTTGTGAGGGTGTTGCAATTCAATGTGGATGGGGCAGCTAAAGGAAAACCCAGGCTGGTAGGTATTGGTGGTGTGCTCCGCGATAGTTGGGGTTTTGTGTTGGTAATGTTTTCTAAGAATGTTCGGACTATGGAGTCTAATGAGGCAGAGGTGTTGGCTATCCTTAAAGCTGTTTCGTATTTTTCCCTCCTCCTCCTTTCATTCAATGTTAGAGGTTGATGCAGTATTGACCTCATGGCCACATGTGTAGGGCCATATTAGATTCAATATTTATATTTAGTAATTATATGTCATTAGATTGCTAATTTTATTTTATGTGTTGTAATTAGGATTTAGTTTCTTATATTATGTAGTTTCCTAGTTTCATTAGATTTCTTAGGCCTTAAGTTATTTTATTATTTATATGGCATTGTAATGAAGAATTATTTAGAGACTTGGATTGATTAATAGATTTGTGGATTTTTATCCAGGAGGTGTGTCTTCATGTGTGTTGAAGTCTTGTTGAAGACTATTTGAAGTGTTTTCGAACACGTGGTTCGGCACTTTACGCAAGCCTTAACCTTAAGGCTGCATCAGTTTGGTATTGGAGAGAAGATCCACATCGCTCTGATCACCCTCAGGTCACCGATCGGAGCCTATCTATCCATCCAGCTAAGCTCTTCGTCCAATCTACACCTTCCTCATCTCCAATTCCATTGTCCATTCCTAAACCATAAGCCGATGAAACCCACCAAATCCTCAACCAAGTCTGATTGTACCCATCACCAAGTCGACCTTTCAATCTTGTCAGCCGTCTGAGAACCTTCTCCCCAAGCCAGTCAATTGAGATTGCATTTGAACATCCTTCACTTTTCAAGCCCCTACCCATTGTGACACTTGACACCCCATCCTTTACCGCAGAGCCTCGTGAACCCTCTTTCCATTTCGGAATACCCTAAAATCCAAAACAACCAAATCCAAAACCTCAATCCTTCAACCCTAATCGAAACCTAATCCAACTACCCCTCTTCCTTGACACTATCGTCCCTTAACCAATAAAAAAAGGGTGGCCCAGTGCACGAGACTCCTGTATAGCGGGGTATGGGGAGGGCAAGATGTATGTAACCTTACCTTCATTTTGTAAAGGCTATTTTCGTAATTTGAACCCGTGTCCTCCGGGACGCTACCAGTAAGCTTTTATCATGCCTCAACCCATACTAGAAAAAAAGTTTAAAAAAAAAAGATTAGAGAAGGAGAATAGAGGAGAAATGGAGGGAATCAACAGGTGTACCTGGCACTTGCGATCACACCATCTAGCAATAGTCCGCAGATTGCCGTCATCACGAAGGTTGCCCTGTTCCCTCTCCAGCGGGGAAAAAAAAAGCAGCAAGTAGAAGAAGAAAAAGGATGTGAGGCGAGAGGAGCGGTTTGAGAGGGGAGCATACTTTCCACCATCACTCGCTATTTACTGCATGCCGGCATCGTCACTGTCGCCCGCCCAAGCCACCCATTGCTGAACTTTAGTCCTTTTCCATTTATTGCATGGAGAGCCAGCAACAAAAAGGTTCAAAACCTTTTTTTTTTTTTTTTTTTTGGAGAGCTAATCGCGGAGAGAAAGAGACGCACGTGTCATTCATGACACATGCTAGCCCAAATTGCATATGAGCGGCACAACACAAACAGTAGCAGCGTCATCTTTACTACAATTGAGCGATCAAGTACATGATTAAACCCAATAGTCAAAAATTATTTTCTTGATTTTGAATCCATCTCTAGTCAAGTTTTTGATTCATCTTTGCTAGCATGTTTGTGGAGTACAGATCTTCATATTAGGTTTGTCCATTCTTTAATCTACGATGAAATTTCGTGATACTGCAATCTTTAATATACTTCAAAGATTCAAATGTGAAGATAAATATTGCTGATGGTATTTTTAAAATGTAGTCTATTTTTGGTTATTCCTTAATTTGAAATTAGGAGAAATGTCTGTTCTTGACTATGGTGACATGTTTTCATGGCTCTAAGATAAGTGTGGATTCGAAGATGAGGAAGAACATGACTTGATTAGTTTCATTAGAGGCTTAAAACCAGAAATAGTGGAGACAATGAATGATTGCAAGAACATCCATGGAGCATATTGAGCAGCCATTCGTGTGAAGCAGATGTTTAAAAGCTCTCATTTAATAAAAGTTACGCCTCAAGAAGAAAAGTCACCACAAATAATGACAGACAATGCTAAGGAACCAATGACTGAGGATATGCAGTCTGAAAAGCCAAAGCAGGACACAGAAGATTCCACATCTACACTTGGCCTCGAAAGTTCTCCTATGAGTAATGATGATCAAGAAGTGCATACACCGAGACAAAAAGAACAACTTGTTGCTATTGTAATGCCCTACCCTTCACGCATACATGATATTGTCCGCTTTGGCCTATGGGCCTCACGGTTTTGCTTCTGGTGGGCCTTAACCCACCAAAAGGCCTCATACAAGGTAAGGGTGCAAGTTTTATATATAAACCTATTCACTTTCCTCTCTATAGTCAATGTGGGACTCTAGGATGTTACAATCCACCCCTCTTAGGGCTACATGCACGTCCCTGTGCAGTAGCCTGCCAGTTCCTGTAGCCTGCCAGCCCTTTTGGCCCGCCCACATATGAACCCGCCCACTTGCACCAGGCCACAGCAGGGACCCACACTCAAACTAGTTGAGAGTCGGCTCTGATACCATTTGTAACATCCTACCTTTCACGCATGCATGATATTGTTCGCTTTGGCCCATGGGCCTCACAGTTTTGCTTCTGGTGGGCCTCAACTCACTAAAAGGCCTCATGCAAGGTAAGGGTGCAAGCTTTATATATAAACCTATTCACTTTCCTCTCTATAGTCGATGTTGGACTCCAGGATGTCACAAATGTGGGACTCCAGGATGTCACAATCCACCCCCTTATGGCTGCACGTTCCTGTGGAGTAGCCTGCCAGCCCTCTTGGCACGCTCACATATGAACCCGCCCACTTGCACCAGGCTACGGCAGGGACCCACATTCGATCTAATCGAGAGTCGACTTTGATACCATTTGTCACACCCCTCCTTATACGCATGCATGATATTGTCCGCTTTGGCCCATGGGCCTCACGGTTTTATTTCTGGTGGGCCTCAACCCACCAAAAGGCCTCATGCATAGTAAGGGTGTAAGCTCTATATATAAACCCATTCACTTTTCCTCTCTATAGTCGATGTGGGACTCCAGGATGTCACAGCTATCCCCTATATACATTCTCACATTGATTATGTCATCGGGGATCAACAATGGAAATTGGGAGATGAAGATCTGTTAGTCAAAGATTGTGATTTGATAGTGCAATTTTTCCAAAGGAGGTCTCTAATGGTTTGATCGCGCATCCACGCACACTTTCGTTGTCAAATCAACTATTCAGAGTTTTAAAGAAGTATGCACAATATCAAGCTTAGCCAATGGATCGAAAGTTCTTCCGGTTGATCTTTGACCCAGGTAGACATTTAGTGAACTCGAGGTTGAGCTCTTTCCAAGCCGGGGATAATGATGCAGTATTGACCTCATGGCCACATGTGTAGGGCCAAATTAGATTTAAAATTTATATTTATGAATTATATGTCATTAGATTGCTAATTTTATTTAATGAGTTGTAATTAGGATTTAGTTTCCTATATTATGTAGTTTCCTAGTTTCATTAGATTTCTTAGGCCCCAAGTTATTTTACTATTTATATGGCATTGTAATGAAGAATTATTCAGGTACTTGGATTGATTAATAAATTTGTGGATTTTTATCTTAGAGGTGCATCCTCGTGTGTATTGAAGTCTTGTTAAAGACTATTTGAAGTGTCCTCGGACACGTGCTCCGGCACTCTACGCAAGCCCTAACTGTAGGGCCTGCATCAAAGGTGGAAAGTGATTCCCTCAATACTATTTTGTGGGTGTCTTCTTCGGTTGTCATTCCTTGAAGATTTCAATTTTACTTTAATGAAATTAGATCTCTATTGTCTTTGATTCAAGTGAAATTTCAACGTGTTGGGACTCGAACTTAAACCGTAAGTGCGCTACACTATGTCCATAACTAGTGAGCAACAGCTGGGGAAAAAATTCTTTCCTAATTGTACATGAGTTAGTTCTAATCTTCTTTGCATGTACTTGTAACAAGCTCAACAGCGTGCCTTCTACTATAGTAAACGGTCTGCGTTGGGGGGAGTTATATGAAAGGATTGGATTGATCACAGGCTAAGAAGCACAGACACTTCTAAGAAAGTTACGTGTCCGTGTCGGACACCGACACTCCTCGGACACTTTCGGACACGTGTCCGATACTATTTAGCCGTGTCCATAATTAAGAACTAAAAATCTTAATTTCGGACACTTGTTTGACACTCTTTTTGCAACGTGTCCCACAATTCTTAGCCCGTGTCTATGATTAAAAAATAAACATGTGGCTAATATATCTTGGACACTTTGTTAACATGTGGTTATTAAAACTTGTAAACTTGATATATGACAATTTTATACCATAGAAAAATATATGATTGTAAATATCAATCATATCACAAGCAAAAGACAAATAAATATTTCACTAAAGAATAGGCCTCAAGATTGTCTTCTTTTTTGCTTTTTTTTTTAGGGAGGAGAAAGACATGATGCGTCCTTTTCTTTATATGGATTTTATGGAACTATGGATATTTCATGTTTAATGATTATGAATTATGTATTAGTGTTGTATTGATATTTGATAATTTGATATGTTTGTTAGTTGGTACTTTAATTTTTATTTTTTGATTGCTAAATAGATTAAAAAAGTTAAAATGATATTATTTTTTTAGTAGATGATTATATATATAAATTAATATATATTATTAACGTGTCCCCGTTGTGTCCGCGTCCTACTTTTTTGAAAAATGCCGTGTCGGCGTGTCCGTGTCGTATCGTATCTGTATCTCGTGTCCGTGTCCATGCTTCTTAGATCACAGGGTTCCCACATAGGATGTGCACACACATGTTCTATGGGTTTTGTCCCTTAGTAGAATACACTGCATAGGGGCTGTTTCTAATCTTCTTCGCAGATGTCCTAATCATATCAAAAAACATCCCTTGATTTTCACTTCTATGGGAGGTATCCACATGCTTCCTTTTCTGTGCACATTTCTAATTCTATACATGTAACTCCACACATCTATCTTAAGATGCACATCTCACGCCATGCAATTTAGCTTTTCTCTCCTTTTTTTTTTTTTTCTGGTTTGCCCAACTTTCAAATCCATACAACAAAGCAATTTAATCCTCAGAGTCATGTTGGTGGTTATTAGTTAATAGGAAGAAAATGGTCAAGAGTCCAATATCAGTGGTCTAATCCTCTTCTGTGTGTATTCCTAATTTTATACTTTCTTGTAACTCACTTGTCTATTTTAGCATGTACATCTCAGGTACATGTAATTGGACTTCTTGCTAGTTTTTATTTACCTGTCTTTCAACTCCATACAATAAAGCAAATGTAACCTCACAGGCCAATTGGCGGTTATTAGATAAGTGCTAAAGAGGAAAATAGTGGAGCCCAAATTCAATGGTCTAATAAGTATAATCTGATGGTGTTTTTTATTTTTGGAAAGAAATTAGAATCTGATGGTAAGATTGTCTTTTTAGTTATTTTTACAATGACTTATTTCTGATCATGCCTTTGTTTTGGACATCCTGGATTGATGCATGCATATGTATTATAGATGATCTTGTTTCAAAGAGATGCACTTCTGTTTGTTGTTGCTTTAAGATGCTCAATTTGTTGTTTGTAATAGTCTTCATCCACAAAGAAGTGTGAATTGTGTTAGGAGTGGTGCTTTGATCATGTGTAGAAAGTTGTTCTGGTGGAAAGTTCTTTCTACTCTTTTGTTCATGCCTTACTGTCATTTCCTGATTCAGCATGGAAGAAGCAAAGAAGAACATGTATGCTTTTAGCACAACCACTTACACTGGATTCCAATGCACAGTATCTGAAGAAACATCAGAGAAATTCAAGGGTACGTGAATACCCAGAGGCATTTTTTTGAAATATCTTGGTTTTGCATTTTTGTATAGGTTTCTAAGAGTCTTCTATGTTTCTTTTTTCTGTTTGTGTAGGATTGCCTGGAGTTCTTTGGGTATTGCCAGACTCGTACATTGATGTGAAAAATAAGGATTATGGAGGTCAGTTATCTTGCATGGGTGTAGACATTGATTTTCCTTTTTTTTTTTATTATTTCTTTTCTTTTGAGATAATTGTGGAAAGGAAAATATGAAACCTTGGCATAGAAAAGGAAAAAGGGTTGCTTTGAATTGACCAGAAGTAGTATATGGGTGGTCTGATTATAGCTCTCTTGTACTGCCAGCTTTTGTTAATAGAAGTTTCCCTTAAAAAAATGTACATTGGTGGTCTTCACATTTCAGTGATATGGATAATTCAACTGGTGGATCATATCATCAATAAGATGTTTCCAAGTAATCTTCTCCATTGGTAAATCTATGGCATATGGTACATTTTGTTTCCATTCCTGTTGAATATGGTTCGCTATCTTAAATTATCTGTTTTTAGGCCCCTGAAGGGCAATTAAATATCACTCTTTGGAGAAACACATGGCCCACCCATGAACAGTGTAGGTTCTGAAAGATGAACCCTGTCTGTTGAGTTGTTGGGTCAGACAAAAACGTTTTGCATCCTATGCTTAAGCCTTAATGTGCATTTGTTCATTTTCTTGCCTGCTTTCAGGAGATAAGTATATAAATGGGGAGATAATCCCCTGCAAATACCCAACTTATCAACCAAAGCAACGTAGCAGTTCAAAATACGAGAGTAGAAGATACGAAAGACGAAGGGATGGCCCACCACCAGAACGAAGAAAACCTAAACCAGTAGCTCAATCGGACTCAACCTCTGCTTAAAGGTAACTGAACCTTGATTTTTCCTAATGCTGCAATTTCTTTGGATTTCAGTTATTGCAGTTAGGTTTTCAATGTTACTTGTCATTCCCAGGTTACAAACTTTTTCGCTTCATCTGTTGGCAGGTTTAAAAGCTTCAATTGCAAATCATGGGTCTTCTCTTATGAGAAACACGCATAGTGAAATTAGGAGATTTTTCATTATGACGGGGTGGGCAAGTGCCTAACTAAATGTCCTGTACGATATGCCGTGTATAGTCTCAACATGGAGAAAAGTGTTGCTATGAGTAAGTGTTGTAACACTGCATTAGTACCCACCCATGAAATGTATGGATTTTAACCATCTAATTGAAGTAAAAAAACTTTTATGGTAAGGGTGTCTTGAAACTGTTAGTTATTTTATCCGGCTTTTGTTTGGCTGCACCATGGGTTTATCTGATTATGGTATTTGGTAGAGATTACATCCTGTTGATCAGTTTTTTCTTTTGAAGGAAAGAAAGAAAGGGCCTGAGGAAAAGGGAAAGGAAAGGTCAGTTTCCTTCTTTGGGTTGACGTTTAGACATAATGAGATTTTTAAAATCACTTACTAGTTACTACACATTCATATTATAAAAGATAGGAAAGTGGGGTTTTTTTCCTCTAGTGAATGTGGTTATGGTACTGATTAAAAAAAAAATGTGGTTATGGTGCACGAGTGGTGTGTCTTATGTGTTAAGAGAAAAAAAAATTGAAGCTTTTGAGTGGAAATCAAGTTCCGGGGGTCTTCTTCTTGTGGAACCATCTCCTTCTTCTACAAGAACGAATTACTATTCCAGGTTGGATGTGTGATTTCTAAACATGGCAACTTCTTTAAGATTCATGTATCCTTCCAAGCACTTTTGATCAATACTACTATCTTCACGGTTTGCAAGTTGTTTCCTGCTCTGTTGCTTGTTCTTTTTGGTCTCATTGAAGGCCCTTCCGGATGTGGGTTCTCTTGGATTGTTTATATTCATATGTCTGATAAGAGAGATTAATTGTTCACTAATGTGCCATGCATCTCAAGCACTTTTCTCATTGGGCTTTAGGATACATCAACGAAGCAAAGATTGAAGATATCATTGCTATGCTCGACTCTGAAGATTTTAATTCAGGGACTTAGGACTAAGCTGATTCATGTAGATCTCATTTCCTTCTATTTTTATGGTTTTATTTATTTATTTTTATGTATTTTTTTCATGCGCCAATTGCTTGGGTAGTTATTTTACAACAATTGGTACTGTAGTTGGAGGTTTTTTTCTCCTGTTAGTGTTGTTTGTAGCACATTTTTAGGACGACAGGATCAAGTTCTTCCAGACTTGGAAGTTTTGTTTTTTATTTCAGTCTGCTATATAACCTGATGTGAAAGTTGAAGGTGAATATGGTAAAGGTGAATCAGGGTTGTGCAGTTACATTTTGAGGGTTGTGCAACCACCTATCAGTAAGAAAGGAAATCAAATTGATTTGATGGTGCATTTGTGCGATAAGAGAAATTCATAATGGAGAGCAAACTTGTTCCGGTTTCAATGCAGCATACAATTCTATTGTTTGCTGCAATACATATATCTTATCGAACACGATTGAAATGATTTTCCTCAACTAAGGGGATTTCAGTTGCCACCAGAAGTGGTAGGTGTTATTAAGATATGAGAACATAGATAGATGAGAATAGTTGACAGGATGAGAGTCAAGGGGATTCTTGGGAGAAGTGAGGACAGAGGTGGGGAAATAGAATTTCAATCCATTTTCTTTTTCCTTTGGTATAATTATTTTAGTAATGTGGTCGTACTCTTCTTAATAAGGTTAAGGTGATTTTATCCAATGTAGAGTCCATTGAAATTCTTCATGGTGTAAAAGCCATGTTCATGCTTGAACCATGGTCTTGCCTTTCATGTTTCCACAATGATCTCATCACCATTTGTTTGTTTTTCCTTTTCAATGACCTTATCTACACATTTATCCAAGGCTGATGATCCCAATGTATCTGTCTAATTGCATGATTGAAATCTTCTGAGAGAGAACGCGATAGACCTGATTCAGTGGCCACTGGCAGTGGCAGACTCCAGAGGAGCGTGATGGACATTACAGATGGATGGTGATCGCTACCCAAGTATGATCATAATTTTCTCACCTTTTTTAAAGATATCAAGGGATTTTTGTTTCAGTCGCATGATCCTTTCTCTGAAAAGGACCATGTGATTGTGGGATGGTTTTAAGATTTTAGGATTCAGTTAAATTAAATTAGTCAAGAGGTTGAAAGAAATGGGGTTTGCCTAGAGAAATGAGATAAATGAGAGATTAATAATTTATGTCTCTTAATTATCGGATAGGAATGTTGGATTCTTCTCTCTCATAAAAATAGAAATTTACGGATTGCAGAAACAAATCCTGAGAAAGTTGCGCTCTGGAAATTAAAGTCAAATGACATGTTTTTCATGCACAGCTTGAAAATGAAGTGTCCTCGTTGCAAGAACACCTAAATGAGTTAAACACACTTATTAATAGATTGGTGGAGGTTGATGTGAAAATAGATGAGGAAGAAAAGGTAGCCTCTCTACGTTGTTCTATGACAAATTTGAAGGATGAATTGATCATAAACAATAATTTAGATCACAGCATGGAATCTGGTTTGTCCACTTTGAAGATCTGATCCGAGACGAACAGGTAAGAAAGATCAAATGAATCCAAATTAATTGGCAACTGAAAGGTGAAGTATTGAAATTGTGGAAAGAAGGGTCTTCTTCGGAGGGAGTTCATGCCCAGGGGAAAACTCAAATCTGATTTGCCTAATTATTGGTCTGACATAAAAGGTTCTTTTGGAAATTATTGAATTAAAGAAGCCAGAATCACAGTGTGACATCTTCAACCTACTAATAAATGGCCTGGGTTTCGATTGAGATTGGCTGAGGGGTGTCAAAGGCTCACAGCCCAGCCATGCCATGGGCTGGCAATTGTCAAACCACGGCCAGTGAAAGTTCATGGGCAATGCCATGCATGTGGGTGGCAAGGCCTGGCTTAGCACGGCCCATAGGCATGGCTAGGGACGGACGTAGGTATGACGATGTGAGGGTGGTCGCACCCTTCCGCTTTGATCCGCTTTTAAAATTATAGTAAAAATTTATCTTTGTTTTAAAAATTTACATTAAAATCTTACATCTGTACCCACAATCTACATGAAAATTATGGGTTTGTTCCCAAAATCCAACTGCTTAACTTGGATCCACACCCTTCAAATGAAAACTGTCTACATGCCGGGCCAATTGGTAAGAAATATTATTTTTTAAATTAAAAATTAATTTTAAATATCCTTATAAATTTTTTAAAAATTATATTTGTTAAATAGATTACTTTTAGATTATATTTTTTAAATTTCCACGTGCTGTCCCATGGCCCATTTGACATCCCTACTTGAACGTATACAGGTAACCCACCCATTTATGGGATACCTAAAAAATAGGGCATTACAGGCTTAATCTAATTAATAATTGGAATTGGGTCAAATCTATACCTATTGATCATCCATTTTGAACATTTTGTGTAAGATATGCATATTCTAAACCTTAACACACAAAGAAAAAGAAAGGACTAACTCAGTGTCCCAAACCATTAGCTAATAGTCCGAATTTGGGTTGAGTTGGTGGGTCATAATAAATTAATTAGGTTTAATCAGGTTAGTATCTTTAATAGCAAGAACAGACTCAACTAAAATACATCCTTTTTATTTATTTTTTTTGTAATTTTTTGGTAGAAAAAGCATCATATATTAAACCAACACAAGAAGGCAAACAACAAAGGGGGGGCAAAAGGACAAAAGGAAAAACCAAAATTAAACCCCCACCCTTAATTCAAAAACTGTCCTCTCCCATACAATATCTTGATTAAAAGAAAAAAAAAAAGAGTTTGGCAATCTTATGGGCATAACCATTGAAACTCCTAGGGACAAAAGAAAAATCCACAGAACTAAATAAGGAGGTTCTGTGGATCCCCCAATTACTTAATTAGGTAAAAATCCAAACTTGAAACTAAAGACGGTCAGCTGCATCCCCCAATTATGGAATCAGTTTCAGGTTGGCTTGGCAAGTTGGATCAAGATTACCACCCTTATTTTGGGTTATCAAAATTTTAAAATGTTATGTAGACACATATGCTCAAAGTTGGAAAAATCATGGTTTTAAGTCAAAGCACTAGCCAATGAGGAGTTTGCTCACTTGGTGACCCTGCTCTCCCAACACTACATGCATTTGCAACTTCTCTTTCTCATATGTCCGAGTTTCACTCCCTGCCCAGGCTTGTTCCTACCTCGTGTGCACACAACTCACACATTCTAGGTAACAATGTGAGGGGACAAATCACAACTCACACATATACGATAACACTATAGTTGTGCAGGGTCAAAATAAAACTTATACATGTTAATAAAAACTCACATATGCAAAAGGAAAGAAGAGGTTAGGTTTGTACCCATGACCTCCCAATAAGAACATGTACTCGGGTTCTCCAACCCTGTCAATTGGGATGCCAAAATGAGAAAGAAAGTTAAAAAGAATTAAAAGAGCTGAACTTTTTTTTTTTAATTATTGAAGGACATTCTTGTTGTTCTATAAAATAGATTGAAAAGGTGGCAAATGTTGGAAGCCAAAAGAAAAAACAAACCCAAAATTTCAAAAAAAAACTTTTGGATAATTAAGAAACTACAGAGGAATTTTCCCAAATGTTCTCTAAAATATAGAAAATAGATAAAATGATCGGAGAAGTTATCTAGGGTGTTATTTAACTGCATTTCCCTTATATTTGTTAGAGGGATCTGAAAACCTCTTTTCCTATTGAGAAATACTGCTATGACAATAACTCTTACCGCTTACGGTGATAAATGACATGATGGGGCTCACCCACAGCCCCATTGATCATGGGACCAAGGAGATGGAAGGAACAATCTTTGATGGCCCTTAGCTATGAGGTTTGGATTTAATCCCTTGCCTCTAACCCCTTGATCTATGACTAGCAAGTTCAACGACTTATATTTAAAAAAATTGACTCCCGATCAAATGGTGTAATACATTTGGATGTGTTTAAATTCATGGAATTCATATAATTTTAGTGTGGTCCATGTGCTTAGATAATTTTAATTAATGATAGGTAATTTCAAGAGATAGCTTAGTTGACCTAAAATCATGATTTGCTTATAGAAATTGTCGGTAATCGACATGGCCACTAAAACACGGGAGAGGATCGGTGGGGCGCATCATGACGTTGGTCACAGTAATACGTAAGGGCAAACTCTCACAGGAGCAGTTCACTTATTTTTTGTTAATCAACCATACTTTAAAAAGGACCAGTTAACCCAAAAATAGCTATGGATTAACATTGAATGAAGGAAAAGCTGATTAACCTTTTTGACCTCAGTGGATGAAGGGTCTCCATCATATAATAACGGGAATGTCTATCATTTGAAGGCATCATAAGATTTTTCTTGTCATCTTGTGTTTGATGTTTATCCAGGAATGCATCCGGTGGGGCCCAAATAGTAAGATGGGTCAAATTTAAAAAGTGAATGGACCACAGATTGCGCCCATGCCTAGTAATGAGTGTAATTGAAGCAACCAAAGCAATGGTCCACATGCAACTGGGGCAAAAGTTGGGTTGTTCACTTGTTCAGTCACGTGGATGCTATATGGGTACCTTTCATCTGATCAATCAAACGTTTGCCACAGTTTGGTTTTTTTATGATGACAATGCCCTTACGTGCATAAGAACTTTCTATTGTTTTTCCTACGGATTAGTGGCCATGGCGGTGAATAGAAGAAAAAGTGCTTGGGTTGTGTTGTGCCGTTGGTTATACCGGTTGACAAAAGTTGAAATATATTTCTATAGGTACTAGTACAATTTTTATGGATTATGTGTCTGTGAGTGTCTTAACAAAAAAAAAAAAAAAAGTCTGTGAGTGTGCAATATCACATAAAATTAATAAATTGTATGATATTGTGTATATACATATATAGATTTTAATACAATAAAAGGGGAACTTTTGTGCGATATCAGATAAATTAAAATATTTATAAAATACATAAATATGGGGCAGATTTGTCTTTTTCCTAATGTGGGCAATGTGTGGGAAAATACTTTAACTTTGGTAACAATGTAAGGTTATCGTTGGCTAACAAAAACTATATGGACAAGAACTCCACTTGTTTAGTAATTTTATTTGTAGAGTAAAGTGAGGAGAAGCCTCAAATTAAAAGAAAATGAAATGTGAAAGTGTCTAATCACAATGTTAATGACTTTTTGTCTTTAGAGATTTGATAATGAATTTCTTTTGACTTTTTGTACAAAAAATAGATGGATTTTTGTTATTTTGGTGACTTCAGAATGTTGATTTTTGACTTCTTTTTTAAAAGAAGGGGAGAATATTAGATTTTTGTATTTTTGATATGACTCCACATCTTTTAATATTTTTTAAATTGCTCCACTTCACTCTACTATATTATAGTAAGAGTTTTTAGTACGTCGCTGTTTCAAATTTAAAATCTCCCCTCTTTTTGTGAAAATTCAATCCCAACATTTGATTTCACAAGCATATATTCAAACACCTCGAGCTGTTGTTTCCTTTTATTTATGTTTTTATGTTTTGATATGTTGAGCTACTAGTTTGGGTGCGATACTTACACTCAAATAAAAGAGCTGGGATTGGATTGGGAGCATGTGTTGTCTGTGATACTACTTTACTAAAACCACTTAAGCATGAGTGCAAGAGTGTATTGGATCCTGCCGTTAATTTATCTAACAATGATGGCGCATCTAAGCTGTAGGCACCATCAAAAATCACAAATGCCCGTGTTTTAATTACCCACCACTGGTGCTTTCTTACATTTTCAAATGCCCTTAGGTCCTAATACAGTTTATTAGTAAATTTGTTGATGGGGCTGCCTCATTAAATGAAACTGGTCAAATCAATGCTCTTCCCTCTCTTTGTCGGCGAAGTAATGAGCAAAATTCCTACTTCAAGCAGAGTTGGATCGGGCATGAAGTGCATCTCACTCAAGTTGGATATGTGAATATCTGATATCGGATCAATCCAAAGGAAGAAGCTTTTTCTCAATCAAGATATTAGCTAGTTATTTTCTCATCTATACACATCCCGAGTGAGAAAGCCTTGTTTCAAAAGTAGTGACGAATTCTTAAATTAGCAAATTCCTAACCAGTCATCAAATGTTACCTTCTTCATAAAATAAAAAAAGGGATTGTGTACCAATGTGAGAAAGAAATTCCTTGAATGGCTCAAGGTGGTGCAAGCAACCAATGAAAATTTTGATTGGTCCATTGATCGTAGTTTGTAGGACATTAAGCATCTTTCGAATAGTTTAGACTTTATAGTCTTTTCTCTTATCCCTAAGAACAATAATTGGATAGCTCATGAATATGCTAAATTTGCTCCCTGTAGGGATGTGAAGTCTTTAGTTGGCAGGGTGCTTTTAAGATAGGAATAGGGTTCTTGTTTAGTATTTTGATGTTTTATTTTGTTTTCTTCTGTCTCTTGTTGTTTCTATAAGTTTCTTTAATGAAGTTCTTCCTCTTTAAGAAAAAAAATTAAGTTGACTCAAGTTGTTTAGATTTTGGGTGGCATGGTGAAGGAGCTTGACAGTGTAATGATTCCATGAGAATTTGATTGACTCATCAAGATTAATTGGTTTGCTTTTCATTTTATTTAAAATTTTTATGTACATAACTAGAACAAGGTTTTCCTTGTGTTTTGAGTCAACCTTTTCAGCTGAGTCCTGCTTCTAGATTTGATATGCGATACTATTTTTTGAAGATTTTATGGGATAACTTACCTTAAGTGATCACCTTACAAAGAAGAAGATATTAAATATATGCATACTAATATGTTTTTTTTATGTATTTGAAATGAGGGTCGAATTCAAGGCTTATTTGTATAAGTTTGCCTCGAATTTAACTTTGTGTTTCTATGCAACCCGACGAAATCATTTTTTCTTTACCTTTTCTTTCCCTCGAGCTTCAAAATTGTGTCTTCTTCTTTTCCAAGTGGCTGATCTTCCTCCATTTGTGTTTCTTTGGTCCCCATAAGTGTCCTTAATTTGTTTAATTTATTCACTTGTGAAGATAAACAACTTTTTCCCTTTTTTCGAGTTTGTCTTTGTGATTTTTTCATTATTTCTTGTGCGCTTGAATTAGATTGGTTGTGCTGTTATGGACTTACAGGTTGAATATGATTAGTATATTGGGTTCAATATTAGTTTTTCTCTTAATAACGGTTAGAGGGATCTTCAAGTTTAATGTGTTTTGACATGCTGGGGGCTATGGAAATTCAGCTTTTGTTTCAATGAGATGAAACTCCTATCATCCTTGATTCAGGTAGGCTTGAGGTGGACACATAACTAAACAACGTGTGGGAAAGGGACGTTGCTCTTTGTTTTTCTTTTTTTTTAGTTTCGTTTGAGTTTTGGCATAATGTGTTCCAAATAAAAATTTGTCTTTGATTGGAAAAAGATGAAGATGGATAAGAAAAAAATGAACCTCCTAAAAAGTGAAATGAATGCACCTAGGATCCTCCTACAACAACCTGGGAAACTTCGTTTTCGACTTTGACTAGAGAAAGATGAAGATTAAGAAGAAAAAATAGTTTTGTCAGGATATATAGAAATAAACCACGGTCGAATCTGAGGCTTAAGGCAGACCTATATGAATAAGACTCGAATTCGACCCTCATTTCAAATGCATAAAAAACATACCAAAGTGGTTCCGTGTGCATGCATTTAATATCTTCCTTTTTGTAAAGTGGTCACTTAAGATAGTTTTTCTTGTAAAACCTTTTATTTTTTTTTATCAATTAGTTAGATGTTACCAATGAAGCTGTGATCCATGACCCACACGTGTAGTGTTAGGACTTTGTATTGGTGAATTCATGGGTTGGACAAAACTTAAGTTCATTGAGTTGTATTTTACATTTATAACATTTAGAATGGACTGCGGTTAGGCACCGAATAAGCTAAATTGAAGATAACGTAAATTGTAGTATTTTTTTTTATGACAACACAGAAAAAGGTCATATCTCATAAAACTAGCGTTGGATATAGGCAATCTACCTACCATTGGAAAGATTGTTTCAAGTAGAAATCTATAAAGCTAAAGATTATTAAAATTGAAGCTAAAATGATAAAGTTATGACCCCTGGAAGTTTGTCGATACGTGCAAAAAATTCAAGAGTGCTCGAGCATGCCTAAGATTGGGCTCGAGTGCTAAAGGTAGTGGCGAGCTAGCTAGAGCGCTTATTTGACTGCGCTTGAGTGCATAGATGGCAAAAGTGCACTGACCTGCATGAAAATTTTTCCTATTTGTGCTAAAATTGCCTGTTTCACATGAATTTGGTTTCTAAACTTGAGGCACAAATTATAGGCTACTCTCAACCCTAAGAACAACACAAGACATAAAGCTCTCCTTATTTTGAATTGGGGATTGCCATTGGAGATATTATCTAGAGCTTGTATGAAAGATTGAGTCGAAGGCTTCAAGTTCTAGAGTTAATGCTTCAACTTCCTTATAGAAGATTGTTCTCTAAGCGTAGAGAATTGTTCGTAGTAGAGATCAAAGCATTGATAGCGAGGCACCGAGGGACTGTGTGCTCTGAAGATCTACCAAGAACAACTATAACGCCTTATATCGAAGAATTGGCTATAGGATTGTGAGTATATCTTATACTTTGAAAGTTAGTGATTGATTTTATCTACTTTGGACTCGTGGTTTTTTCCAATTTGGACTTCCACGTTAAATTTGGTGTTGTCATCTTTGTGTGATTGATTACTTTGATTATTCTGCTATATAGAAGTAGCAATCGAATCACAATGTAGAATATATCTTAGGCATTCTAAAACTTTCATGTAGGGAGATAGAACTCGCCACACGAGGAGGGGCACCAACAAATCCAGAGATCGAACCAAGGATTGAGTGTTGAACATTTGGGCGAGAGATGGGGTTGCTAATCAAATGAATAATAAAGGGTGGGACACCTTCTGTTAGGAAAAAAAAAAAAACAAAAAAAATTGAAGAACCCCTGATTCATAGGTGGAATGAGTTCAAATGAGAATCAAAGGAGAAAGGAAAGATGAGCTCAGAAATGGATGACAAAGTTAAATAACATATCATCAGGGAGCCCCAAGGGCTCAGGTGACCTCAAAGAGGTCTATTCATATGGGTTAGGATATGTGTGCTCCTCACTCTGTTCATCAATCAATAGAAAGGGTGGGTTTTATTTATTTTTTTTAATTTTTAAGAAAAGGCAGAAGAATTAGAACCGAAGAAAGCCAACCCAAAAGAACTTTGCCACTCCCATCCAAACAAAATTAATCCTAGCCCGTCCACGTTTAGCCAAACAGTGGGCGACAATGTTGTTCAAGTCTCTATAAACAAATTAGTCTCAAAAAGATCAAACATACCGATAAAAAAAATAAAACAAAAATAAAAACATCGCACACAAGACAAAAATCTCTAATTAACAGTTTTTGACTTTTGGTAGAACTCTAGTTAGCCCAGTCTTTATCTCCCTTGACTGCTTTGACCACTTCATTGCATTTGTAATTAAAGAGCTGGATTTGCTAGGAAAAGAAATAAAGGTGTAGATCTTTGGCTAGCTAAGTACCAACTCCCCCAGTGGGGTGATGATAGAGACAGCCAATTGCTTCACCCCTCGGAAATATCATTGATATTTTCCTATAGATGTCTCATGGGCAATATATATATCTCTCCATCTCCAAATATATTGATTCTAAGATCTTGAAATTCATGTTTTGAGTTTGGACTGTATGCATTTAATTCCTTAGAAAATTTACAAACACAAGTCCAATCTGAAGAAAATGACTTCCTTCTGATTGCATGCCAATTAAAGCAAATTTGCCGAATTTTTAATGAAGGATCAAAGAATTCTATCTTTTTATATTTTTATTTTTAAGTTTTGCTCTTCTGATTGAGTTGGAGAACTTATTGGTGAGACAATAGGGATTGGTCTCTGGGCATTTTGTTTCAGACAATGGTGCCAATGGCACTGATGCATTAGTGCATTGCTCACTCTTTTTCTTTTTCTTTTTTCATTTTTTATCCTAACAGATCGGGATCCAAGAGATCCCACAGAAGGTGGAAAGCAGAAGTCCATATTGTAGGAAAGAAAGGCCCCCACAAATGGAAAGAAAAAGCTCAAAGTGCGAAGATTGGCATACCCATGGTCAATCTCTAAACAGCCAAGTCACAATTGAGCTAGGTTTCTAACCAACTAAGCAACCCCGCCTTTTTGTACTTGTCAGTGCATAGATGCACCTGTGTGCTACCAATTACATCCCGCTTCTTTTATACGCAACCAGACAACCACGTCCCTATACACACGTTTGGGGACCACTGAAAAGATTTTGTCGCGAGAAGTATGCCTTAATAATATACTCATCACTTAAACAAATAAGATAAATAGAGTGGGCCCACGTAAATAATGAAATGATGCTGTATCCGCACCAACACAACCCACTATGTGGAATCAATCCATGAAGAAACACATGAAATATTACTACCGTTAGGGAATAGTCCTTGCTCATTAGAATCAGGTGACTAGTAGGCTGGAGGCCAAAAGTTTGAAGGCTAAACTGGCGAGAAATACCCCACGTCATAAAAAAAAAAAAAAACAAATGAGATACTACTAGTAGGTCCATCGAAGATGAGCCTATTAAGTTTACTCTGCAACTAATATTGTCAAAATCTCAAGGCATTAGTAAAGGCAATGAAAAATTTTCCAATACTCCTCCCCTGGGTACTAAAACTTGATTTTTTTCAACATTGCTTGAGTGAAACCTGGTTGGTGCACTTTTTTCAACATGTTTATGTTTTTTTGGCACATAATCATCTCTCTTGGGATTTGTATTTACAACTAATTAGCTCTATTACTATGTTAAGTTTCTTTAGCTAATTATGCCTACTAAAACCAAGCATTCATAGATGTAGCAAAAATACTTTGCAATGGATTTTGCATACAAGGAGATTGTTCCTGTGGTGTGTCCTACATAAATGGGCATAAGTGGTAGGTAGGTTGGATTTTTACGGATCGCAAGTTGGTACATAAGATGAAAAGGATTATATCATTGGCAATGTAGAGCGTCCGAAGATGATCGGTATTGGATTGGATCCATTAAATCACATATTATGGCCAAATTGATGCTCAAGTAGAAAGCATAAAAAGAAGAACAGCAAAATAAGAACTACAAGGTAAAGCTTAATTTCCATCCCCAGCAAAAGGAGCATGCAGCGAAGTGAGTGAGCTCCTGACTTCAAATCCGGAAGGTTCCCACTTGAACACTGTGGGGTAAAGTGGAAAGTCATACACTTTTCAAATGGAGATGTTCAAAACTTGATAGTACTTGACCACATCTGCAAGGTTCCAGCTTTTCCTAGCTCTAGTTATGTGTAATTGTGTGTGTTATCTTGCGGGTGATTAGTGGGTTTCGATACTTACTCTTGGGTAATTTAGTAGGTTTTTGGCTTATTTGTAGAGTTTAGCTAATTATTTGTAATTGTGGGAGAGTTGTAGGGTTGCTTGTAATTTTAGAAAGTGTAGGAGGTAGGGCCCTCTGGTCACCAAAAAAAAAAAAAAAAACTCCAGTCCATATATAGTAGATAGTCCACATATATTTTTACTGCTGAAATAGGTTAGTGGTACAACAATTGGTCGGATCCTTTGACAGCTGTGTGAGAGATGAAAATTTTCACCAATGGGGTACTTGTGTTTATCTAGTCCAAATCTTTTTGCCTTCTGAATTATGAGGAAATATTATCATATTAGTAGCTTCATCAAGAAATAAAACTAATTAACTCTTGCAAAGAAAAATTTTCCATTATATGTTTTTCTTTTGTATTCTATAAACAACTTAATCAATTTTTGGAGATCAATATTATTTTATTCATGCTTTCCTGATGAAGATGCATGATGAGCGCTTAGATTATTGACATTTGTTTGGCTAAGAACATTCGTGGATTATTATTCCTCATCATTTTATTGATTTTTTGTGGTAAAACATTTTATTTGATTGTTGAGGAATATGAGAGAGAGAGAGAGAGAGAGAGAGAGAGAGAGAGAGAGAGAGAGAGAGAGAGAGAGAGAGAGAGAGAGAGAGAGAGAGAGAGAGAGAGAGAGAGGATTGCTTTCAAGTTGCAGGGGCTGAATAATGTCTTCCAGTTGCAGGCGTTTGACTAATACATGCATTACTAATGCCGGTTCTTACTTTAGATTGACTTTGTGTAAAGAAAAAAGTATTTTTTAAACATGAAATCATTAAGTATAGTTGCATCTTTGAATAAAATTAGAGAAAAATTTTAATTTTGTTGCTTTATTAATGATGAACAATCACTCCCAACACAAGAAAGAGGTAAGATTATTCATAGCTGTCAGTACTATATACCCTGAGTTAGCCCCTAACAATTCTAACATGTCTAGGGCTGTTTGTTTTCATGAATTTGTGGTACACTGATTTATGTGGTAGAAGTATATGTGTTGGAGATATAGGTAAGACCCGTCATTCCTTAGATTTAATGTGCTAGGATGATAAATGGGTATTCATTTTTCTATTCAGCTAGAGATTATTGGATAAACATTTATGGATCATCGTCTATGTTTATTCAATTTTAATCCATTTAGGAATGCATTTTTAGATTCTTACGAATTCAAATTTGTGTAGACTAACTGATCAGTTAGTTGAATTTTCCTCTCATGAATTAACACTAGCAAAATGTATTTCTGCTAAACATGGCCCAGCTTCCAACAACAGGCAAATAGTTGTTAACATTTGCATTAAATATTAAACATCTATGTTCCTATATATTGTAACTCAGGTATAAAGAGAAAGGCTTTTTTTAATCCATAATCAGAATAAAAAAAAAATCAATTGGCTAAGTAGGCTGCAAGTAATTATATTGCGATCAATTAAGGAATTGAAAAAAAAATATATAAATATTGCTTTACTAAACCTATAATCTACAATAGATTCCATCAATTTATTTAGTATACTCCAGTTCCTTCTGCCATAGAAGTCCATTTTTAAGCACATTGTTTCCTTGTCCAAAATATTTTAAGAAGGAAATGTTTCAACATGTTTAATAATTTACACACAAGATGTACTCGGCCTAATCACAACCGGCACAATAATGGGCATTACAATTTAAAACCATGCTCCATAGTTCATTTATAAAGCACCACACACATCAAAATCCTAAACCCTATATCCAGTTTTATAGCCATATATTCATACCCACCAATCTTCCTTTTTCTTTTTTTTTCTTCTTTTTTCTTCTTTTTGATAGGAAAAATCTCATTAATGGAAGAAGAAAATAAATACGCTCAAAACCAGCCAGCCACCAAAACAAATCAAACAAATTACTCCGAATTAGTTTAGCTGGCTAAACCATAGTTACTAGATGGGCCACAATACTATACTTCTGAATAGGAATATGACTAAACTCCACGGTGACAAAACTCCTGAAAAGTTCCAAAATGCCAAGCACGATAGAATAGTCCAATCCAACATTGATTAAACTTCTCGTCCTTGAGTTGCCCCATTCTCTTTTAGGTGTCCCAATGCCACGTCTACCCTAAAACCCCAATCTCACCTCTACGCCAAAACCTATCACCAGTCTCTTGTCTTCTCCTCGAACTCTCCTCGTCTTTTTCGATGCTATACCATTAACACTTTTTTTTTTTCATTAAAAAAAGCAAAGCTAAAAAAATAGAACTCGAACTTAGCTCGGCTGAGTCTCCCATTGGATTAGTCGCAGTCCGGTTCCTCATGTTTAAACCTTGCTACTGTCTCATTTTATTTTCAAACCAATAAAGCTGCTTGACACACCTACTAAGAGAACTTTTTATAGGGTTTATTCGTGAGTTTCATTTGAGTGTAATTAGGAGAAATGGAAAAATCTATGTGAGACCATCCCAAATATTAAGTTTGGCTTCAATCACACATCTCTAATGTTGGAAATTTATATTAAAAGCATACTTTTATGTATTTATCTTTAATTGATTTATTTATTAGTAAGTTTATCTTTTCATCTTAATGAAAATTTGTATGGACAAATGGTTGTATTGTTATTTATTATGTCTGCGTGTATCTTTTATTTTATAAAATAGATAAATTGGTGTGTAGAGTTCAACTTACACATAGAAAACTTGTTTGTTGATTCTTATATAATATAAATTATTGTTTTTTACAATTTAGATAGAGTTGGACACACCATCAGTATGATTGTAGCATAATGTTTTAGCAAGCTTGTTTTGGTTGTGGGAAATGGTATAGTTTCGATTCGATATGCTAATACATTTTTTATGTATTGAACATGACCGCTTTTCGGTTTATTGTCTTTATACCGACTATATAAGGCGATTAACATCCAAATGGTTATTATGAGTGCTTGCACTTTTAATCCTAATATAAATAATAGACATAGATGCTAATATGTAGCATCGCGCCATCTTATCAGCCTTGATCCATTTTTTATATGCCTGGATGGCCACCTCATCGGTTGAACCATCTGAAGGTTTCCTCGACACACCTCAGTAAGCACATATTTGTACTTTTTAGCAGTTAGCACAATATCCAAGTTTCTTTTCCAGTTAATGTAGTTAGATCCAATAAGTTTGTGTTATTTGAAAATAACAACGAGTTGATTGAAAGAACTTATCTTAAATCCTGAGAATTATATAATCAATAAATTATAATGGGCAAATAAACTTTGGATTCAAATAAAAGGAAAATGGCTCCCTCTGTCAATTAATAAAAGAATCCAACAGCAATCTAAAAAACCAATGTATAGTATGCCTCGATGTGACTATATTTATTTTGTTCAGATAAGATATAACCTATTAGTTTTACTATTAAGGTAACAAACCGTGTCAAGTAAAATCAAATAACTGCTATGCCTTTGGTCCTATAAATAATAACAATGACTCAGATGGAGGGCATATTATTATTTATAGCTAAGTGTATACCATTATTTAATTCAAGATCCATTATTTTGTATTCGGTCCTGTCAAATGGAGAAATAACCTATACTAATGATTACCCTAAATCATGCATATGGGAGTTTATACTAGAGATTTTATAATTAACTCATTCGATGAGGAGGAAGACGCCAAGGTCAACACAATAATCAATTACATCTCCTACTAAACAATGACGGAGACTGTGAGAACTGAAAGGTTCCTTCTCCCACTTAGTTATTTAATAATGATGGTTCTCGTAAAACAGTGTAATTAAGACGAGCTTAGATTTTTGAAATAATATGTTAACAAAATGTCTAGGTAACTCGATCTTCACGCATCATAACATTTGTGTGATTAGTAAAATTTTGAGAACCCATAAAAATAGAGTTTAATTTTATTTTACAAATCACATGAACGCAACATACTTTATCATTTCAAACATTATTAAATAGGTCTAATGTCATATTTAGCAAGTTATGCCAATAATAGACATCCAAATACAAAAAAGGAAAAACAACCATCAAGAGAGTCCTAACCAATATGGTCAAGTAGGATAATTTATCTTCCCGTTTGCCACTTCTTCAAAATATGTGCTTTGCAAAGGGGGTCTGGGGGTGTCCCCCAGCGGGGATCGAGCTGCCCTATCAGCTCGTGGGGGCCTAGGGAGTAGCGCCCTCGGCGAGGTTGATTTTTTTCATGAAGTTCTTCATTTAAAATTGAATTACTGCCTTCAAAACCTGTGCCCCTTCTTAAAAAAAAATTACATTGACCCTAAGCCTCATAACAAATAGAGTTTATATGCAATATCAATATAATTATATCACCATGAAAAATTACATTGAATCCTAAACCTCTTGATGAATGGAGTTCATATGTTATATTAATATAATTACATGACCATGAAAGATTGAAAAATATGTAAAATAATAACCACAAATTTGATTCATAGGATCCATTCATATGATATACACACATGGAGACCATGATAGTTAGATCGATCGTTGTAAAACAAAGGTTAGATAATTCGCTACAAAACAAGAGTTAGTTACAGCAAACATAATCTCCATGTTTTTTTTACAGCAACCTATAATCTTACTGTGTTCTGTTTAATCCATATGAAGTATGAAGATTGGCTCTGATACCATTGTTGGAGGCAGCCATCAAGAATCCTAGATATTGCAGACAGATTACTGCGGAAATAACTTTAGATGATAATGATTCAAGAACCATACCTACAAGATTTCTCTAACTTAATCTCGGTCTTACAACAACTCGAAAATCTCAAGACCTTCAACTGTATTCTTCTATGCTCGAACTCGTACTAGGGTATGGGCTTTTTCTGCGAATTCTCTTTGCTCTAAAAAACGAGATTTTCCTTTTTTTTGTTTTTTTATAGAGTAATAGTGCATATTTATATGTTACAATAGGGACTTTACGAAGAATTAAAGAATATGCTTCTTATGAAAATAGGAAATCCTAATTTGACTTAAATTAGAATTCTAGTTCCATAAATTATAATTCAGTATACTAGAGAATTATAATTGTACTCTTGTCCTTATTCTCAAAATAATATTTCAAGCTTTTTACTATTAAATGCTCATTAACCTCGCCACGTTAAGATTTCAGATATTAATAGATTAAATAATTATTGACATCTATATTTAATCTATATCTTTATAATTTCTTGAGACCTTATACTTAACTTATTTGATATATCGGACATAAAGTCCACCTGCAGGGTTTGATATAATCAAAAGCGTATAAGTTTTATTAAGGGGATATTATCAATCCCTATTACGGGATGTGGATTCTGTCAATAAACTAATATTCACCATACACGCAGTGTAGTTATCCAATTTACTGAGATTATTGACCTATAAAAGTTTTCATTCTTTCGTAAATCAAAATATTAAATACTAAATATATGTGTCTATTATTTATATCGTGATTAAGAGTACAAGCATTCAAAATAATCATTTGGATGTTAATTGTCTTATATAGTCAGTATAAAGACAATAAACCCGAAAGTGGTTCTATTCAATATACACAAAGTGTACTAACATAATGAGTCGAAACTATATCATTTCCTGTAGCTAAGATATTATGCTACAATCATACCGATGGTGAGTCCAACTCTATCGAGATTGTGAGCAACAATAATTTATATTCTATAAGAACTAATAAACAAGTCTTTTGTGTGTAAGCTGAACTTTTTACACCAATTTGTCTATTTTATAGAATAAAAGACACACACATATATAATAAATAACAATACAATCATTTGCCTATATAAATTCTCATTAAGATGCAAAGACAAGCTTTACTAATAAATAAATCATTTAAAGACAAATATATAAAAATATATTTTAAGTATAAATTTTTAATACCTAATCCATTTCTCATAAATCCAGTCTATTCGGATTTGTGCACAGTTGATTCAATGGTCTAGTAAATTCGGATTTGATTGAAACTTGGGGCTTGTGATTATCAGGGGGTCCCTGTGTATTGCAACAATTGAATATAATGATAAATGGGCCCCACTTAGATTTCTCACAAAAAAGTGGTGAGAACCAGTTTTCGAAGGATTGTTTCTTATATATATACACATATATATCAAGTTTGGCCCTAATCACATGCTCTTAACTTCTTGATCTGTGACCCACAAATCCATTTCATTCGAATCGGTGCACAGTCGATCTAATGGTCTAGTAAATTTAAATCTGACTAAAAGTTGGGGGTGTAAAACTATCAATGGACGCCTCGTGTATTACAAAGTTTGGATTGAGTGATAGATGAGCCCTACTTAGAATTTTTACGAAAAAAATGGTAAGAGACATATGCACATGAATATCATTATCATTATCATCATCAAAGCCTTATTCCAATCATGTTGGGGTCGGCTATATATATAATATTTATAAATTAAAACTATTTATATAATTAAAAGTTTATATTCAAAAGATTAAACAGCATGCCAGGGAAGAACCTACAGTCCAATTATCAAACCACACCGGTTTCTTGCCTTTTAAAACTCTTCCACTTTCCACACAAGAACGAAACAGCATCCATTCCCAGCTTTCCACGACAAAACCCTTCCCCCTAAAACCCTCTCCCTCTCCCTCTCCCTCTCCCTCTCTCTGCATGTAAAAGTAGAGATGAAAAACTTCTTCTTTCTTCTACCCTTGATGCAACTATTTGTTCTCCCCCTTTCTTTCTCCAATTCAATCCATGAAGTTCTACTAAGAAATGGGCTCCCAGCAGGGCTCTTCCCCAAGGACGTGAAGTCCTTCTCCCTCTCTGAATCTGGGGCACTCCAAGTGTACCTCGAACGCCCATGTCTGACCAGGTTCGACAACAGGGTCTTCTATGAGACTGTTGTGAGGGCCAATCTCAGCTATGGGGCTCTCAAAAACGTCTCTGGCCTCTCCCAGGAGGAGCTCTTTTTATGGCTACCGGTCAAGGACATAATCGTCGACGACCCCACTTCGGGTCTCATTCTCTTCGACATTGTAGTTGCTCACAAGGAGCTCTCGCTCTCACTCTTTGAATGCCCCCCAGATTGCAGGCCAGGTCCAGGATCATCAGGTTTGTGGGTTTTTTCTTTTTCTGTTGTCCCTAAGAAGTTAAGATCTCAGTTTTAATTGTGGCTTTTCTGTTACTATTTTTTAATCCTTTAGATTTTTGTTGGTTATTATTATTTTTATTTATCAATTTTTTCTAGGATCAAGATCTTAATTTTATGGATTTGATGGCTTTTCCCCCCTAATTCACTACTTGATAAGAATGTCATTTTTATTGGTTTTGTTGGTTTTTTCCCCCATCCATTGAAGGATGTTTTATGTTTGTATTTTTGTTGGTCTTTTCTGGGAGATCAAGATCTCATTTTATGAGTTTTGTTGTATTCTCTTCTTCTTCAATTCATTAAAGTTTGACTTCTTTCAATCTTTCTCTGGTTTCTTAGGTTCTGTTTTTGGTTTCTGAATCAGTCTAGACCTTTATCTTCTCTTTATTTTTTCTTCATTAAATTAGAGTATGATTTCTTACTTTTTTGCTTTGATTTCTTGGGTTTTTTTCCCACTCTTCTGAATCATTCAAGACGAAAGTTTTCTTGTTTTCTTATTTTTTAGGATTTTGGTTTGTGTAATCGAAACTGTTTCGTACGAATTGAATTGGGTTATTTTTATTTTTATTGTTCATGAGTTTCTGTTTGCTTTCAATTGAATTGGGGGTGAATTTACAACTGGAATTTTCAGTTACTCTAATGCAATTAGTGTGAGTTTAATTTCCATTAGTTTGGAGGTTTCAAAATTTTATGGTCCACATAATTGACGTCTTCACTTCACTGAAATTCAATCCATTTATGGATCAATTTCAGGGGTTTTCTTTTCATTTATTGTTGCATTTGAGAAACTAATTTATTTCTGACTTTTGTAATTATCTTTGTCATTTGGGTTTGTTTATATATATTTTTTATTTGATTTTGCTGTTACAAGAATGATCATGCACAAAATTATCAGTCATGATCTCTTTCAGCACTCACATGACAGTAGTGAAGTGTTATCACCGTCGATATGGATTGATCCGTAGAACTTAGAAGCGACATTGTTATGTGACTTGTTGTTTTGTGGAAGGTGATACCTATGTGTAGCTTTTGTTCATTTCTCTGTTTTTCTTTCCTACTTGATGTTTTCGGTTTTGATTGCTTTCATGGGTGGTGTTTTTCTCATTCTAGTTGGCTTTTCCCTCATGAGATTGATTCCTTTAATCGGTGTTAAAGGCTTTCTAGTAAAATGAGGATTAATATATTTTGCAGAGCATTTATTAAAGATTGAAGGGAAAGACAAGGGACTTGAAGTCCAATTCCAGAAAGTGGAATTGAGGAGGATAAACAGAGAGATGTAATGGGGTTGTATGGTATATATATTTTTTTTTCTTCTTGGGGTTGTTTCTAGATGGTACTGGGCTTGTAAATAGCAGATTGTACTTTGTGTCAGTGCTTTGATTTCTTTTTCTCATGTACTAGGCTGTAAATGAAGCTTGCAATTTCGATCAGGTCTTGAATGGTATTGATTTCTCTCCACTGGTTTCGTCTGATTTTAAAAAGGTTTTAGAGTGTCTTTGTTGTTAGTTCACGTGTTTATCATCTCCTACTCATAAGATGAAGTCAAATTTTAGCCACAGAAACATCTATTTAAAAGCCTTCTCTTCCAAGCAAGCATTCATGAAAGTAACCTCAGTGCGCTCTCACGTGAAGGTTGGCTATCAGTATCACAAAAACCACGTTTAATTCCTGAGGTTCTTTGATCCAAAGTGCACTCATGTCAATCTCGAATCTAAATGTTAGTATTGGCTTAAATTTCTTGGTAAAGTAATATAAGCCGTTGGATTGGTTATATAGACGTGATCATATATATGCATGAGATCAATTTAGTGGTTTATTTCACTTGAGTTGGAGCAAAAGTAGGGTGAATTCTCACACATGGATTATTATGAAATGAATGGGCATAATGGGCCTCAAATGAGATCTTTATCCATTTTATTTATTTATTTATTTTTAAATTTTCAATAACCATAACTTTAATTTGAGAGAAGAGAGTACAACTCAGAACTAGAGGAAACAACTGGTGCTGAGATGGAGGCAAAGCATTATACCAACTCATAAGGAAATGGAAATAAAGAACTACATATAAGATCAACGAAAGAAACATCTCCGCAACATCATTAGTAGCTTAGTAGTCAAAAACTTGATCTCCTTGTGGTAAAAATGCAGCTTCCATGGAAGCTCATCATTGTGAGAAACTTAAAGACAGTCTTGCATGAATCACTTTCCAAGATTGAAGTCATGAAAAGAATGATGGTAAATTCTCTAGGCTTCGAAAATGGTCATCTCCTCCATCGAAATCCATAATTCCTATAGTTTTGTTGAAAGTTAGATCAATCCTTTAATTGTTGGGAAGAACTCTCCAATCCTAGCCAGCCCTAGCTTGCTTCTAAGTGCTTCATCAACATTAAAGTCCAGCATAGCATAGCATAGAAGAGGGGACTATCTTTCCACTTTCCTCACCTTTTTAGGATCATAGTCCAAAAATGCCTCCCAGTTATGCATAATGCTATCTAATCTAAGACTCTTAAGCTCAATTGATGGTGCCCCTTTTGCTAATTCTTTTGAGTCAACTGACAAAAGATCTTCTATGGATGACAGAACCATAGAAAATCCTCCCCGTTTCTTTTCAAATAGACTAGGGAATCACAAAGAATATGTGCTTCTAAAGCAACAAATTGCAACTATGAAAGTGCCTACCCACCAACTATCAACCATCCCTACTATAGAATGAGGGAGAGAGAACCAAGATATTCCTCAAAAAATTTAGAAAATAATTCCGAATAGAAAAAGATATCTTACAAAGTGAAACAAATGAATAATTGACTCGGCTTCTTTCTCGCACATGGAGCACTACTAAGATTGCAGCTGAAGATAAACCTCTTCTAATATTATCTATTATGAAAACCTTTCTCGCTATGATTAACCAACAGAAGGCTTCTAATCTAGTTGGAATAGGACTTAGCCAGGTGTGAGAGCGCCTGAGGCTCCAACGCCAAATAGGAAGATTTGGCCGAGAACGTCCACGATGAACATGGCTACCAAATATAAATGTCTTCCTCTTCCCTACATATAAACATGTTAAAAAAGAAGCCTCAATAATGGCTTTTATTAGGACTTATCAAACTTCATAAAACACATTGTCACCTACACTCACATAGCTCTTCATTTTAAATTCTGAACTTATATATATATATATATATATTTTTGCCAGTTGAGGTGAGGACAACAACACTAACATATATGAGGAGACAAAATAAAACTCTTGTATTTGAGTTGATAAAAGCTCACATATACAAAAAGAAGAAAGGCCAAGCTTAAACCTGGAACCTCCAGGTGCAAATAAACACTTTTACCACTTAGGTAAAGAGTCGTTCTCTAGTTGGGAATCCTTGAACCCATCATTTCAAATAACTCATCTGTTTGAGCAGAGGACCTACAATGAAATGGAATATATGGTTGGAAGGAAAATGTCCATGAAGAATTTCGGACGATTAGCTCAATGTCAGATGTGTTTGTCAGCTGTGTAGATTGTTCTATAGAAGCATAACAATCTTGGGACACCATGACCTAGCCGTGTGCGAAAAAAGAGAGCCATCCTGAGGTATATGTCAAAAGAATGAGAGCCTCATAGTTGACACATCCTTAGCTTTTAGATGAAGCTTTTGGAACGATCATTTGGTTAACTAATCGGTTACTTCTAGCTCTAGGGCACTCACATAGTCCACATCAAAAAAGTGATTGAAATATTTGTTGGAAGTGTGAACTCTTCGGTTGCATGCTGTGGCTCGAATGAACAATTGAAAATTAATGTAGCGATCAATTTCAGGTGGGGGAAATTCATGCATTCACTTTATGGGAGATATGGAAAGATTCTTGAAGCTGAAATAATAGTTATAATAATAACAAATGTAATATGAACGCAATATTAAAAACCCAGGCTCATATACACTCAATATTTCATGATCTTAAATATCAATTTATAGTACCATTTTAAATAAACTAATTTTTTAAAGGTAGGTAGTTCTTATTCAGCTGTCTAAGACTTGAACTTAAGTAATCACCTTTCTTTACTCGAGGGTTGTTCTACCTCATCCAAGGTCTATTTTCTTCTCCAGAGAGCTCACTTACCTCACTTGAGGTCCCAGACCCTTAAGCTAGGTATCCAAAAAAAAAAAAAAGTTTCTTCCAAAAAACAAAAAAAAAAAAAAGATACTTCCATCTGTGGTGAGACTAAACCCCTAGACTATTATTGCTATTGGTCTTCCGATTAGGGTGGACCCAGGTATGAGGGTTTGGTGTGAAGCCCCCACCTAGACCCAAAAAAACGTTGGAAATTCATTAAGAACCTCTATAAATTCTGAAAATTAATATATTTTTTCTTTTACATTTGCTCTCTCTCCCAATATTTCTTTTGCATGGAGCACCCTCTCCCCCTTACCCACCTCCCCAGCAAAAATTTCCTGCGTCTAGCCCTGAATCTGGTGGCAACAACAGCACCTAGATGCTGCTTCTTCCTTACTTATTCTGGCCTTCTCTGTTTTGAGGCTTCCATTTACTAAAGCCTCGGCTTTGGCTCTTTGCAACTGCCCTCTGTTTTGTGGGCTTTTTTGGCTGACCCGGCTTATGTTTTTTTTTCTTTCGCCGTAGCAAACTTTCTAGATATGAATCAAAGCTCACTCAATAAATTTGTATTGGCAATGAGCTTATTAACATCCCAGCTGTGCTGCCACTAGGACCAGGTCGATAACACTATAGTGGCCGGCAGGGCGGCTCTAAATTTGAACATTACATCAATGTTACATAGCACAAGAAACGCATACATGTCAATTGTGGTACCCGTACCAAAAGTTTGAACCACTATAAAGCATCTTGAATTTCGTATGAAGTTTTAAGATAGCAATAAAATAGCTCACATAGCCTCTCAAACTTTCTATCTATGTTCTTGTTGGACAGCTTATAACGTGATTAAGATTTCTAACATAGAAAAAAGAGAATTTTGCTGAAAAAATCACCTTATTTGATCACTGAACCAGAAAAGCTCTCTTAGCTAAATGCTGATCGAAGTGGTTCCACATCACCACTTCCGTGTTTTTAGAGGAATGGGACCGATGGTTGAATTCGACTCAAGTCCTCGAACACCATCGTCAAATTCGACCTTTCTCCTCAGATCGTCGTGGTCACTCTCCTCAGATCGTCGTGGTCACCGGTTGCTAAGCAGTAGAGGGCTAATTAAACTCATCTACTACCTATTCTATTTTAGTTCACCTATTCCCTTCCGGTTCAGCCGATGTACATTGAAGTTCTACTCCTCTTCGGTGCAGGCTTTACCATAAGGCCAAAAAAGCCTTTGCTTTAGGTCTCCATAGATTAAGGCCCCAAAAAAGTAACTATCATTCTTTTTCTCAATCTAAAAAAAAAGGCCCTATAACAACAACTGACATAATTTTTAAATTCTAAGATGAGCAACTATAATCCTTTTATTTCTCCCAAAAAATAAGGCCTTATCTTTTTATATTCCAAAAAAAATGTTATCTTTTTACTTAAAAAAAAAAACAACTGTCACTATTTTGTTTCTCCCCAAAATGTAAGGTTTCTTCTTTTCACATTAAAAAATATATATTATTTTTTCACATTCCAAAAAAGCAATTGCTATTTTTCAATTATTGTTATCCTTAATTAATGTCTCATTTTGTTTCCAAATATAATTTAAATAACATATTTATAATAATATTAAAGAAACCTCATTTAGGATTGTCGCTTTAGGCTTAAAATTAATTCGAGCCGGCACTGCTCCTCTCCCACTATTGCGGTGGTCCTAGTTAAGCTCCTTCAGCAGCAGTATGGGCAACAACTTGCTGCCCCTGCTTCTCTCTCCTCTATTAAGTTGTTTTCTTTGTTTTAAGCGTAGTCTGTGTTAATGTACACCCACCCTAAATCGATTTGATTTCTCATATTTTTCATATTGCTTATTCATTTCAATTGTACAAACATCAATGCATTTTTAAATTCGTTCACAATCTTAATTTTAACCCATGCAACACTCACATATCCAAAATCCAACCTCATATCCAAGTCACAAATTCAGAACCCAACCCCACATCCAAAACCCAACCCCTAAATACACATGAATCTTCCCTTTGCTTTCTCTATTTTTGAACCTTTCTATTAGAAGAACCTTGGACGCCAGAGTAAGAAGATTCAAAAATTGGAAAACTAAGGGGTCAGATTCATTGTTGATGGTAAAAAGAAGAAGAAATGAAGTTTTTGCGAGATAAAATGTAATAGGAGTGGGTTGAGTTGTTAAAAGGATTGAAATGGTCACCAAAGACCACTTTGGTGGGTATATAGCTAAGGGTTTCCATCACAGCCCTTAGTTAAGGATCTTCACAGGGTCGCAGCAAAGTAAATGGGGTCCCAGTTATGGTGGCCTGGCTGGTACTAGTTGTAACCTGTATCTTGTTAATAGCGACTGGTACTATTTTTAGTTAAAGTAAGGTTAAAATTTGGCTTGGGGGTGGACGGTGGTGGTGGTGGTGGTGGTGGTGGTTGCTTGACTTGTATGATAAACGTGACTAAGTTACTTCCATTTCATTGCAGGTCTTTAAATAAGGGGTCCCGTGAACAACATTTTGACAAATTCTCTATTCATTGATTTATTTCGTTTAAAATAGCCAATGGCTTTTTATAGAATATAATTAAGATAACTTAATCACAATATAATTCTAATATAATTAAAATAACAATCAGGATCTCCCTGACCACTTATCATGTGGGTCCCACCTTGAATTTGTCCTAGCCTAAAAAAAAAAGAAGTATATAGCGGCAGAATTTTTCTACCGCTAGAAGATAAAATTGCCGTTAAAACCATATTGTAGCAAACAAATGTCTGCCACTATTTGTATCACTAAAACCCCGTCACTATTTCTCTCTGCCTTTTTGAGGTGGAAAAGTGTATGTTGCAGAAAACATGTAATAGCAATGGTTGAAAAACTGCCTCTATTAATATATAAATGTGCCATTATTATTATTATTTTTTGAGATGGATAGTGCTTTTTAAAGCATTTTTAGTTACAGTTTTTTTTTCCACTAAAATGGTTTTAATAAAAAAAATTGCTCTTGAAAATGGCAAAAAAGGTTTTGAATTTATTTTATAACAAGGATTTCTACATTCAGGTAGATTTCACCACTTAGGTAAGCTGTATGTGTAAAGACAGCAGATCGGTTGGACACAGGTCTGATTGGTTAGATTTAATTATTGCTTCAGGTCCGATTAGTTGGATACATGCCCGACGGGTCGGATGAAAAAATCAGCATATTTTTTCTGCAAACTTTCTGAGGCTGTAACTTTCTCGTTTTTGTTTCAATTGATGCAATCTTGAATTCTACGAATATTTTTTCAAATCAAAATTTTCAATGGTAGGTCACTTGCCCATATCCGATGCTCGATTTGTGAAATATGACCTTTTTAAACTATATTGTCCGTATAAAATCACTTTAATTTGTTGTTCTTTCTTCAATTTCTTCACTTCTGGGCATCTAGCAACTCAAATTATTGTCTATACATAAAGATATATAAAATACAACACCAATAAACTCAAGTTTTGTCTAACCCATGAATTAGTAAACACAAAAATCCTTATAGAATGTGACCATTAAAAATTTCTAGGCCATGATGTAGTTAAGGATACATCCATTTGATGAATAGCCCAAATTTGCACATGAGCAGTATTACGGCAATTGTGACCGAGATCATCCTGTTGTCCTTTAAACATGCTTGGAAACAGCCAATAGTTTCGCAATAATCAATGCCTTTTTGGGTCCAGGAATGGTGCGCAAATCCGTAGAAAAGGTCACTTGTGTGCTGAAGAAATTGTATTTTAGCTTGAAAATGTAGCTGTGCGAATGTGCCCTGCAGAAAAAAGTTTCTCCTCTCTGACCGACCGACCAGTGGAACTCTGACACAAAATCCTGATTTCCTTAGTTTTGGTCAGGCTTTATGGTGGCAACCTACCTAAGATCTAAAATTCCTTCATTTCCAAGGAGAACAAAAACAATGGTTTTTGAGTTAGGAAACAAGTTTTTAGATTTCAGAATACTCTGGGAGTATCAAAGCTCAAATGCTAATTTGCATAGAAGAGAAAGCATTTAGAGAACTTAGAATTCTCCAACATAACTTTCCAAAATTTCCCAACCCAACACACTCTGATGACTGTTTCCAACATGGAATGAGATCCAAAAGTGGCTACAATGCAAACTAAGCACAGTAATTTTAAGGGACCGCATGCCCATCTCTTTTAATTAGAAGTGGGATTGAGAAAAAAGGAAGATACGGAACAGGAAGATCTAAATCATTGATCAAAGGTTGTACAAGGATATAAACTACAAAATGAGTACATAAACATGGAAGAATCCAAATCCAAAGTCACCTAAAAATGAATAAATAAATAAATAAATTTTTTTTGATATTCGCTAAAATGAATTGAATTAAAGACCTATTTAATCTCATATTCTTACAATAGCCTATTCCTGTAATGAACTCAAGTGGGTGCATTTGGATCTCTCATCTCACAACTGAATATAGTACTGTAGACAAAAGCAATGCCAAATCAGGTTGTATTCTGATTGTTATCTTTGCTCTCTCTTCTTGTAACTCTAATATAGGCAAAAATTGTTGCAAAGATGGCTGTGGCAAGCCCCCCAACAATGACACCTCTCCCGGCGATCGAATTATCAGTCCAATGCTGATGCTTTCCCAACCGTCGAATTGTCGGCGCTCCGGCGAACCCTGATTCCTCTTCTGGGCTTTGACCCATTGATGCACTTGAAGTGGGTGGGTCGGATATGCTAGATGATTTAGGCTCAACCACATTCCGCATCGCTGAATTAGACTCCAAATTTTCATTTGCTGAAGCTATAAAGGCAAAGACATGTAAAGAGATGAAGAAAATAAGTAGAATCCGAGCCATGAAGCTGTATGGGTGATCTAGAAATGGCCTTGAAATGCTTCTGATTATAATGAACAGAATAGAAAATCTCTATGGGTGGTCTAGAAATTGCCTTATAAAGTGCTTCTGATATTGGGCAGAGAGTAGAAAGCAGAGATCTATGGGATCTTATTTGTACTTATAGGAGTTGGTATAACGAAGGGCTATATTGGTGGTCTTGAATGGCCTCGAAATGGAGAGAGAGAGAGAGAGAGAGAGAGAGAGAGAGAGAGAGAGAGAGAGAGAGAAAGGAAAAGAAAGATTTATGATTATCTAAACATGGGAGTTGGATACCATCTTGGTCGGTTGATTTTGCTGTCTCTCACTATTGGGCTTCTTTTTACAGAAAAAGTTCACACTGTTTTTGTTCTTTTTCGGAAAAAAAGACCACCCACGCGGTGAAGTTTCGTTGATGGAAGCTTCCTCTTAGTGTTGTGTTGGGTGGTTGGTTGTTATGTTCTAACAGGAATTTGAACTCTGGAGAGGATCTTAGTTGGTGTATGGATTTTTTCGTACTGTTTGAAAAATGAAGAAAAGAAGCTGGACATTTGGACAATGACAAAATACTACAACTGGGGTTCTTGAAATTTTGGGACCAATGTTCTAGACTTTGCCTTTCTAATGACAAAAATTACATTCAGCTGTGGGCACTGTATACAGAAATACCCAATTCCTCGGGCCAAATATACAGAATTATAGATCCTCTGGGGGACCATCAATACATGGCCAATCTTGGGTGGCCCAAAAATAGCAGAAGAAGAACAATGCCCAGAACAGAAGACTCTTAACACCTAGTGATCATATATGATCGTAGGAATTCCATTAATCCTTCTATGGCCAGTAGAAATTAACATTGGAGGCAGTTGCTGTGAGGATCTTTCACAAATCACAATTATATGAAATGCTCTTTTTTTTTAATTTTTGGGTAAAACACAGCTATTGCAGAAAAACCAGTCATCGACCATGGTTTACAATGATGTGTGTTATGATGGAATTATGTAGGATTTTATGGATCGATTGTGGACACCTGGACACCTTCTAATCTCACATCTGCACAAATTGTCCTTCATGATCCACCACATTCCAATCAGGATTGGGATTTCTATGACCAGTTTAGTTTCCCTAGTTGTAAGCCCTGAATTCTAATGAATAGGCCATGATGGTTAGAAGGCAGATTACCTAATATGAATAAGACCACTGATCAAATGGCATGGACCTTTTTGTTTTCATTTTTTTTTACTGTTAAAAGTGGCCTCTGGAGTCAACTTGAAAGAGTATACTAGGAAGGACATAAATAATAATAGGCCGCGTATTTCTTGATTTTCTTCCATCCTTCTACAGCCAGATTTGATAATTTTTCCTGGTCCCATCCAGTTTTGCCAACCATGCATGACCAATGTAATAGGAGGTTCACTCGTTTTCGTTGGCAATTGATTGAGACATGCATTGTGTGTTTTGCAGTCATTCCATTGTCCATGGTTAGTAACTAACATCTTTTTTTTTTTTTTTTTTGCCTTTTTTTTCCCTCTGATTTCTCTTTTAGTTTCGTCTTACATTTCACAACATGTATGGAATAAGGGGAGAGGACAAGTTTGGATATGCCACCACTATCTCTTTTATTCATTCTTAGACCCTTTTTTTTCTTTTTCATATTATTATATGTTGAAAAAAAATGGATTTTAGCTATAGTTTTTGGGCAGCTTTAGACTATAATAAGTGTGATACCACACAACTATTGAGGCGGGTCCAAGTAGTAATGTATTCTCCTACATGAGGAGAATAACACCAAAACATTGTTTAGTTAAAAACAATTTAACTAGTAAATGAAAAATTAGCTCAAAAAGTGACTAATTGAAATTGCTTTATGTTGGTAATAAAAAGAGGAAATCCCACACTGGCACTGCTAGTTTACTAAAAGTGTGTGTTGGTTTATATACCTTTGCTTTGTTTATGAGATTTGGGCCTCAAGGGGCACCTATATTTTATCTCAGAGGGAGGACTTACATCAAACCACAACCAACACGAGTGCGCCGCCGGTGGATTGGGTTGGGTCATGGTCCTCCGTGTAGATGGCTTCTCAACTATATCTTTTTTGGAAAATTTTTTTTACCAACAGCAGTGTCTCCCAGTTTGGGTTGGGTTGGGTCATGGGCCTCTGCGTAGATGGCTTTCCAATTATATCATTTTTGGGGAAATTATTTTTACTAGTAGTAGTGTCTCCTTCAAGAGTTGTGTCTCCTCTATTAATAGACACAATACACAGTTGTGTCTCCTCCACCAACTAGTGCTGTATTATTTTTATTTTTAAATATAACGAATACATTTGTTCTTGGTATCTGTTAACTATTCAGAGCAGTCACCAGTTTATCTATTTAAAGCCATCTCATTTCTGTATTTGGGCATTGAATTTTTTGGGATCAATTCTTCACCAATCATGTATGTTTGAGAGAATAAGAACATAGTTCTGTTCGTTGGGCAACACAGATTAAAGTGCTGCTTCTGTGTCGCGTTGATTATTGTATCCTGGAAGGTAAATGTTCATTTACCTTGAGCACCGGAGCAGAGGTGAATTCCGTCTTAAGGATATAGTGTTGAACACTCACTTTGATTGAATCCTTCACTGTTTTGTAAGTTTCATTTCAATTTTTGTAATTGTACAGTTTGAAATATTTTTCAAAAATCACGAAAGTATAGAGTTCGGGCAACAGTATAACTGAGGCGATAATTTGGAGAGATGCAACAAGGGGCCCAAAATTCACAAAAGGTCCAATTTGACCCAACCTGATTGATTAAATGGGCGGGCTCAAGCCTAAATTTTTTGGCCCATGTCAGGGTTGGGACAGGCCTAAGTCAATGTTTCTAAAGTTAGAATGGGCCTTGATATGCCTTAGCCCAGCCCGGCTAGGCCTTTAAGCAACTTTGTGAAAAATTCCTTTTGCTTTAACCTCTTTTTATAATTTGGGCCCCACTTTAATTTTACTCGACACATGTCAACAAGCACGCCTAAGTACAAACTCAACATTTTTTGTTCAAATACTACATCTAGATGCCAGTGACTCTTTTTCATTTTAATATAAGTATATACTGAAATTTGGTTCCCTGTTAGATCCGTTATGAAAATAGATATGATAGGATCGCCTGCACATTATATATGATAGATGTGGGGTTTGAATAACACAACCACATAGTACAAAGACATGCGTATATCCTATGCTTTGCTAGCATATATGTTTCGAATTTTTTGTAAATACCCGGTAAGGTTTATAGGATTTGTAAATATGCGCATGTGGTCTTGGTATTTGTAAATAATCCCTTCTTTTTATTAATGTATTATTTGTTAAATATGTTTTTGATAAAAATAATAATGACAACAGTGCAAATTAGACAAAAAGATCCCAAACTTCCCTGAACTGATATTAGTTCCTTATTCAATAAGATGAACTCATGGACATAGCCCACCCTCAATTTTAGTTAATGGGCCCCATAATTTGATAGAAAATACAAAAAAAAAAAAAGAAAATAAAAGAAAAAGCGCGAGTCCAAGTCCAATAAAGAGGACTGTAGCTCAGTAATAACACTAGGCTCTTTTGTACCATAAAAAAAAACACACACTAGGCTCTGCTCTTTCTTCCTCTTCCTCTCCCACTCGCTAGTCTCGCTGTCGTCTCCTGCCACCATCCAGAGTCCAAATCTCCATTACTTGGAAATCGAGGGAACAGTTCGAGATCTTTCACCGGAAGTAGTCCACTCTTCACTATGTCTATTTATAAGATAATTCCCCCTGACTCTGTACCCTGCGAATATAAGCATTATGTTGAGCCAGTTAATACTTGCGGTTTCATTCTACCTATAGTGGGCCCGTTAGATGACCCATCCTAATGGACAACATACACATGAGCCCCCTAAGTTATACTCATCTACATTACTAATAAAAAATTCTACCTAAATTAGAAAACAAACCACAAAAGAAAAAAAAAAACCTAAAACCAACCAAAATAGGGAAACCTATCCTACCCTAGATAGTGCCATTGGCCCAACACTCCCGGTGGACGTGTTGAGTCAGCAATGACTTGAAAACCCCGGCCTCTCTATCCTTTGATGGCCTTACACTATGTCTCCTATAAAATTGCAATACATGAAGAAAAAAACTGCATGGAAGAAGAAATGGCTAGCTTAACTGCCACTTTCAAGCTTGAAGAGCATTGCATACATAGGAGTTCAATTCCTTCGATTTTTTTTTTCTTCTGATTTTGGTGTCGTATTCTGGTTTACCGGTGTGTATACTTGTGGAAAGTCTGAGTTTTGGGCCAACCACAACCCTCTTCATCATGTCGCTTAGGCTATTTTATGTTTTAGCTATGGTGAACACATAGTTTTGCATGACGTACAGGATCTTGATCCAAGGTAGTGTGGTCCCCAATTGGACAAAGAAATCAACAAATAAAGGAAATGAAGTAATTTAAAAATTCATGAGGTAGTTGAAATCCCCTCTAGAGGGATGATCCAGAAGTTATAAGAATCTTGAAGTTGTGATGGGGCTGAGTTGCACCAGTTACAGAGCTTATTATCCTTGGAGAGTAGGCAAGCTTTCTATTTCTTCTATTTTTGTCCTTTTTCTTTCATTCTATATAAGTAATTAGGATCTCAGCCGTCTTGGTTATCTTTGATGCCCCTAAAATGAGCTTGCGAAGGCTTTATAGCTTAAAGAAGCATGGGAGTGATTCTAATGGGGGTTTGTGGCTCTAATGAAGTAGAGGTTAGAGATATTTTGAAATTTCTTAGATGTTTTTCGAGGCACTATTATGGTATTTTTATTGTAGAGAGTAATTCTTTTAATGCGATTGCTTATGTCTCGAAGTGAAAATTTTATCTATGGAAGTTTCAATTCCTCTTTAATAAAATCCGAATATTGTATAGCATCATTAATGTTTATTTTCGACACCGGAGTAAGTTAGCAAATGTGATAGCGGATGCTTTAGTTAAACAGGATATTGAGATGGTTTGCCCATGGTAGGGTTTAATCTTGTAGAGGGTACAATACTTTTGTACCATGCTGTTTTTTTTCTTTCTTTCTTTGTAACTTTTTTTCTTGTAAAAAAGTTACAATTATTGACGATAAAATAAATAAATAAATAAACATTGGAGTGTTTTTGTCAGCGTTCTCCAACGTTTCCTTCAACATTCTTTCTACTAGTACTAGTGACTAGGCATCTTGGGGAAATTGTAAAAGAGTGGTCCACGTGGGGGTCGCATGTTAATTTTTTATTAGTGACACGTAGCACTCTTGTTTTACCATTTTAAAGATTTCATTGGATGAAATTCATGTGCTACGTGCCACTCATTAATTTGATTAAGACATGTGTCTCAATGATGTGGTAGCCTGTGAGACCCGCTTGGAGTAGAAGATGAGCAGGGGGCATGAAGCTCCATAGGGGTCACAAGTTTCAAGTTCACTGCCGTGGGGTGGGAGATTGTAGGGCTTGAGCTCTATGACTTGGGGGTGTATGACCTAGGAGTAAGTTTGCTTTCTCTGCCGGTGCTTTTAAAAGTGTTCAGGTTTGAAGTCTTTATATATAGTCCAAAAATTTAAAATATAAAAAAAATTAAAAATTTTCTAAATACCCCCACCTCTTTCTCTCCCTACGCACTCTCTCTCCCTCCCTTTCTCTCTCCTTAATTCTTTCTCTCCTCTCCTCTCCTCTCCTTCCTCCCAACAGTAGCAGCAGGAGCGGAAAATCATCCAAACATGATGAGCTGGTGGTGGGCAGCGCCTATAGGTAAAATTTTCACAAAACCCCCCAATTCCTCAATTCCTTCTCCAATCCCTCCCTTTCTATTTCTTCCAAATTGAACCCTTAATTTGTTCATCTTCTTCTTCTTCTTCCACAGAAGAAGTTGGAAGAAGATGAAGGCCCTCCCAAATACTAGAGCTTCACCCTCATCATTGGCATCATCGGCTACAACCTCACCGAGATCGTCCCCATCTCCGACACCCCTGGCAGCCCATGGAAAGTCTACAGTGATGCCTTCTGCCCTTGGCCCGACTGGGCCCTTGACTACCCCATTGAATACATCCAATGCGAGGAGAGGAGATGAGAGGAAGAAGGAGGAAGAGGAAAGGAAATGAGAGGAAGAGGGAGAGTACAAGAGGAAGAAGGAGAGAGAAGAGAGGGAGAGGGAGAGGAAGGGGAGTTCCTCTCCGCCGCCAGCTGGAGAGGAGGTGGGGAAGGGGAGGAGGGAGAGAGGGAGAAAGAGTATATAGGGAGAGAAGGGGGTGGCGGTATTTTGAGAATTAAAAAAAAATTTTAATGTATAAAGAGTCCAACTTGAGTGCATTTAGAAACAACCTTCTCTTCTTAGTTGTTCTCAGTTTCGGCTCCATTTGCTTTGAAACCTTGACAGAAGGGCCGTCACATGTTTCTTGATGGTTTTGTGCTTGAGTTGAGGCCTTGAACGTTAGATTGTTTGGAAGTGGGGCCCTTCAAATGTGTATATTTATAATATCTTTGCTTCAAATGACTTCTAATTCACTTGATTTTTTTTCCTTGAGCTTGGTGATGACTCTTTCGTTTGCTTTTGAGTACTTGACTTGATCATATGATGGAAGTAGTTCCCGATCTTTGCTTTGGCTTTATAATCCTTCAAAATGTTTAAACACATGAAACTTGACTTTTTATGTGTGAATATTCTTCCAGGGCTTGGTAAGTCTTTAAAAATGAATAATTTCATATATATTCTATAGAATTTTAAGGACTTATGCATTAAAAATCTCTTCATTTAGTTAAAAATCATGTGTTTATGGATTTGAGCATCAGTGTAGTGTTTTCATGCAAAATTCATTAAAAAATCATATTTTTTTATTAAATCATAAAACCTTTCATTTTTGGATTTCTATTTTTAGAAGGTTTTTCAAAATCTTATTTTTACGGTATAATTTATCATGATCATTAGTTAATTGTGAGCAATGGTGTGAATTTATGGTGTCATTTTTTGTAAATTGGGCCTATATTAGTGCATTCGTGACTTTTGGTCAAAATTGTCATTTTAATTAAAAGTTGCATTTGTGTCGAAGAAAAATTGAAGATAAGGGTCCAACTCTTCAATCTGTTGCATGAATCTAAATTTGGATTTCAAGAACTCAAATTAGAATGAAGAAAAGAAAGCCATGTTGGAGAAAATTCTAAAAAAGTAAAGTAAAAAAAGAAGATATGAAAAACTAAAAAGTCAATCCCATTTTTGTTTGAACAGCATGGATTAAAACAATTATAACTCTCAAACAAAGTGCCGAATTGGAACAATCTAGGTACTATTGGAAAACTCTTTTTGAGTAGATATTCGTGAAACGCAAGATTGCACGAATCGGAGCTAAAACTACAAAATTATAGCCTTGAGAAGTTGGCTATGTATTTTTAGGTGGAATTGTATAAAATTGAAGTCTTGTTTTGATTTTAGAAAGTGGATGTAGAGAGAAATTTGAATAAGAAAATGAACCAAGAATCTTTCTAATTACTATATATTTGCCAACTTTTGGCCAAAGAAGAAGACCAAACATTATAAAAAGGATCCAAGGGGGGAGTTGCAAAAACACACCACAAGCTCTCTCTCTCTCTCTCTCCATCTCTCCTCCACCCCAAGGTGGGTTAGGCTAGCCTATCTTTGGACTTTACCATCCATCTTTTTTCTCCACCATCTTCTTCACCTTTAGAGTATAATTTGAAGAGAAGACAAGTTGAAGAGCTATGCGAGCAACAAATCTTTTTTGAAGTTCATGATCTTTAGATAGGATTGATGTAATCATTTCAATTTAATAAATTTGAATTTGTTGTTTATTTGAATTGAGTTTTTTACTATTAAACAAAATTAGTGATGTCATAGTTCTCACCATAGAGTCAACGTTGTATGCTTATGCATAGTGATAGTGCGTATTTGGTATGATGGATCCAAGTTTACTTTGATTCATCAAATAAGGCTTTAAATTCAGATTTAAAGAATTGAAATCCATCTTTTCTCTTTTATTTTATTGTATTCTACTTTTATTTTTGGATTTATTTTATTCACTTTTAATATCATTTAATTGGTGGTTTGATTATTTTCTTTGTTTTGCAGGAATTAGTGTAAATTGCTTTTTACATTAGGTTTTTATATGAGATTGTAATTTTAATTTAATTTTTAATTTAGTAAGACATTCTTTTGTATAGATTTTATTAGAATAGTACTAGTTTTTCAATAAGATAGGTTGTGAGATATATGGCTCCTTGTGGATATGTCCTTATTCATGGGATAAAACTATAACTAAGGCCTTGCACTTGGGGGCATTGATCAGGGGTCATTGCCAAATCTTTCTCTATTAAGAGTTGAGCCTCTTATATGGGGCCCATCTTAAAGCATCTGAACCAATTTACCTAAATAACCTTATCTGTTTTTGACCATTACCAAACTTCCCTTTGATAAGAAAGAGTAATTCTCATAAACTCCCCATTTCCAAAGGAAGTTTTTGCCCCTCTTGATTTGTTCAATGAGACTATGCCACCTAACATTATACATGCCAACTTATATTAAGAGAAAAAGTAGGCATGTTTAAATATTTTTTACTTTCTAAATAATAACATAAGTGGAACACATTAGTCAATCAGAAAAGGGATGTTTTCATAAGAAAATGCACAGGTATATATATATATATATATATTAGTGGCGCTAGATGCTTAACTTGCACACTGGGGGTAAAACCCACTTGATTTGACTAGACAGCATACATACATCCTTTAAATTTTGCACACCCCCTGCAAGGGTTTGCACCAATTTGAGTGGATAGAACGATTCAATTACATGCCTTTAACCCTTTCATCTATAGCCTATGCATTTAACGACTTTATATTACGAAAAAAGTTTTCACTCTCGATCTAACAATCTAGTCCATTTGGATCGGTGAAAACTCAATATATCTAATGTAATTCATGGAGTCCTAAATGTGTGGATGGTTCATAAAGTCGGTCTCACGTCGTTGCCCCCACTATATGTCCCTTACTCTATCATGAGGGATGAATGCACATTATATGGGGCGCCTCCCTCATGCACAAGCTTAGGATAAAGCCCGTTAGCTCAAGCCTGTGGGCTCACATGGGGACCCATGTGGGGATGGGGATGAAGGGAATTTGAAGGGCTCCCTAGGCTTCCTTTTTGAAAAAATCAACCCTATTCTTGATTTCTATCATCTCCATCTGGGTTCCAAAAGTTTAATGGTCAATAGTTCATTCGGCTAGGTGTCAATTGATCCAACAGTCAAGTCACTTCGAATGGGGCCCAAATTTGGTGGACATGTGCAAGTGGACCCCACTCATTTGGGTGGATGGAAAAACCTCCATCCACTTGAGCTTGTGGGAGGAATCCCTTTCCTTAGCTTAAGCTGAGGATAGGGTTCGCTCAGCACATGCAGTTTGCATGTGCGGAATTTTTGCCCAACTAGGCTATCTACTTGAGACAATTAAAAAAAAAAAAAACCTAAATTGTCTCTAAAGTAGCCCACATCTCTCTCAAAGAGAGACAGAGAGAGATGTGGGCTGCTTAAGAGACAAGTTAATGTTTTTTTTTTTTTTTTTCACCTTTTGAATCGTCTCAAGTAGATAGCTTGGTTCGGCTTTTGCAAAAAATTAGCATGGCGACCTACACGTGCTGAGCGGATCCTCTCCTTAGCTTGAGATGAGGAGAGGGACTATATATATATATTATATAAGACAAAAACTATGCATCCATCCCTCACCTTGTGGTGAGGGACAATTCCATATTTGAAAAGTATTGACGTGGAAAAGGACAAAATCATCATATCTCATGAAACATTTTTTACCTTGTTAAGTCTAAAAAAGGAAATGTCCCTCACCATATTATGAGAGACAGATGCATATATATATATATGACAAAACTACTATGCAACTGTCCCTCATAATATAGAGAGGGAAACTTTTTGTTTTGAAAAGTATTAATATGCAGGAAGGCGAAACCATCATATCTTATGATATATTTTTGACCTTATTAGGTATAAAAAAGAAATTGTCCCTCACCATAGTGTGAGAGACAAATGCATATATATATGTGCCCTCCCGGAAAATTTTTATGATCTATCACTGCATACATACACATACACTATGTTAATATTGGTGCCACATATTTGGTCCCATGGGCATGAAATACATGGACTCGAACCCTACAAGAAATGTTTTCCTCATTCGGTCCAAGAGGTGGATGTGCTTTTATTGAGGCCCCTAAATTAACGCAAAAGAGGTGATTCTTGTGTTTGGAAAGGTTAGGGAAGCTGTCAAAAATATTAGCTAGGTTATTTGTAATGGAAAATTGGAAAAAATAAATGGATCCCCTGTGAAGAAGGGCTGGTGATTCCTTTTTGCTAATGTAAGGCTTCCAGATATTGCTATGAAGGATCTTTGGATTGACTATAGATAGGATATTAATCTAATTAAAGGTACTTTTAATGATGGTAAAGATGTGAATGATATTTTGACAATCCATATTCCCTATTGCTAGCAACCTAACAGGAAGATTTGGACTTTTTTCAAGAACAACGAATTATTTAATATATCAGCTTATAAGATTCTATGTATGGATCTTGTCCATAGAAGCAATTCCTCTCCCGATACTAACTAGCAAAAATTTTGGAAAATTATCTTCCCCAAAGAATTCTCCTTTTTGAATGAAAATACATCAAGGAGGTCATCCTAGTTCGCAAGCTTCTCTGTTCTTAATTTAATTTAGGTGATGCTCCATGTCTTATATGTGGGTGTGAGGAAGAATCTGTTATACATATTATGCTTCTTTTTAATCATGGTTGGTTGGTTTGGCTTGAATCCACACTTTGGATCCATGAGACCAATAATGAATTCTCAACCATCCTTGAATGGTGGGAAAGACTAATTACACAATTTAGCCCTGCCATTGATTGATGTCTTATGGCTAGGGTGCTTAACACTTGGTGGCTTCTGTGGAAGAGTAAGAATAATTCTATTCATAAAGAGGTCCCTCCCAATCCCTCTTCAATCTTGAAGGAGATAAATAACATCACCAGTGAGTCTTTTTTTTTTTTTAATATTCACCAAAGTCATTCCATCTCCCATCCCTATCAGGGAAGCAAAATTTTCGGGGATAAAGTTGAAGTCTTTGGGGATGTTGCCTTCCTTCCTTCGACCGGAACCATGGGTCTCGGGTTCTCCACTTTATTATTTTTATTTTATTATGATCATTTGTTTGTAAAAGGTATGCTAGAAGCTCAAAGAAGATTCCTCAAAGTTCCTAAAAACAGGTTGAAGCAAACTTGATTCTGTTTGCTCGAAGAAACTTGATTGGAAGAGAATTGCGGTCATCGATAAAATTGGTCTATCATTCTCTGCGGTGACATTATATATATATATATATATAGCAAATAATTCTATGAAAACTAGTTTTCACTATTTTTTTGTGAGAACTCTAGGTGGGGCCCATTTATCACCCAATCCAAAATTTTGTAATACACAGGGATCCCCCTTATAGTCACGTGCCTTAAGTTTCAGTCAAATTCGAATTTACAAGACTGTTAGATCGACTGTGCACCAATCCGACTGGATTGGATTTGTGGGCCACAGATAAAGGGGTTAGGAATTTTTTCTTGGCGCCAAATTTGATGCTTAGGGTGGTTCTATATAGATCTTTCTATCTTTCTAGTCCCATTCCCAAATGGAAAGTTCTCACGGTAGTACGTGAGAACAATTTTTACAAGATCAAAGCCCTATCTATAGAAAACAGTCCTGTAAGGACGGTCCTTACAGTTTTTAACAACCATTTTTCATCATTTTATATAGTGCGGCCCACGTTGCGAGCCATCCAAATGGATCACACACATTACCCTCGTGAATTGCATACGTCCACCAATTTTGGCTCATATCTAAATAGATTGGACTGTTGGATCGACTACACACTCATGTATATTTAGATAAACATATATAAAATCTATTCAGATGGATGTGCAGTCGATCCAACGGCCTACTCTATTCGGATGGAACCCAAAATTGGTGGAGGTGCGCAATTTAGGAGGTTCATATGTGTGATTCATTTGGATAGCTTGCAACGTGGGCCGCACTATTCAAAATAGTGAAAAATCGCTGGTTAGGACCGTAAGGACCGTCCTTACATGATCAATTCTCATATATATATATATGTATAGGAAAGCCTACTATGCATTTATCCCTCACCTTGTAGTGAGGGACAATTCCTTTTTGAAACCTAATAAGATAAAAAAAAATGTCATAATGTGTGATGATTTTGTCTTGTTGCACATCAATTTCAAAAATGAAAATGTCCCTCACTATACTATGAGAGAAAGAAGTATAGTAATTTTGTCCTATAGATATTGTTAAGTTTCCTCATATTCTGAGAACCTCCTGGTTCTCACGCTTTTGTTTAAGTGTTGTTATCATCTCGTTGATGGTTGGAGAGCATCTTGGTTGCTTTGTAGGATTTTGTGCTAATCTTTTTTAATAATTCCTTTTCTTAAAAGAAAAAATGAAAAAAAAAAAAAAGAAAGACGTGGATGTGAACTAGGCCACATAATACCGTGATATTACCAATTGGATTTTGGTCATTTATAACTATGTGATATGCTATGCATGTGAAATCCAATCTTCTCCATACTGTGAGCCTGGCACCAGACAAACAACATAGGGATTTTACACGAGGAGGAAAAGCGTAGAACATACAGAAGACATTAATGTCCAGTGACATCTAATTTGTGAAGTAGAATGTGATCTTGAATTGCCATTGAGTCAGATTCTATCCCATCAAAAGTTATATTCCCCTGCACAACTATTCATTTAGGAGGCCAGATCGTCCGAATGTTTGCCTAAGGTAACCAGGGGTGGAGCACTCCCAATCTGCCACATCATCGAGGCACAGCCTATCATGTATGGAGGTAGCCTATCCATCTAAGGTAGAGCTGCCACATGATGATGTGGCGAACTGTGAGTGGTCCACCCATGATAACCAACGTGGTAAACACTGATAGAATCTCAAGTTTCATCTAGGGGCTAGTGACGTTACCACGGTCATGCTTGATGCCTTCACATTTTGGGAGGTTTCACCTCTGCTATCTACAGCCCCATGAGGAGACCAACCTCGTACATAGGGGTCGTTCGTTTTAATCAATCTACATATATAAACACTATGCAAGTAAAATAGTTTTACACATTCATGTTTGTTTTTAAATTTCACACATGTGGTATGTAAATTTCATACAATTTTGTTGTGTAAATAGCATGCAAACGGGGTTGAATATTTTCACACCCCAATAGGTGTGAAAACGTTTCACACCTAACTCACAGAAGGTGCTGGTACAGTTGATGAATAGTGCTTTAATGTCATCACGCTTTTTTTTTTAGTCCCCCTTAATCATAATTGGAATCGTCCAACATATTTGGAATGCCAAGAACGACTATGGTGCAAAGAATTAACCGTTGGATCATCTTACATTGTACGATATTTATGACATAACTAAGGCCATAATTTTTGAGATTTTGTGGGCCTTGTTATGACAATCCGAACCATTAATCTCATTCAAAATGCCATTTTCAGTTAGGACAATAACATTTACATAGTCATTCACTATGAATCTTGAGATATCTTTAAAAAAACATTTCAACCATTAGATACATATTGTCCACTCCTATAATTGAACTGCCAGTCTGTTTTTTTTTTTTTTCAAATTTGTGTATCTTGTATACTTTAAATGCAATATCTGAACCATCCAACATGTTTGGAATGATGAAAATAGCCAATGTACAAAATGTTAGCCGTTGGATCATCTTATGTTGTGAGATATTTATAAATAACTTAAGCCGTTCATCTTAATTTCTAGGATTTTGTGGGCTCCATTTTTACGATCCGAACTATTAATCTCATTCAAAAGGTCACTTTCATCTAGGAGGTCAAATTTCAGGTGTTGATTCAATATGGATCTTGAGACATCTTAAAAAACATATCAACCAAGGTGTAATTAGATTCACATTAAGGGGTATGAAATAACAAATAAAAATTATATTTTACATGTGAGGTATGTAAAGCATTTTCACATCACATGTGAAATTAACAAATGACCCCTTGGGTTGCGAAGGGTTCGACATGTCACCTTTCTTTACGTGAGGGCTCTCTTAAGTCACTTGAGGTCTACTTCAGCTCACCCAAAGTCTAACATCGAAGCTACTCAATTGAACTGGGCAACAACAAATTTACAACAAATTTACGAATTTCAGTCATGTTAACGTTAAAAAGAAAAAAAATCAAGACTTTTATGTTCAAAATTCTTTTTCATTTATTTCCAACGAGAGATAATGATGGTCTTTATGTCAAATTAATCCAAATAATAAATGTCATGGTTCGGGTGCGAGACTTCCAGTGAAGAGATTGGATTGATGATGCATGAAAGTTGTCACAAAAATTGTTCGGCGAAGTGAGATCTAGAGGAAAAATGTTGATATATATATATATATATATATATACATATATTCAAATTTGAGGTGTTTCTCAATTGTTCGGCGAAGTGAGATCTAGAGGAAAAATGTTGATATATATATATATATTCAAATTTGAGGTGTTTCTCAAGTTATATTAGGAAAAATATTTAAAAATTGAATTCTTCGATTTCCAACATTTTAATCTTTTTCAGAAAAAAAACTCAAGAGAGCATCGCATGCCAAATACCTAGTGGGGACCATGACGTGATCCATCTGAGTGGACCATAAAACAGGAACCTTTCTTATAGTCATTAATCTCAAGTTTGGCACTTATCCAAATCAATTGGACTTTAAGATCAAATATGCATCCGTTTGGACGAGTAAAAATTTGAAGATCATTGGTCAAATGGTTGGTATGATAATTTATGCCTGTATCACTATAGATCTCCCACCCGGTCCTATCCCCAAGTGGAGCAGCAGTGCTCAGGCGAGGGAGGCCCTTCTTAGTAGTTTTATTGTAATTTCTTCATAATTCTTTTTAAACAAATATCCCAGTGTTTTAAAAACGTAAGTTTGGTCTATTTCTCGATATTATGAAAAAAATCTAATAATTTTTGTGGCAAATTGTTAAACCTGGTAAATACCTAAAAATTCACAATTTTTGGTGAGTGAAAATGGAAAGAATGACATAACTACCGTCCTTTTATAAAACATTCGAGGACAGGCTCCCAATGGAGGGATTTTGCCACTGTGGCCGTTGTCGTGAGTCGTGACAGGTGGTATGAAAGCACTGTGCAGCTTTCTTGGATAACGGGTTGCGTCAAAGACACAGAATGAAAGCAGGAAAAACGATATTTTAGGGTGTGAATCCTGGTCAAGTTTACTTGGTGGGACATGGGATTATCTTCATTTAGCTATGAACGGTTGAAATTGTTGAATGTTGTTTTGTCCTTCAAGGACAGATGAGTAGGATCATTCATCCGTTGGGACCATGTGGTACCAAATATAATCTTTATTGCTCATTTGTAACCATTTGATATTTTTGGGATTGTTACTTTATGGAAGTCTTAAACTAGACAAATGGTAAAAAATTGTCCATAAAAAACTATTTACCACACAAGTGTTCGTATAGAAAAAGATGGTTGAAAAATATCTATTTTACCCTTAAACTGACAATATTCTAAAGTAATATCATATTGAACTATATGATATCCTAAAAATATAGGATATTACAGGATTTGATATCCTACTAAGTTAGGATATTAAACTCTGTGATATCCTAACAATGTAGGATATCAAATAAATTTAAGTTTTTTTCATTCCTTTTCTAAAACCTAAAACGCATTTTTAACACAAAACTATGTTTTGTTTTTCTTATTTCTGTATTTTTCGGATTTCTGAATTATGGCTTTTCATTTCCTATCATCTAAAGATCATCTATTTCGATCATCACAAGAGGTAGGTGACCTCTATTTCATTTTTTAAGGCATAGATAAATCATTTATATGGTGTAAAAATTTCTTTTCAATTTTTTAATGAAAATTATAAAATCACTTAACATGATTTAAATCTTTACATATGATACGAAACCTATAGAAGAATACCTCTTTATATATGATGGATGATGGTTTTATGTTGATTTTGAAATTGATGGATTTTTCAATAAATTGATGGTTCTTATTGCTAAGCTTGGGATATTGCAAGTTATCCTCTATAAATGTAGAGTGGAGCGGGATGAGTTTTAAACCAGAGTGTAGATCATCCAGCATATAATTCTATCTCTTTATGGAGCTTTATATGACCACACCCACATCACAAAATGTTTCTAGCCTGCCTCTTAAATTTTGTGGGAGCTAATACAAATCTTGAAATTCATGAGAGAGAAGATGATGGAAATATCATACTAGTAATGACTAGGTATGGGTAAAAATTCTATCCTTCTTACCAGATTAAAGATCCTCACAGTTTTGCAATTTGACACCAATAAAGTTTTTTTTCCTTTTGCTTGATCCTTATAAAAAATGAATTATTATGCTTAAATATAATTGTAGATATTGGTGTGATAAATCACAAGAGGTATATGAATAAGATTACAGTAGTTGATGAAAATAGTAAGTTGTAGTTCCTCACCATCATTACAGTAAAGGAATGATCCCTATTGTTATTTTTGAGAGAATGTTCCTCACCACTAAGGTGATAATGTTTAGATATTTATATTGATTCTTTATTTATTAATTCTCTCACCTCCATATCTTTCACCTTTAACCTCCGTAATAGTACGTTAATAAAGCATAATTTACTTTGAATTCTTTTGTTTTATATTGAAAAATAAGAAGCTAATAATTATAATTATTTTAAAAAAGGGTTTTAGTCTTTTTAAATACTATTTTTGTGGCATCATATTGTTTTTATAAATATCATAGTATAGGATTTGATGGTATACTGTTTTTTATAATTAATACAGATTTTCAATCCATACAAAGAGATGACATCTATTTTTTATTGATAAAATTCGAATTTGTTCGATATCCTACATTATTAGCATATTACAGAGTTCAATATCCTAACTTAGTAGGATATCTAACACTACGATATCCTACATTTTTACGATATCGCATAATTCGATATCCTATTGCTTTAGAGTTTTGCAAGTTTAGGGGTAAAATCGATATTTTTTTACCTCTATTTTTGTAGGAATATCTATGTGGTAAATAATTTTTGGTGAACAATTTTTGAATATTTCTCTGGTTTAAGACTTCCATAAGGTAATAATTCCAAAAATATCAAGTGGTTACAAATGAGAAATCGAGAGTATATTTGGCACCACTTGGGTCCCAATGGATGAATGATCCTACTCATCTTTCAATAATTTCAACCGTTCATAGCTAATAAAGATAATTCCATGTCCCATCAAGTGAACTTGACGAGGATTCACGCCCCAAAATATCGTTTTTCCTGCGTTCAATCTGTCTTTGACGCAACCCGTTCTACAAGAATACTGCAGAGTGTTTTCATACTACCCGGAGAATGTTGAGATTCTCAAATATTGTGGAATTTTTACCCGGAGAATGTTGAGATTCTCAAATATTGTGGAATTTTTGAATGCTTAATTGTACTTCAATATGCATCTAAAAACTCTAAAAAAAAAGAAAGGAAACAAAAACAAAGGGGTTTGAATTTTAGGAATTCAAAAGATTAATGAGACCTTTTAGGTGGTTAGAATTGTGTTCTTCTTAAGAAACATGACATTTGCAAAAGTCGGGGGATAATATGTCACATCATCTCTAAGAAAACCCCAACCTGACAAATTATTGACAAAAACTCTAATAAATAAACAAAAAAAATGAAGATACCAAAAAACCAAAAGGAGTATTCTTCTTTCTAACATAAAAAAGTTAAATAGCTAGTCTCCTATATAAATGACAAAAAAATAAACTGGGGAAGAGTGGATTTTGATCTTCTTGTACTTCTACTTCTTACTCCCTCTTCTTTTGTTCTCTTTTGATTTAATTTTTAATTTTATTCTATCCCAACTCTCATGCAAACAAACATTTCCAAACTAAGTGTATACTCCCCATCCTGAGCTTATATATATATAGGGAATATTCATATGCATATGTCTCTCACCATTTTTTTTGTGAGAACTCTAGGTGGGACCCACTATATGGTCCATACAAATGGATCACACATACGACCCCCTTGAATTGAACATTTTTACCAAATTTTGGTCAAATTCAAATTTATTGGACCGTTGGATTGATTATGCACCCATTTAAATGGAATAAATTTGTGGGTCACGAATGAAGGGGTTAGAGACGTATAATTAGGGTCAAACTTGGTATTTAGGGTGGTACCGCATTGATCTTTTCATCCCCCCAGTCTCATCCCTTGGTAGGGTTCACTATGGGCCCCAAAGAAGAGTATGTACGGTCCCTTGGTGAGAAACATATGCACACGAATATTCCCTTATATATATATATACCGTTAGAACTATTGGTGGTGTATATCTAGCAACCCATCCAAACCGTTTATAAGTAGGGACCTCCTTGATAGTCACAAATAGAGAACAATTTTTACTAGAACAAAGCCCCCATATATACATGTATGTATATATCAATGTATACCTTATTTATCATTATTTTGTTCTTTTTGTGAAGCTATACTGGTCTTAATCAAATTTATGTTTTATTGGGGGCTGCCTTCTATTAAGCTCATGTTTCTCTCTTCTCCTAAATAAAATTTCTTTTCCCCTTCCAGGGAAAAGAAGAAAAAGTTTTTCTCTTAGAAAAGGTAATATTGCAACACCAAAATTATCTAGAAAAGTATACAAGCGCAACAAGACCAATTTAAATGTCATCATCACCATCCATCTCTTCTAAAATGTTATGGGGCTATGTAGTGTGTGATGAATAGAAATTCATTAGCTCCCGCCCACATTTCAGAACATTGCTGTGGCCAACCCAAAGTGACATATGCCTCTAGTATGCGCCCACTAAACCCATATATACAAATGCAAACCAGGGAAATCTAGTGTGGGATTTCCAAGGCAAAATGTGGGGAGCAAATTCATGGGTTGTGCCACTCCACCAACTTCCAAGTGGGCTAAGGAAAGTACATCCTTTTAAGAAAAGAATTTCCAGTCCCATGTAAAAAGAAAGGTATATTGCATGTACAAAGGACATAAAATCTGACATCACTTATGAACAATCCAAGTTTAAGTATTTCCTACAAAAATATTCATGCAATATTTTAGAGTCATGAGATATCACACACATTAAATTATGTAATAATATAGGCCTGTGCGATATGACATAAATCATCTCATGCAATACCTTAGGTGCTGTTTATTAATTTACTTGGATGGGTGAAGTAAGATGAATAGTTATTTCAAAGAATAAAAAAATGAGAGGGGTTAAATCAGTCTAATAAAGAGATTTGTCTTTTAGTGAAGAGAGAATGTGACTTTTTAACTTTTTGTTTTAAAAGTATATGATATTTTTTATAGTTAGTAGAATAAGAAAGTAGTTTTTTGACTTTTTTTGTGTAAAAAGGTAGAATATTGTTTTTTAAAATGTGATATTTTGATTTGACTCTTTTAGCTTGTTATGTTTTGAAATGAAAAATAATTTTAATTTAACTTTAAGGTAAAATTATCAAATATGCCTTTAGGATTGTGCATATTGCACTATTACTGTATATATTGATCTGTCAAAAATATTTAAACTTCACTCATTTGAGGACAAATGTTAGGTTCAAAGAAAATTGTAGTGATAATATCCTAAACCAAACGAGCGAACAAGCTGATTGTTTTTTTGGTAAAAGTACAAGCAGGTATTTTTTTTCCTTTTTTTGGGGTAACCTAGGCAAGAGGGCTACCTCTTGCTAACTCTTGCTATTGCCGCCATGACCACTACTTCTTGCTGACTCCACCGATGCAGCCTGTTGCACTAGCCACTGGTCATCATTCCTCTTCTTCTGCTTTTTTCTCTCCTTCCCCTTTTATTTCTCTCTTCTTCTTCTCTTTCTCTCCTTCCCTTCTATTTCTCTCTTCTTCTTCTCCTCCTCTTCTCCTACTCTTTCCGGAAGGGCCAAAAGTCATGGGCGTACCTTTTATATTTGTTCTTTTTTGCCTTTTACTTTTGTATATATATATAAATGGTGCAAAATGTGGGGCCCTTTTTATATTTGTACTTTTTTTTTTACTTCTGTATATACATGGTGCAAAATGTGAGGCCCATAGCAAGCCACACACAGTACACCATTAGTATTTTCTTTGGGTCCAACCGTCCAAGATAAATTTCAATTTAATTGGGGATTGGCCAAGTTCTTTTTTATTTCAGTCAAAGTTTTATTACTGAAACAATGGGTTAACTTTCAATTATAATGAAATGAAGATGAGACCCATAGAAGACTAATTACTTCGAGGGATTTGGATTTTTAATTTGTGTGCCTCATTTTTTGGACTTTTTATTTTTCTTATTTTCTTTTTAATTGTAACCATCTAGTACATTTCACCTATAAAAGCTAGTGGCCCATATTTGAATGAGCCTTTAATAAATTTTTGTGGCAATCAAGCACTATAAAATAGTCCATATTAAGATATATTAAATTGAAATATAGAATAATCATATTAGAGGAGGCATTGATTTTGATCATTATTCTTACTTGCTTGGATTTATATAAAGGCCACATTAATGGATTTATAAATTATAAAATTGGTAAAAAATTAAACAATATAAAAGTTAGCACATTTAACAGTAAAACATTAAGCAGCGATACAAGATGTCCTCACTTAGGGGGACCGATATTTTGCTTTGTAATTGTTACTAATGGAAAAAAATAGTGTTTTCTAATATTTTACAATATTCTAAATTTTTTGGATATTTTACTAAAATTTTTTGGGGTAAAAAAAAAATTCACACCGCCATAACTATGACGGACAGTGAACTGTGACCGATATCGATATCGTATCTGTTTTTGATGTCGATTGATATGGCAATTAATACCGCGATTTTTATCAATGGTGTGAAGGTCTTAAATTATGCATAACCTGCCACTAGAATCCAAAAAACCTCTCATTTTTTATATCATCGAATCCGACCTCCACAATTGCAATCTAATGGCTTAGCCACATTATTTACCTCACTCACCTTATCTTCGTCCAAACTCTCAAATTCAAAATGCCAAATTCCTGGTAGACTACTAATTTTAGAAAGTATGTAGTCTTGAAATGTTGGACATGCCAAGCGAAATAAATAAAATTGTGCACAGATTAGCAAAAAAGGCAATGTTGCATCAAAGCAAACGGGAATAAATTATTATCCTCTGTTCATTTGTGATTTTATTCTTTCTAAAGTTGTGATTGATTCTTAATAAAATTAACTCCATCTTTATATAAAAAAAAGGCCAAATTCCTGATATACTACACTTTCAAATTCCAATCAGTAACCCTGCTAGCACAAACACTCCAAACCTAAAAGCCTCACAATCCACCAAACTAGCGGCGCAAATCTCTCCATAACTCATCATTTTCAAAACCTAAAAACAAAATCAAAACACGCAAACACTCCACACCTAGGACCCTCACAATTTACCAAACTAGCGGGGCCATGAATTGATACACCAGTGATTTAGTGTACTTAAGTACCTGATCTGGTACATCTCTATGAAATTAGGTTTAGGTCAGATCAGAACCAGGGAGCACCTGGCCCCAACCCCAATTTACTAACACCCCAGATTCAAAGACCGGGATGTTATCTGTCAAGCCGATCTAAAATTAGTTTTTAATTTCAGAGCGTTGTTCATCTTCATAGGCACTGTCTAGGTCTTCTAATATAGAGAACCATGAAAATCTTGGTGACGCTCAAATAAGCAGGACAGTTTGGGAAAGTGGAACCTCAAATCCAATTAATATATAAGAGCTAATTAGATTAAGTTCTGAAATAAAAGAGATAACATGATTTAGTTCTAATTCACCATTAATGCATTTGTTAAAATCATAAAAAGGATCTTAATAATTGAGATAATTGGGGTCCACAATTAGAAACTTTGGGATTGGGTCCCATCTTTTAAAAATCACAATGTAGAATGCATTATTTATGTAGAATCCATAAATAATTTGGGGCGTTAATTTTGGTTTTCCTTTTTGTACTTTTGCTCCCTTTTTGTTGTTTGCCTCTTTGTGTCAGTTTAATAGATGATGCTTTTGTTGGAAGTAGGTGGGTCTCGTGGATAGATTTTCAAAACTTTTAACCCACTTGACACATGGATCAACTATCCATAAGACCAAAAACCCAATCCAGGATGCATTACCCTCAATTTCGTGACCATGTACAATAAATATTCTATCTAAAAAAACCAGAATCAAACAACACCAAACATCCATAATAATCTACGACATGCAAGAAATAGATCATACCTTTGGAGATTCATAGTGCTTTAATAGAGAAGTTGCGACTCTACTGGTGATGAGAATCTTCAACACCTCTTAGCCTTCTACGCTTTGACCCGAATTGGATTTCTTTTCTCAAGAAGATTATGGAATCTTCAGAAGAAATCCCAACTTGAAACTCCAAGGAATTAGAAGAGAGAAAGAGAGAGAGACTCATACAACTCTTGCACGAATAGGGTTTTAGGCGTGAGAGAGTCTCCTATTGGACGTCCAAGAGATTTTATATATTTTCAAATCTCTTCCTTGCTTAATTGAAATAGAAGTCTTACTTTCAAAGCAATTAGCAACTTTCTCCTTTCTAATCCCTTCTTTCTAGAGTTCAAGTCGGATTAGTATTTTCTAATAACTTGGGCTAGCGTGGGAACCACTAGGGATTTCTTAGAAAGCTGGCTCCAACTGGAACACCGCCACCCCACATCTCATGTGCAATCCGGGCCCACAGTTAATTGCAAATAACACCACTATATAAATGTAATTGTACTCCAGTCTTAGGAATAAATTACAATGAAGACCCTAAACTTCCCAATTACCACAAGTAGGCCCCTCTATCAATATCCGTGGATCAATTGGAATAAATTGTCTCTTCCAATATAAGTTCCACATCTTGTTATCCTGGAGCCCCAATTAATCACAGTAATCATCAGTACCATTCAATTAACTCTTAATTGAGATGGGTGTGCACTTACTAATGACAAATCTATTAATTGGCACAAGGGGATAATAGAGATAGATTCCATCTTGATCTTTCAACGTTTCCACAATTCTATTACCACATACCCAAGACACCGAGGTGTTAACCTACAGTCGGCCTCACTCATTGGTGACTCAAAGCAAATGAATAGATAGAAACTTGAGTTCATCAATGTCTCAGGATTGAGAGCCTATTGCCAGGGAATTATGAGAGCATACCTTATTATTGAGACAGAATTCCATAAGGTGCATCTCATGGTCCTTCAATACATCCAATGTACTAGCACCGTGATCCAGATCTTGTAGTGATCAAAGTGCTGCAACCTTATCAAATGAGATGCCCAGTCTCATTATTGGTTGTGAAGCTATTTAAGTATAAGATTTGTGACATATATTTCACGCGTGTGAATCTCATCCATCCACCTATTTCACATCTAATATACTAATGGGACCCGGTTCAACTCATGAACCATTATGTCATATGTATTGGTCATGTGCATGAAGTAATAACATTCATCTTATGAAAGTAAAGCATGACTTTATTGATAAATAAAGAAATTAATCAATTTATTATATCAATTGATGGATTGAGTCCACAAAATCTAACAGCTTTTTCTACCAAAACAAATGTAGAATGCATTATTTATGTCATTTTGAAAATCTTATGTGGTTATTTCATCCAAAATACTAGTAAATTTGGGATTATTTACCTCCATCTACTTTAAATTAAAAATCCCTACACAGAAAATAAGAGAAAAAAATCCTTATCTTTTTTCAGGGATGAAAGCAATAAGTAGAAAATAGGCTCTAAAATTTAAAAACTATATAGTTGGATGTTTGCCAGATGCTCCAATTATGTAAATAGAAATCACAAATTAAGAGCTTTTTTGTTAGAGTTACCAGATGCCTTGCATTTCTTTGAACGACTGAAATCCTAACTCCTCAAACCTTATTCCATCAAAAAAGATCACACGCTCCATCTATGTTCAAAGGAGAAGTCATATTACAAAGTTTGCTTCAATATCCGTCTTTGGAGACAAAATCCTATCTATAGCACTACTATTTTCCGTCGTTTGAATACCGATTCAGAGCGGTATAACCCCTCCTGAATCAGCACTTGAGATTTTTGTTGCTAAATGTATTGACACAAGTGGGTCTCAAATATCACCGTCTCCCGAGACAGCACAATTAGTTCCCTGTTGCCCCAGACACAAATTTGTACCACGTTCTGTAAAATTGTGATGGCTTCTAAAGTTGTGTTTCACGTTGAATGACTTGAATCCAAAGAAAGGGCCCACACACAGTAGGATTTCCTTGGTGTTCGGCATCAATCCTTTTCGAGGGGAAGACTCCAACATGCACATCACATTATCATGTCTGCAGTCAAAACAGTTCAGACCCCGTGAACCACGATTTCATTCCAATGTGGGCCCGGGCTCGGTTTGGTTGTACCCTAAAAGAAGCAGCCGCAGGTTCAGGTCCATCCGTTTCATACACAAAAGGATCCAAATATCCCATCTTCATGACGTATTATTTATTTACTTATTATTATTATTATTGAGGAATATATTAATTATTGAGGAATATTGACATACATCTATTTACGAGGAACACTTACATGGCTTTTTTTTTCTTTGCACACTACCTACTAGTTCTGCAAATGACTATATGTGGATTTTTCTTTTTTTTTTTTACATAAATAATTTCAGTTACACAAGTGTCTCTAACTCTATAGTGAGAAGATACACATGTACATTGATCTTAATTATTAGAGTATTTTGTATATGCCCCATCAGGTTTTTAGGATTTGTAAATAGGCTCTTGCGGATTTAGTATTTGCATATAGTCCCCTACCTTATAATTCTAATACCTTTCATGTCCCAAAATTAGTAGCCTTACAACCATTATAAGTTTTTAGAGTAAAATAACATGTTTGCCTACCTCCTTATTTCTATGTACATAATTTCAAAAGATTGGGTTCTTTTTTCTCTAAAGCTTGTAACATTAATAAATAATATATCGCTTTTGTAGGAGAGAGTAATCCTATATAAATCTATTTTTATAAATAAGGGACCCATTTTGTTAAATTGAAATCAATTATAACCAATACTTATCATTAGATATAATTGATGCAATCCATGTATGACCCATTATTTGATTAATATATGTTTCAAAATACATAGTTAGGCTTTATGTGCATTAGAAAATTATTAAGAGAGAAACCATTGGATCCTGAATAAAATAATAACATCTTTTTGTAAATAATGATATTATCATGTTTTAATGAATGTAAGGGCAAAGCAGTCATTTTTATAAAATTTCAATACAAATCTCTTGGTAGTTTCTCATTCTCATTGAGACTACAGATATTAGGGACATAGAAGGTATTGAATTGAAAAGGCAGCGGGTATATACAAATACTGAAATCATAAGGGCTTATTTGCAAATTTTATAAACTTTAGGGGGGGGGGTATATGGAAAACACTCTATACTTTAATAATTATATTTTTTTTCATATACCCCCTAAGGTTTCTAATATTTATAAATGGGTCCCTTTAGTTTCAGTATTTGTAAATAGGCACCCATTTTAGCATTTTAATATCTCTCATATCCCAAAATATGTAGATTCGTTGGTAATTATATTTAGGATCATTTTAGCAAAGCAAATGATTAAGTGAGGTTTCATTTAATCTAATATGTCCACTAAAAATATAATTGGGCTCTAATTGGGTGATTTAAGAGTAGGGCCCCTTAAAACTTTTTCTTTTCAAATCATTATCTCCCTTATTAATATAATATTTTCCTTTTAGAAAAAAAAAGACTCTTTAAAATACCTTTGCAAATATTTAAAACTAGAGATAACAGTTACAAGAATAGACATTAAAGACATGAATTTATAAAACCATTATGCAAAGAAATAGCCAACATAAATTTGTAAAATCCACTAGGCGCACCTTTCCAGCTCTTAGAACCATAATGCACACATAAAAAGAGAGAGAAAGAAAGAGTTCCTGTGGGAGTAACATCCAAATCCATTTATAGTTTCTTTTCCCACGAGACGGGTTCTAAAAAAAAATTATGCCAAAGAGGCTCTAAAAGAAAAAATTCAATTGTTTTTATCTTAATGTTAAAAGAGAGGATGTTGTTCCACTACAAGAAATCACATCTTTAGCTATGAAAAATTTCGTTGCCAAAATGCTATAAAACGTCGGTAAAAACTTTTACCGATGAAAATGTTTTCGTCGCCAGAACGTCGGTAAAGAAACGTCAGCAAGACACTTTACCGACGAAATCCAAAAACGTCGGCCAAGATTATCTTTTACCAACGATAAAATATACACTTACCGACGTTAAAAAACGTCGGCAAAAATCATTAAATTAAATTTGACTTTTACTGACGAAAATTTAACATCGGTAAATAATTTCTCGTATTTACTAAATTTTAAAATCTCCTTTTACCGACGTTTGTAACCGTCGGTAAAAGTCATTTATTTAATTTATTTATTTTTTAAAAATTTAAATTACTTTTGCCGACGTTAAAAAACGTCGGCAAAAATCATTTGACTTTTACCGACGAAAAGTTAACATCGATAAATAATTTCTTGTATTTACTAAATCTTAAAATCTCATTTTACCAACGTTTTTAAACGTCGGTAAAAGTCATTTATTTAATTAATTTATTTTTTAAAAATTTAAATTACTTTTGCCGACGTTAAAAAACGTCGGCAATATATTTATTTTTTAAAAATTTAAATTACTTCTGCTGACGTTTTAAAAACGTCGGCAATATATATTTTTTAAAAAATTTAATTTACTATTGCAAAAGAAAAAGATCAATAGACACAGGATCTCAACAAACTTACCATCATTAGAGTGTGATCTTACTATTTAAGGCCAACTTAGTATTTTGCTTTTCCACTTGACTTCATCTAATGCCATGTTCACAGGAACTCAACATGTCTTTCCTAGCTACTTTACCTAAGGACTTAATCAGTCTCCTCCTAGTTTCTTGAACTATTAACCTTTCCACAGAATGTTTGGAGGCTAATTCAGGCCTTTATGCAAATATTACAAACCAATGAAACCATCATATATGATATCCAGCTCTCTATTTGTCCGTCATCTTATAGAAGTGGCATTTCAATTGAAGTTGCACTCCACAATCTCCATTTTCTTGTCTCCACTAGTCCACTTAGCCCATCCTACACTGGTCCTTTCTTTATAACCTATATCTTGAATATGAAGGGCAAATATTCACAATGCAGAACTCAAGTCTCACGGGATTCCTTCCATCAATTCTATAAATCATTTCTGCAATTCTGGTGTTTACTCTTGTCACATGCATATTCTTTTGATGATATTCTTTTGCCGTTCACAGAGAGGACTTCATGTTAATCAAAAAAAGAAAGTGGCAGAAAGCCAAACAGAAGGTAACCCAGTGCACTAATGCCCCCAAAAAATAGCTACATGCAATTATGAATAAAAAAACTCACATTGCCACATCGATTATCTGCAGTACAGCTAATCAAATCTGTTTTCTGTCTCTGGATCAAAAAATAGGTAGCTATAGTGCGATAAAATTTATTTCCTATCAAAAATAAAATTTCAGTTTTATTAACTAAACAAAAAAATGAGAGTGGTAAAGATGATTGCTTAGAAAAGTAAAAAGGCATATAAATGCAAAAAATAATAATTAATCAATTAAATTAACCTGTGCTAGAAAATGTGTGAGCATTATCCTTGATAGTTGTTCTAGGATCTGGGTCCCCGTGGATTCAATCACTTGGATAGGTATTGCTTGAAATGCAAATGGGATATCAATGATGATCTGCATACAAATCACATGCCCCATGAGATGCTTAGATTAGAATTTGAACCCTTAAAAGAATTTAAAAAAAAAAAAGGAGAGAAATAGCAGTCACCTCAATAGTTGTATCTATAGCAAGTTCTTGCACTAATGATTTACCCAGATTGACATTGCAAGATACTCTATTCACCATAGAAGCTGCATTTCCCATACCAAATCAGTGTCAAAGGATTCCTGAAAAGAAATTACATGATTCCATTAAGAGCTACCACTTGAAACTTTGTTTAAATGTTTCCACTTGAGAAAAAGAAAGTGTTTAATATCAACTTCAGCATAAACTCATAACAATGAGTACTTTGAAACAGCAATCACAGGCTTGCATCTTCATTTTTTAAGTTCCAACAACCAACTCCCTACATGCATGACAAGAACTTCGGTGAAGATTGATACGAGCTTATTAGTATCAAGTCACTTAAAGACTTTAACAAAGCAAGTTTACAGATGGATGTGGGAGTTCTAACATTATTCACAAATCACATGCACACCAGAAATAAGAGAATGGTAGCAAAGGCATGAGAATTCTCCAAATTCTTTTTGGTTCAAGCTGTACATCAAGCATAGACAAAAAAACATTTGTTGAGAAGCGATGCAGTCAAGATCCCCAGAATTGAACACTAAGTTCACTTGAAGAGTTTCAAGAATGATCCTACATAAAATCTGAGAAACCATCACCAAAGGGGCATAAATAAAGAAGAAAAGGCCCAAGATACCGTAATCCAAATTTCTGTACGATTGCTGCTGTTGGCATATCCGAACATTGGCATCAGCCTTAAGAAATCATAGAATGAATACTAATCCTATAAAGAAAGAGAGACAAAGAAAGAGAAAGAGCAGAAAGAGAGCGACTGAAATATAGAGCAGAGAGAGAGACTGAGAAAGGGAGATATCAGAGAGGGTGAGATCGGAAAGAGAGACAGAGAAAGAGAGAGAGCAGAGAGAGAGAGAGCGACTGAAAGATGGAGCACAGAGAGAGAGAGACTGAGAGAGGGTGAGATTGGAGAGAGAGATAGAGAAAGAGAGAGAGCGACTGAAAGAGAGAGCAGAGAGAGAAAGAGACTGAGATAGGGAGAGATCAGAGACGGTGAGATCGGAGAGAGACACAGAGAGAGAGCGATTGAAAGAGAGAAAGCAGAGAGAGAGACTAAAAGAGAGAGCAGAGAGAGGGAGACATCAGAGACAGTGAGATCAGAGAGAGACAGTGAGAGAGAGCACACAGAGAGAGCGACTGAAAGAGAGAAAGCAGAGAGAGACTGAGAGAGGGAGAGATCAGAGAAGGTGATATCGGAGAGAGAGAGAGACAAAGAGAGTTTCGAGCATAGAAAGAGCGACTAAAAGAGAAAGCAAAGAAAGAGACTAAGAGAGAGCAGAGAGATCGGGAAGAGCGACCAAGAGAGAGAAAGAGCTGAGAGATCGGAGATAGTGAGCGAGAGAAAGAGAGCCAAGAGATCAAAGAGAGACAGTTGAAAGAAAACAAATGCTCTGAACCTAAAACCCAAGAAATCAAAAACCTGAGATGTTGAAGAAGAAGGGCGTTCCAGACAAAAATGCTCTGAATCAAATGCTCTAAACCCAAAGAGAGACGGTTTGAAGGAAATCAAACAAGCTAAGATTTCCACATGAGTGGTGAGATGTTGAAGAAGAAAGGCATTCCAGAGTGGCTGAATAGCTCTCTCTAGTCTTCCAATCCCTCCCCTTAAGATGACCAGCACCTCCTCCGTCACCCTCCCACCAAACCCGAAACCCCAGCTCGGTGTGAGAGAGAGCAGCAAGAGAGAGAGCAGAGAGATTGGCAAGATATCAAAGAGTGTAAAAGAAAAAAACGAGATGGGGACGGGGGAATGAAAAAGGGGAAAAATGGGAAATGAAATGGGGGCGGGGAATGAAAAAGGAGAAAGATGGGCGGGAGATTTTATAAAATTTTTACCGACAATACATTTTCGTCGCAAAAAATCGTATTTCGTCGGCAAATGTTTCTCAAAACCATTACACCTTTATTGAAGTATAATGAAGACATTTAGCGACGTTTTTTTAAACAATGTCAGTAAAAGTCTAACTTTTAGCGACGTTTTTAAAAAAATGTCACTAAAAGTCTAACTGGTAGTGGAGGTAAATGTCTACCTTTTAGCGACGTTTTAAAAAACGTCGCTAAAATTGACTTTTAGAGACGTTTTTAAAAAACTGCCAGTAAAAGTCTAACCATTAGTGGAGGTAAATGTCTAACTTTTTGCGACGTTTTAAATAACGTCGGTAAAAGTGAATTTTACCGACGGTTTTTTAAAAATGTAGATAAAAGTCAACTTTTACCGATTAGAAAAAATGTTGGTAAAATTCACTTTTTCACTGACAATTTTATATGCGTTGGTAAATAATAGTCTTTAGCAACGAAATTATAAAATTGTCGCAAAAAAACGTCGCCAAAATTGCAACTTGTTGTAGTGTTCACTGCCTAGCATGAAAAAATTGATGTTCTTAGTTGAAATAAAGGAAAATAAAGTTAAAATGAAAAATTTTTAAAAAAACATATCAAGGAGAAGGCCTTAGTATTGTTAAATAAAGATATAGGCAAAACTGTCAAAATTAACAAAAGTCTAAGGAACTCTTCTATTTATTGTCAAACTTAATTAATTGGGGATATAAAAGGTATAAAAATGGCAAAGCAAGAGCCCATTTACAAATATTGAAACCACAAGGGCCTATTTACAAATATTAGAAACCATAAGGGGGGTGGGGGGAGGGGGTGTATCTCACACCCCGATCCGGGGAATTTGGGGATTTGAGTGGGCCCCCAGGGCGTGAATACGTAATCTCGCAGAAATCCGTGCTCAGAAAAATTATGCACAAATTCCTACAAGGGAGATTGTACAGGAACGTGTGAGGTATGCTGACACACGTACAAACATAACTTATTATAAACAAAATCCTGCAAAATACTCAGTAATTATCAAGAGCACATGAAGTTCATAGTCTGTTAACTTTCAAAAGTAAACATATATACACATATGATAGTGTTGAAGTTTTTTAAGTACATTCTAAGAAGACTACTTAAAAGTGTGATACAAAAGGTCCTAAGCATAATAATGATATCTCCCAAGAATAAATGTGCTCCGTAGGATGGCTAGTAAAAGACGTCGCTATCTTTCCACTCGTCTACACCTCAAGGTACCATTGGGGTACCCTCCGGGGGCGAGTCAGTGTCTGCGTTGGGACCGGGTGTTGGACCTGCAATACCAAGGGTAACACTGTTAACACGACGGTTAAGCAAGTACTAAGGCATATGAAATTAATACAACATAATATATATGCAGGAATACTCATTGAACATGATGCATGAGTGAGAAGTTACATTTGACATACTGATTGGCAACCACGACGCTCTATTCTCCCAAAAGGGAGCATACATATCGTATGGGTCGCTAGAGGATCAAGCTAGCTTTCTGAGGAGCGCCGACTACTCCTTCGTAAACCTAGTGCAGTGGTGACATACATAACATATACCCAAAAGGGCGTAAGCTGAGTGGTGCTGACTCATGTTCAATTGTATCAGTCTTATCATACCCTTGGCTAGCAAGCTCACACTCATTAGAAGCTCTGGCTTGTCAGACACGCGCTCATTAGAGGCTCAGGTCTGAATTGCCTCAGGATTTTGCTAAAGGAAGTAATTCATGTTGAAGGTGGTATATCATAGCAATATGGATGCATTCAGCTTAAGTGAGTACCCAAGGAATTACTACCTTCACCCCTTATAATAAGTAACCTATAGTCCCCAAGGACATTCAACACGATGTACACATAAGACGTTCGGTGTCATTGTGTTACCGTGTATTGGTATTGCCTTATGTGCATGGGACACCCTTCTTATGCCAACATCCATGACTTGCCATTGGGAGACCCTCCGGGAATCATTTATTCTCCCCCAACATGTACTTACGATTGGGCCTGTGTAGTGGTATAGAAGGTGCCAATACTAAGGTTCTACAAAATCATTGAGAGTCCCTAACATCCTGTTTCACTGGATTCTTACGGCTTAGCCGTGTATAAGGCTACGGCTTAGCCGAGTGGGTCAAATTCCTTCCGGATTTTCAGGCGCAATTACGGCCTAACCGTATGTTGGCCTATGGCTTAGCCGTGCTAAGCCTACGGCTAGGTTACGGGGAGGTTTCGGTGTAGCTGTAGTGTATTCCACGATGCAGCCGTGTGCAAACCATAAAAGAAACTGGGTTCCATAAGCTCTCTGGAAAGCTCGCCGTAGGAAGACCTATGGCTTGGGTATGGGCTGGATAAGGCTTAGCCGTAGTGTATTCCACGGCGCAGCCGTAGGTGAGCCGTAGTACAAAATCGAGTTTTGGTGCTCTGTGGATTTTGAGCCGTAAATGCTCACGGCTTAGCCGTAGCTTCACCGTAAGCTTCAGAAAATCTGAAATCAGTTCTGTAGCTCATTTTCAGTAAGGGGTCAATACAGAACCTTATTGTGGGGCAATTCTAAGGCTCAATTAGAGTGTCCCTGAGAGTGTCCATACTCACACACCCTCCTATTCCCTTCTTGCCATTCTAACTCAATTCACACAACATTTGTATCAATTAAAACAATGGAAAGGAAATGGCTAAAAGTGGGAAATGCAAGTAGCTAGCTCAAATGTCCATACTTAATCATGCATGCAATACATATAACTCAATACTTGCCTTTTCTAACAGTGCTAACCCTTTCAAACTCTCTTTCTTGCTGTGTGCTCAGGAAAATCTTTGGAATGAAATGGGTTCTCTACAAATAACATGAAATGTGGAATATGGAGGCTTAGATTTACATGCATGTCATGTGATTGAGTTTCTTAGTCTCTAACAAGCTTCCAGAGATGAATTGGAGATACAATTCTCACCTTTAGGTCTGTAGCTTAGAGGAGAGTGTGATTTCTAGAGAGGTAGAAGTACCCAAAGAAGAAGAAGATGATGAAGATGAATCTAGTTCTTCCTTTCTAGCTCTAAGTTCTTCCTTCCCAGCTCTAAGGTGAAATAGAGAGAGATGAGTGAAAGAGCTCCAACAGCTGAAACGAAGGAAGAAGGAGTAGGGTACATGGAGCTCCTCTTTTAAACATAATTTCTCCTGAAGTTGCATGCAAGTCCACTAGTTTCCAGAAATTTCAATTTAGACCGAAAGGACCTCAATTGACCCAGGATGAGTCCGGATTAACTCGGGCCCAACACAAAAGATGATCCACGCGTAAAGTTACACGAAAGGAAATGGACGAGGTGTCCAAGAGGTGTAGGGACAAATTACGAAAATGCCCTTAACTACTTAAGTGGGACCGAACTCCGCCCAACTCCTTATCCAAGGCCTAAACCCGAAAATTTTTTTATTAAATTAACCTTAATCGAGTTCAATTAATATAAAACGAGCTTAATTAATGTAAATCAAGGTTAGTGGGATTCGGGACCTTACATCCTCCCCCACTTAAGATCATTCGGTCCTCCGAATGCAACGTACCTGGGGTAGTAGCTATAGATATTTCGCCCGAATTTGATCTTCAAGTTCCCAAGTGGCCTTTTCCTGTCCATGGTGCTCCTATAACACCTTAATCCATTTGATCGTTTGTGTATGCAGCACCTGTTCCTTAATGTCAACGATACGAAGGGGTCTCTCTTCATAGCTCACATCAGGCCTCACTTGCACGTCGGTGAACTCAATGACATGTGAAGGATCTGGGAGGTATTTCTTGAGCATTGGCACGTGGAACACATTATGAACTCCCGCAAGCGGGGGTGGTAGCTCCAACCGATAACCTAAGTCTCTGTAACACTCCGATCCCCTTTGAGCCGGATTAATGGCTCATTAGAGTGTGTTTTGTTTTGTTTATTTCTTTTGGACTTGTTTTGGGTCATGGATAGGTAGTTGAGCAACCTTTGACCTGAGATAGGTAGTTCTAAGCCCTTTTTCGTAATTTTGCTTTTGTTTTGCTCATATCATCTTTGCATCATCTTGGTGTCGGCACGCGTATTTCGTTGAGCTCGACAATTTCCGTAACTGTGTCAGATCCGTTTGGAGTCAATTGGAGAAGATGGACCTTCGTGCGACTTAAACTGTAAATTGCTTAAACCTACCGGACCTTGTTTTAACTTCCCAAACTATATACATAAGTCAGCTTCCAAATGTCTTGCCCATTTGTCTTCATCGACTGCATGCAATCTCCAGAGAAGCCACGTTCTCTCTCCCTCTTCACTTCGGTTTTCTCTCTCTCTTTCTCTCTTCTTTTCGTTCTTGTTTGGTGTTGGGGAACTTGCACCCATTTTGGATTGGGTTTCTTCTTCTCTCATCTCTGTGCTTAGTCTCTGTCTGTGGCTTTGGTGGTAAGTGGGTTCTCTCCCAACTCTCCCTTCTTCTTCTCCAATTGTAGCTCTTTTCCTTGTTGATGTGTCTTCATCTCATGCATGTGCTATTGCTTTGATTTGTTTTGATTTTAGTTGCTTGGAGCTTGATTTCAGAAGATTTGTCAGATTTGAGGCAAGTATAAGTACAGACTTTGAGAACACACATGGGTGCTCTATTTGAATGCTTTGATTTCCATCTTCTTTAGTGTATATAATGTTTTACAGCCATTTTCTAAGCTATGAGAATCAGTTGAGCTTGTTTTATTCAGTTTCTGTACAAAAAATTTCGTTTCTGTAATCTTCCCGAACTCGTATTCTGTAACACTCCGACCCAGCTTGACCCCGTTTAGCGGTTAGTTAATCTTGTTTTTGTTGTTAATTGTGTTTTGTTTGTGTTTTGTTTTCGTTACGGGTCATGGATAGGTAGTTGGGTTGAGTTTGACCTGGATTAAGTAGATCAAGCCCTTTTTCGTAATTTTAGCTTTTCTTAGACATGGTCATTTTTGCATCATCTTGAGGTCAACACGTGTCCTTCGTTGAGCCCGTTAACTTTCGTAACTACGTCATTTGCAACCGAGGTCGTGTGATTCGATTGGACCCGCGTTTGACTCAAACTGAAAATACACTTTTCACTTGGCTTTCATTGCAATTTGGTCAAACCAGTTGATTATATAAGCTCTCACCCAATTCACCAACACTCACGTTCTCTCTCTTGTTCTCTCTCGTTTTCTCTCAACTTCACTGTGCACGTGGAATTCTCTTCTCCTTCACTTGATTTCTCTCCCTCGATCTAGCTTGTGGTTCTTGCATGTGCAATTGAGGTGAGTGGAAGTCTTCCATTCTTCTCATCTCCTTTCTCTATCTCTTCTCCTTCTTGCTTCTTTGCATGGTGTGTCTGTGTGTTGTGGATTTCTCTCCATCTCTCATGCATGCATGTGGTTTTGCTTGTGTTAGGTTGTGTTTGGATCCAAGGGCTACCATTGTGCATTTGAATTTCCAATTGAGGCAAGTATAACCATAACATTGAGAACCCATGTTGGTATGCTTTGATTTTGGCTAGCTCACATTGATGTGTGTGGAAAACATGTGTTTACAGCCCATTTGATACTTATTGGTTCAGTACTTGTGTATTCCCATTGATAGATTGCATTTCTGATGCATTTCCAGACATTCTGTACATGTTTCAGATTTCTGAATTCGTGCAGGTACGGCTAAGCCGTATAACACCTACGGCTCACAATCCAGAGAGGAGAAAAACCCAGTTTTCCTCTACGGCTAGGGCACGGCTAAGCCGTGGAATGCCCTACGGCTAAGCCGTAGCTCAGCCGTGGCCCAGCCGTAGAACAATACAGGGTGCAATTTCTGGAATAACTGAGAGTCAGCAAATGACAGACCTTCTACGGTTCAGCCACGGCTAAGCCGTAGACCACACACGGCTAAGCCGTAGCACACACACGGCTAAGCCGTAACCACACATGAAGAATAAGGCTAGGTGTAAAGATAAGACCTATATGACCTTCATGATAGAATGTAGAGCACCTAGACTTGCCCAACGGAATGTGATACTACGCGTGAATGATCTCGAGGGCTGCGAATCATTCATGTTCGTTATCCGGATGTTAAGCACCTCCCCATGGGTGTTGGTTTAAGGGACTTCGTGCACCGCCCGATTCAAGGCAACACTAGACAACGGTGCACCGAATAACTTAAAACTACATCATCATGCACGGTTAGAAATACCGGATAACTAGATTAGAATTGGCTTGTAAAGCAAGATGATTCGATTTCACATGAATGGATGCATAACATATTGCATTCGATCATTGATCTCAACTCTCTAACATGATTATGTATGTTTCGTTACTTTCACATTTTGGTTTATTTACCCTGAGTACGCATGTATGATATGTTCATTCACGGATCTACACGTATGATAAGTTGTCACGATCTACTCAGGATTTTCATGATTGACTCCGTATGGTCAGGCACTACTTAGCCTCAGCCTTAGGATCCCGACGGGGTGAATTCGGTATAGTTTATATGGCCTGCTGCAGTATGGATTTTGTCTTGGGGAACCGGACCCCAGGAAACCGAGACCCATTGTACCCTGGCCCGGACAATGGTGTTCTTTGCATGTTACAAGATCCCTCTTTTGGGAGCATATGGTAATGTAGTAGCCACTAGTCATGTACACAGCATGTTATCCTTGATTCACACAGCATCTTTCTTTCTTGCATGATAGCCTAGTATACGAAAATGCTTTCTTTAATAACATGATGTTCTTTATTCTATTAGACACAGCGTGTGTTAACTTGCTATGGTTTATACTTTGCTGAATCTTCGTATTCACAGTTGTTTTGGTGTTGCAGGCCCAGATCCCCCTGCCGAACCCTCGCCGGTCGGCCAGGCTCCAGTTGAGACCCCCGGGGCCCCCTCAGGCCTAGAGGAGTGGATGTGATCACTCCACGGAAGAGCGTTCATGGCATGCATCCTTTTGGAGTCTTGTGTTGTGTGGATTTTCAGACTTGTATATGTCATGACATGTCACTATTGTCTATATCTTTTGTTCATTTTGTAAAACTTCATATGTAATTATGTCAGTCCTTTCTTGTATTATCCTCTTCTTGCTTTGTAGTTTTATGTTTCTGATATTTACAGCTTCCGCATACTTGCTTGGCACGTGTGCTTGTTCCCTTGTGCGTGTGCATTTAGACCCGGTCTACGTGTACAGGCACGGGAGTACGTGTGTCATTAGGTTTGGCTTTTGCTAACCCCCGAACCCTGGGCTCGGGCCGTGACATACGTATTGTATGGTATCAAAGCATTCCTTGCTCCTTCCTTGTTCTAGATGATAAGCATGTAGGCATGTAGGATCGTGGTGAGGACACGATTATTTCCTTGTGCTCTTTCTAAACTTTGGGGTTTGTTGGGCGCTCTTGTGTTGTGTTTGTGTCTGACTCTTTCCATTTTACAGGATGGCATCAGGTTCTGGTTCGCAGCAGAACGCCGGAAATAACGAGAGCGGATCTGCCCCGTCACCGCAGACACCGAATACAGATGAACGCATCCTTATGCTATTCCAGTCCCTTCAGGCACAATCGCAATCGATGCAGAACTTGCAAGCCCAAGTGACAACCATGCTAGACCGACAAAGTCAAGCCCCAGTTCAGTCGCACGTGGACCAGCAGGTGATCTTGCAGCCTCGAGAGAGTGACCCGAATGCCCTCTATGGGAAATTTCGCAAGCGAGGAGCTATTGAGTTCTATGGGATAGAAGAGCCACTGAAGGCAGAACAGTGGTTAGAACAGACGGAGGATGTCTTTGAGACAGTTGTGTGCACGAACCGACAGAAGGTCGGGCTAGCAACTTCCATGCTGAGAGACGTTGCAAAGACTTGGTGGAAGAGCGTGAAAGACTCCTACAGAGATATTCCTAGCGCGACAGTGTGGGAGATGTTCAAGCAACAGTTCAGGAGGAAGTTCATCCCGGCTCATGTGTTTCGAGCCAAGGAGGTTGAGTTCTTAGCTCTCCGTCAGCAGCAGATGACAGTAGCAGAATATGTGAACAAGTTTATGCAGTTGTCGCTTTTTGCTCCGGACATGATCAGCACCGAGGAAAGGAAGGTGAACAGGTTTGTCGAAGGTTTGCATCCCCGGTACATGCATCACGTGACTGCGTTTCAGCGTCCGGCTACGTTTGACGATGCAGTGGACAGGGCCTATTCCGCCGAGGCCATCCACCAAGCTGCTAGAGCCGTTGAGCCTAAGAGACAGCCGCCTTTCAGTGCACGAGGACAAGTACAGAAGAAGACCAAAGGCCAGCAGAGTACTTCTAGTTCTACTGGAGTGACTTGTGGATATTGTGGTAGGAACCACACGACTGAAGCTTGTTGGAGGAAGGCCGGTGCTTGTTTCATTTGTGGTTCAAGGGAGCATATGATCGCCAATTGTCCTCGACATAGAGCCTCTGGTGCAGCTCCATCTGGTCCTACTTCCGGCACAGTTCCTAGCAGGCCTAGTGCACCTACAGCTCCGAGCAAGCCGCAGTCAGCTCGTCCAGGCTCGAGACAGCCTCGCCAGTCAGCCCGTGCTTACGCTGCTACCCACGAGAGTGCCGAGGATCCACAGGTGGTTGAAGGTACTGTTTTGATTTCGCGCGTCGAGGCATTAGCTTTGTTCGATTCGGGGTCTACACGATCTTATGTAGCACCTCATTTTGCCGAGCGGTTACCTCAGCCGTCTAAGCCGTTGCCATATGTGTTGGTTGTATCCACCCCAGTTGGCAAGCGAGTGGAGTGTAGTATGTACTACCCCCATTGCGACGTGCAGATTGCAGGTCATCAGTTACCTGTTGATTTGATCCTGTTGTCGATGCTGGACTTCGACGTGATCCTTGGTATGGATTGGCTCGCTCGATATCGTGCCTGTGTTAACTGTTACAACAGGACGATCTTCTTCGATTTAGGCAAGGGCTTCCGTTTCGAGGGCAGTCAGCAGAGATGCCCCAGACGTGTGATTTCGGCGTGTAAGGCAGATCGCTTGATCCGCCGAGGGTGCGAAGGCTTCATTGCCTTTATCTCAGCGAAGAAGGAGCCGAAGCAGCTAGGTGAGGTTCAGGTGGTCTGTGACTTTCCAGATGTCTTTCCAGACGATGTGCCAGACTTACCCCCGGTTCGAGATGTGGAGTTCGCCATTGAGCTTGTTCCCGGCACGGCACCGATCAGCAAGGCTCCGTATCGCATGGCCCCAGCAGAGTTGTCAGAATTGAAGAAACAATTGCAGGAGCTTTTGGATAAGGGTTTCGTTCGCCCGAGCGTTTCACCTTGGGGAGCACCAGTCTTGTTTGTCAAAAAGAAGGATGGTACTTTTCGGATGTGCATAGACTACCGCCAGCTGAACAAAGTGACGATCAAGAACAAGTACCCCTTACCCAGGATCGATGAATTGTTTGACCAACTTCAGGGCGCAGCGTATTTTTCGAAGATTGATTTGAGGTCTGGATATCACCAGTTGAGAGTCAAAGAAGATGACATTCCCAAGACTGCCTTCAGGACTCGTTATGGACATTATGAATTCCTCGTGATGCCTTTTGGACTAACCAACGCACCTGCAGCTTTTATGGCACTGATGAATCAGATCTTTGCTCCTTTCTTGGACCAATTCGTAGTTGTGTTTATTGATGATATACTGATCTATTCTAAGTCAGCAGAGGAGCATAGGGAGCATTTAAGAAAAGCCTTGTCGTTGTTGAGAGAACATCGATTGTTTGCTAAATTGTCGAAGTGTGATTTTTGGCTTGAGCAGGTGGCATTTTTAGGTCATATCATTTCACGAGAGGGATTGGCAGTTGATCCATCTAAAGTAGAGGCAGTAGTGAATTGGCCTAGCCCCAAGACAGTGTCAGAGATTCGCAGTTTCCTTGGTCTAGCAGGTTACTATCGCCGATTTGTCCAGGACTTTGCTAAGATCTCTTCTCCTTTGACGAAGTTGACCAGGAAGAACGTACCATTTGATTGGACTGAGGAGTGTGAAGCCAGTTTTCAGACTTTGAAAGAGAAGTTGACTACAGTCCCAGTGTTAGCCTTGCCAGATGGTTGTGAAGGATTCGTGGTTTATTCAGATGCTTCTCGAGTTGGTCTAGGTTGTGTGTTGATGCAGCATGGGAAGGTTATTGCCTATGGATCGAGACAGTTGCGAGATCATGAGAAGAATTACGCCACCCATGATTTAGAATTGGCAGCCATCGTGTTTGCGTTGAAGCTGTGGAGACATTATCTATATGGTGTGCAGTTTGAGGTTCGTTCTGACCACCACAGTTTACAGTATTTATTCACACAGCAGGAGCTGAACATGAGACAGCGGAGATGGCTTGAGCTTATTAAGGATTATGACTTCCCGATCAAATATCAGCCAGGCAAGGGGAATGTGGTGGCAGATGCGCTCAGCAGGAAAGCAGAGTCAGTGCAGCTCTTGAGCAGTTTCCTCTTAGAGTTTCGTGGTCTCCCTGTTGAGGTTAAACTAGTGGATGAGTGCGTGATGTTGGCTAGTACGCTAGTGTTTCAGCCTGAGTTGATTCAGCAGATTAAGGACAGGCAGTTTGAAGATCTAACTTTGAAGCGCATTCGAGACCACATTGGAGATAGACCCGATTTCAGACTCGAGGATGGTATACTCTACTTTCGGAGTAGGTTGTGCGTGCCAGCAGTTGATGAGTTCAAGGAGAAGCTGATGAACGAAGCGCATTACGCTCGCTACGCGATGCATCCAGGCAGCACGAAGATGTTTCGGAATCTCAAGGATCGCTTCTGGTGGAACAACATGAAGAGAGAAGTAGCAGGGTTTGTTGCTCGCTGTTTGACATGTCAGAAGGTGAAGGCCGATCATCAGAGACCGCCAGGCTCGTTGCATCCTTTGCACATACCGCAGTGGAAGTGGGAAAACATCACCATGGACTTTGTTTCCGGGTTACCGCCGACGAGCAGGAAGAACAATGCCATTTGGGTGATCGTAGATCGATTGACGAAGTCAGCCCATTTCATTCCTTTTCGGAAGGGTATGACATTTTCAGAGATGGCTAGGAAGTTCGTGGATGAGATCGTCAGGCTCCATGGTACCCCCGTGTCGATTGTATCCGATCGTGACAGCCGTTTTGTTTCCTCTTTCTGGAGAGCTTTCCAAGAGGCTTTGGGTACGAAGTTGAGTTTCAGCACGGCATACCACCCACAGACGGATGGGCAATCAGAGCGGACGATTCAGACTTTGGAGGATATGTTGCGAGCCAGCGTGTTGAGCTACGAGAAAGAATGGGATCTTCATCTATCGTTGTGCGAGTTCGCCTACAACAACAGTTTCCACGAGAGCATTGGGATGGCACCATATGAAGCATTGTACGGGAAGAAGTGTAGAAGTCCGGTTTGTTGGGAAGAAGTTGGAACCCGCAGTTTTCACGGACCGACGATCATTGCCGAGACTACGGAGAAGGTACAGAAAGCCATTGAGAATTTGAAAGTTGCTCGGTCAAGACAGAAGAGTTATGCAGACACCCGCAGACGACCCTTAGAGTTTCAGGTTGGCGAGTGGGTTTTTCTGAAGGTCTCACCGATGAAGGGTACGATCCGTTTCGGCCAGAAAGGCAAGTTAGCTCCACGCTATGTCGGACCGTTCGAGATCAAGAGTCGGATTGGTGATTTAGCCTATCGATTAGAGCTTCCCGAGATGTTTGCAGGAGTGCACAACGTTTTCCACGTTTCGATGCTTCGGAAATATGTTCATGATCCCTCCCATGTCATTCGCTACGACGAGGTTCAGATTCAGCCGAGTGCTGCATACGTTGAGCGACCGCTCCGTATCGTGGGAACCCGAGAGCAGATACTCCGTACCAGAACGATTCGATGAGTCAAAGTGCTTTGGGAGCATCACAGTCCCGATGAGGCTACTTGGGAGTTAGAAGAGCAGATGGCACGCCAGTATCCCGATTTGTTTTCCCAGGTATGAGCGAGTTAGTGTTCATTCCGAGGACGGAATGATTCTCAAGTGGGGGAGGATGTAACACTCCGACCCAGCTTGACCCCGTTTAGCGGTTAGTTAATCTTGTTTTTGTTGTTAATTGTGTTTTGTTTGTGTTTTGTTTTCGTTACGGGTCATGGATAGGTAGTTGGGTTGAGTTTGACCTGGATTAAGTAGATCAAGCCCTTTTTCGTAATTTTAGCTTTTCTTAGACATGGTCATTTTTGCATCATCTTGAGGTCAACACGTGTCCTTCGTTGAGCCCGTTAACTTTCGTAACTACGTCATTTGCAACCGAGGTCGTGTGATTCGATTGGACCCGCGTTTGACTCAAACTGAAAATACACTTTTCACTTGGCTTTCATTGCAATTTGGTCAAACCAGTTGATTATATAAGCTCTCACCCAATTCACCAACACTCACGTTCTCTCTCTTGTTCTCTCTCGTTTTCTCTCAACTTCACTGTGCACGTGGAATTCTCTTCTCCTTCACTTGATTTCTCTCCCTCGATCTAGCTTGTGGTTCTTGCATGTGCAATTGAGGTGAGTGGAAGTCTTCCATTCTTCTCATCTCCTTTCTCTATCTCTTCTCCTTCTTGCTTCTTTGCATGGTGTGTCTGTGTGTTGTGGATTTCTCTCCATCTCTCATGCATGCATGTGGTTTTGCTTGTGTTAGGTTGTGTTTGGATCCAAGGGCTACCATTGTGCATTTGAATTTCCAATTGAGGCAAGTATAACCATAACATTGAGAACCCATGTTGGTATGCTTTGATTTTGGCTAGCTCACATTGATGTGTGTGGAAAACATGTGTTTACAGCCCATTTGATACTTATTGGTTCAGTACTTGTGTATTCCCATTGATAGATTGCATTTCTGATGCATTTCCAGACATTCTGTACATGTTTCAGATTTCTGAATTCGTGCAGGTACGGCTAAGCCGTATAACACCTACGGCTCACAATCCAGAGAGGAGAAAAACCCAGTTTTCCTCTACGGCTAGGGCACGGCTAAGCCGTGGAATGCCCTACGGCTAAGCCGTAGCTCAGCCGTGGCCCAGCCGTAGAACAATACAAGGTGCAATTTCTGGAATAACTGAGAGTCAGCAAATGACAGACCTTCTACGGTTCAGCCACGGCTAAGCCGTAGACCACACACGGCTAAGCCGTAGCACACACACGGCTAAGCCGTAACCACACATGAAGAATAAGGCTAGGTGTAAAGATAAGACCTATATGACCTTCATGATAGAATGTAGAGCACCTAGACTTGCCCAACGGAATGTGATACTACGCGTGAATGATCTCGAGGGCTGCGAATCATTCATGTTCGTTATCCGGATGTTAAGCACCTCCCCATGGGTGTTGGTTTAAGGGACTTCGTGCACCGCCCGATTCAAGGCAACACTAGACAACGGTGCACCGAATAACTTAAAACTACATCATCATGCACGGTTAGAAATACCGGATAACTAGATTAGAATTGGCTTGTAAAGCAAGATGATTCGATTTCACATGAATGGATGCATAACATATTGCATTCGATCATTGATCTCAACTCTCTAACATGATTATGTATGTTTCGTTACTTTCACATTTTGGTTTATTTACCCTGAGTACGCATGTATGATATGTTCATTCACGGATCTGCACGTATGATAAGTTGTCACGATCTACTCAGGATTTTCATGATTGACTCCGTATGGTCAGGCACTACTTAGCCTCAGCCTTAGGATCCCGACGGGGTGAATTCGGTATAGTTTATATGGCCTGCTGCAGTATGGATTTTGTCTTGGGGAACCGGACCCCAGGAAACCGAGACCCATTGTACCCTGGCCCGGACAATGGTGTTCTTTGCATGTTACAAGATCCCTCTTTTGGGAGCATATGGTAATGTAGTAGCCACTAGTCATGTACACAGCATGTTATCCTTGATTCACACAGCATCTTTCTTTCTTGCATGATAGCCTAGTATACGAAAATGCTTTCTTTAATAACATGATGTTCTTTATTCTATTAGACACAGCGTGTGTTAACTTGCTATGGTTTATACTTTGCTGAATCTTCGTATTCACAGTTGTTTTGGTGTTGCAGGCCCAGATCCCCCTGCCGAACCCTCGCCGGTCGGCCAGGCTCCAGTTGAGACCCCCGGGGCCCCCTCAGGCCTAGAGGAGTGGATGTGATCACTCCACGGAAGAGCGTTCATGGCATGCATCCTTTTGGAGTCTTGTGTTGTGTGGATTTTCAGACTTGTATATGTCATGACATGTCACTATTGTCTATATCTTTTGTTCATTTTGTAAAACTTCATATGTAATTATGTCAGTCCTTTCTTGTATTATCCTCTTCTTGCTTTGTAGTTTTATGTTTCTGATATTTACAGCTTCCGCATACTTGCTTGGCACGTGTGCTTGTTCCCTTGTGCGTGTGCATTTAGACCCGGTCTACGTGTACAGGCACGGGAGTACGTGTGTCATTAGGTTTGGCTTTTGCTAACCCCCGAACCCTGGGCTCGGGCCGTGACATATTCTGTATTGTACGGCTAAGCCGTAAATTTCTACGGCTCGCTTTCCAGAGACTCAAAAATCTGAATTTGTTCTACGGCTAGGATACGGCTAAGCCGTAATTTGTCCTACGGCTGAGCCGTAAGCTAGCCGTGACCCAACCGTGACCCCAGCCGTGAATTTAATCTCTGATCAGTCGAAACTTTTCTGATATCAGTACTTCTACGGTGTGGATACGGCTAAGCCGTGGATTGGTCTACGGCTAAGCCGTATACTGACTGTAGCTCAGCCGTGAGATGTATCAGATCAGAGGTGGAAAAGCTGACAGTTTACCCGTGCTCTGAAGGGAACCACGGCTAAGCCGTAGTGCATATTGCGGCTACGCCGTAGGATGCCACGGCTAAGCCGTAGGTCACCCATGGCTAAACCGTAAGACCTGTAAACTATCGGTTAAACTTAGGCTAATGGTGTGACCTTGTAGGGCTCAAATACAGGTTAACCATACCCGTAAACCGGCCCAATTGGATTCTTTGGAGCGCATGAATAGTCTGTTAGGCTGTGACTTATTCATGTGAGGGTTGCTCATTGTTAAGCACCTCCCCATGGGTGTTGGTTTAAGGGACTTCGGTGCACATGAGGATTATATTGCAACACTAGGATGGCAACGGTGCATCGAATAACTTAAAACTACATCAACATGCACGGTTAGTGACAGTGATGCACCTAGATTAGACTTGGCTTGTAATGAACCTTGATTCCGTATTAATCTGAGATGCATTGCATATTGTTTATGGTTTTGCCCTCTGTTCTGTTAATCTATGTTATGCATTCCTCAGTCATTTTGCTTTCGTTCTGTATATCTGTATTATTCTTCGCTCTGTACTATGTTTTGATCTATGCTATGCTTTGTATATTCTCTGGCTTTGTATATCTCTGATTTTTGGGTATTCCCTGGTGGCTCTGCCCAGAGGTTAATACGTAAAGATAAGATCCGGTCCTTGTCATCGGTGAGTCCAAAGCGGATAATCTCCCTTTCTATGGATTTGATTTGATTGGTATTGGTCTGGCTCTACTCAGCCTCAGCCCTAGGATGCCCGACGGGGTTACCTCCGGCTTAGATCTCCGTATCTCTGTATAACTGCAGTGTTGCTTTGTCTTGGGACCCCGGAACCCAGGAACCGAGACCCGCTTGTACCTTTGGCCTGGACAGCGGTGTTCTCCTCTGCTCTGCTCTGCTCTGCTCTCTATTGGAGAGAACATGGTTAACGTAGTAGCCAACTAGTTCAGTATTCTATGTTTTGATTCACATATCATGTTTACTTCTATGCACGATTTGCTTAGTTTCCTAATATGGAACTCTGTATTTAATCTTCTGTCATTATTATATCCCCTTTGATACTATGAGTGTTACACCCCTGTTACTTATATTTGCTGGATCGTTGTATTCATTTGTGTTGTCTGTGGTGTTGCAGGCACAGATACCTTGCCCAGCTCCCCGGCGGTCGAGGAGGCTGCAGGGGCGAGCGTAGAGGCACCCTCAGGGTTGGCAGAGTGGGCCTGATCATCTCTGCTGAGCGCGTTCATGCATACTTCCAGTGGCTTTTGTTTTGGGATTTTGAGTTTTGGTTTCAGGGGATGTGTATTTGGACTTTGGACTTTGGACTCGTATTCTGTATATTTTTGTATATATTGATTTTGGTGTGTATTCGGTTTTATATCAGTGTATTTGTCTTTGTCTTTTCCGTTCCGCATTTGTTTTAGCTTCCGCTATTTATTTTCTTTGTTGCTTGCTATGATATCTACAGCTTCCGCGTTCGTCTGTTTCGCACGTGTCAGATCCCTTGTGTGCGTGCATCTGGACTGGGTTTGGGTGCACGTGCACGGGAGTACGTGTGTCACCGGTTTAGCTTTTCGCTAACCCCCGAATTCTGGGCTCGGGTCGTGACATACGTATTGTATGGTATCAGAGCTTGCTAGTTATAAGCATGTAGGCATCTAAGATCGTGGTGAGATAACGTTATCAACTATTTGACTCGAAGTCTCATATGTTGATTTGGGATTTGACTAACTCAGGGCCTTTCATATTTGCGTGTTGTGTTTCTTTTTTTTCTTTTTCAGGATGGCATCAGGATCAGGATCTCGGGATGAGAATCAACAGGGCCATAACGGGGATAGTGGATCAGTACCCCCACACATCAGTAGTGAGGAGCGGATGATGATGATGATGCAGTCTATGCAATCATTACAGGCGCAGATGGCATCCATGGTAGATAGACAGAGTCAGGCTGCTGCAGTAGCATCACCTCGCATAGATCAGCAGGTGATTTTCCAGCCTAAGGAATCAGATCCGAATGCTCTTTTCGACAAGTTCCGTAAGCGAGGGGCGACCGAGTTTCATGGGATAGAGGATGCATTGCAGGCGGAGCAATGGTTGGAGCAGACTGAAGAGCTATTTGACACGATTGTGTGCAGTAACAAGCAGAAGGTAGTTCTCACAGCCTCTATGCTTCGGAGTGTAGCTAAGACATGGTGGAGGAGTGTTAAGACTTCATTTCAGACTATGCCCAGTGCCACAGTTTGGGAGACCTTCAAGCAGCAATTCCGTCGGAAGTTCATGCCTCTTCAAATTCAGCGAGCCAAGGAAGTGGAATTCTTCAACCTTCAGCAGAGACAGCTCTCAGTCGCGGATTATGTACACAGGTTTACAGAGTTGTCTCATTTTGCAGAGGACATGGTGAACACAGAGCATAAGAAGGTGACTCGCTTCGTCAACGGCCTGAATCCGAGGCACAAACGCCACGTAGTTGCTTGCATGTGGCCGGCTACCTTGGACGACGCTATTGACAGGGCTTATGATGCGGGGGCCATCTTTGAGGAGGAGCGAAGAGAGGCTAAGAGGGCAGCAGGTTTCAGTGCCAGAAGTCAGTTCCAGAAGAAGTTCAAGGGTAAACAGGGCAGTTCGAGCAGTTCTCAGGTAGTTTGCGGTCACTGTGGGAAGGATCACCCCACCGACAGGTGTTGGAGGAAGAGTGGGGCTTGTTTCGGGTGTGGCTCTACGGATCACAGGCGGGCCCAATGCCCGAAGTTTCAGTCCTCGCCACAGACGAGACATGCAGGATCTACAGCTCAGGGCAGATCTCAGCCAGCTCGCCCAGGCCAGAAGCCGAACCGCCAGACAGCCCGAGCCTATGCTGCTACGCATGAGGGCGCGGAGGAGGCCACGGTAGTGGAAGGTAAAATTTTAATTTCTGACGCTGAAGCTTTAGCCTTATTTGACTCAGGGTCTACGCGTTCGTACGTAGCACCCCATTTTGCTGTGCAGCTTCGACAGCGACCCACACCACTCCCATACTTGTTGTTAGTATCCACTCCGGTTGGTAAATGGGTGGAGTGCAGTGTCTTCTACCCTCAGTGTGATGTGCGGATAGCTGGTCATCAGCTCCCAGTAGACCTCGTGTTGCTCACGACACTGGATTTTGATGTGATCCTTGGTATGGACTGGCTTGCGAGATATCATGCGTGTATCAATTGCTACAGCAAGGCTATCTACTTTGATTTGGGCAGCGGATTCCGATTTGAGGGCAGCCAGATGAAGTGCCCAAGACGTGTGATCTCTGCTTGTAAAGCAGACCGGATGCTTCGTAGGGGATGTGAGGGATTTCTTGCATTCATTTCAGAAAAGAAAGATCAGCGACAGCTCAGTGAGATCCCAGTAGTCAGCGAGTTTCCGGATGTCTTTCCGGAGGATGTGCCAGAGTTGCCACCAGTTCGGGAGGTAGAATTTGCTATTGACGTGGTACCAGGTACAGCACCTATCAGTAGAGCTCCATATCGTATGGCACCTGCAGAGTTGTTGGAATTGAAGAAACAGTTGCAGGATCTGCTGGATAAAGGGTTCATACGCCCAAGTGTTTCACCTTGGGGAGCTCCTGTATTGTTTGTCAAGAAGAAGGATGGTAGTTTCCGGATGTGCATTGACTACAGGCAATTGAACAAGGTGACCATCAAGAACAAATATCCATTGCCTAGGATCGATGAGTTGTTCGATCAGCTTCAGGGGGCAGCTTACTTCTCTAAGATTGACTTGAGGTCAGGATATCACCAGCTCAGGGTGAAGGATGAGGATGTTCCGAAGACAGCTTTCAGGACTCGCTATGGACACTACGAGTTCCTTGTCATGCCATTTGGGTTGACGAACGCACCCGCAGCTTTCATGGCATTGATGAATAGGGTGTTTACTTCCTTCTTGGACCAGTTCGTTGTGGTTTTTATAGATGACATATTGGTCTATTCGAAGACTGCTGAGGAACATACAGACCATCTGAGGAAGGCATTGCAGCTGCTTCGAGATCACAAGTTGTATGCAAAGTTGGCTAAGTGTGATTTCTGGTTAGAGCAAGTTGCATTTCTGGGTCATAAGATTTCTAGAGATGGATTGATGGTGGATCCGGCTAAGATTGAAGCAGTAGTCCATTGGCCCCGTCCTAGATCAGTGACAGAGATTCGGAGTTTTCTGGGATTAGCAGGATATTACCGCAGGTTTGTGCAGGATTTCTCGAAGATTTCAGCCCCGCTGACTCAGTTGACTCGGAAGAAGGTCCCGTATGAGTGGACAGAGAAATGTGAGCGTAGTTTTCAGTTGCTGAAGGAAAAGCTCACTACGGCGCCAGTGTTGACTCTCCCGGATGGTAGTGAGGGATTCATGATTTACTCAGATGCCTCTAGAGTTGGACTAGGCTGTGTACTGATGCAGAATCAGAAGGTGATTGCCTATGGATCCAGACAGCTGAAAGAGCATGAGAAGAATTATGCCACACATGACTTGGAGCTAGCAGCCATTGTATTTGCATTGAAGTTGTGGCGACATTACTTGTACGGTGTAAAGTTCGAGGTCCATTCCGATCATCACAGTCTGCAGTACTTGTTTGATCAGCATGACTTGAATATGAGGCAGCGTAGATGGTTGGAGTTTATCAAAGACTACGACTTTCCGATCAAGTACCACCCAGGCAAAGGCAATGTAGTTGCAGATGCACTCAGCAGGAGGACAGACAGTCTTCAGGTGTTGGCAGGATTTTATATGCTTGTGCATGATCAGCCTGTTGAGGTTCAGATGGTAGGTGGATTGGTGACATTATCTACTACCGTCGTGTTTCAGCCTGAGGTGATTCAGCAGATCAAGGATCGCCAGTTTGAGGACCCCCTCCTGGTGAAGTTCAGAGATCGGATTGCAGATCGACCGGATTTCAGCTTGGTGGATGGAGTTTTGTACTTCAGGAACAGATTGTGTGTTCCCGCTGTGGATGAGTTGAAAGAGAAATTGATGACAGATGCGCACGATGCCCGATATGCGATGCACCCCGGGAGTACGAAGATGTACCTGAACTTGAAGGATAGATTTTGGTGGAACAATATGAAGCGGGAGATCGCAGGGTTCGTAGCTCGATGTTTGACCTGTCAGAGGGTGAAAGCTGATCATCAGCGACCTCCAGGATCATTGCATCCATTGCACACTCCGCAGTGGAAGTGGGAGCACATTACGATGGATTTCGTCTCCGGTTTTCCGCCGACCAGTAGGAAGAACAATGCGATCTGGGTCATAGTGGACAGATTGACTAAGTCAGCACATTTCCTTCCGTTCAAGAAGGGGATGACATTCACGGAGATGGCTAGGAAGTTTGTTGACGAGATAGTCAGATTGCATGGCACCCCAGTATCGATTGTGTCGGATCGAGACAGTCGTTTTGTGTCTTCATTTTGGAGAGCATTTCAGGAGGCTATGGGCACTAAGCTGAGTTTTAGTACGGCATACCACCCCCAGACCGATGGACAGTCGGAGCGTACCATTCAGACGTTGGAGGACATGCTCCGAGCTAGTGTGCTGAACTTTGAGAAGGAATGGGATACGCATCTAGCATTGTGTGAGTTTGCTTACAACAACAGCTTCCATGAGAGTATTGGTATGGCACCTTATGAGGCTCTATACGGACGCAAGTGCAGGACCCCAGTGTGCTGGGAAGAAGTTGGAACTAGAAGTTTCCATGGTCCGACGATCATTGCTGAGACGACAGAGAAAGTGCAGAAAGTGATAGAGAATCTGAAGATTGCTCGGTCCAGGCAGAAGAGCTATGCGGATACTCGGAGGAGACCTTTGGCATTCCAAGTTGGAGATTGGGTGTTCCTTAAAGTTTCCCCGATGAAGGGCACAGTTCGATTTGGTCAGAAGGGCAAGTTAGCTCCGAGATATGTAGGACCGTTCGAAGTCAAGAGCCGAGTTGGAGATTTAGCCTATCGGTTGACACTTCCAGTTGAGTTCTCCGGTGTTCACGATGTGTTCCATGTGTCGATGCTCCGTAAGTATGTGCCAGATCCGAGCCATGTGATTCGCTACGAGGATATCCAGATTCAGCCTAATGCGACTTACGTTGAGCGTCCGCTTCGCATCGTTGGGACACGAGAGCAGATTCTCCGTACCAGGACTATCAGATGGGTTAAAGTGTTGTGGGAGCATCATGGTCCAGATGAGGCTAGTTGGGAGCTAGAGGAGCAGCTAGCACGCCAGTTCCCACATCTCTTTGCGCAGGTAGGTAGTCATTCCGAGGACGGAATGATTCCTAGTGGGGGAGGATGTAACACTCCGATCCCCTTTGAGCCGGATTAATGGCTCATTAGAGTGTGTTTTGTTTTGTTTATTTCTTTTGGACTTGTTTTGGGTCATGGATAGGTAGTTGAGCAACCTTTGACCTGAGATAGGTAGTTCTAAGCCCTTTTTCGTAATTTTGCTTTTGTTTTGCTCATATCATCTTTGCATCATCTTGGTGTCGGCACGCGTATTTCGTTGAGCTCGACAATTTCCGTAACTGTGTCAGATCCGTTTGGAGTCAATTGGAGAAGATGGACCTTCGTGCGACTTAAACTGTAAATTGCTTAAACCTACCGGACCTTGTTTTAACTTCCCAAACTATATACATAAGTCAGCTTCCAAATGTCTTGCCCATTTGTCTTCATCGACTGCATGCAATCTCCAGAGAAGCCACGTTCTCTCTCCCTCTTCACTTCGGTTTTCTCTCTCTCTTTCTCTCTTCTTTTCGTTCTTGTTTGGTGTTGGGGAACTTGCACCCATTTTGGATTGGGTTTCTTCTTCTCTCATCTCTGTGCTTAGTCTCTGTCTGTGGCTTTGGTGGTAAGTGGGTTCTCTCCCAACTCTCCCTTCTTCTTCTCCAATTGTAGCTCTTTTCCTTGTTGATGTGTCTTCATCTCATGCATGTGCTATTGCTTTGATTTGTTTTGATTTTAGTTGCTTGGAGCTTGATTTCAGAAGATTTGTCAGATTTGAGGCAAGTATAAGTACAGACTTTGAGAACACACATGGGTGCTCTATTTGAATGCTTTGATTTCCATCTTCTTTAGTGTATATAATGTTTTACAGCCATTTTCTAAGCTATGAGAATCAGTTGAGCTTGTTTTATTCAGTTTCTGTACAAAAAATTTCGTTTCTGTAATCTTCCCGAACTCGTATTCTGTATTGTACGGCTAAGCCGTAAATTTCTACGGCTCGCTTTCCAGAGACTCAAAAATCTGAATTTGTTCTACGGCTAGGATACGGCTAAGCCGTAATTTGTCCTACGGCTGAGCCGTAAGCTAGCCGTGACCCAACCGTGACCCCAGCCGTGAATTTAATCTCTGATCAGTCGAAACTTTTCTGATATCAGTACTTCTACGGTGTGGATACGGCTAAGCCGTGGATTGGTCTACGGCTAAGCCGTATACTGACTGTAGCTCAGCCGTGAGATGTATCAGATCAGAGGTGGAAAAGCTGACAGTTTACCCGTGCTCTGAAGGGAACCACGGCTAAGCCGTAGTGCATATTGCGGCTACGCCGTAGGATGCCACGGCTAAGCCGTAGGTCACCCATGGCTAAACCGTAAGACCTGTAAACTATCGGTTAAACTTAGGCTAATGGTGTGACCTTGTAGGGCTCAAATACAGGTTAACCATACCCGTAAACCGGCCCAATTGGATTCTTTGGAGCGCATGAATAGTCTGTTAGGCTGTGACTTATTCATGTGAGGGTTGCTCATTGTTAAGCACCTCCCCATGGGTGTTGGTTTAAGGGACTTCGGTGCACATGAGGATTATATTGCAACACTAGGATGGCAACGGTGCATCGAATAACTTAAAACTACATCAACATGCACGGTTAGTGACAGTGATGCACCTAGATTAGACTTGGCTTGTAATGAACCTTGATTCCGTATTAATCTGAGATGCATTGCATATTGTTTATGGTTTTGCCCTCTGTTCTGTTAATCTATGTTATGCATTCCTCAGTCATTTTGCTTTCGTTCTGTATATCTGTATTATTCTTCGCTCTGTACTATGTTTTGATCTATGCTATGCTTTGTATATTCTCTGGCTTTGTATATCTCTGATTTTTGGGTATTCCCTGGTGGCTCTGCCCAGAGGTTAATACGTGAGGATAAGATCCGGTCCTTGTCATCGGTGAGTCCAAAGCGGATAATCTCCCTTTCTATGGATTTGATTTGATTGGTATTGGTCTGGCTCTACTCAGCCTTAGCCCTAGGATGCCCGACGGGGTTACCTCCGGCTTAGATCTCCGTATCTCTGTATAACTGCAGTGTTGCTTTGTCTTGGGACCCCGGAACCCAGGAACCGAGACCCGCTTGTACCTTTGGCCTGGACAGCGGTGTTCTCCTCTGCTCTGCTCTGCTCTGCTCTCTATTGGAGAGAACATGGTTAACGTAGTAGCCAACTAGTTCAGTATTCTATGTTTTGATTCACATATCATGTTTACTTCTATGCACGATTTGCTTAGTTTCCTAATATGGAACTCTGTATTTAATCTTCTGTCATTATTATATCCCCTTTGATACTATGAGTGTTACACCCCTGTTACTTATATTTGCTGGATCGTTGTATTCATTTGTGTTGTCTGTGGTGTTGCAGGCACAGATACCTTGCCCAGCTCCCCGGCGGTCGAGGAGGCTGCAGGGGCGAGCGTAGAGGCACCCTCAGGGTTGGCAGAGTGGGCCTGATCATCTCTGCTGAGCGCGTTCATGCATACTTCCAGTGGCTTTTGTTTTGGGATTTTGAGTTTTGGTTTCAGGGGATGTGTATTTGGACTTTGGACTTTGGACTCGTATTCTGTATATTTTTGTATATATTGATTTTGGTGTGTATTCGGTTTTATATCAGTGTATTTGTCTTTGTCTTTTCCGTTCCGCATTTATTTTAGCTTCCGCTATTTATTTTCTTTGTTGCTTGCTATGATATCTACAGCTTCCGCGTTCGTCTGTTTCGCACGTGTCAGATCCCTTGTGTGCGTGCATCTGGACTGGGTTTGGGTGCACGTGCACGGGAGTACGTGTGTCACCGGTTTAGCTTTTCGCTAACCCCCGAATTCTGGGCTCGGGTCGTGACAGTCTCCCACTCTACTCTGTATCTCAAAAGGTCCCACAAACCGTGGAGCTAGCTTGCCCTTCTGTCCGAACCTTATAGTACCTTTCATTGGGGAAACCTTCAAAAAGACCTTGTCTCCCACATGGAACTCAAAAAGCCAACAGCGATTATCTGCATAACTTTTCTGACGTGATTGTGTAGTTTTCAACCTATCTTGCACCTTTTGCACTTTTTCCGTCGTATCTGCTACCATGGTGGGTCCATGGAAACTCCTAACCCCAACCTCTTCCCAACAGACAGGCGTACGGCACTTATGTCCATACAAGGCTTCGAACGGAGCCATTCCGATGCTTGCGTGAAAGCTGTTATTGTACGCAAACTCGCGTAAGGAGAGGTGTTCATCCCACTCCTTTCCGAAGTCCAATACGCTAGCTCGTAGCATATCTTCCAGGGTCTGTATCGTTCGCTCCGATTGCCCATCTGTCTGAGGATGGTAAGTTGTGCTGAAACTGAGTTTGGTGCCTAAGGACGTCTGAAAAGACTGCCAAAAGGAAGACATGAACCTACTGTCTCGATCGGACACAATTGAGACTGGAGTACCATGTAGCCGTACAATCTTATCAATGAAGGTCTTGGCCATCTCCTGAAATTTCATCCCTTTTTTGATGGGAATAAAGTGGGCTGATTTTGTTAGTCGGTCGACAATCACCCACACAACATCATGATGCCTACTTGTTCGGGGCAACCCTGAAACAAAATCCATCGTGAGATTCTCCCATTTCCACTTGGAAATCTGCAGAGGATCTAATAATCCGAGAAGCTTCCTGTGTTCGGCCTTTACTCATTGGCAGGTAAGGCATCTTGCCACAAAGCCCGCTATATCTCTCTTCATGTTATTCCTCCAAAACCTGCCATGTAGATTTCGGTACATTTTTGTACTCCCGGGGTGCATGGAATATCGAGCATGGTGTGCTTCAGTCATAATTACCCTTTTTAAGTTATGATTCTGAACTGCTAGAATACAAAGCCGGTCTTTAAAGTACAATACACCATCTACCATCCTGAAATCAGGTTTCTCAGATATGTGGTCACGAATCTTGACAAACTCCGGGTCTTCAAACTGGCTCTCCTTGATTTGTTGAATTAAGGTGGGTTTGAAGACTGACATAGCCACTAACATGACCTTATCATCTACAAATTCAACTTCCACGTCCAGGTCTCGAAATTCCTCTACTAGAGACCATTCACCACACGAGGTTGCCAACTCGGTGGTGGATTTCCTGCTTAGAGCATCGGCCACTACATTCCTTTTCCCGGGGAAGTATTTAATCGGGAAATCATAGTCCTTTATAAATTCCAACCACCTGCGCTGTCTCATGTTAAGATCATGCTGCAAAAACAGATACTGGAGACTGCGATGGTCGCTATGGAGTTCAAATTTCTCTCCATATAAATAATGTCTCCATATCTTCAGCGCAAAGACTACTGCAGCCAATTCTAAATCATGCGTGGCATAGCTTTTCTCGTGTTCCTTCAATTGTCCATATGCTATTACCTTCCCATTCTGCATGAGTACACATCCTAGCCAAACTCCCGAAGCATCTATATATAACAAATCCGCCACTCCCTTCTGGTAGGGATAAGATCGGGGTTGAGGTTAATTTTTCCTTAAGGAGTTAGAAACTCAACTCACATTCCGCTGACCAAACAAATGGCTCATTCTTCCGGGTCAGTCTGGTCAAAGGTGCAACAATCTTGGAAAAGTCCTTCATAAACCTTCTATAGTAACCGGCCAGAGCAACAAAACTTCTAATTTCTGCAACGGTTTTGGGACTTTGCCAAGTAGTTATAGCCTCAATCTTAGCTGGATCTACTGCAAGCCCATCCTTTGAGATTATATTCCCTAAAAAGGCAACTTGCTCCAACCAGAATTCATACTTGTTCAATTTAGCATACAGTCGGTGGTCCCTTAGCAATTGCAGAGAAGTCCTCAAATGTTCCACATGCTCGTCTTTGGTCTTGGAGTATACCAAAACATCATCAATGAAAATTACCACGAACCGATCAAGATATGATGAAAAGATTTTGTTCATTAAGGCCATAAATGCTGCGGGCGCATTTGTCAATCCAAAAGGCATAACCAGGAATTCATAATGCTCATATCTTGTCCTGAAAGCTGTTTTCGATGTATCTTGGTCCCTCACTTGCAGCTGATGATATCCGAACCTGAGATCAATCTTAGAGAAATGGGTCGCACCCTGTAATTGATCAAACAATTCATCAATTCTAGGCAGTGGATATTTGTGTTTGATTGTCACCTGGTTCAACTGCCGGTAATCAATACACATCCTGAGGGTGCCATCCTTCTTCTTCACAAATAAGACCAGGGTTCCCCATGGTGATGTGCTAGGACGAATGAACCCTTTATCCAATAGGTCCTGTAACTATACTTTCAGTTCATGTAGCTCTGCCGGGGCCATCCTATACGAAGCCTTAGAGATGGGAGCAGTACCACCAGGTACTAGCTCTATAGTAAAATCCACTTCCCTAATTGGAGGAAGGCCAGGCACTTCATCCGGAAATACATCAGGGAATTCACAAACCACGGCTATTTCTTCTAGTTTCTTAGGGGCTTTCTTCTCCACAATGAAAGCAATATACCCTTCGCAACCACTATGGATTAGTCTTTCCGCTCGAAGTGCTGAAATCAATCTAGTGTTCGAACTCTTCTTGTTACCTTGGAATACAGCACTTGGGCCATCTTCACTCACCCTTACGGTGACAGTCTAGACAGGCCATATACTTGGTCAACCAATCCATGCCTAGGATTACATCGAAATCGTGCATGGGTAACACGATAAGTTCAGCTGGGAGAAGAACTTCTTCGATGAGAACTCGACAACCAGGGTAATAGTCGTCACAAGTTAGCCTCTTACCCATCGGACTGATAACACTCAACACATACGGCAACTGTGCTGGCGATTCCCTTATCCTATTAGATAATTGAGGTGAGATGAAGGAATGTGAAGATCCTGAATCAAACAACACTTTAGCTTCAATGTCACAAACAGAAACCTTACCTACAACCACATGTTCCGCCGCTTTAGCTTCTTCTTGTGTCAATGCATAAGCGCGGCCTTGCCTTTGTGGTCGGTGTTGCTATCCTTGTCTCTGCTGTCCCTGACATTGTCGTGTCTGCCCTTGTCCTTGCCTCACTTGCTGTTGCTATCGGTTAGGCGCAGGAGGTGTCGCCTTAGAAGGCTGCTGATATTGCTGTTGCTGCAAGGCTCGACTAAATTCCTTCCTTCTCGGGCACTCGGACAAGCGATGGTCCATGGAGCCACAGCCAAAACAGGCTCCCATGGACCTCCAACATTTGCTAGTCTTATGACCCTTCCCGCATGCACCGCAGACTAGTTGTGATGTGCCACTAGCAACTCCCTACTGTTTCTTAGAATACTGCTGACCTTTCCCAGAAGGCGGAACACTCTTCTTAGACTCCCCCAAGAATAGGCTATTCTCAATTTCTTCCGCTGCATAAGCCCTGGCTACTGCATCATCATATTGAACGGGACATTGAAAGGCAGTGGCATGTCCCTTGATAGCAGGCCTTAACCCTTCCAGAAATCTTTCCACTATCTTCTCCTCAGTGTCAATTAGGTCTAGAGCAAACCGAGAGAGCTGGCTGAATACATGCACGTATTCTGCAACGGTCATGAGGTTCTGCCGCAGGGTAAGGAACTCTACTTTCTTCTTGCGAGTCACGTGGTTGGGAATGAACTTCTTCCTGAATTGCCTTTTAAAGGCTTCCCAAACCGTAGCATCTGGCATGGCCCTCATGTGGTCCTGGATACTCTTCCACCATGTATCCGCGATGTCCCTGAACATGGATGCCGCGAGGACCACTTGCTGCCTGGGTGTGCAAGTTAATGTATCGAAGATGTTCTCCGTGTGGACAAACCATTCATCTGCTTGTAACGGATCCTCGTGTCTGGTAAACTTTGTTGCTCCCCTCTTACGAAACTTCTCATACAAGGAGTTGGGATCTCCTGGCTGATCTTGTCGGTTTAACAAAGCGGCCAATTGTAATTGCATCGCAACTTGGTTAGCATTGCTAGCGGTTAACTGGTGCATCATCATTATAAACCGCTCCTCAGTGTTGTATGTGGGACGCGGAGGAGGTTGCGGTGGAGGGTTTGCACCTTCCAATTCAATATTATCGCGATCATTGTCACCTGAGCTGTTGTTCATGTCGGATCCAGACACCATGGCTCTGCAATCACAATTGTGATTAATCATATATGTCTATATATATACATACATACATACTCCGTCATACCATAGGTTATCATTATAATAGAAATCCAGCCAACGGACCTATCGGAACCTCACCACGCTTCCTAATGTTGCTAAGTCTTTTAAGTGACTTCTTGGTGTGGCCTTGATACCATTACTTATGTATGTCACACCCCGATCCCGGGAATTTGGAGATTTGAGTGAGCCCCCAGGGCGTGGATATGTAATCCCGTAGAAATCCGTGCTCAGAAGAATTATGCACGAATTCGTACAAGGGAGATTGCACAGGAACGTGTGAGGTATGCTGACACACGTACAAACATAACTTATCATAAACGAAATCCTGCGAAATACTCAGTAATTATCAAGAGCACATGAAGTTCATAGTCTGTTAACTTTCAAAAGTAAACATATATACACATATGATAGTGTTGAAGTCTTTTAAGTACATTCCAAGAAGACTACTTAAGAGTGTGATATCTCCCAAGAATAAACGAGCTCCGTAGGATTGCTAGTAAAAGACGTCGCCATCTTTCCACTTGTCTACACCTCGAGGTACCGTTGGGGTACCCTCCAGGGGCGCGTTAGTGTCCGCGTTGGGACCGGGTGCTGGACCTGCAATACTAAGGGTAACACTGTTAACACGACGGTTAAGCAAGTACTAAGGCATATGAAATTGATACAACATAATATATATGCAAGAATACTCACTGAACATGATGCATGAGTGAGAAGTTACATTTGACATACTGATTGGCAACCACGGCGCTCTATTCTCCCAAAAGGGAGCATACATATCGTATGGGTCGCTAGGGGATCAAGCTAGCTTCCCGAAGAGCGCCGACTACTCCTTCGTAAACCTACTGCAGTGGTGACATACATAACATATACCCAAAAGGGCGTAAGCTGAGTGGTGCCGACTCAGGTTCAATCGTATCAGTCTTATCATACCCTTGGCTAGCAAGCTCACACTCATCAGAAGCTCTGGCTTGTCAGACACATGCTCATTAGAAGCTCAGGTTTGAATTGCCTCAGGGTTTTGCTAAAGGAAGTAATTCATGTTGAAAGTGGTATATCATAGCAATATGGATGCATTCAGCTTAAGTGAGTACCCAAGGAATTACTGTAACACTCCGATTCCCTTTGAGCCGGATTAGTGGCTCATTAGTGTGTGTTTTGTTTTGTTTATTTCTTTTGGATTTGGTTTTGGGTCTTGGATAGGTAGTTGAGTAACCTTTGACCTGGAATAGGTAGTTCTAAGCCCTTTTTCGTAATTTTGCTTTTGTTTGGCTCATATCATCTTTGCATCATCTTGGTGTCAGCACGCGTATTTCGTTGAGCTCGACAATTTCCGTAACTGTCTCAGAACCATTTGGAGTCAATTGGGGAAAATGGACCTTCGTGTGACTTGAACTGTAAATAGCTTAAACTCCATGGATCTTGTTTTAAACTTCCCAAACCATATATATATGAGTCACTCCAGGTGTCCCCCTCTCATGCTCATTCACTTGATCGTTGCATGCAAGAGAGATCTCCAGGAGAAGCTCCACGTTCCATCTCTTCTCTTCATTCTCTTCTTGTTTTTGGTTAGTGTGGGGATCTTGCACTCTTTTTGATTGGGTTCCTTTCTTCTTCTCCATCTCTGTTTGGGGCTTGGTAAGTGGGTTCTTTCCCAACTCTTCTCTCTTCTTCTCCAATTGCACCTCTCATTCTCTGATTTCTGTGTTTTCATCTCATGCATGGGTCATTGCTTTGATTTGTTTTGATTTTAGTGGATTTGGAGCTTGCTTCAGTGGATTTTCAGAGTTTGAGGCAAGTATAAGTACAAGCTTGATAACACATATGGGTATTTTGTTTGATGGCTTTGATTTCCTCTTATTCTTTGTCTAGCATGTTTTACAGCCACATTTTGTGAATTTGGAACCTCTGTAACTCATTTTGTTCAGCTTCTGTACCGAATTTCAGTTTCTGTAACTATCCCGAATTTGTGTTCTGTATTGTACGGCTAAGCCGTAAGCTTCTACGGCTCACATTCCAGAGCCTCGAAATTGCACTTTTGTTCTACGGCTAGGCTACGGCTAAGCCGTAATTTGTCATACGGCTGAGCCGTAAGCTAGCCGTGACCCAAACCGTAACTCAGCCGTGAATTAAATCTCTGATCAGTCGAAACTTTTCCAACACAGGACTCCTACGGTGTGGACTACGGCTAAGCCGTGAAATGCTACGGCCAAGCCGTGGATTGGGCTACGGCTAAGCCGTATACTGACTGTAGCTCAGCCGAAAAAGGTATCAGATCAGAGGTGAAAGATGACCAGTTTAGCTGTGTTTTGAATGGAACCATGGTTAAGCTGTAGTGCATAATACGTCGAGCACGTAAGATGCCTCCGGCTCAACCATAGGTCCCTCATGGCTAAACCGTTAGGCATGGCAATTCGGAAACATAACTTAGGATAATGGTGAGACTTATAGGGCTCAAATACAGGTTAACCACCCGTGTAAACCGGCCCAATGGATTCCTTAGATCACATGAATAGTCTGTTAGGCTGTGACTTATGCATGTGAGTGTTGATCACTGTTAAGCACCTCCCCATGGGTGTTGGTTTAAGGGACGTCGGTGCACGCAAAGATTACGCAACACTTTGATGGCAACGGTGCATTGACTAACTTAAAACTACATCAACATGCACGGTTAGTGACAGTGAACAACTAGCTTAGGACTGGCTTGTAATGAACCTTGACTCCGTATTAATCTGAGATGCATTGCATATTGTTTATGGTTTTGCCCTCTGTTCTGTTAATCTATGTTATGCATTCCTCAGTCATTTTGCTTTCGTCCTGTATATCTGTATTACTCTCCGTTCGGCACTAAGTTCTGATCTATGCTGTGCTTTGATTTAATCTATGTTCTAATCTGTATTTTGGCTATGCTTTGTACATTTCTGGCTTTGTATATTTTGGGTATTCCCGGGTGGCTCTGCCCAGAGGTTAATACGTGAGGATAAGATCCGGTCTTTGCCATCGGTGAGTCCGAAGCGGATAATCTCCCATTTCTATGGATTTGATTGATTGGTATTAGTCTGGCTCTACTCAGCCTCAGCCCTAGGATGCCCGACGGGGTTACCTCTGGCTTAGATCTCTGTATCTCTGTATTCACTGCAGTGTCGCTTTGTCTTGGGACCCCGGAACCCAGGAACCTGAGACCCACTTGTACCCTGGCCCGGTCAGTGGTGTTCTCCTCTGCTCTGCTTTGCTCTGCTCTCTATTGGAGAGAACTTGGTTAACGTAGTAGCCACTTAGTCAGTATTTCTATGTTGGATTCACATATCATGTTTTACTTCTATGCACGATCGGCTTAGTTTCCTAACATGGAACTCTGTATTTCATCTTCTGTCCTTATTATATTCACTTTGATACTATGAGTGTTACACCCCTGTTACTTATATTTGCTGGATCGTTGTATTCATTTGTGTTGTCTGTGGTGTTGCAGGCACAGATACCTTGCCCAGCTCCCCGGCGGTCGAGGAGGCTGCAGGGGCGAGTGTAGAGGCACCCTCCGGTTTGGCAGAGTGGGCCTGATCATCTCTGCCGAGTGCGTTCATGCATACTTCCAGTGGCTTTTTGTTTTGGGATTTCGAGTTTTGGTTTCAGGGGATTTGTATTTGGACTTTGGGCTTGTATTCTGTATATTTTGTATATATTGATTTTGGTGTGTATTCGGTTTTATATCAGTGTATTTGTCTTTGTCTTATCCGTTCCGCATTTGTTTTAGCTTCCGCTATTTATTTTCCTTTGTTGCTTGCTATGATATGTACAGCTTCCGCGTACACTTAGTTCGCACGTGTTAGATCCCTTGTGGGCGTGCATCTGGACTGGGTTTGGGTGCACGTGCACGGGAGTACGTGTGTCACCGGTTTAGCTTTTTGCTAACCCCCGAATTCTGGGCTCGGGTCGTGACAATTACTACCTTCACCCATTATAATAAGGAACCTATAGTCCCCAAGGACATTCAACACGATGTGCACATAAGACGTTCCGTGTCGTTGTGTTACCGTGTCTTGGTATTGCCTTATGTGCACGGGACACCCTTCTTATGCCAACATCCATGACTTGCCATTGGAAGATCCTCCGGGAATCATTCATTCTCCTCAACATGTACTTACCATTGGGCCTGTGTAGTGGTATAGAAGGTGCCAATACTAAGGTTCTACAAAATTATTGAGAGTCCCTAACATCCTGTTTCATTGGATTCTTACGGCTTAGCCGAGTGGGTCAAATTCCTTCCGGATTTTCAGCCGCAATTATGACCCAACCGTATGTTGGCCTACGGCTTAGCCGTGCTACGCCTACGGCTAGGTTACGGGAATGTTACGGTGTAGCCGTAGTGTATTCCACGGTACAACCGTGTGCAAGCCGTAGAAGAAACTGGGTTCCATGAGCTCTCTGGAAAGCTCGCCATAGGAAGACCTACGGCTTGGGTACGGGCTGGATACGGCTTAGCCGTAGTGTATTCCACGGCGTAGCTGTAGGTGAGCCATAGTACAAAATCGAGTTTTGGTGCTCTTTGGATTTTGAGCCGTAGATGCTCACGGCTTAGCCGTAGCTTCACCGTAAGCTTCAGAAAATCTGAAATCAGTTCTATAGCTCATTTTCAGTACGGGGTCAATACGAAACCTTATTGTGGGGCAATTCTAAGACTCAATTAGAGTGTCCCTGAGAGTGTCCATACTCACACACCCTTCTATTCCCTTCTTGCCATTCTAACTCAATTCACACCACATTTGTATCAATTAAAACAATGGAAAGGAAATGGCTGAAAGTGGGAAATGCAAGTAGCTAGCTCAAATGTCCATACTTAATCATGCATGCAGTACATACAACTTAATACTTGCCTTTTTTAACAGTGCTAACCCTCTCAAACTCCCTTTCTTGCTGTGTGCTCAGGAAAATCTCTGGAATGAAATGGGTTCTCTACAAATAACATGAAATGTGGAATATGGAGGCTTAGATTTACATGCATGTCATGTGATTGAGTTTCTTAGTCTCTAACAACCTTCCAGAGATGAATTGGAGATATAATTCTCTCCTTTAGGTCTGTAGCTTAGAGGAGAGTGTGATTTCTAGAGAAGTAGAAGTACCCAAAGAAAAAGAAGATGATGAAGATGGATCTAGTTCTTCCTTCCCAGCTCTAAGTTCTTCCTTCCCAGCTCTAAGGTGAAATAGAGAGAGATGGAGTGAGAGAGCTCCAGCAGTTGAAACGAAGGAAGAAGGAGTAGGGTACGTGGAGCTTCTCTTTTAAACATAATTTCTCCTGAAGTTGCATGCAAGTCCACTAGTTTCCAGAAATTTCAGTTTAGACCGAAAGGACCTCAATTGACCTAGGATGAGTCCAGATTAACTCGGGCCCAACACAAAAGATGATCCACGTATAAAGTTACACGAAAGGAAATGGACGAGGTGTCTAAGAGGTGCAGAGACAAATTACAAAAATACCCTTAACTACTTAAGTGGGACCGAACTCCGCCCAACTCCCTATCCAAGGCCCAAACCCGAAAATTTTTGGATTAAATTAGCTTTAATCGAGTTCAATTAATATAGAACGAGCTTAATTAACGTAAATCAAGATTAGTGGGATTCGGGACCTTACAGTGTATATACAAAAACCTATTCTATATACATGTTGAATATAGTAATAAATATATGATATGGTGCACACATTGTGCACAAATCTTGCCATACACACCACTGGCCTAATTGGCCCCTCTTTATTACCAATATGTGTGGAACACACACATGCACAGAATATCATCAGGTACCATGGGTTTGCATAGATTTGTTTTGGACTAAACCGTTGAATTGACGAACTTAAAATTTTCTTTTACATAAAGTAATTAAACTTGTGGGACACAGATCAAAGGGTTACAATAATCTAATGGGCTTAACATCATATTCATAGGCTGAGCCCATCCACACCTTTGGATCCCAACATTCCCCTTTCGCGATGGTGCCTTAGTGGGCCCCACAATAAGGTGCACATCTATGCGCATGTTGGTGATTTGTCCTTTATATATGATACCAGTGTTTTAAAGATGGTGGTCTCAATTTAGGCCTAGTTCCATGCCCTGTTTTTTAGTCTAAGTCCAAGCCTAGTTTTAAATCCATGGGAGGGGTTAGATTTGAAATCCTCAACTATAAGGATTTCCACTAGCCTAAATTCTTAAGGATTTACACTTGTCAAGCATGGATTTTCAAAATGCTAGGAGAAAATCAAGGAAGAATCCACAGTGGTTTGGTTGTCGAACGTTACCTTTGCTGGTGTTTGGTAAATTCACTTCACTTAGGTTAAAGTGAGCTGTCATTTTAAGACACAATAAACAAAAAAACAGTCTAATCAAAATACCACATTTTAAAAAAAATTCTACCTTTTTACATTATGTCACAACCCGAGCCTAAGAATTCGGGTATTAGGGTTAAATCCAAATAGTGACATACATACTCCCGTGTAATACACACGTAGACCCGAGTCTAAGCGGAGTTACATAATGTATATTTATATGCTTACATGTGTGAGGTGCTTTTAAACAGACATTTTTTCAAACATTCAATAAGCGGAAGCTTGTCAATATCATTAAAAAAATTGTTGCTCAAATTAAAGTTACACAATTCCCAAGACATCAATTCATGAAAAAGGATCTCATAATAACAATAATAACAAAAGATAATACGCATCAAAAGATATATTATGTACAAGAGTCGTGTAGAGACATGTCTTTACAAAAAGGAAGGAAAGTTTATGAACATTAAAAAAGATGTACATAGTCTCAGAATACAAGGGATCATGAATTATACATGACAAAATGAATATAATGCAAGTCATGAACTCTAATGCATTCACAACCCTAAAACAAAAGCCTAAGCATGCTTGCCACGAGCTCGTAAGGTGGATCCATCAGAATGTATTTGCTGTCCACTCATTTAGGCCTAATGGGACCTCGATGGCCTCCTCTGAAGTCTCCTCGATTTTCGCAAGATCGGGACTGGGATCTGAACCTGTAACACCATAGACAATTAATGAATAAGACTATTCAATAAAGAATAAGCATAATTAAGGTAATACGCATTGTATCTAAAAGAATTTATAACAATTGATCAATAGAAGTCAATTCAGTACACTAGGCATGTTGTGCATTGAATAAAGCATGCTATAAGAATCAATTAGATGAAATACTTTGCTAATTTGTTACTGCATTTGCTATATCCTCCCTCTAAGGATCTTTGTATTGAAAATACCATCAACCGGGCCAGAGTACAAATGGGTCTCTTCATGCATGAAGTCCAGAAGCTCCAAAGCCACACTATAGTGGCACCGTTCGTATACTACACCAAAGTCAACCCCGCCGGTATCATAAGGTTGAAGCTGAGTAAAGCCAGACCATTTCGATTTATATAATTGAACTTAAGTAAATCATGCAATTCATTCATTAAGACCAATACAATATAGTATACATTCAATGCATTCGTTAAATTCATTCTTACTCATTTCAATGTCAATGTCATTATAAAATGTATATCAGGAAACAATTCAAATAGAATCAATTTATACCTAATTATTTCGATTCAAAATCATTATTGAAATAATAGAAGGCAACAACGGTAATCCAATATGCTATACAATTCAAATTAATAAAATCAAGGTAGTTTTATAAACCAACCATAATCTAGTCATTCATTGTCTCTAATCATGCATGATGATATAGTTTTAAGTTATTTGTTGTCTTCTTTTGGTGTTATATTTTGTCGGAAATGTGTATCAAAGTCCCTTAAACCAATACCCATAGGGTGGTGTTTAACGAATAGATAACACTACATGAATTAACCCTTAAGACTTTTCATGGTATTTAATTATTCCATTGAGCTAATTAATAGGGTAAAAGGATCTAGGAGCTAAGACCCTACAAGGTCTTCTAACAGCCCTAATTAACCCTAAGTTTTAATGGTTTATGGCTTAGCCGTAGGTCATCTACGGCTTAATCGTGGGTGGCCTATGGCTAAGCTGTAAAATACATTACAGCTTAGCAGTGGTTACCCAGATTTTTCCTCTGTATTCACGTTGAATAGTATTTTGTTCTATAGCTTAGCTATATTTGACTTACGGCTTAGCTACGGCTTGGCCACGGCTTAGTTATAGCACATTCTACTGTTTAGCCATGAAAGAATTCTTAAATTTTGGCTCTCTAGATTCCGAGCAGTAGCATACTTATGGCTTAGCCGTAAGCTTCACTTTTTCTAAAGTTGATTAAGTACAGGGTTCAGTTCACTTATAGAAACTTTTCAACTTAGTTTCCACTATAGTATCTCTACTTGATTTAGTTATTCTACAATTTTAAGTTTATATTTCATTATTCATGAAGAGGATCTCATCATGCATTGGCATTTAGAAGAATGAAAACATAAGGTTGAATGCACATTAAAAATGAAATAGACATAAAATTCATAAAATACCAACATGAATTCACATTAATTAGCTTATACTTGTCTTAGATTAAGCATTCAACTCACTAGTCCTTCTCTTGGGTCAATAGAGAAAAAATTTCCAATTCTTGAACCTAAATACCATGCATGTAAGGAATGAGAAAGGAGATGAGTGCATGCTTGATAAAGGATTCTCCTTGACTTTACTAAATCAATAAATTTAGGAAAGAGAGAAGATCTCACCTTAGACCACAGTAAGGGAGTTGTAAGGAGAGATGTAATTCACTATCTTCAAATCCAGAAGAGAAGGCACAAAAGAGGTGGAATGATGGGATGGGTGCTTGTAATTTTACATGCAAGATCTATCTTTCCACCTTTGAAGCAGAAGGAGAAAAATGAAAGAAGAAAAAGCTGTTATAACTAAAGAAGAGAAAGGATTGACTGAAGGGTTCTTGCCTCTTTTAAATATGAGCATTTTCTAAAGTTTACAAGAAGACTCATCCTTCTAATGTATTTTCAGTTTAAATCAAATGAGGGTTCCACTAACAAAGACAAAGTCAAATGCGTTTGAGTCAAGTATAGAAGTTGATGAGCTCGACGAGACAAAAACGATAATATCAATATGATGCATGTATGACGTAAAACCATGTAATCAAAAATTATGAAAAGGGCTTTCATCTACTTAGTTAAGGTTAAACTCGACCCAACTATTTATTCATAACCTAAACATAACCCACTAAGACAAAATAAGTTAAATTCATCCTAATGACACATTAAACATCATTATTTAGGCTAATTCTATGGTAATTAGCTAATAACTTGCTTAATTAGTCGCTAAACATAATTGAAATCAAAGCTAGTGTTACACACTAAAAAGTCAAAAACCTACTTTTTCATCCCACTAACTTACAAAAAATAACTACTTTTAATACAAAAAGTAAAAAAGATTCCTTCTTAAGCCACTAAAAATAAAAATTCCTCTTATTATAATTTGAACTCATTATATTTTATTCTCTTTTGATTTAAAGCTTCACCTACTACACTTCACTACATCATTATCCAAGGATTTTTACTTTTGTGTCTTTTTCAAGATGTGAATTAGGACTTCAATTAGGTGGTTGTTTGTATGCTATTTTCTACATTTACCTTTTTTTTTTCTCTAATTGAACCTAGCAGGCCAGTGACAAATACAACGGAGCCATTGTCAAATTATGCCTAGTGTTTATTCACTAGTTGTGAGTTATGTGATTGAACTGTTTGATCATAGGTGTTGTCACAATTATCAATCTTATGAACAAAATGTTAGATATTCCCAAATTTAGAGTTTGCGAAATATATCAAAAAATTCATGTTAGATGCTTCGTGCACGAAAAAGGCTCTCATAATTTCCATGGAACAAAACTGGCCTTCCTGCCAAGATCTTATTTATATATCTATATATATGACTTTTTCAATAAGTGACCATATCCTCGCTTATCATGTATAAATAGCCCTTGAATCTGCTCTTTTTTTTTTTTTTTCAGAAAAAGGAGAAATATTATATTAAGAAGATAGTCATGTGAGTTACATACAGAGATATAAGAAGGTCATTTAGTAAAACAATAGTAGCTTGGAGGACCTTAAACGGCTGCCGAAAGCAGCTTAAAGGACAAAAACAAAATAGAACATGTAGAAAGCAAAATAGGAAGCACAACCACTGCTTCCCCAGAACACAGAAGGCTAACGCACTAGCAGGGGATTTTAAGCTTCCCTAAAGCTAGAGAGTTAATGTCTGTAAACATCCCAAAAAAAGACTAGACACGCAAGAACACATAGACTGCAAAAACATATTTAATTCCTCGATCTTCGGAGCTCTGGGCTGCTGAATGAGCTAAGCTATTCGTCACCATCTACTCGAGATTTCCCCATCCCTGAACTGCCCTCTCCTTCCATTCCTTTCACCTGACTAACCGCAAGTGTGGAGGGGGCCACCGCCTGGTTGGATGAACGAAAAAACATTCACTTGTACGTTGTGGTGTTGTTTAGTTCAATCTCATATAAGTAGTTTCTGTATTCCGGGAGCCCTGATGAGAAGGTGGTAACAACGGGCTGCGAGTCTTTGAAGAGGGCATCGGCAACCTCGTTAGCCATTTTGGAAATGCTAGTGCGCCAAGAGGGAAAGAGTTTGTTTCCACTCAGGCATCATCGTCCATCCCAGATGCCCCACTGCCTGAACAACAAAGACAAGAATCTTGCTATACCACTCAATCTGAAGCTTTGCGTTGTCAATGCACTTGGCCACTTGAAGCCCTTTCCTCATCACAATTAGTTTTGCCTTTAGAGCCGACCCTGCCATGATAGCTCCAGAGAATGCCTAAATCATGTGGCCATGATGATCTTTGATGATGCGGCCCTAATTCCTGCCGCCTTGTTACATGGATTAAATCCTCCATCAAAGATAAGTTTACACCTATTTGGTGGGGGAGGGATCTAAGCATCCAGCTACTCCATGGTGGAGTTTAGGTGACCTGCAAAAAGATTTGTTAGATTCCATTGCTGAATAAGAAAAATGGATTTGCCACAAACAGCTGAGTGGTCTGGGGGTGGAAATGGCTAAAAATGAGGTCGTTCCTACACTTCCAGGTGTACATGCTACAGCAGTGACCAGTCTAGTTCTGTAATTGCAATTGTTAAAGAAGAACTGAAAGAATGTCCTAGATCCAAATTTCTATATTGTAATTCAAAATATGTGCAACGGAAGAATAAAAGAATTAGTAAATAAATTAATCACACATCATAAGAAGAAGACATATATATTTTTACATAGAAAACCCTATTCGGGGAAAACCAAGAGTCCTCTTCGGACAAATAAAAGCCTAGAACTAATAATGAGCAATTACAAGATATATTCACATACCCTTTCCTAGTTCTAACTCAACGTAAGGATTGTAGCTCTTCTTGTACAATCCTTGCTATCACAGTTCTTCACTGTTCATTGCTCTCTACGCTTAATCTAACACGTCTTGAAGCCATTCAAGACAAACAAATCTTTTATAAGAAAAAAGACAATTGCTTATAAGAGATGTAAAGGCAATACTCTATAGCACAAAACTTCACCATAATCTCTCCAGTGAAAGCTCTAGAGAAGTAGGTTGATCCTCAATGTGAATTTTCAATTCAAAATAATAAGATCTTTATATTAGGGTTAATAAAAAACACCTTTTTACAACCCATAATTCATGTCTTAGGGTTAGAGTCATTGTAGAACAAAAATGGGTAGTTCTGGCACAAACAAGAAATAATTTTGTATAGGAAAGTGGGTTTTCACACGTCGGGTGCTCGAGCTAGCTAAATTTGTGCTTGAGCGTGCTAGTTTCTGGTTGAAAACTCTTCCTTTGGCGCTTCACGCTCGAGCGCGCATGAAAATTCTACACTTTTCTATAATATTTCGGAGGCCATAACTTTATCTTTTTAACTTCGATTGATGCAATCTTATAACCTATGAATATCTACTCGAAAAGTGATTTTCAACAGTAGGTATCTTATCCCAATCTGAAGTTTGGTTTGTGAGATAGGACCTTTTTAATCCATATTGTCCTTAGAAAATCACTTTAGTGCATTGGGCGACTCATACCATAATTCATTCTAAAAGAAATATAAAATTTCAACTCGATGAACTCAGAGTTTTATCTAACTCATGAATTAGCCAACATACAAAAATCCTAACAAAAACCATAAAAGGAAGGATAGTTGTTTGATTGGGTTATGAATGGAGTGAGGGAGCTTCCTCAAAATGAGAAGGGAGAAGTGGTAGTGGCAAAAGAGGTGCTCAAGGGACTCCTGCAAGGTATGGCAGAAGGAACAAAGCTGAGCATCTTGGTCATTTAGGACTTTGAGATGATCCTTTGTGATTGGGTGGTTATGGACACATCTCTAGGGGAAGAATTGAAGCTGAAGATTTTGGGTTATCAATAGTTTTGAATGTCCCATTTGGAGATATTTTCATTTCTTTTTGTCAAATACCCTAGATTTCTTTCACTGTCTTTGTTTCATGAAAGTTAAAGTATCCACGTAACAAGTGATTCATTTTCATTGCTATATTGTCCTAAACCCTAATAGAAATAATATGATAGTTACTTCTTGTTTTGAATATATCTTTTTAAAGCGATATAGAAATGCGCATTGGAATACATGCACATATATTAGTCAATATATATAAGCACCTTCTATGTTAGCATTGTTTCACCATTTGTATAAACTTTATGTTCATTGTTTAAGAACACCCATTTATTATCAATGTCAATACTACCAAAATGATTATTTGTTATTTGTATCAGTACAGTATTTGAGAACAAGGTTTTAATCATATTTCACCATGATGGAGAGTGTTTTTGATATTATACGTCTGGTGACAACGATGGAAGACAGATGCTGAGGTATTTATGCAAGAATATAAAGCACTTGAAGCTTCTAATTGGGCCGGAAAGATTGAGAATCCAAGCATGAAATACCTCCATCATAATGGTGTTTTGTTTTCATTTGGTTACTTTAGAAAATGACATTGATATTAGGGGAATTTCGAAGGAATCTTAGGTATGTGATAAAATTGTATTTTTTTATATTGTACTAGGGTGATTATGGTTCCTTACTTAAAAGTTTCTTTTTCTTCTTTGTTGTTGTTCATGGTATGAAATAAAATTATCCAAACATGTATATTTAATATTTATCCCGTGTTTTGTTGCGTTTGGTGGGGGGGTGGTGGTGGGGTGGGTGGTGGTGTTGGGGTTTGGTTGGGGGGGGGGGGGGGGGGGTGGGTTGGTGGGTGGTGTTGGTCCTCTAGCCAAGTGTTCGGAAAAGTTCTTGTTACAACTGGGCCATTGATAAGTAGCACTCCAATGTAACGGTTACCTTACCTGATGGAAAGTGGAAGCTATTTGTTTTGGGATGCCACCTATACAACCTATACACCATTCCCTTAATGAGGCTATGATCTATAATAACCTCATCCATCTTTCTTTGTTAGGATTTGTCGAGATACATGTAAAGGTACCAAATTCGTGTGAAAGACTTTGAAATGAATAGAATTAAAACAAAGTAAATACCATGTTTATACAGATGAAACAGTAGTTAAAGATATGCCTCTTCATGATTTATTCCTTCTGAGTTGTGATTTTCTTGTTCATCTAGTAGCTTATTTTTCACTCCTTACACTCCTTTATGTCAATCGTTGATAATTAAAACACTAACTTTGTGCAAAATGAATATATAATAATAAAGAAACTTTTTATGGATTTCTTCTCTTTTCATTGCATTTTTTTTATTATTACTTTACATATTTTCAAGTTTTGCAATATTAAGGAAATATCAAAACAGTGAAGCAACCCTTTTAGGGCCATTTTTTCCCTCTCTCCGTTTAGTTGCTAGTTATGCCAACCTTGTGCGTCTTCCCACCTTGTTAACATTCTTCTTAGCTAATACGATTTTACAATACAACAATAACAGAAAAATAAATATAGGGCCTGTTTTTATTTTTTATTTTTACATTAAAACACATAGAAATTCTTTTAAGTGGTTAAAAATGAAAATCAAAAGTTAGGTATTCATTTTTCATCTTTCTTTGATTATTTTTTCATTATAGGAAATCTTGTTAATGCTATTTTTAAAAATTCACAATTGATCTTTATTTTTAACGGCTTTGAAGTATATGTACTTTATTGTTAGGCCCTTATAAATTCCAAATTTCACTTGATATACCGAACCATTTAAACAAAATGGGTGATAATGAATTTAGATGAGGATGAAAGAGGATCTAGCTCTCATCTTCTCGGATGTTGCCTTTGGATCCATTGATGGGGAGGCCGACTTTGGTTATTCATTATGGTTTAATGGCTTTCTTTTGGCTACAGGGTTTTCTGATGGGCCAAATGTCCATCCCTCTAAAAAAGCAAAAATGAGAGCTATCCTTTCTGCGATGATCGAAGCAAAAGCACGAGGACTGATCTCTTAAGTTATCTTTTTGTTAGATGCATTGGAAGTGGGCGTGATTGGGCAATTGATCCTATTTTGCAAGGCATTAAAGGGCTAGCCAAATCTTTTGAATTCATTGCTTTTTTCCATATCTCTAGGTCCCACAATATGATTGCCCATAACTTTGCTAAATTGTCATATGTTCCTAGAACTTATGTTGATTAGGATAGGTTTATGTGACGTCGCTGTTTGTTTGGTGCTTTGTGTTGAATGAAATTATCGTTTTACTAAAAAATAAAAAATAAAAAAAAATGGCCCATATGGTTTTCAGATTAATATTCCAATGTTGTCAATATTGGAAATAGTTGCCTAGTGTTCAATCTTTGGTACTTTCATGTTCAATCTTTGGTACTCTCCCTTGCATGTCCACGCGGTTCATTTTCTGGTGGATGGTGATTTTTACCCAACTAGGGTTCAACCTATATAGCCATAGAAGAATAAAAAAATATTCAATAAATCTTACCACCCAATATTCCACTAATCTTTTAGATCCTAATCATCTTTTTTTTTTTTCTTTTATACCTCAACTTAGGGGACTAGAACGACCTAGTAGAGTCCACACAAGTGGGAAGAGCAAGTCCACACAGTGGAAAAAAAGTCCACATAAATGGAAAGAGGAAGCCCACAAAAGTGTGAGGGGAAGCTCACACATTTGGAAAGAGTGACATACCCATGTATTGATTCATGTGACTTGTGCCCTTGAATTTGCACATGCCATGTTTCTTGATAAGAATTTTAAAATCTCAGTCACCTAAAAGTCTCAAATGCCCTAATAAAATTTTAAATTTTTAGCCTCTTTAATATTTGGTGAGATTTTTTTTTGCACAAGTACAAAAGACTATACAAAAATTTCATTATATCTGCGATTCAGAAATTTTCCATCCAGGAATTCTCCCGTCAGGACACGGGGCTTAAAGTCAAAGCGAACCTTAGCAGTAGCATACTTTGATTTCTTTTTGGGCTCTTCTACAACGTTATTCATGCTCCTAGTTATGACAACCCTCGCCGCAAGGAAATTACACATGGCCCCAGTGCCCTCGGCTGTGAGTTGGTGGTTGTTGACGTCTATATAAAAGGGTACTAGATGCGCCATTCCTTTCATGTTCAGCCCTCTCTACTTGTCCCAATTCATAAAGATGTTGTCAAATGTAGCTTCTTCTTCATTGACCCCTCTGAGTTCCGATCCTCTCAATCGAAACAAGGATCAAAACCCCGAAACACCCAATGCTCCATTCAATCCAAACAAAGATGAAGACCATGAAACACCAAAATCTCCATTCAATTCCATTCCCCAATTAGATACAGGCCATTTCCAAACCATCAGCCATTACCAATTTTGTACATGTTCTAGCATTAGCTTGGTATGCTAATTACATGACTCTCTACTAACTATTATTATTATTATTCTTATTATTATTATTATTAAACTGTGTAACACCCGTTGTTATAACTTTTTTTTTCTTTATATATGGAAGGAATGATAAACAATCCTAGTCCTAAACTAGCCTAGTGTAAGTCTTAGAGAACACTTCTAGGGTGCTCAGCTTTAGTGCTCCACGTCAATGGGATCTCCATTCATGCTCTGCTAACACACACCTGTTGCTATGCCCTGTGCCAAAGGAGGCATCATGTCTCTCCTTGATCTAGCACTCGTTGTAAGATGAGACACCTTTACACTACAAGAAATGGCATTATGTACGATGAAATTTGGCGACGAATCAATATTTCATTGCTGTTGATTTAGAATCAGTGATGAAATAGCATTTCGTCGCCAAAAATCATACTTTCAGCGACGAATATCTATTTTGTCGTTAATAATTAATGAATTTGAGATGAAACTCTTATTTCGTCGCTAATTATAGAAAAATATATGACATAAGGAGATGAAAAAATCTTTCATCGCCTAATGTGAAATATAGGCGACGGAAAAATTATTTTCATCGCCAATAATGACGCCATTTTCTTCTTTTTGTATTTTCAGAATTGGGGATGAAATTTAAATTTCGTCACTAAAAACTGTATTATTGGTGATGAAAATTCAAATTTCGTCACCAAAGGTGTAGATTTGGCGACGAAATTTAAATTTCATCCCCAATAGTATACTTTTCAGTGACGAAAACTTAGATTTCATCGCCAAAGGTGTACTATTGGTGACGAAACTTATATTTCGTCGCCAAATCTAAAAAATACGAAAAAAAAGGTGCCATTATTCCCATGAAAACTGATGGGATTCGCGACGAAATTTATTTGATCGCAAAAAAAAAAAAAAAAAGAAAAATTTATAAAAGGAAGCTGTGTGGTATCTGATGATTGTTATTTGTACCAGAAAAAGATAAGTGCTTCTTTTCCATGTTTTGCTGACATTATCAGCTGTATAGGATGGCTTAAGTATAAAGCACTGGGAGAAAGTTAATCAAGTGAAAGAAATAGTCCAAAATCTGAAAGACCCAGCTGAGCAAATGGTTATGATCGATGACCTCCAACGGCTGGGCATTGACTACCACTTCCGGGAAGAGATTGAATCAATTCTATGTAGCCTAAGCGAAAATGATGATGGCATTAGCAGCATGCATGATGTCGCGCTTCGCTTTCGACTGCTAAGAGAACATGGTTACTATCTATCTCCAGGTGGGTCATGAAATTTTTGTTATCAATCTCAATGGCAACTATGAAAGGAAGGCATACTAACTACTTTTATGTGGAGCAGATGTGTTTAACAGCTTCAAGGACAAAGAGGGTAGATTTAAACTACAATTAACTACAGATATAAAGGGATTAATGAGTCTGTATGAATCATCAAAACTCTCAATTGAAGGAGAAGATATCCTTGATGAAGTTAATGACTTTGCCAGCAAGAACCTCATTGCTTCGATGGAATTCATTGAACCAGATCTGGCAAGAGAGGTGAGACAAGCCTTTGAGCATCCTTTTCACATGAGCCTGCCAAGGTTCAACATCAAGAAACACCTCAAAGATCTACAAGGAAAGGATAGAAACACTGATGTCATACAGGAATTGGCGATATTGGACTTCAACATTGTTCAATCCATGCACCAAAGTGAGCTAAAAGAGGTGACAAAGTATGTTTTTCTTGTTGCACCGTGTTCGAAATTGAATGAAACAAAACGTCTTTCTTTTTCTTCATTTTTTTTTTGTTTTTTTCCTGAAATGTATTCATCCTGGTGCTCTTTGTTGCCTTGTTAGGTGGTGGAGAGACTTGGGTCTGTCACAAGAACTAAGATTTGCAAGAGATCAACCGTTAAAATGGTACATGTGGCCCTTAGCTGTTCTACCAAATCCGAAGTTCTCGAGATACAGGATTGAGCTTACTAAACCCATTGCTCTTGTCTACGTAATTGATGACATCTATGATGTTTATGGGACACTTGATGAACGCATTCTATTTACAGAAGCTGTCAATAGGTAAGAAAGTGAGGCCTTTTTTTTCACCATCCTCTTTATCCTTCAGAACTCATAATCTGTTTGAAGATGAATATCTATCTAACAATATATACGGTAAAAGTAGAACAAACCTTTAGCTAAAACAAATATCAGCTAGCCCACGTCACATTTGTGATAAATTTTTATCACAATGGTCTCATATTACTTCATGTTGGCTGATGACATTATCCTAAGTAATGCTACTGTTTTAAAAATAGCCACAAACTCTACCTTTCAATCTTGTACCTTATATTACTACTTAAAAAAAAACCACAATTTGGTTTGGTGAGATTGACAACAATTCCTTGTTTGAGGTCGCCCGTCCTTTTTTTGGATGTTGAATTTGTACTTTTGAGGCATTATAGAGGGAGGAATAATTTGATAGGGAAATGACAGTAGGAGGGTTTCACTTATTGACGCTCAACCGATGTGTCTAGGAGATGAGGCCATAGATGAGTATGATCACGTTTAGTAGTTTTCTCATTTAAGATTCATTGTTTTTTAGATGGGACCCTTCTGACATCAATCAACTTCCAAGATACATGAAGCTATGTTTCATGGCTCTCCATAACATCACCAATGAGATTGCTTACTTGGTCCTCAAGGAACATGGATGGAATCCCATAAACTCCCTAAGAAAAACGGTATGCGTCCTTCTGCCTCTAACTTTCATGAACTCCATGTTATTTTACATATGTAAAGGGTTAACTTTCCGTACCAGAAAAAAAAGGCTTAACTTCTGTATAATAATGATATGCTACAGTGGAGAGACCTGTGCAATGCATTTCTTGTGGAAGCAAAGTGGTTTGCTGAGGGAGATTTACCAAAAGCAGATGAGTATTTGAGAAATGGAGTGACTAGTTCAGGAGTGGCAAATGTGTTGGTACACTTATTTTTTCTTGTGGGCCATGGGATCACAAGAGAGAGCGTGGATCTTGTGGATAGTATTCCAAAGCTCATAGCTTGCCCAGCAATGATTCTGCGGTTGTGGGATGACCTGGGAAGTGCGAAGGTAAGTTGGTGTACTATTCTTTAATACGTTTGTTAATTTAATTTGGTGAGTAAAGTGAGGTGACTATTTATTTCAAAAGATAAAAAAATGAGAGGGCTAAATCAATCTAACGGTAAAATTTTGTCTTTTAGTGAAGAAAGAATATAACTTTTTAACTTTTTGTGTTAAAAGTTAGATATTTTTTGCCAGTTGAGAAATGAGAAAGTAACTTTTTAACTTTTTTATGTAAAATGTAGAAGAATTTTTTTTGAAAGTAATATTTTGATTTAACTCTTTTACTTTGTTGTGTCTTGAAATAAAAGATGACTTTAAGTTTACTTTGAGGAAAAACTACCAAACATGCCCAATGACCTAACAATGTTTTCGTTTATTTATTAAATGTCCTTGAAGAAATTGATTATCTTAGCAAAACCTCCTTTTTTTTCCTTGTCAGAATGTTTGAAATTCAACCAGATCTAAACGAAAATTTTGTACTTTCAGTGATTTTAGTCCTTGAAGATTGATAGAATTTACTAAATTTCCCAGAAAACGAAAATGGATCTTCTTTTTTTCTCGATAAATATAAACTTTTGTATTTACCATTCAAACGAATATCTATGCTGTTTTTTTTTTACAGGTCGAGCGGGTTTTGTTTTAGTTTTTTGAGATATTTTTATAAAATAATCTTGAAATAAACATGTGACCTGAATGAGGCATTTTCTTCTATGGGTGGAAAAATATCAAATATGCGTGGGGAGAAAGAATCCTATGTCAGTCGGGGACCAACTGATTCGACACATTAATTTCTATTATTAGGTAGAAATTAACATATTTATTTGATGGTCACACCCAACCAATTATGTGTAAGAAATTCTTGACCCACATATCCAACCCATATGATGTGAAGTTATTAGGTTAGCAACTAGGCCTCACCAACCATAGTTATATTTGTTTTTGCGTAATAATGTTGGCCATGGAAGCTATTACGTCCAAATTGGGTTTACCCAATTTGTATGCTTGAATTTTCCTTTTTTAGTTATCTTTTTGTCTTCTTTTTTCTCTTTTGTTGCTTTGTAGTACATTCTCAGTTAGCGAAAACAAAAGAAAGCCCAAAGAATTGAAGTCTAAACTCACACTTTTTTTTATCACAACTAGCAAAAAATGAATGTGCTTCCTATGTATAGATATCCAGAAAGCTTTTTCAAAAACAGTTGATTTCACTATAAGATTGACTAAATGATTAAAACAATATTCATGCCTAATCTCTACAATAATTATGTTTTTAGTCCTACGATGAATCTTATATCGGAACCCACTCATATTGGGGCAAGAGTTTAGAACATCTGGTAAACCAGGACAGCAGTCATTTTGAGCATCTCAGACTTCCATTAGTAACCCATATGTTTGAATTTCACCACCTTTGCTCAAGATACGTGCGAGGGAGACAGTCAAGGGATCTGTACTCAAACTAGTGAGTGCCAAAGGGTCTAAGGTGGTGATGTAGGGGGACATCACTTTCTTTATTTTTAATTTATTAGGAGTGATTGTGGAAAATCATTTCCAAATAGGAGAGGAGATTATTTGATTGCATTATATGAATATTCCTCACCTTTAATTGTTCAGTTTCAATGCTTTAATAGTAGAAACAACTTTAGTCCCATCTTTTTTTGAAGGATTATGGAAATTAGTGTTACTTAATTGTTTTTTTTTTTCATATTTCAAAGGATGAGAACCAAAAAGGGAACGATGGATCATATGTAGAGTGCTACCTAAAAGAAAATGCAACTTCTTCTATGGAAAGTGCTAGAGAACATGTAAGACATATGATTTCCAATGCATGGAAGGAACTCAACAAGGAATGCCTCTCACCACATCCTTTCTCTCCAAGTTTCATTGAGGCATCACTAAACACAACTCGAATGGTTCAAGTGATGTATAGCTACGACAAGGATCAACATCTTCCAGCTCTTGAGCAACATATCACCTCCTTGCTTAAAGAAAGTATCCCTGCAAAGAAAACCCAAGATCACTAGCATCAAGGACATGAATGTTTCGAAAGGAACTTTAAGAATTGAGTCTCTAAAAGAAATTTCAAGAGTCCATAGTAAGAAATTAAGACTACCCTTGAATCATAAGGAGGAAAGGGAATCCTTCCATATATTATAAATAATTCCTTGTGTTCTTCCCATTGTGTGCAATGAAATTTAGATTATTACCACAATGTAAAGTACTTTGATTCTTTTTCTCCAACTTGCAATAAGAACTTCATCAGATCTAATTTGGTTTGTAACAAAACATGAAACCTTACGGATCTAGGTTTATGCATTAAACAATATATAAACTGAAATACTAAAAGCATACCTTGTGCCATGATTTTAATGACAAGCAAACAGCCTTTCTCAAATTGGATTTTCTCCTATTTCCCTTATTACCCACTCCAAGATACATGATAGTTGATGGGTACTTCACAGATCTCGTAGGTTAAGCGAGAAGACCTAAAAGCCATTTTTATAGATAAGCTCTAAAGATATTCTTTCCCATCAAAGAAATATATTAAATGTAAGTTTTTGTAATTCCCTCAAAGATTAATCAAATAAGATTCCTAATTGATTGGGCATACTAAAATTGAATTCAAAATATAGTTAGTAAAACCAAAAGCCAAAAGGGGAAGGCATCTTAAATTAGTGGACTTAACACATGGGGCCCAAACAACATTAGACAAGTGGTTCTAAGGACTACTCACATTTAACAATCTCCCACTTGATCTGAATGACCACACATATGTGATCTCTCACTTGGTCATGACAACCACTTAAATGCAATGCACCTTTTATCATAATATATAATCTAAAAAAAAACTAGTTTTGTAAAAAAATGACTCAACTTGGACTCAACTAAATTTAAAAATCCCGATGAATAACCACTCATTTAAAAACAGCCCGGTCAATCTTATTTGTGCTAATTCTTATATACTTAATTAAATGAAACCATTAATGCGGATTATAGTGGTTAAACATTAATTATGCGACATAATTCCTTTCATGTACTATAATATTAGTAATTCTATTTAATTAGTCATAGAGCGAAAAAAAGAATAGAAGAGTACAAAAATTCCTATTTATTGGTCCAAATAAAATTTATCTTATTTGGAAAGAGAAGAAAGAAAGAAAAAAAAAAGAGGAGAAAAAAACGTGCAACACCATGCCCCCACACCAACTTACCTCTAGAGTCTCACATGGCCCACCCATCATGCCAACTCATCACTCTTCTATCACAAGTACACTTACTATTCCTATCTATCTACACCATTGTTTTCTCCATCTCTCTCCTATACATCCAAAACTTCCTTCCTTCATCTCTTATATACTCATATATCTATAGATAGGAGAATTTTCCTACGCATCCGTCCCTCATCATTTTTTTCATGAGAACTCTAAGTGGGGCCCATTTATCACTCAATCCAAGCCTTGCAACACACATGGGACCCCATGATAGCAACTCGCCCCAACTTTTGGTAGGATTCGAATTTATTGGACCGTTGGATTGATTATACACCAATCCGAATGGAATGAATTTGTGAGCCATGGATGAAGGGGTTAGGAATATGTGATTGGGACCAAATTTGATATGTAGGGTGCTTTCACATAGATCTTTCCAACCCTCCCAATCTCAACCCTTGGTGGGGTCCACAGTGAGCCCCACCAAAGAGTGTGCACGAAAAGTCCATAAGGGACGTATACACAGGAAAAAGCCCCCTATATATATATATATATATTACAAAGAGGATGAAGTACATATAACCCATACCACATATACTAGACCACCATTCATAGCCCCCATACCCATACACATCTCCCGCCCAAACACCACTAACCCATCACCATTTTCTCTCTTTTTCTTTTCCATACTCTTCATTACCACACTAATTTTAAACCCATTCCATATCTCCTTTCCATCAACATTTCTAGCAAAAGGGGTGTTTTGCCAAGCCCACTTTTGGATCCATTCACATCTTCTCCTTTCATCTAATCCTCCTTAGTGTGAAGATTGAAGATTAGAGCATGGATTGCGCGTGAAGTCCCCTTGTTTTGATGTCTTGATCTAGGGTAAAGGTGAATTTTATTTTTCTAGTTTTAATTATTTTGAGGTATTATTGGGTGTATTGGTTCGTTTAATTTGAAATGCACAATTAGTGAGGTCAAAGTGTTCCACTTTGATCGGCACCGTGTGTTTGTGTGTGGTGACAGCATGCGCTTGGTGCGGTGTTTTTATGAATTTTTATTAATTCTGCCAATACAATGCTTTAATTTTCAAAAATAAGAAAAACTAGCATTCTTTTTATTATTTTAATTTTATTATATCTGAATGTTTTGTTTCTGATTTTTAATTTAGTGCATGGTTATTTATTCCTTTACATTGGCGGTTTGATATACTTTATTGTTTTGCAATTTATAGTTCTATGATTGTTTTAGTTTAGGATTTTTAGGTTAGATTTAATTTGTGATTTTTTTTTTCAGATTTGGAATTGTAATTTAATTTTAATTCTTAGAAGTAGTAGTGTGTATTTTTATAGATTTTATTAGGGTAGCTTTAGTTTTTCAATTAGGACAGGTTTTCTGTAAATATTAGCTCCCTGTGGATACGATCTCAGACTCATCAGGTAAAACTACATCAAGACTTTGTACTTGGGGTCCACGTTGATTAAGGAGGGTCAAAATAAAAACGCCTTTGACTTTTGTGGCCAATGCTGATGGTGCAGTCTAGGTCTAGTTTATGCAGACTATGACTTTGGGGTTGATTTTTTATGCCTCTATTGTTAGTGGGAATGTCTCGCTGCAATTTATTCCTGTTTCATTTAACCAGGCGATCGGGGTGACGACACCTTTCTTCACTATAATATTTGCCTGTGTTATGACTGTAAAGAGGAAGACATGGTTGACGTATCTCCCACATTCTGTTAGAGTTAAAAGGGCAAAATGGTTTTTTTCCGTCATATTAGTTAGGTGACAATGTTTGATAAGGGGTGTTAGTGTAAATTCAGAAAACCAAGGGGCTATCCTTATATTTTCACTAAACTATAAGGGGTGTTGATGTAATTTTTCCAGTTTAAATTAACTGTTCTCTCTCTCTCTCTCTCTCTCCCCTAAATAAACCTTTTGTAAGCAAAAAACCTAAAAATTTATGCTATCAATTCTACGCTTAATTTAACTAGCTCTTATTAGATTAGTTCATAGTTTCCGATTGGATCCAAAATTGACTTGAAATGTATCGAATTTGAACAACATTGTTTGGGCAAATATATATATACGGGGCCTTTTCCTGTGCATACGTCCCTCGTGGACTTTTCGTGCACACTCTTTGGTGGGGCCCACTATAGACCCCCACCAAGGGATGAGACTGGGGGGTTGAAAAGATCTATGTGAAAGCACCCCATATATCAAATTTGGCCCCAATCACATATTCCTAACCCCTTCATTCATAGCTCACAAATCCATTCCGTTAGGATTAGTGTACAATCAATCCAACGGTCTAATAAATTTGGATCCGACTAAAACTTGGGGCAAGTTTTTATCATGGGGTCCCATGTGTGTTACAAGGTTTGGATTTAGTAATAGATGAGTTTCACCTAAAGTTCTTACGAAAAAAATGGTGAGGGACGGATGCATATGAAGATTCTCCTATATATACATACCACTAATTGAAGCACTATACACATCAACTCACCAATGATCTCGGCACTCATCCAAGATTTTAGGTTGACACGTCATTTAAAACCTCAAACCGTTTAGGCCAAGTCAATCAATTTGACTTAAAGTTTTTGATATTTTCAACATTTACATGATCAATTATAGTTACCAATTGAAACTCAAACTCAAAAAGTGCATCAAAACCGTTAAAACACATGAACTTTCTTTTAGATTTTATTTAGGTGCATTATATATGCTCATTGTTGGAGTGAGAAACATTCAATTGAACATGCACACAACATATTTGAACCGCCGTATGAGATGGGACCCACTAACTGAATTTCATGCATGTCATCCAAAACTACATAGGCACAAGTGAACATTTTCCTCTTTAGAGTGAGTAAAAAATATTAAATGAAACTTTGTTATATCTTGTACAAAAGACTAGGGAGTGAGGCATATGCATTTTAAGTGGGTCCATTGTGTTCGGGAAATTCCTCAAAAAGAATATTTACTTTGAGAATAAATAAATAAATAATATGTTAATAAAGGTTTTTTTATTTACTTATAATTTGGAGAAATGTTTCTTGGTGTAATTTGAAAAAAAAATTCTAGGTGTTTTATCTCTCAACAAAAAAAATTTTTTGGGGAATTGTATTTTCCCTCAATTATATAATTTTATATTAATGATATCATTACAATTCTTTATAAATTTTACGCCTATTTTTTGTCTCCAACATCTAATCTATAACATCTTTATATTGATGTGAATAAACATTGAAAAGGAAACTAAAATATTTGACTAAGAAATATTTTTGTCCTTAAAAGTATATAATTTCCAGGTAACGATATTGTTACCATTCTTTATAGATTCTACACCCAACTTTGGTTTTCAATATCTGAGTTATAATATCTTTATACTAAGGTGAATAAATAGAGAAAATGACACTAGAATTTGATACAGATGTATTTTTTCCCTACAAGTATGGAATTTTTAGGTAACCCATATTGTTAACATTTTCTATGAGGGCAAATTTGTCCAAAAAATGTACCATACCCTAATTTGTTATATATATTCATAATCAAATCGTCTAATCCATATTTGGGATGAATTTATTAGTAAAAGGGCTGCTTTGGGGACTACCACACTACTTAAAATTATTAGTCTCAATTGAATTAATAACATTTATATATAAAATGACATAAAAGGGGTTTAATCTAGATTGGTTATAATGTCACGAGTGGTGAAAACTAAAATATAGGGCCTTTACTTCTCCAAAATTAATCCATACTTGAAAATTTTATAATTATTTATTAGGTCCATGTAAAAATTATATAATGATTGGCTATTTTTTTTATTATGGATCCTAAATATTTATGGACACTTTTCATGTATTTAAATAAGTTGACCCAACGGGGGCAAAAACCCAATAAATGTGACGTAAAAATATCCAATCTAATTAATGAATAATCAAACCAACTAAAAATAGGAATTATAAAATTGCATCCTATATATCACCATGAAATTATAGCAATTAAAAAAAAATGAGAGTTAACAATTTCACGTTAATCAATAAAATTCAACATTTGTCAGCAAAAAGGAAACTAATATATGCCTCAAATTCTCAAAATAAGCAAGTTTAACCAAATCTGATAGCTAACATCATCGTAAATCTACAATAGTCATCATATTATATATTCTGATTGAGTCAGATAAGGGCTAAAATATCCAAAATAATATCCCTACCAAACTATGGATATACACATAAATATATGTGTTCTAAATTAAGGGCTAAAATATCCAAAACAATATCCCTACCAAACTGTGGATATGCACATAAATATATGTGTGCTAAATTAGGGTTGTGCAAATAGGTTGGGCATGAGCTATAATGACTTGACCAAGTCAGAACCAAGACAAGAAGCGGATTCGTGCACAGCCATGGACTCTATAAAGTGAAGTGGGCTATGGTATAAATCTATTAAGAATTAGCAACACCTTTATAGCAGCAATTTTCAGAATCCGCTGCTAAATGTCCTTATCAGCAACATTTTCTGCTATCTGCCACTATAAGTTAAAAAAAAATTACTCTCCCATAGCACCAAAAAAATGTTTGCCGCTAAAGTTTGTTTTTACTACCAGAAATTATTATTTTTTGCTAATAGATACAAAATATTAGTATATATGGCAGAGGATATTATTTTTTGTTGCTAAAGATCTATTAAACAACACGATAGCCAACATTATTGTTTGCTGCTATAAAGGTATATAATATATGTTGTAGAAGAAATTGAAAAAGCTAATATATAGTAGCATAATATATTATTTACTGCTCAAGAGAGGTTTAAAGAATTATATATAGAGGTCTAGAGAATTATATTATCACTTAGGACTTCTTTAATTAATATGTACCATTTTACTGGAATGGTCATTAGAAAGAAAGCCCAGGCTCGTGTACAAAGGTTAGGTTTGGATCTTATCTGTTGATTGGATCACTAGTTAAGTTGCTCGCACAATGTCCATCATTAGATCAATGGCTCCAATTTCTTTTTCTTATTTTTTTTCAATGAGACTTTTTTTTCTTTTCCTTTTATCAATGAGATATATATATTTTTTAAAGTTTTGTCTATTCAATGGTTCCCATATTAATGCCCCACGTATCGTTAGGTACATGTCTATTGGGAGATCCTTCTACTCTCCCAATATTAGAAAACATCACCGTCTTGGTGATGGTGCAATCATTTTGTGGTTTTCTATTAGAGCATGAGGCAAACCCAAATGGGATTGTCTCTTAACATTGGTATGGTGCCTTCTCTTTTAAATAACGTCCATCATTAGATCAACGGTTCCAATTTCTTTAATCCATTAAACGATGGGCCCCATGTGAAGAAGAGTGGAAACTCCTGCTTCCTCTCATGAATTCAATTACATAAAAAAAAGGGTATAGGTTGTCACGAAAACCCTAATCCGCTGAATCTCTTCGTCATCAACCTCTTCCTTGAAAACCTAATCCTCTCCTGCTAAATCTCTTCCCTGAAACCCTAATTTGCTCAATCTATTCTGCAAAACCCTAATCTTCTCTTGTTGCAAAAGAGCTCCAGAAGCGAAAGAAGAGAATCTGCCTTCTCCATTGGTAAGAATCTACCTTCTCCATCAGTGGCCAAGTTTTTCAGTGCTGTGTGGATTCATATGCCTTTTGCAATGTGCTCGATCTACTTGTTTTGTCTAGTTTTGTCCAAATGATTGCTTCTTTTCTTCACATTTGCTTGCATCTTCATTCCTGTTGATCTGATCATCTACATTGTTATGATCTTTGCTCTATTTGAGAATGTAAGATTTTCTAGTATATACTGTTTCAAATCTTTATTCTATCTGATCATAGCATGTGAGTTGTTTTGATCTGCTAAATTTCTTTTTGTCTTATGCAGTTGTATTTGGAGTTAAAGTGCATTGGATGAAAAGGGGGTGTTATTTTTTTATGCTTTCCCTTTTTGATGCAGCTTATAGATTGTGAAGGTGGATTGAGATTTTGCTCCTATAGCTGAGATTATTAGATTGTTGGGATTTAAGATCTGTTCCTGTCCCGCTTAGATCAGTGTTTCCTTTAGCTTTCTGGAATTGAAGTGTTTCTATTCATTATTTTCTCCATAAGGTACTTGAATCTGAAAGCTTTGTTTTTTTCTAGATGACAGTGGTTACAGCTGCACTTATCACTAGGCATATGCTATTTGTTTATTTATTTATTGTGTGCTTGGCTATTGGTGGAAGTGGCTTACCTTATTCTGTGTTCTTTTAGTTGTTTCAGTGTTGAGATCCTATTGGACCTGTTTAAAGATTTCAAGTACCTGCATTGCATGTGTGGGTGAGATTTGCATCAAAATTCTCTTAGAATAATTTGAATTCTTTAGCAAAGTATTTGCATTCCAGTTTTAGCATGTACTTTTCCAAATCATAATGATTTTTAGTTTTTTTTATTTGCTAAGTAATTTGAAAATTTGTTGTCCAATATGTTCTACATGTGGAGCAATGTGGTGGAAATAAGAACTTGATATTACATAAGAACAGATTCAGTGATTCAAATATGCTTGAATCATTGAAATGCTATTTGTTTTTCAGTGCCTATATATAGCAAGAGACGACTGAAATGCTATTTGTTTTTCAAGGTGATGAGACCTCTTTTAACGTATTGAGTGTCTATTCTCTTTTGAAAGTGTTGGTTGGGTTGGGTTGGGTTGCTTACTTTATTAATCTCTTTCTGCTGGTAACCCATATTCTAGTAATAAAATGTCTCAAGTTTCTTCACAGACACTAGTTGATTCCTGACTAAGGAGTGGGCTGGGTCGTTGTATGGAATGCTGTGATTTTTAATTAGTACCTAAACGTGGTTCTCTTTAATCTCTATAGTCCATTTATAGTTGATTAATTAGATAATATAGTAAGACTGCAACTCTAGATGTTTATTATATTTTATCAATGAGTCAATTTTAGGCAATATCTGGGAGCAAAGTGACCTCATACTGTGTACTTCTATTGTATATCAGTAAACTGAGCTAGCTTCAGTCCCCAATTCTGATTGCTGATAAGGTTTGTCCAATGATGAAATTTTGAGGTGTGGCTGACCCATTGTGGGCCTACTAGGTGAAAGGTTTGGATCTTCCTAAATAGTGCCATTTATGCCATTCTTAGAGGACTAATAACTAGCTTATATAACAAAAAATGGTTTTATTTTTGACGAGGTTCGTTCTTGCTGCAGCAGCAAGAATTCGGTCCTTGAGCTACCAAGGTTCGTTCTTGCTCTCGAAATTAGGGTTTAGGGTTTCGTTTCCATGTTCTTAATCTCAATCACACTAATTCTACTGAATTCCTTGTCTCAAGTCTTTTATTTGATTCTCTGGATTTTTCTAATCCAGTCGACATGTATATTGAATCTGTTCTTGGAATATAGATGATAGTAATCTTTCCGATTGTTTATGATCACTAGGCAGAGAAATCAGATGAACTGGAAAGTGAAACAAATGAGCCTATCCAATCAAGTTTCTAAATCAACTTAAAGTCTCCAGTAAGAATTACTCTGTTTTGTGTCAGACTAATTGATGGTCCATTTGTTCAGAAAAGCCATTATGGACAATAGTTTGACTCTTGAGTCGAGAGTGAGCACTGCATATGAAGAAGGGGTTGAACGATTCCTTGACTTTGCATTTGCTAATGCAATATCAACGGAAATGATGAAATGTCCACATAAGAATTGCTGTAATGTATACTATAGATTTAGGGATGAAGTACATGAACATCTAATATGCAAGGGATTTGAACAAAGTTACGCTCCTGATGCTTGGCTTTTTCATGGGGAAACATTTTCACCACCACATCAAATGTCTCGTAATGTGACCTTGGATGAAGATGCATCGGATGAAGTTGATGATATGCATGGAATGTTGCGGTCGACATTTGGAATTGAAGATCCCGAGTCTAGTTCACAAGGACTTGAACAGGGACGTAATGCAGAAACAGAGAAATTTTACAAATTGGTAGAAGATGCTGAGCAAGAATTGTACCTAGGATGCAAGAATTTCACCAAGCTTGTTTTCGTTGCACAATTATACCACATAAAGTGTTTGAGTGGATGGAGAAACAAGTCTTTTACTATGCTGCTTGAATTTATTAAAGAAGCATTTCCCGAAGGGGAAAGTGTACCGAAGTCCTTCTATCAAACCAAAATGATCATTAGAGAATTGGGCCTTTGTTACAATAAAATTGATGCATACCCTAATGATAGCATGTTGTATTGGAAACAAACCACTAAGGAATCTGCTTATTCCGCATGTGGCACTTCAAGGTGGAAATCCAATGATGACGGTGCATCACCTTTTTATTCTAATGAACGGAGAATTCCTACAAAAATTGTGCATCACTTACCCTTGAAGCCAAAGGTTCAAAGGCTTTTCATGTCAGATAAAACAGCTTCCTTCATGAGATGGCATGCAAAGGGTCACACCAATGATGGGATCTTAAGGCATCCTGCTTACTCTCAAGCATGGTGAAGTCTTGATAATCGATACCTAAATTTCGCAGCAGTATCTCGTAATATTAGACTTGGGCTAGCAACTGGTGGCTTTAACCCATTTGGTACAATGAGTATTGCCCACAACATATGGCATATTTTTTTAATTACATGCAACTTGCCACCATGGACGTGCATAAAGTAAACTTTTTTCATAATGTCATTGCTTATTCCTGGTCCACAAGGACCTAGGACATTGATGTATATTTGCAACTATTGGTAGATGAGTTAAAGGAGTTATGGGAGGATGGATTACACACTTGGGATTCATCAACCAATCAAAATTTTTTGATGCGTGCACTATTGTTGTGGACAATTAATGACTATCCTGCATATGCAAACCTCTTAAGATGGAGCACTAAAGGTTGCTTTGCTTATCCTCACTGAAATGAGGACACTTGTCATTGCTCCTTGTTTAAAGGGCAAAAGTTATGTTATATGGGCCATCGCCATTTCTTGGATGCCGATCACAGGTTCCTTCATGATAAATCAAAACTTGATGGAAAGATGGAATTCAGGTCCATTCCTTTATCAAGATCTAGGATGGAGCTATTGCATTAATGATGTGACATCAACATCATGTTTGGAAAGAGTAAAAAGAGAAAACGGGAAGATAACATGGGTGGATGGAAGAAGAAGAGTATATTTTTCACATTACCATACTGGAAGCATCTTTTAATACGCCACAACTTGAATGTCATACATATTGAAAAGAATAAATGTGATAGTCTAATTGGGACATTGTTAAATATTAAAGGAAAAACAAAAGATACCATAAAGGCACGTCGAGACCTAAAACGTATGGGTATTAGGCATGTGTTTCATCCATATGAGGAAAGAAACAAAATACATTTGCCTCTCGCATGTTTCTCAATGTCTCAGAAAGAGAAATATGTTTTCTGCAAGGTATTATCTCGGGTGAAGGTTTTAGATGGTTATGCTCTAGCATATCACGTTGCGTGCGCTTGAAAGAGTGCAAATTATCTGGATTGAAGAGTCACAACTATCATATTTTAATATAACAATTACTTCCATTAGCAGTGCGAAGGGCCTTGCCAAAGAATCTTAGTGCAGTATTAATTAAGTTAAGCAATTTCTTTAGGAAAATATGCTCAAAAACTGGTAAAGTCAAATTTTTTGATGGACTAGAGTCTCAAATTTTAACAATATTGTGCCATCTTGAAATGATTTTTCCACTAACCTTCTTCAATATCATGGTTCGTTTGCCAATTCACTTGGCATGAGAGGCCAAGATTGCTGGACCTGTACCTTACCGATGGATGTACCCAATTAAGAGGTGTGTTTGACTTCTTTGCTTTTTTTTCAACATGTCAATGTAGGAATGGTACTGTTTTGTAAAAACTATTCTCATAATTTCTTATTTCTAATTATGCATAGGTACTTGTTTACTCTCAAGTCATATGTGCACAATAAAAGTCGATCCGAGGGTTCAACAGCAAAGGTATACCTGGCAGAAGAATGTTTGACATTCTATTTAAGGTGTTTGCATGATATGGAGACAAGGTCGACTCGTGCACCAAGGAGTTATGATGATGGCCCAAGAGAAACAAATCAAATGTCATCAATTTTCTCAAGGTCAAGCTGTGTACTTGGGAAGGAGATGCCAATAAATTTGATGCACGATACATGAAGCAAATGCATCAATGTGTTCTCTTTAATTGCGTCGAAGTGACCTCGTTTCTCAAGTAAAACATTTACTTCTTGGTTATTAATTTTTTTAAGCAATCAAATATAACCTCATTCTTAATGTTTTAACTGAAGGTCATTCTTGTACGTAGAGAACACTGTCAAATAATCTACAACAAAAATCATCACAAGCGACTAATGGATAGAGAACGCATGCACAATTATCAGATTTCCAAATGGTTTGAATCTCATGTAAGTAAAAGATTTTCTCTCTCTATATATAAATATATATATGCACATATACATATATATATAACAACTCAACACATGTATTTTTCATAAATATGATTTTGGTACTCTACTAATATGTGGTGCCCATACAGGTTGGTCGCTTGCGATTAGAAGGTGATGAACGGGTTATTACAGACCTTAAGTTGCTAGCAAGAGGTCCTAATAAGATGGCCAGTAGCTTCTCCAAGTTTGTGATAAATGGGTTTAGGTTTCGCACGAAAAATTTTGATAAGAAAGTAAGACTCAAAATAGTGGAGTCGTGGTTACTACAAAAACATCAAGCTTTGCAAGTGTTAAGGATAGGAAACCTATTATAGGAGATGTTAACCTACTATAGTGTTTTGAATGATATCATACAACTAGAATACTTTGAAGAGTGAAAGGTGGTCTTATTCAAATGTAATTGGGTTAATGTCACATCCCAAGGCGGGGGTGTTAAAATAGATGAGTTTGGGTTCATACTTGTAAATTTGAAGTGATTATTAAGTACCAATGAACCATTTATGCTAGCCTCTCAAGAATTGCAAGTATTTTATGTGGAAGACCCGGTTGAACTCATTAGCATGTTGCTATTAAGATGAAATCTAGGGATTTTTTTGACATGTATGGAGATGTTCATGCACATGAATTGGAGATATACTTGAAAAGTGAGCCATATAATGCTCAACGGTTAGAAGAAATATGTGTAGTTGTCGGTAATATTAGTGAAGTGAGGGCAGATGTGCCTTGGATAACTGTTGACACACCTCTAGGCACCCAAATGGCGAGAGACCATAGAGATGGATTTGAATTTGATGATGCTGAGTTTGTCGACTCTAAAACCATTTCAGATTTTTGAAGTGACTCAAGTTTTTTAACATATAATTGAATTCCAAAGTCCTTGCATTTGTAAGTGTGTTTTTTAAATATAAGTTATTTCTTTTTTGCTAAGAGTTTTAAAAGTCCTTAAATTTACTAAGCGACTATTATTGATTAAGTTCATTGGTGCACATGCTAGATATAACATCTTCATCATCACGGGGAGGAGACCAACGAGCACAATCATGCACTGAGACATCTACTTGAGGTAATTACATATATTTGATTTAGTTAAGCTTTGATTTTATTTGACCATGGTTTTTATGATTTTTAGGCTCTTTATACATATTGAAGCATTTGAACTCACTTTACTCGTTTAAGCTAACCCCCAAATTTCCATTAGTACTTTAATTGGAATTGAGCTTCTTATTCTAGATATAGATCATTAATAGAAAAGAAATTAAAAAAAATATGATAGAGCTTATAACTACTTCTAGAACATGAGACACAATTTCCTATCCAAATGTGACCAAATATTTTTAGATGATGTAGATCATTTTATTACATAGTTTAGAAGTTGCCATATTAGAAAGGCTCCAAAAATTAGTCCTGATTCTTGTACCATTTGCATTTACAGGTTGTAGTTCATACTTCATACCCGTCTAAATTTAAATTATTGAACAATGGATATGTTGGGCTACAAGCCACAGCAACTGTGGCTTGTGCTTCTACTCTTCGCTGGATTTGCAGGCCAAGGGCTGCAATTTTAGGAGTTGACATAAGAGCAGCTTCACAACTTAAGCTAAATAGCACTTATTATATTTCCTCTGGCATTACGAGATGATTTACTGGCACTTAGCATTTTTGTAGTTAGTTTGAGCAATGTCTCTGTTCTTTTTATTACAAGTTTTCATGGAGAAGTTATAATGTGTTTTGAATAGGAACTCAAACAAGAAAAAGAATAAGAGGGGCAAATCGATACATTGCTCTCCCTAATCAGTGGGAGCGAATCGTTGTACCTTTAAATGAATAAGGCAACTCATTAGAAGCATGAGAGAGTATTATCCTCGTACCTTGATATCATCGCACGAGATGGACAAAAGGCACCCATTACTTATACAGATTGGATGAAAATGCCTACACAATAGAAAACGGATATGTGGCAAGCTATAGAGATATTAATGTAATTGATTCAATTATAATGATAGTATATACTATATCTATACTGATGTTGAATTTATTATGCATGTGTTGCAGTCAAATTTCTTATTGAAAATAACGAGAAGGTGAAGAAATAGATCTACAAGGGGGTAAGCCGCAATTGGAGGAACTGAAAGACCGCATTGAAGAAGTGACATTTTGATCTATATCCCACTACTCAGGAGCGGTTCGGCATTGTCCTCTAAGAGCTAATCCAGAAGAATGGGCATCGCTCATTGAGTTTTTGGTGTCTCTAGATGGGATTATACGGAATAAATAAGAAATTTAAAATTTACAAGCGAAATGTTTTAGTTTCGCATTTATTTTTCTTGTTCTTTGAAAAATTAATGTTTACATTAATTAGGCGCGAAGCAGAAGAAATTCAAAAAATCGGGCTGCACAAGTAATGAGTTGTACTGTAGGAATGAAAAACTTCACTCAAATTCATGAGGAAGCGGTAATTTCTTCTTTAAATTATTGTTGTTTATATAATAATTTGGATATCCAACTTATTGTTTTTTAATATAATTATTTTCAGATGATGATAGCAGGCACGAAATCTAGATGGGTGGCCACCGATCGGACGGAGATGTTCAAATTGACTCATACGCACTGGGATGGGCGACCAGTGGATCAAGCATCAGTGGAAGTAATGGTAAGTTTAAGCCTCGTTAAACAAAAATTTTAATCTATTCATTCATAAAAAAACATGTGGTGATTATTTTGATATCTTTTCATTTTGCTTTGATTCATGTCTAAGTTATTTGGGTGATTCTCGTGGATTTTGCGACTAGGTTTCTCTTAATAATTAGTTGTCATCATCAAATGAATCAAAGTAATTGGCACACACGGTTATGGAGTCATCGGATTTAATGCTATTCATGTTTTAAGTTTTAACAGCTTTCTCATATGCATTGGTGCATACTCTCTTGTTAGAGAAATCTGCTGCAAAAAGGATGGCCAAGTCAGCAATGCTGAAGCGAACCGCACCTACCAAAATGCAATCTCAACTCCTCAAAATGAGGCATCAGTGAAATGACAACACTTGACTCTTAACTTAGGATTGTATATAGTTTTAAGGAAGAGGTCAACCCCAAAATGCGATTTCTTTTAGGGGATTTGCACAGTATTAAATGTCACCATTCTAGTCATTTGAGGTACCATATTTGCTAGTCACTTAGAGAAAGTCTCTCCTTTTTTCATTTTCATCCAAACAATAGTAAACAAATTGTCTATGGATAACTTTGGATGGACATAATGACTGCCTAGGGAAATAATTTTCTAAGAGTCCCAAAGTTCAATGAAGACAAACGAAGCCTTGTTTAATGCGATTTTATGGTGAATAAGTTATGCTAGAAGCTATATATTGAAACTCTTTGGAAAAGCATACCTATATCATCTGATTGATTCAATTTTTTACTATTTAATATCCCTATTAGAATGCACTTACTATGAACACTGAGGATGGTATGGACGAAATAGTGTTTGATTGTGAATTACAGAAAGAGATCAATGAAAGAATTAGCCAGCAATCAGAGAACTTACAGAGCAGCACAGCGCGAGATGCCATCTAAACCCAAGTGATGGGAGAAGATAGACATGGCTAGGTCCACACATTTGGGTTAGGTTTCACCCCCTCTGATATCTATGCCCATGGGCATCACTTGTTGAAGCATGAAGATAGCAGAGAGTGAGAGAGCTCAAAGACTAGCAAGTCAACAGATGGTGATTGCCTTGAAAGAGGAAATGGTCGAGGTGCGAACCCAATTGAACCAAGTGATGACATGGTTTTAGAGCTTCGCTAGGAGTGGCCCTTCATCTTCTTCATCTGAGGCTATGCGTAACTTACCATAGTTTTAAAAATTAGTTATATTTGTGTTTAATTTCCTTTAAAATTCATAATCAAATCACTATTTCTTTTGTAATAGGTTTTTGATGCTACTCTTGATGACATCCAGCATATTGGTTGACCTGTCTAGCATTTTTCGGAGGTTCTCTCCCTCTCTACAATTGATGTCTTTTTTGATTACTACGATTATAATTGATTTGATGCTCCCAATGATATCTCTTTTGTAACAAGTCTAACTCTACTATTTTTATTGTATGAAAAATTTGCCCATACCTTTTACATATTGACAAATTTTATATAACTTTTCTTGTATGAAAATATGCCTATTTGTGTTTAACAAAAAAGATTTATTTCAACCAGCTCTATTTTAATTACTTGTCATAAGTTCTTTATGTCTTGAATGAGTCTAAGATACTTTTAAGTGGCAAATTGAACTTACTACACTTTTAAGTGCTTTGACTCATGATTTGATTGGTTTTGAAGAAAAAGAAAACAACTGAGCCAATTGAATGAGACAACAAGTCTTTTAGCTGGCATTTCTCCAGACAGCCAGTCATATTAGTCAAAATCATGGATAGACGTTTTAATAAAGTGGTACGGTAGGGGTTAAGAAATTTGCTCCAAGGAGTGTTTTGGTTGGTTTTCTGGAGATGGATGGAGACCTCTAACAAACATCTTATTCTACCTTATTTAATGGGGGAAAATGACTTTTTATTTTGTATCCTCGAACAACCACGATACGACTTTGTTCTTAAGGTAGAAAAATGAAATCAACCAACATGGCAAACAGAGCCTGAGTTGAGCTTGGAGCTGAATTTTGACTGTTTTTCACGCCATAGGCTGAACAGGCCTAGTTTGTTAGCTGGACTTGGGGCCTGGGCCTTTAATGCTTAAAATGCATATTGGTTCCTTCCCAGCATATACAGGTTCTGGTAGTGATACTTGAACCCAAATGGACACACACTGTGGGGGTGAGAACCTTTTTATCTTATCCCATCCTCATGTAAAATGTTAATATGAGAAGTAACATATGTTGGCTGGAACCTGTGATCTTTTCAAGGGAGTTTTCTCAATCGCTTCACATATCTTTCCATGTGGATCACCCCAAAAGATCTTCATGACTATAACTATTTATGAAGATCAGATCAGGTCATTACATGTTTGTGTTTTTTGTTAGCATGATGGGGTTTATGTGCCAATTAGACTAGTGCATCTAAGGTTTTTGGATGGACAGGGAATGTTAAAAACTCTTAAAACTATATGGTAGGGATTGCTTACTTAATTTCTACATGATTAATCTCACTTTTCTTCCGAACAAATGAATCTAACAAACTACTAAACCACTAGGATCCTCTTTTTCAGTTCGATATTTATGTTTATGTATGAATAATTCTTCCCTTGAATGATTCTCCCCAAACAAAGCAAACATCTCAACTCTTCCTCCTTCAACACCTCTTGTGATGATTGCGTGAGAGGGAAATCTAGTCTCCTTTACCAAAAGACTTACAACCAACAGTCCAACCCCTGTATATTTGACTGAACAGAGGTCTTTTTTGACTGACCCCTCCAAGAATTCATTCTTTGGCCAGCTACCAACAATCGTTTACATTACCAAGAATTCATGCAAGAGTGGGATGGTGAGGGAGAATTAGTGATGGGTAAAGGTGTGAGTAGTGCAGTGCAGCTGGGGGATAACAGCGGAGAAGTCCCTCTTTGTATCTTTTTAACTTTGAGCACAACATTTTGTTTTATAAGCACTAGGAATCTTATGCTGTAAATGTTATTCAGGTTAACTTTTATATTCATGGGCTTCACGGAGCTGGCAAGGTTTTACTTGTTCAAAGACAAAACCCCCACATTGAGTAGAGTACTAAGAAATCCTACTTTGGCTTCTGACTGAAACCCACATTGAGTAGAATGGAGCTGCTCAACTTTGCCTTGATCATGATATGAGCACCGTAGTTTCTAGCTGTGCCACCCCATTATCAAGGAGAAAAGGTGATTTTTAAAGATTTCTGATAGCTAGCCTCTTACCTGTGTCAGTTGTGTGGCTCAATGGAGCCATGGCAGAACTGCAGCCACAATTGCGGGTCTGCAACGCCACCCTGTAGCCACCCTCCCAAGCCGCCCTAGTTATAGCTGCAATGTATCCACCCTGCAAAACTCCTTGAGCAGCCAAAACTACAGGCACCCATCAGCTAATGGAGTCTATAAATAGAGAGCTCCATTGCTCCAGCAGAGGCAGAGAAAGACAAGCAGATCTGTGAGGCTTGGGTGTAAGTGGGTTTGGGAGCAAGAGTGAGAGTGATCTTCCTCCTTGTAATCCATTCCTCATAGTAATATTTTTCCGTCTTCACCCGTGAATGTAAGCTCAAGCCGAACCACGTAAATCCCCTGTGTGCATCAACTGTGTGTGTGATTTTTCTCTCTTCTGTGTGTTCAAATCCATGCTCAATCACAACAAACTGGTATCAAAGAGAAGTTGAACTGTGTACCTGTGACGATTGGCGGAGATCCATGAGTTGATCGGAGGTGGGCCATCGCTGTGCATAGATTTTCTGGAACATAAAATAGAGGATTTGAACTCTGTTATTCTGTCCCTGCTTCGGATCAGAGGCTTGGATTTGTTGAGGTCTCTGCAGATCTCAAGTGGGCCACGATTGATCTAAAGGGAGGCTGGAAAAAAAAAAAAAGGATCATCGCTGCTGCTGCCTGAGAAGAACACCGCCATCGCCCTCTCGGGTTTCGCCGGTCTCTTCGTTGTCGGCGTCGCATGGCTGCACTGCTGATGGATCACACAGAGGAGTGGGACGATCCGGTTTGTTTTTCCTCTCCAGTTTGTTCTTGTTCCAAACCGACAGTGAAGAAGGCTTTTGAAAGAAAAACAAAAACAAGAAGAAGAAGTCTCTGGAAACTGTTTGGTGTTGCAAACGTGTAGCTTCCAGGTGTAGAAGAAACAAAAAGTAAGAAAAAGTGTATGGTGCTCTAAAGCACCACCATATCTTATGCTGAGACCTAGTTTGGGTTAGGCTGGGTCAGCTGGGGTCCATTTGACCTGAGTGGAGTAGCAGCCAAGCCAAGCTAAGCACCTGCATCAGCGTGACATCAGCAGTATAGTCAAACTAGTTTGACCAGATCAACGGCTAGAAATTATTTCTGCAATATCTTGATCATCCGACATCCGATCGGAGATCCGTCTGCACATGCGGACTCGTTTCGAGCAGATCTACGCAGTAAAGAAGATGATTGGCTGTTTGCTAGTCAATATGAAGGTTTGACCGATCGGACCGTAGAAATTTATTTCTGCGATATCGGAGCCATCTGGGATCGGATTGCAGCTAAGCACTTGGCTGATTGCAGTTCTATGATCGGAGTCATCTGGGCCAACCTGTAATCCTATTTTTCTTTAAAAACATGTTATATTTGTAGCTTCCTATTGCAATACACCAGTGTAAATTCAATGTTTTAACAGATACATGGGTGTCTATCTTGTTTTGCTAGTTAAATACAAGAAGATAGTCATCTACTGTGATCCCTGCTGTTATACATGCTTCTTTCTTCTAAAGTCAATTCATCCAATGCAGTCATGTCATAAGTACACAATTAATTTCAGACACTCCCAACCATGAACTCATGCACTCCATTTAAATGGCCTGTTCTGTAACCAATCTGATGGCAGCAATGAGGCCCATCACGTGGACGGTGGAGGGGACTGCACCATGGGAAGGTCAGTTGGTACCAGTTTTTTAATTTTGTGAACCAACCACTTTCAAATAAAGTTTCTTAACAATTCCCTTAAGGGCCACCTCCATTCATAATGATGGAAATTGCCATCCAATGGACCCAACTGACACGCTAAATTAATCAGCAGGCCTTTGTGGGACCACTTAATAGGTTGTGAACTACAAGATGAATGGCATGATCAATATCTGTGGACACTGTGTAATAACACCAGTTAAAAGAAAAAGTTCAGCTATTCACTGCACAAAAACAGGAGATTTGGGATGCTGGGACTTTTAGAATAGGAAAGAAATGGCTGGCTCATGGTATGAATAAAATAAAAGAATCAGAGCTAAAGCACTTGGCTGATTGCAGTTCTATGATTACTCCAATGATCCAGACTCTGTTTTGATGAGGGGAGGGACTGCCCAACTCTGGAATGAGTGCTGTGCAGGCAACCATAGAAGTAACCTTAGATGTAAGCAGCATTCTTTTCAGTTTTTTTCGTTGCGCATATGTAAGTTATTATTGTTATTATTATACTATCATCGTGAAAATTTTTATATTTTACAAATTTCTTGTTATTGGTATCCCAACTCATGGGCCTGGGCCCTAAAACCACATACAATTGGGATAAGTAAGCAGCCTCATGTTGTATTTATAGAAGTTAGAACTTTAGGACTTAAGATTAGAATCATGGGATTAAGCTGATATCTCATAATCTCATCATCCACTTTCAAACCTTTCTAGCCTCTAACTTCCCATGAACACAGAGAGCGGTTTATCAACAGTCCCAGTTGTCTTGTGAGTGTGAGAGCCCTGTCCAATCAAGGCTTGCCTCCTTAGCCCTTGCATATATATCCGGGTGGCCTCCACCAAGGCAGATGAATTTTGATCAACATCAGAGAGATTTCCAAGAGAGAGAGGTGGAAAGAGGACCTTCTAAAAGAAGAGGGTGGGTCTGAACTCTAAATTGAAGGTGGAAGTGCATCCTAATTCCCAAACCCTCCCCAAGATGAAATATTGAACCTTTCTAAGGTCCGCCCATAGGGTTTCCTTTTCCCACCAAAATTCATCCCTCTCTCTCTCTCTCTCTCTCTCTCTCTCTCTCTACCCACCAAAGGTCCAAACCCCCATCAACCTATTCTTTTCAAAAACAAAAAATAAGAGGAAGAGGAAGAAACCCTACAAAAGGCCCAAATTTCAATCTTCCTTTTACCCGCTTTCTTTTTTTTTTCCTTAAGGGAAGAGAATTCATTTATTAAGGAAAGAAACAAACATGGAACTTCAAAGTATTCAGTGGTTTGAGGGGCTTGTTCCGCAATGGCTTAAATGGTTTTATGGATGCCATAATTTTGGAGACATCAGAATCATGATTGTGGAGTATTTTAACTGTATCTAGATGTTTCAAAAAAAACCCAAAACCCATTTTGCCATAAGTAGAGGTAAAATTTTTTTTATAAAAACCATTTTAGTAGCAGAAAAAAAACTGCCTCTAAAACTGCTTCAAAAAGCAAAACATTTTTAGTGGCATATTTTTATATTAATAGCGGTGGTTGTTTAATTGCCACTATTTTCTTATTTTCAGTGGCAGACACTTCTCTACAGTAAAAAGGTGGTGAGAAATAACGACAGAGATTTAGTGACAAAAATAGCGACAATTTGGTTCTATAGTTGCGATTGTTAGAGAAGAATTGAAAGAATGTCCTAAATCTGAATTTCTATATTGTAGTTCAAAACATATGTAGCGAAAGCATAAAAAAAAACTAGGAAATAAATCAATCACACACCTCAAGAAAAAGACATAAAGTATTTTACGTGAAAAACCCTACTTGAAAAAAACCACAAGTCACATATAGAGATATAAGAATGTCCTTAAGCAAAACAATAGTAATGCAGAAGACCTTAAAAGGCTACTGGAAGCAACCTAAAAGGACGAAAACAAAATAGAACATATAGAGAGCAAAACGGGAAGCAAAACCACTGCTTCCCCCAAAACCTAGGGTTCCCCAAGGTTTCCCCAACACTAGAGAGTTAATGTTTGTAAACATCCCCAAAAATGACTAGACACGCCAGAGCAAGTAGACTACAAAAATATATTTAATTCCCTGATCTCCGGAGCTCTGAGCTGTTGATCGAGCAGAGCTATTCATTACCATCTACTTGAGAGTTCCACATCCTTGAACTACTTTGTCCTTCCATTCTTCTCACCTGACTAACCGCAGGTGTGGAGGAGGAGAACGTTGCCTTGTTGGATGAACCAAAAAACATTCAATTATATGTCGTGGTGTTGTTTAGTTCAATCTTGTATAGGCAGTTTATGTATTCCAGGAGCCCCATTGAGAAGGTGGCGGGCTGCAAGTCTTTGGAGAGGGTATTGGCAACCTCGTTAGCCACTTTCTTTCAAAATTAAAACTCCAGAAATGCCAGTCTGCCAAGAGGGAAAGATCTTGTTTCCACTCAAGCATTATCGTCGAACCCAAATGCTTCGTCGCTTGAATAGTAAAGACAAAAATCCTACTATACCCCTCAATCCAAAGCTTTGCAATGTCCATGTCCTTGGCCACTTGAAGCCCGTTCCTCATCGCGATCAGTTCTGCCTTGAGAGCAGACCCCAGCATGATAGCCCCAAAGAATGCCTGGATCATGTGGCCATGATGATCTCTGATGATTCCCCCAATTCTTGCTGCCCTGTTACAGGGATTAAATGCTCCATCAAAGTTAAGTTTATACCAGTCTGGTGGGGAGGGATCCAAGCATCCTCTTGCTCCATGCTGGAGTTTAGGTGATCTGCAAAAAAGATATGTTAGATTCCATTGTTGAGCAAAAGAAATGGATTTTCTGTAAACAATTGAGGGGTATGGGGGACAATGGCTGAAAATGAGGTCGTTCCCACACTTCTAGGCGTACCAGGCCACAGCAGTGACCAGTTTGGTTCTATAGCTGCAATTGTTAGAAGAACCAAAAGAATATGCCAAATCCGAATTTCTACATTGTAGTTTAAAATATATGCAGCTAAAGAATAAAAACAAAATTAGCAAATAAATCAATCACACACTATAAGAGGAAGACATGAAGATTTTTACGTGGAAAACCCTACTCGGAAAAAACCACGAGTCCCCCTCGAACCAACAAAATGCTAGAACTAATAATAAACAATTACAAGATATAATCACAGACCCTTTCCCAGTTACAACTTAACCTAAGGACTGTAGTTCTTCTTATACAATCCCCCTTGTCACGACTTATCGTCGTTCATTGCTCTCTACATTTAATCCAATACACCTTGAAGCCAGTCAACACGAAAAATCTTCTGAGAAAAAAGATAATCTTGTACAATAGATGCAAAAGCAATATTTTATAGCACGAAGCTTCAGCATAATATCTCCAATAGAAGCTCTAGAGAAGTAAGTTGATCTCTAATGTGAATTCTCAACTCAAAACAATGAGATCATTGCATTATGGTTGATAAAAAAAACCCCTTTTATAACCCACAATTCGTGCCTTAATATTAGAGTCCTTGTAGAAGAAAAGCGGGCAGTTCTGGAGCAAACAAGAAACAATTCAGTATAGGAAAGTTGGCTTCTGCATCAAGTGCATTAGTTTTTGGCTGGAAACTCTGCCTTGGGTGCTCCGCTCTCGAGCACGCTTGAAAATTCTCACTTTCTTACAATCTTCCTGAGGCCATAACTTTATTGTTTTAGCTCCGATTAATGCAATCTTAGAACTTACAGATATCTACTCGAAAAGATATTTCCAACAATAGGTTTCTTGCCCCTTTTTGAAGCTTGGTTTGTGAAAAATGACCTTTTTTAATCCATATTATCCTTAGAAAATCACCTCAAAATACTTTAATTTGTGTTCTTTCTTTGATTTCTTCATTTCAGTGAATCCAGCAACTCATAGCACAATTCATTTTAAAAGAAATAAAAATTACAACTCAATCGACTCAGAGTTTAGCCCAACCCATGAACCCATGAATTAGACAACATATAAAAATCCTAACAAGAACCATAAAAGTAATGATGGTTGTTTGATTGGGTTATTAATGGAATGAGGGAGCTTCTTCCAAACGAGGAGGGAGAAGTGTTAGTGGCAAAAGAGGTGGTCAAGGGACTCCTGCGAGGTATGGCAAAAGGAACAAAGCTAAGTATCTTGGTCATTTAGAAGTTTAATACAATCCTTTGTCGGTAGACCATTATGGACACATATCCAGAGTAAGAATTGAAGCTAAACTTTTTGGGTTATCAATAGTTTTGCATGTCCCATTTGGAGACATTTTCATTTCTTTTTGTCAAATACCCAAAATTTCTTTCATTGTCATTGTTTTATGAAAGTTTAGCTATCCACGTAACAAGTGGATTCATTTTCATTGTTATATTGTCCTAAACCATAATAGAAATAATATGATAGTAACTTTTTTTTTAATATGTCTTTTTAAAGGGATATAGAAATGGGCATTAGAATACATGCACATATATTAGTCAATATATTTATGATTACCTTCTGTGTTAGCATTTTTTCACGATGTGTATAAACTTTATTATCATTGTTTAAGAACACCCATTTATTATCGAAGTCAATACTACCAAAATGGTTAATTATTATTTGTATCAATAAAGTATCTAATGAAAGTTTGATAATGCCTGGGATTTATTCGAGAGTGTGACTCGAATACTATTTCTATGCAGGTCGGAATAATAAAAGATATCAATCACACAAAGAAAACTCAACAAACAATTTTAACATGGAAACCCAAATGGAAAAAAACTACAATTCTAAAGTAGACAAAATTAATCAATAACTTCTGCGGTACAAAATATAATTACAACTCTACAGCCAATCTAAAAGTTTTAGAATGCCTGAGATTTATTTTATATTGTGATTCGATTACTACTTCTATGCAGCAAAAAAATAAAAGCAATCAATCACATAAAGAAGACAACACCAATTTTAACGTGGAAACTCAAACGGGAAAAAGCCACAAGTCTAAAGTGAACAGAATCAATTGCTAAAATCCTCGGTACAAGATATACTCAAAATCCTACAACCAATCCCTTGACATAAGGCATTATAGTTGTTTTTGATAGCTACAAATTCAGATCCTGATAAATAATCAAGCCCTTCTTATTTTGAAGGATTATGGAAATTAATGTTACCTAATTGTTATTTTTTCATATTTTGAAGGATGAGAACCAAAAAGGGCATGGATCATATGTAGAGTGCTACCTAAAAGAAAATGCAACTTCTTTTGTCAAAAGTGTTAGAAGACATGTTAGACATATGATTTCCAATGCATGCAAGGAACTAAAAAAGGAATGCCTCTCACCATATCCCTTCTCTCCAAATTTCATAGAGGCATCACTAAACACAACCCGATTGGTTCAAGTCATGTATAGCTATGACAAGGATCAACATCTTTCAGCTCTTGAGCAGCATATCACCTTTTTGCTTAAAGAAAGTATCCCTGATAAAGAAGACCCAAGACCGCTAGCATCAACGACATGAATGTTTCCTAAGGAACTTTAAGAGTTTAGTTTCCAAAAGAAATTTCAAGAATCCATAGTAGAAAATTAAGACTACCCTTGACTTATGAGGAAAGGGAATCCTTCCTTACATTATAAAGATTTCCTTGTGTGCTTCCCTTTGTGTGCAATGTAATTTTGAATATTACCATAACGTAAATTACTTTAATTCTCTTTCTCAGACTTGTCATAAGAACTCTTCTTATGGTATCAAAACTCATAATCCACTTTCATGATTTGGATCATATTATAAAATTTCATCAGCTAATCATTGCTATCAAAACCTCAATGTGTTAGTAGAAGCAACAGAAATACTTCAATATTCTCCATTGGTTGGAGCTCACTTTTTAATACTCCCCCTCCGGTGGAATCCAATCATTGCACTTTTGGCGACACATATTTTTTTTAGCGCCAAGTTGTTTCTCCTGGAATTCGAACTCGTGACCAACTAGTTTTGATATTATATTAAATTTTTTACAACTAACTATTACTACCAAAATCTCAAAGTGTTAGTAGAGGCAACGGAGATACTTTTCAACATTCTCCATTGGATGAAACCCACTCTTCAATACATATGAAAAGGGTGCTAACCATATAGATATGAGTTGCTCCATTTTCTTTTCTCTATTTCCTCTGGTTCTACTTTATGCAACTATTTCTCGAAGAAACAAACAATGCAGATGAAGCCAACAACATACAACAAGCAGTCATATGTTGCTCACCTCTGTCGTTCTAGTGTTTTACGGTAAAAAGTAGCAAGCGGACCCAAGCGTTTAAAATTTAGTGGATAGCCAATTCTACCTTAAACCTTGGGGCCGAGTGACCAGCTTATTGCCTGTTCTAGCCCAAATAGAAATCCAAACATGGTGACAGCTGTGAGATATGAACCACCATAAAGTTGAGCCAACACCTTATACCCAATCCTAGCTCAACAAAAATCCCTAAGTGATGACAGCGTGTTGCAAGAAAAATATTTGGTTGAAGCATTCGTCATTGCCATTTCTATAATTAACACTTTGTTGGCACATAAAAAATTACAAATGTTTATAACAGAACATGATGCTATCAAGATAAGCATGAGAGGAAACACAATGGTAATTTGCACTCCAATTCCTTCCAGACTTATAAAATCAAAGAATGCTTTCCATAGTCAAAGAAGGACACAAAAGACTCCAAGACCTTCAAAATTACAAAAAGGAAGCCAAAACTGTAGAAACAGGTCCGATGTCTGGTAGGCTCATAGTGACCGAACATGATCCCCACAGTCAGCCATTGACCCAATTTTGAAGACCAATATAAGATAAGTTCTCTTTTTGACAATATGTATAGGAGGAAATCATTACCATGCTAGAATCTTTGAACAAGAAGCTAACAGATCCTAGATTGGTTTCCAAAATGTAGGATCTGGACTTGAATTTTCAAAATGTTGAACCAAACATGGATTTGGTGGTACAAATTACTAGTGTAAATGGGCTAAAAACTTTTTGAGTTACTTGTCACATGTTTGTTACGGATATCATTTGTATGCATATCTATGGAGACTGGATAACATGAAAATTCTAACTTTAATGCAAGTTTAAGGTTTCAATATAGACTCCAATATGCAATTAACCTAAGTTACCACAATCAATCACAAAAAGATGGAAGATAAACGATTTTTACATGAACAACCCAATGAGGGAAAAAACCACAGGACCTAGCCATTGATCTAAAAAAAAAGAGCATTCTGTAATCAAAGGTTACAAGATCTACTTACTACCCTTTTGCAGTTCACCACAACCTAAAGGACGTGAAGTTCTTCTTGCTGACGACCCCACCGCTCACCTTCTCAGTACTTGATCCCAACACGCCTTGATGCCTCTCAAGACGAAACTCCAACTAAATCAGGAATATAAACCAAGAGCTTTGTTCAACACAGCAGGGAAGAAGCTCTTGAAGAAGAAATCTCTCTAAGAATCCTTAGGCTATTCAATGATTAAGAAGAGAGCCCTCTTGAGGCAGAGAATAAGAGATATAAATAGGCCCTTAGTCGTGCAACCCTAAAATAGCACGAATCAATCCAATTGAATGAGAGTTTATCGCATTTAAAACTCTGTCCAACGACGTTGGCCGCTTGAGTGCAGGTTTCACTGCTCGAACGGTCACATGTTCTGTGACGGGCGGTTTTTTCCCCATCAGGGCCCCTCGAGCACAAGTTCGGCTGCTCGAGCACCCATACGTTCTGTCTCGGGATTTCTAAAACGCATTCCAACCTTCAATTTCTCACTTGCAATTTCAATGCACAACCCAAACTTCAGTCCTACTAAAATTAGGAAGATTACAACTCAATAACCCCAAGTTTTGTCTAATCCCATGACTGTGCCAAAATTGCAATCTTACAATCTCCCCCTTCGGCAATTCATGGACAAAATTTTCTAAATACATTCAATCTACCCAATCAGAATAATCCAAAAAAAAAAAAAGTTCTCTCTCCACCACAAGAATCCCTGCAATCCCTGCAAACCGATCATAACCTTCCAAGAGAAAAATCAAGTCATAAAATTCTTGATATGAAAGACAATAAAAATAGAATAATGAGATAGCAGTAGCAGTATGTAAAAGTGCAAATAAACAAACATGCTCTCCCCCTTTTTGCCATAAATTGACAAAGGGAACTTAACAAACAATATAGAGAGAGTCAGAATATAAGAAACAAAGTCTAACAAGTGCAAAGAATGAGAACAGAAGATGTAAATTTTGCATTCAACAAAAATGAAAAATGCACTACAAAAGAAGGACTTGTTAAAGCCGAAGGATGTCAAAGGCGACGCAAGTGATCTAGTATAGTATCCAGCTTGCCTTCCATTTGATCCATCCTTGCTTCCATTCGATCATATCTTATCTTCATGGTAGATTCTAACAGTTTAGTCTGCACGACAAATCATAAAGGGCATTCTCAAAAGCCCGGAAATACCCAGCAGTATTGGAGGAAGAGGAGCCAAACAAAGCTTCTTGTTCTGGTTGAGCTGCAGCATGAGAGACATGTGCTTGAGATTGCTACTCTGTCTTGGAATTGATTGGTGAATGCATTTTCATCATTGGCTCATGCTCTTCAGCTAAAACATCATAAGCAAGTAGGAATCTACAGATAGTTACAACGAAAGGTAGCATAGCGGTTTTCGGTGAAAATCGAGTTTTTAGCATTCCGTTAAACATGACCAACGGAAGATCTACCAGAAGTCCTTTCCCCAGAACATACAACAAATAACCAAAGTCCATGTAGACATCGAAGGTATGACTCCGTGGTTCAACATTTGCAGAAACAAAAAGATTGAGAACTCTATAGTTGAGAGTTAAGTCCTTCTACAAGATCAACTCATTATTATCCCATTCCACTAGCCTTCCACAAAGAGTATTTGCAACCTCAGCATAATCTATTCCATCATCCAACTCTTCATCTTCAGAGGGAGGAAGAGGGTATTTGGCATTCAAGACACAGGGAATCCATAAGAATTGACTCTAAACATCAGGAGTGATTATGAACCATTTCCTCGAACAAATGTTTTGAAGGATAGACCCTCAGCCTTATAAATATTGTAGCAAAATTCCCTTACCCAGTTGGGAAAAATCTCCACATCATCAAAAGAATACAGTGAATGCCAACTTAGTCTTTCTAACCAAATTAAAATTGGTAGCATGAATTTCCCATGATCAATGGCACGCCCTAATAGTGGATTTTTCTTAGAGTATATGTTATCATACAAATTGGACTTGTCTTGAGAGAGAAATTTTTCTGCATAAAATGGTTGAGACATAGAAGGACAAACTGCTAGCTTCTTCCTTGGAGGTATGATGAAACCAATATGAAGACCTACACCCCACAAAGATATTACCAAGACTATAACATCATTCAAGCATTTGATCAAACACTTGGTAGGCAAAACCACTGATTTCCAAACAGAAGTAAGAACAGCCATCCCAAACAGAGCTTTGCAAAGAAAACAGGGGCATCCATTGCAAAGGCATTCACCATGATGCATTATGAGACATCCTCAGAGAAACAAATCCATGTAAAAGAGTAGAACAATCCACACATATTGAAACCCTAGCGCAAACCCAAACTTTTTTCAAATCCAACTCATTCCAAATATCCAACCAACATATGAGGAAACAAAGTGTGTGAAAATTTACACAACTAAAAACTTCAACAAGTCGTGTCACCTCATTTTAGTTTGCTCTTTTTTACAAAATTATACAAATCACTGAGTATGATCAAAAAGGATTTTTGTAAAAGTGACTGATTAAGATTTTGTTTTGGTGCACTTCATACATGTTCCTGAGAAGTTCTCCATACTTCCCACAATCTCTATGCATCAGTTTTCACTTAATCCTGTCTTTTCCCAGTCACAAAACTCGCTGCAAACAGAATGTAGGACCACGAGAGTGGCCACTTGGGCGCTCGGGCGGCCGGCGTCGATATTAAATACCTAGTCTCCTTCCGTTGTTTTTACTCGTGCTCATACCTTCCTTGTTTCAAACATCCGTTCCTCTGAGCGTCTGGGCTACTCCTACACACGGCTTCTCTCCTCCCAATCCTCGGATTTCTCCTTCCGAGAATGGTATCAAAGCCTACAAAGTGGTACCAAAGCTTGGTGAGGTTGGGAGTTCGAGTCTCCCCCTCTGGTGGTATTAGTAAGTGCGGCAATGTTAGGCTTCTAGTGTAACCCTCGGGCTCTCATGTGAAGTGATGCTCGAATGCCTCCTAATACAACCAAAAAAACCATAAAACCATTGAGTCTAGCCTTCCTATAACCTTAAGATCTTGAGATAAGTGGTAGCTCAATGAAGTCTGAGATCTTACATAACACCCAACAAAAAATCCTTGAGTTTTAAGGAATAAAAGTAGTCCACCCAATGGAACATGAAAATTGGGTTGGAATTTGTGGGTTTCGGTTTACATTTGAAATTCAATTTAATGTTCTGAACTTGTTTTGACAAGAACTTCTATATTGGTTATTTTGATCCATTTGGGAGTGACTACTCCTCCGTAGTCAACAACCAATCTTCAATGGAGTTGTTCCTATTAAATTTACCATAATCACGGGACCAACTTTAACGGATTAGATCTGAGTTATACAATATATAAATTACACACATACCCAGCTCGATCGTATGATGAACATGTCGAGAAGAATAAGTCTTTTGCGCGTGGGGTTTATAACTTACTTCTACTTCTCCTTGATGCATGCAAGTGATAAGAAAGTAAGCAGTAAAATCTTGAAGTGAAACAAATTACCCTAAACCTATATATTTATAGATCTCTGTGATAATTCTTTTCTCATCATAAAACTCTCAAGTTGATTTGAATCATCCCTCTTATTATAGTAATTTGAGTAGGAAGTAACTGTTAGTTTTTAAGTTCAATAAGATTTCTAAATACCAAATAAAAAAAGGAATCTTTAATTGCTTTGGACTCCAAAGGTGGGACCCATGCATGGGCGTGCGGTCAAGTGGACCACAAGTCCAATGCTAACAGTTCCTTCCTCATCTTCAGCCAATCATCTGATTAAAGAAATGATATATCGTTCTATAGCCAACTTACTATGTACAAATACATCTGTCTGTCTCTCTCACATGCAACTCTTTCTAGGAGTGACTACTCCTTTGTAGTCTTTGTAAGCTTTTTTTTTTCTTTTTTGCTTCCTGATTATTTCTTTTGTAACTCTTCTTTTTGGAGCCAGATTTCTAGCTTTCCTCTACTTTTTCTAATACATTTTACCCTTTAGCAAAAAAAAAAAAAAATTGGTTATTTTGATTAAGGGAATGCGAAACATGTTTATTGCACAAGAGAAACGAGGTTCTACCAAGCTGGATGTAGGGGATGGAATTAGGAATTAGTTTCACATCAGTTATTGGTTTGCTCCATCTCAAATATACTGAAATAATGGATTTGGCAAATTTTGAGGAAACCTCTAATTTTACTAGATTGAGTGTTTAGAAGGTCAAATGAACTCGGAATTAGTCATATGACCACCTAAGACAACAGTATTCTTGAGGGGGTCGATATGGTGAAGCAATCTTTAGATTTTGGTGGGCCCAGGAGGTCCAAAAGTGGGACCAAAAAATAACGACATTGGGTCCTTTGGTTGTTCAGAGGCTTGAGCTAAATTACCAATTGAACTGTTTATAAGAAGCTGAACGGCGTGTTCGTCCCTCACTCTGCGATTTCAAATCGCTTCACTTTCCCGAACTCCATTTAGAGTGTCCTTGAGGAGTCCTTGCGACTCCAACCTTCAACTCTGAATCAGGGGATTCGAGTTCAGTTGATGTCAATCGGCAGTCAACTGTATTTTCCTCTTTTTCTTTCAATTTCTTGAAGTTCTTTTTAGTAGGATTGTAGTTACTTAAATCCACTGAAATCTGCAGAAGAAATCGATCTCTAGAAATTTTCATAGAATTGCACAGTTGGTAGGTAGTGGTTCTCAGGCAGTTAAGGTTAGGACGTGAATTTTTTGCATATCTTTAGGTTTTTCTCTTTTGTGGCCCACCAAATTCTACTTCAACTTTCACCATTAATCTCATCCAACATTTAGAAACATCCTTGGAAAAAAATATATATCATTCAAATGAGAAACAATCATATGACTCTGGGATCAAATGATCCTGAAAAATAACTTTCCAACCTTACCTTACATGACCTCTGTGATGCCACCATATAAAATAATCAACATCATTAACACCAAGAGGGCAAGAGGGTATTTAGAAACAACATATATATCTCTAAAGATTTTGGTATATTATTTAAGAGTGCTGCTAAATGAACTCAAAATCCATCTCAATATACTCACCCCTTTAAAAATAAAAAATAAAAAAAAAAGACAAGAAAAGAAAAAGAGTGAAATTACCCAAATGCCGCCCCCCCCCCCCCCCCCCTCTTGTTTTAAAACACACCTTCGTCTTTTCTCTCATCCCCGTCCCCACCTCCTCCTCCTCCCGACAACAATCACAAGCTCCAGCAAAGGGAGCTCGACATTTATATTTAAAAAATAATTATTTTTGATATAAACTAAATATAAAACTTAAAATAATTATAGTTTTTCTCTTTATTTGTAAATTAGTGCCCATATTTGTAAAATAATTAGAAAGGGGGATGTGGGCTGACTCATGGGTGGCACGGCCCACATTTACATCCTTAAACCCATTGTTCTAGGTGGGCTCCATGGCCTTCCACCTTACCATCATGTAAGGAGTCCAAATCCCTTTTTCCAATTATTACACAAAAATCATGTAACACATGCTAGCATTTTCAACATGGGCCCACATAGAGATAATTCAGACCGCTCAAAATGATTCCATACCCTCTATGGATATATCCTCAAATTTCAGTGCAATAGGAATGAATTCGATTAAGCAGTGCCACCATAAATACTTTTCAATACCCCTTCTTTAGATTATAAAAAGTCAAAACTTCTGGAAGTGTCATTTGGATGGGCTATGTAAGCTGTGTTTTAGCTGTTTTAAAATAAGGAACTGTGTGTGGTAAATGCCTCATTTAGTGTAGAGAAATCCTTCTTGTTATCTAAAGGATTAAGAGTCAATATATATCTTATTCCTGATTGTCTTTTTCATTTAATTTAAAATAAGGCTATATATGTACATAGGGGTGCTCAATGAACGGGCTGGCCTGAGCCCACTTTGGGCCTAGCTTCATCCTTAAGCTTTAGCAGTAGGGCCGGGATTGGTCCAAACAACTAAGCCTGCTAAATATATGTTTGGGCTTGGGCTCAATGGTAGAAAGTCCAAAACCCAGTCCGGCCCGAGTAAGAATGTGACAAAAAAAAAGTGTATTTTGTTCATAGGAGAACCTGAACACATGCTGTTCGTGTTAAATTCATGCATCACAATCAACTTAGGTACAATCATATGCAATTGATGAATGCCATCTTTTATTGATAAAATACTATTTATGTATGCCATGGCCGGCCTTGTGCCTATTGATGAATGCCCTTTGTTCATGGGAAGGGCTGGCTTGGGCCTAAGGATTAATTATCAGGCTGGGCCTGGATATTGCCCAGCCCGGCCATGCCCCAGCCGAACATCCCGAATACATGTAACAAACCCCACACCTTTCAATCTAGTTTGCTGTAAGATTGCCAAGTATTTGGTTTTTGGTTTTTGGTTTTCTCATCGATTTGAAGTATCATATTTCAACAGAAACGGTATCAAAGTTCTACATAGTGACATCAGAGAATCTGAAATATATGTCATATGTCCTCACCACATGGTGCTAAAATTATTAGCAGTGCATATCAACGGAAAGAATTCTACGTGGGATCGGTGATTCCACAACCCACGGTCACCACCTTAGGCCGAAGCATCAGAGGATCCAGACCCTTGTCCAAGGTGACCCTTGGTATGACTTGGGATCCCCAGACATTTCACTCCCCGGTGACCATAGCGGGCCCTATCATAATTAGCCATAGCACCAACATACATGCAGATGGCTGCCCAATGTAAGGCAAGACTGCCCCATGGTGATGTGGTGGACTATACTCACAACCAAGGGACAAACCCAGAATCTCGTCCCTTGCCACTTTCGTGTAAGCATAATCCACCAATGTTGTTATTCCATATTCTCTCCCACCTCAAAACCATGTTCCTCAAGCCTTCAAAAGCATTCCCAAAACTTCACAAAAAAATCACACAAATACACATGTTTACAACGCATTCTCATATTCCTGTAACAACCCAACTGCCAAAATTCCCATCATTTCGCCCTCGTCCTCCACGCATTTTCCTCCTCCATCCCAAGCTTTCCTTCTCCAAAGCACCTTCATATAAGAATCCTTTCACACTAAACCATTCTCCCCAAATGTTCCCTCTTCACCTCTAGAGCCTCTGTTGCTTACACCCAACGCTTGCACTGGCAGCCATCAACTACCCATCAAGGAATATCACAAGAAGCAGTGGCTTTTACTCTTCCCTTCAAACAAAAACAAACTTAGCCTTCACTTTCAAGGGCAACTTTCCATACCCACTCCCATTTCTTCCTATAAACAGCTCTTAAGCTTCTCCAAAGGCTTCTCTGTGGACTTGGAAAGAGTTCCATGGCTGATATTTTAATGCTTTTGATGATGATGATGATGATAGGTGTCATTGGGAATGCTGGGGCTGTCAGTAGAACTGATTTTCCTACAGGATTTGTCTTTGGAACTGCTTCTTCGGCTTACCAGGTTTGTTTTGTTTATATATTATTAACAAAAGAATTGTCCAAATTGGAGAGAAACTCCTATCTTTTAATATATGGGACGAGAGCACGGTGGGACCCACCTTGACTTTTATTGGAAATAGATGGGACATCTCCATCTAAATTGGGCTTTTCTCTTTCTTCCATATTTTTGGAGATATGGATCACTCTTGTCCAATCCTTCATCCCATTACTAATCGCCAAAAAAGATCATATATCTATAGATAAGGATAATCAGTAGCCTACAGGGCTTGATGATCGACGATCGGCACAAAGAACCACAGTACTCCCCTCTCTTTCTCTGCATTTAGTCATATCCCTGTAATGCATTTTTCTCTCTCTCAACTCTCAACACATGCATGTATCCATTTTCATGTATCCTCTCTCCATCTCTCTCTATCTCTCTCTCTCACTTTCTCAATCGATCTAGCTATTCAGAATATTCAAGTTAGCACTTCCCATGGCACAGCCAGACCACTCGTCTTATGTGCAAATTGTTCTCATCTGAACATAGCTTATCTACGTGCATAGAAAATAAATCTATGAGAAAAAGTTCTCACCACTTTGTTATGAGAAGTCTATGCAGGGCCTATCTATCATCTAATTAAAATCTTGCAATACATAGGGAACCTCAAATGGTCACACACCTCAAGTTTCAGTCAAATCCAAATTTCTTGAACTGTTGGATCGACTGTGTACCAATTCGAATGGATTGGATTATGGGCCATTGATGAACGTGTTAAGGAATGTGATTGGGGCCAAACTTGATAGTTAGGGTAGTTCCATGGGCTTCATAAAAAATTTTCACGGTAGGTGTGTGAGAACACTTTTCATAGAACCCCACACACCCCCTTATAGTCAATGATCCATCAATTTTTACACCGATTAGGTAAAACCTACTTCTCAATACTCCCCGTCAAGTGAAACTCAGTCGGTGAACTTTTGTTGATACGCATTTTTTTAGCGTCGAGTCGTTCCTCCTGGGATTCAAACTTGCGATCAATTTGCTCTGATACCATGTTAAATTTCCTTAACTAACCATTATTACCAAAACTTCACGGTGTTAGTAAAGGCATCGGATATATTTTTCAACATTCTCCATCAGGTGCAAGGGCAGACCTAGTTATGGCATCGTGAAGGGGGGGGGGGGGGGGGGGGGGTGGTCACACATGTCATCTTCAACCCGCTTTTAAAATTATAATGAAAATCTTATCTTTGTTTCAAAATGTTATATTAAAATCCTTCATGCACACCCACAAAATTATAGGTTTGTTCCAAAAATCCAATTGTGTAACTTGGGTCCACACCCCTCAAATGAAATTTTTGTGTCCACCACTGATAGGGTCCAGCCCACTCCTCAATACTCTTATTGTAATATAATGCATTCACTCTCTCCTTTCTTTAATTGCATGCCGTATATACTGTTATTTTATTATGCTATTAGGCATTCGATTTGCTAGACTAAAAGGACTTAGTTTTGTGAATTCACTTGCAAAGTTTGAAGGAGCTGTCAGTGAGGGGAACAAGGGTATGAATATATGGGATGCTTTCACTCGGCAACCAGGTCAGAATTACAGTTGTCCAATGGACAACTAAATGCTACAGTGACATATTTATTTATTCATTTAATTTATTTTAATCTGTTTATTCATTTAATTTATTTTAATCTTTTTTACTGATCCAAATAGGTCGGATTTTGGACTTCAGCAATGCAGACACTGCCGTTGATCAGTACCATCGTTTCGAGGTATTTGCAGATTCACTAGTAGTATATATGATTTCAGGTTCTACACCATAATCATCGTCATCAGAGTCATCAAGATCTGATCTCATTATCAGGGCGACTGAATTTCTCAAAGTTAACTTCATATTTTAAGTATGAAAATTTATTTTAGTTGGCTGCCTATACTAATCCTGCATTGTCCATGTTTGAGATCACCACATGATGAAATTGTAACACGTAACAGGGTTGCTTGTTTCTATACACAAAACGTTTGGAAATGTTGATGCCGTGCAATTGTGGCAAACATGTGCATTAAAAAAATATGATTATTGAATAATGTCTCACATAAGGAGAAAAAAATTATCCCTTATATTTTTATTAGCAAATAGACAAACACATTTGTCTGGTTGAACTAAGATTACAGAGACATAGTATCGTAACATGATGGTCTCATTGATTTGGATGAGAATGTATTTAGTGGTTGTTCTCTAAGACAATGTGTTATGCACATGCGAAAGCGCGTAACCTGCCATCAATAATAAAAGCCACACACAAGAAGAGACAAGCACACACGAGCACACATGAGAGATTTATATGATTCGGCGAGATGCCTCTGTCCACGGCCAAAAAAAAAAAAAAAAACTCTATTCTTTTACTACACTCTGCTGCTTAGGTCTAGGTACTCTAGGATTACATGTTACATCATATACATAACTTTTTCTTTCTTAGCCTCTAAAAAAATCTGGTACTATGACCAAAATACCCCTAACCCAAAACCCAGTTCAAGACTAACCCTATGGACCAATGCAGTAAACCAGAAAAACAAGACATAAACCCAACACAAAAAAAATTAAAATAGAAAAATCAGTGCCTCTGTATCTGTTCTAAGGCAGGACAACCTCAAAGAATTATTAATAGAAGAGAAGAATGTATTCCTTTTCTGTTTAGGTGAACAAACAGAGGTTTCTTCTCTTGGATGATTACTGATGATGTAAGGATGGGATCTTCATACAGAGTGATGTAGATTTGATGAAATACTTAGGAATGGATGCTTACCGATTTTCAATCGCGTGGTCCCGGATCTTCCCAAGTAAGGCATTACCGCTTTACAACTTTCAGACTAGAGAAATCTTGTAATTAATGTCTGTTTATGCTTTTTGACATGGAATTCTTATCACGGCAGATGGAACTGGAGAACCCAATCAAGAAGGCATAGACTACTACAACAGCCTCATTGATGCTCTGGTAGAAAAAGGTCATACTCAAATAGCAATTCAGATAGCTGATTTAAGAAAAAAAAAAATCTGTTCCAATGGACTCATTTGGATACACAAAAAAATTTCAGGTGAACTGTATTGCAACTGTAATGTATGTGAATTGGAATGGTTCTGAAAATGCAAACTGGGTTGCTTTGTTTACCCTTTCTTTTTTCCACCGGAACGTGAAATTGGCAACAACCAGACATTAGATCATTTGCAGTTGGGAATTCGGACATCTAAACTCTGTGTGACACAGAATTTTGGCTTGAATAAACTCACCACAAAAGGATGAAAAAACAGTGGCTGACTTGATTCCACTACAATGATATTAAAGTTGCTTGTAGATTGGACTTTGGAGTACATCCAAACACTATCTTTCATGATAGTTTAAGCTTCTGATGGTTTGGCCTTCTCATTCTACAGGCATACAACCGTACGTTACTCTTTATCACTGGGATCTTCCACAGGCACTTGAGGATAGATATAACGGCTGGCTCAGCAATCAGATTATGTAGGCTGGAGCTACAATTATTTTTATGAGTCCTTTAGCAGTGAAACAAATTTTTGGCTAAGATTGGCCTGATATGTTCTGTTCTTGCAGAGAAGATTTTGAAAATTATTCATATACATGTTTTCAAGCGTTCGGAGATCGAGTCAAGTATTGGATCACTTTCAATGAGCCTCATGGATTCTCACTCCAGGGTTATGACTTGGGCATACAAGCTCCAGGGAGGTGTTCGATTCTCGGACATTTGTTCTGTAAAAATGGAGAATCATCTACTGAACCTTACATAGTCGCACACAATATTCTCTTATCTCATGCTGCAGCATTTCATACTTATCAGCGCCATTTCAAGGTAAACCATCTCCCCATTTTGCAGATATGATTCTAGTTACCATAGGGAAAATAGATGAGAAACATTTTACCGTCGAAGTAATGCAACTTGATGGTAACTTACATATTTTTGTCACTGACCCTTCTAAGTCTCTTGCATCTTAGATCAATGATGTTTTCACTCGTAAATCAAACAAAGATGAGAATACAAATGGTTAAACACATGTAAAATGAAATGGTTTTATCCTAGCTAACACCTCTAAATGAAAGTATCAACTTCCAATCTGGATGTCGCAGGCTAAACAACGCGGTCATATTGGAATCTCACTTGATGCCAAGTGGTATGAGCCAATGTCGGATGCAGATGAAGACTTGTATGCTGCAAAAAGAGCTATAGACTTCAGCATTGGATGGTAATCCCTCAATAATCAACAACATGACAGAGAGAAACACATTTGGTAATGACCAATAACTAGGCTCTGCATTTTAACTGAAGCAGGTTCCTGGATCCCCTCTTCTTCGGAAGGTATCCCCATTCAATGAAGTCTTACGTTGGGAATAGACTGCCTGAGATCACTCCTAAGATGTGTAAATTGTTAATGGGAACCCTTGATTTTGTTGGGTTAAATCATTATACTTCATTGTATGCCCGAAACGATAGAACCAGAATTCGCAAAATGGTGTTGCAGGACGCTTTATCAGATTCGGCTACTATTACAACCTGTAAGACAATGAAAACATTCAGAAATCTCTCTTGTAATCTATCTTTGCAGATTTTAGTCAATTGTTAAACTAATGCCAGCTGCATATCTTCAATTGTAGCCATTCGGGGCGGAGTACCGATTGGAGAAAGAGTAAATTTCATCCACTTCTTTGAATTCTTTCAATCATGCTGATACAATTTTAGTGTTGAATAGATCTTGTGGTACTCTTCATTGCAGGCTGCATCACTCTGGCTACACATTGTCCCTTGGGGAATTCGGAAGTTGGCAAGATTCGTCAAGGATAACTATAGAAATCCTCCAGTTCTTATAACTGAAAATGGTGATATGGATTTCCAAACTTCCTTAATCTTCATCTCAAATTTTTATGATGAACATTGTTGATTTGGAATCATGGGTGCAGGAATGGATGACACCAACATTGGGCCTTTTATTAACTTAAAGAAAGCATTACAGGATGTTAAGAGGATCAGCTACCACAGGGACTACTTAACAAATCTATCTGCTGCAATTAGGTACTTGTAGTGTCACTTCAGTTTCTTGTGGACCATTCTTTTGAAAGTGCCCTGGTGGTTGAACCGCCCAGAACTGGTTCAGCCTCCTGTCCAACTGCAATAACTGTGACAGTGAAAAAAAAAAGAGAATTTTTTCATTAAAAAATAAAAATAATAATAAAAAATAAAAAGAGGAGAAGATTTTATGGATGGGTTACTGACTTGATGGACTGATAAGGGCCCCAGCTTCAAAACTATTGGGAAAATGACTATGCCACCACCTTTATGCGCATGTGTGCATAAGCAACCAAGATCAACAATCTACCACACAAAAAGACAAAAGATTTACTTAATTCTGCAAAGATGCATGCGTCCACAGAAAATCAATTTCCACTAGGTTTTCATCCAATCTGTAAATTTACATACTTAAAATCTCAACATATGTCTAGGGTTACAAATTACATCGATATATAATCACCACTTCCTTAGCCCCAAAGAATTCTATTATTAGACAAAAGGAAAGTCTTAATACTATTAGGAGACTACTGTTATTAAACAGGAAAGTCCTAATATACTTAGAGAAACTACCCAAGACATTGAACCCACCTGGTTTGGACCCTAGCTTCAAAACTATTGGGAAAATGACTATGACACCACCTTTGTGCGCATGTGTGCTTAAGCAACCAAGATCAATAATTTACCACACAAGAAGACAAAAGATTTATTTAATTCAGCAAAGATGCGTATGTCCACGGAAAATCAGTTTCCACTAGGTTCTCATCCAATTTATAAATCTACATGGAATCTCAACATATGTCTTGGGTTACAGATTACATCTATATATAATCACCACTTCCTTAACCCGCAAGAATTCTATTATTATACAAAACGAAAGTCCTAATACTATTAGAAGACTACTGTTATCAAACTAGAAAGTTCAAATATACTTAAGAAAACTACCCAAGACACTAAACCTACTTGGTTTGGACCCACTTAGCCAATAATCTCTCCCTCCAGACTATGGGGAAGATGCCTTAAACTCCTCATTGAGAGTTCGGCCCCGCCAACTCTGAACACAACTCCAGCTTTTTCATAGACACAACCTTTGTCATCATGTATGAAGATTTCTTCTCGATGTGAAACTTTTTCAGCTTCATGAAGTTCTTCTCAATCACCTCATAAATCTAATGGTACTTGACATCAATGTGCTTCATGTGACCATAGTGTGTATCATTCTCACTGAAATTCATAGCACTCTGATTATCATAGTAAACTACATACTCTTCTTTCTTCAAACCTAGTTCTTAAAAGAATTTCTTTAACCAAAGCATCTCTCTTCCTGTTTCATTAACAGTTATATATTCTGCTTCAGTTGTAAACTGTGCTATATACATAAGACTCCCTACAGTAGAAGGGTATGGAACAAACGCCATCCGTTCCTTTTTTTCATCTATAGTAGGATACAAGCGTTTGCTTAACTTTAAGTGACTGGCAAGAAGCATACTAACTAATTTAGCATTTTTTATGTTAAACCGCTCGAGCACTTGTTCAATATATTTCTTCTGTGACAACCACAGCTTCTTGTGTGGTAAATTGTTGATCTTGGTTGTTCAAGCATATATGTGCACAACGGTGGTTGGAGGAAATCAATTTTTACTAGGTTCTCCTCCAATCTGTAAATCCGCAACTTTAAAATCTCAATATATGTTTAGAGTTACAAATCACATCATATATATAATCACCACTTCCTTAACCCCTAAGAATTCTATTCTTAGACAAAAGGAAAATCCTAATACTATTAGGAAATTACTATTATCAAATATAAAAGCCCTAATATACTTCGGAAAACTACGCAAGACACTAAACCTACTTGGCTGACAAAAACCTCTATTTGACTCACCCTAATTGACACAGCTCAGTAAGTCATTTAGTCGAGTCAATGCACGTGGTCAAACCCACCAAGTTACTTATCTCATTCGCCTACGGGACAAGTTGAGTTCCTCAAGTCTTACATTATGGTACGGGCCATGCCAATTGCGTCCAGAAAAAGGAGATGTTGTTTCACGTCATTTCTGTGCGTCTACTAACAGTTCCTTATCCTGAGTTTAGAAATGACCCATTCTCCCCACCAGTATGGTGCTGATGGCAGCTACGTTACTTAAAACTGCGTGGGTCGCACAACCATACAATCAAAAGTTACCACGGCAAGCTGCTGATGTGGGGGACATGAGTGACAATGGGCGTTTCCATCAGAGGATCCCGACTCATGATTTTGACGAAACAAAAGTGAAGCCCAACAATTAAATCAGGTCTTAGAACAGTGTAAAGGCGGTCTTGGCTTGGGTTAGTCCAAGCCTGAACTGGGACCAGCTATCATTGTTGTTGACTTGGGATGTGATTTTTGGCCAGTAAACTGGGGCCAGGCTTAATTTTGAGTCTGATAAACGAGCCAAGCCTTTGCTGCAATGGAAAAGGCACAGCCCATTAGTCCAGGTCTCTGTTTGGCACAAATCAGATGATCTATTTATTTATTTATTTTATGCTAAATCTAAATCATTTGAGTGGCTTAACGAGTTAGTATTGGGGTACAAATGCACCCTAAATCAGTGTTCTGCGTTAGGCTTTTATGCAAATGTACATAGGAACAGCTTAGGAGAACTGGGATTGATGAGAGGCCCACCTATTGGTCCATCCAAAACATTCACTCAATGGCAGTCTCCATAGATCTTTCACGGCTAAGATATCGCTGTAACCATAGTAATATTCACCATTGGATGCATCATCTATTTTTAAACGGAATAATTTTCCATGCAGTTTTTCGGCATAATCATCATCATTAATGCGTTACATCCAGTGGTGAATTCTACTCCAATGAAAATGATATCAGAAAACCCAAAATCTTTATGGAACCCACATTTAAGCAAGAAGATTGTATGGATGTAACGCCCAATCATCACACACTAGGGAGATCTGAACTGAATCTGATCGTTTTACATTGTCTGTGCCAATTCAGGGACGATGGGTGCAATGTTCAAGGGTATTTTGTGTGGTCATTGCTGGATAACTGGGAATGGAACTCAGGCTACACAGTCAGATTTGGTCTCTACTTTATTGACTACAAGAACAACCTAACAAGGATCCCTAAAGCTTCAGTTCGATGGTTCAAAAGGCTTCTTCTTAGAGAAACTATTCTCTGATTCTAATTTCCATTTTCCTTTTCTCTTTTCCATTCGTTGTCATTAATATTAATCCCTTGTTTACCAAAAAAAATTTTTAATCCATTGTTTTGTAAAATTTAGGTCTATTTACACATAAAGACCAGCCTATATTCACAATCAACCAACTCTCTTTTTTCTTCTCTTGTTTTTTTGGTTAAATGTGTTACGATTATATAGCCCTTGTTAATTATCAATATGAAGTATCACACGAGGGGAGGGGCTTTCATTGTGATTGCCAACATTAGATGATCCCACATTGCCAAAATTAGTTGAGTCTCGTATTAATTACAAAGACAAAATTGTGTTTTTGCAATTATTAGTTTATCATCGAATGGGTCCCACTATTTGATAGTTCGTGTAGTGTTTATATAACTACTAACATCAAATTGGTCCCATCATTATGTCTCATAGATGGATTTATCAATGATATTTGACGTTAGATAATGCTTTACAAAAAACAAAAACTAAATAGTCATTTATGATAAGCACCATTAGATGTATTACACCATAGTTATCAACATTTGATAGAACCACCCTACTTAAACAACATTGTTTGGATTTTATAATTTTAACATTTAATCCTGTAATTTTTTAACAATATATAGGATAGGTCCTACCATAATTATTAACACATGTAATTACTAATAAGTAGATCTTGCATTAGGTCAATTGAGTACTTTCTCTCCATTTATTGTTTGAATATCATTTTGTGAGTTTTTTTTAATAAAATTCCAAACATTTCAAAGGCATATTAAAATTTGTAGAAATTGTCAAACTCTATAAGTAAGATAATATAATAATGTAATATTATTTTATTCTATGATAATGACAATGAAATCTTATAATATTTAAATACATTAATATTATATTAAGACATGGAAGTAGGAATGTGTCAGAATTGGTATTGATGTTATTACTTATTACCTTTAGAAGAAAGAGGTGCATGGGTGGTCGTTGCCTCATCAATAGCAGGTAATTCAATTTTCAGTAATGGTAAATTGTATCTATGAGCATAGACTGAATCAAAATACCTAGCTATTCTCTAGGTACAAATTTCTCTTTCTTTTGACGTTTTAGGTAGGTAGGTGGAGCAGGTGGAAGGTCCATATTAGTCTCAACAAACACAGTCTAAGTCTAGACCTGGCAAATGGGTCGGGTTGACCGAATTCGGGTCAGGTCAACTCGAATTATAATTTATTGGTTCCAACTCTAATTCAACCCGTTTTTAAAATAGCTTGGAAACCTTCAACCCACACCCACGGCGGGTCAACCCAACCCAACCTGCCAAATTTGATGCTGGTTGGGTTGGGTTGACCCAACCTAATATATTTAATTCTTATTTTGTGTATGATTTAACTCATTTTATGTGCTCAATTTTATTTGTAAAGCTCTCCTTACATTTAGATTCATTTAAAATATTGCATTAAGCATAAATTTATAATTTATCAATTTTTAAAGTATAAAACATAGGAAATCTATAAATATTTTCTAGCCCATTTATTGAGAATTTGAGATAATCCCTTTTCAATTTTTGTTCAATTTTATAATTTCATATTTGAGCATAAATATAAGACTCATCAATAATATTGTATTTCATTTATATCCATATTTTAGAGGCAAATTTATATGCCAACATAAAAATAATAAGCACATATCAATTTTAAACTACAAAACATCATCTTTTCAAATAAAGAATAAGTTTTATATTATAGGTATTAAAATTTTAACCTTTTATGTTCCACCTAGACAAGTTGCCATACACAAGAAAGTCATTTATAGTCTATATCACAGCCGCATGCATCTGAAAGGTCTGTTTAGTGGAGGCATCAAAAGTGGATACATCATTATCCCACAAGTCCTCATCTCATCAACCAAAGGCCTCAGATATACATCAATCTCGTTTCTCGATGAGCTTGGTCTGGAAATAATTAATGACATCATAAATGATGCTCCTTCATGCACACCCATGGTGGCAAATTATAAGGCATAAGTATGACAGGCCACATGCTATAGGAGGTGCTCAAGTTACTGAAAAGGTTGAATCCATCGGTGGCTAACCCCAGCCTCACATTACGTGTCTCTCGGGCAAACTCTGGATAGTTCTTATCAAATTATTTTCATTCCACGGAGTCAGCCGGATACTTTGCTATCCCATCATCAACGCGCTTCTCACTGTGCCATCTTATATTTGTGGTTATCTTCCTAGACATATACAATCTGTGCAACCTCGGTGTCAATGGGAAGTAACGGAGCACCTTATGAGGGATCTTTTTTCGCTTGCCATCATTGACCGTGTACCTAGTCTCTTGACATTCTGGACATTTATCCAATTGAACATTTTCCTTTCAATACAACACACAATCGTGTTTGCAGGCTTCTATGTTCTTGTAGCCCATGCTCAAGTCACGTAATAATTTCTTCACTTCATAAACTGAGGCTGGCACCACATGACCTTCGGGTAAGAAGTCCTTAAAAATCTACAGGACTTTGTCAAACGACTTATTGCTACACCCACTTTCGACGTTCACATGCAATATCCTAATAACAAACGATAACAGAGTATCTAAGCTTTTGTATCTTGGGTATAGGCCACGCTGGGAAGCCTGCAACAATCTTTCAAAATCCTGCACATCATCCCTCTCTTGAGTATCTTCCTCCAAGTAAGTTCCCCTACAATAGTCCTCTATCGACTCATTGTATTCATCTTGATTCTCTTCCAATTCATCCTCACTCTCATCCGAATCATCGAGTTGAACTATAGGTTCCCCGTGAGCTATCCACTATTGGTATGAGACCATCATTCCATGAATGTGCAAATGACTTCTCACGATTCCATAGTCATGCCTCCGATGGTTACAACAATCATTACATGGGCACCTAATGACTGCTGTCCTGTTCGAATTCGCCTTTGTAAAATCAAAAAATGAGTTCACCCCGGCCGTGTACTCCACACTAAATCGGTTCTGATAGTGTAATATCCAACTCCTATCCATATCTGACTTAATCATAAGCATTTAAAAATATTTAGAACAAAACTCTCAATAGGTACTAATAACCATGGTGTGATAATATTTAGCATCAATGACAAAGGCTTTTCTTTAGACATTGAGCTCAACCAAAGAACGTAGTTTTAAGCCTCGACTATACCGTTTTCTCAAAGAGTCTACCTAAACTAATTTTCAAAGAAAAAGGAAAAGAAAATTTTGGAAAACTAATACCCTTTCAGAGTTAATTAAAAAACATGTGAGTTTCTAGCATTCCATGCAAAATCCTAATTCCAATTTGGTTGGTAATCTATTAATGCATAGGCCTAGTAATTCTAAAAAAGCAAACTAATCTATTTCAAGAAAGTTAGAAAATGACCTTACTAAGTGCTTCCTGGAAAAGGCACCATAAATTTGTTTGCAAAACTCCAACTGTAGTGCCTCCAATATAGTAATAAATTCCAGTGACTCTTCAACAATAAGATAGTAATCTTTCAACAATAAAAATAGATAAATCAAAATTATTTCAGAACCTAAATTAATGCTCAAAACAATTCAAAAGTGCAGGATATGTATGAATTAATGCATGAAAGACACATTCCTAACAATCTATGACTTTATGACATAAGCTGAAGATTTTCTAAGTATGAAAACTAGTGTACACCCCCTTTTTCATGGTTCTATTTAACTGACCTATGGCACCGTAAATCTAAATATAACTTATGAATTTTAAAGTTCTAAGGCATGAGAAACTAAAAAAAAAGGGCTGAAAAGCATTAAGAAATGAAAATTTTATGGACTCCTAAAAACTAGACTATTCACAAATATGCTACAGAATTCTGCACTTTTTCTTATTTGGGCCACTTTATTTCAGCCTTTAAAATCATACTTCCCAAGTCTCGTAATTTCAAATAAAAATAAAATTGTTTGATTAGGTTTTGAATCAGAAACTTTTTGACAAAACCTGTTGAAAGTTGCAGATTTTCAACTTGTGCAAAATTTCAACATAAGTGTGAAAAACTTTTAAAAGTTGAGGTTTGGAACCGAATTTTCTAGATTTGAATCTCAACTTAGACCCCCATAAAACCATGAAATCCATAATCTAAACCATACAAGATAATATGCAAAATTATTCCAACAACAGATCATGCAGATATTACAAGAAAACAATAAAATAAAAGTAGGATTGCAAAAACATAAAGGCAGTAGTATAATTGAAAATAATAGTGGTAAACAGCTGAAATAAAAATACTGAACTGAAATTAAAATTGGTATTATAACACTCCGACCCAACTTAACCTCGTTGAGCGACTAATTAATGACGAATGAGTAGTTAATTGTGTTTTGCCTTGTTTTTTTTTTTTTTTTTTTGTTCCGGGTTATGGATAGGTAGTCGGGTGGAGTTTAACCATGTTTAGGTAGACCAAGCCCTTTTTTGTAATTTTAGACTTTATAAGACATTGTCATTTAAGCATCATCTTGGAGTCAACACATGTCTTTCATTAAGCCCGTTAACTTCTGTAACTACGTCGTTTGCAAAAGATGTCTTTTGTTTCCATTGGACCCATAATTGACTCAAACAGTAAATTAGGTAGAGGATTGGACTTTCTTGTAATTTGGCTAATCTTTACCCTTATATAAGCCTCCACCGACTTACCTTCTCTCTTACTCACGTTAGTTTCTTCTTCTCCTTCTCTTCTTCTTTCTCTCTTCTCGATCAAGCGAAGGAACAAAAAAACGGATTTTGTGCACTTATTCGCTTGAATTCTTGCTTGTGTGTTGAGTAAGGTAAGTTTTCGTTTGGGTTTCATATTTTTCTATTCTCTCTCTCTCTCTCTCTCTCTCTCATCTTCTTGTCAGTTGGACTTGCACTCACGTCCCTTTCTCCTTCCTTTTTCTGCATGCATGGGGATTTAGAATTGCGTTTGGACGTTGGATTTGAGCCAAGGATAGCAATTCCTATGTTTGAACTTATTCGAGGCAAGTATAAGCATGATTTGTCTAAAACCATATTGGTATACGTTTGATTTTTGAAAAATTTTGGAAATCTTGCATGGGAAGTGTGTTTATAGCCTATTTTGTGCTTAATTCAATTTATTTGAGGTGGTTTTGCTACCCCTTTTCGATTCCAGTTGATTCTGTAACAAGTTCAGAAAATGACCCCGGGTAGTCTACGGCTAAGCCATAACTGTACTACTGCTCAGAGTCCAGAAAGTTGAGAAACCCAAGTTTCTTCTACGGTCAGGCCACGGCTAAGTCGTATAATGTACTACGGCTAAGCCGTAGATCAACCGTGACCCAGTCGTAGATCAATACAGGGTGCAGTTTTGAAATAACTGAGAGTTGGCAATTCTCAGACCTTCTACGGTCCAGCCATGGCTAAGCCGTGAAGTGTTCTATAGCTAAATCGTAACCTCGCCGTAGCTGAACCGTAGAACAACAACAGGGTGAGCCGTAAGACCTATGGAAAGTAAGAACACTAGGCATTGAAGAGACCTTGTAAGACTTTTGAATTAGAATGTAGGCAACCTTGACTTGCCTAACGAATTATGCTAAGAACTGCGTGAATGATCTTGAGGGCTGCGACTCATTCATGTACGTTATCCAGTTGCTCAGCACCTCCCCATGGGTGTTGGTTTAAGGGACTTCGATGCACACTTATGCTACAATGGAATACTAGACAACGGTGCATCGGACAACTTAAAACTACATCATCATGTGCAGTTAGAAACACTGGATAACTAGATGAGGGTTGGCTTGTAAATGATCTTGATTCGATGGAACGTTGATTTGCATTGCTTTTTGTATGATCGGACATTGACCTCCACTCTTTTGTACAATTTGTAGTATCCTGGTTATGTCCTCCGATATATTTGTTCAATTCGTATAAGTTGTTCGATTTGTATGTTCGATTCATATGATTTGTCGACATGTATGAAATGTGTCTGACAAGATATGTACGTTTGATAAGATATGCATGATCTGATAAGATATGCACATTTATCTCAAGTCCTTATATTTGCTTGATTCCATATGGTCTGGCATTACTCAGCCTTAACCTTAAGATACCTAACGGGGTTGAATTTGGCTTAGTTTATATGGCCTCGCTGCAGTGAGTACATGTCTTGGGGCTTCTGGACCCCAGGAGCCCGAGACCCATTCATACCATGGCCTGATCAATGGTGTTCTTAGTAAGTATATAAGATCCCTCTTTTGGGAGCACATGGCAAATGTAGTAGCCACCTAGTGTGTATATGTTACGTAAGTATTGATTCTGAAAGCATATTTCATATAAATATATAATTGCCTAGAATACAAAATTGAAATGTTATGATTTACTTATTGTTATTTGTTCTGTAGATACAACATGAGTTAACTTATTACCGTTTATGCTTTGCTGAATCGTTGTATTCACTAGTTGTCCTTAGTATTGCAGGCTTAGATACCCCAACCGACCCCTTGTCGATTAACCAGACTCCAGGGGGGACCCCCGATGTCCCATCCGGACTAGAGGAGTGGATGTAATCACTCCATCACAGAGCGACATAGACATTTTTCCATATAGGTCTTCCTTATTTTGAGTTTTGTTATGTTGGATCCACTCCTGCTTTGTATCTTTATATTTTGATTCATTTTGTATAACTTTGACCTTTCTGTAAACTCTATCAATAGATTATTTTGTTCTCGTACATTGCTTTTGCTATGCATGATACCTATAGCTTCCGCATACATGTTGGCACATGTGAATCTTCTCTTGTGTGTGTGCATTTAGACCGGGTCTAAATGTATAGACACGGGAGTACATGTGTCATTGGTTAGGCTTTTACTAACCCCCGGTCTCTTAGGCTTGGGTTGTGATAGGTATTTTTCTCAAAATTTCAATCTTAGAAATTCCTGCAAATTCTCATATTCACTGTTCCATTACTCCTATGTTGACTCCAATAATTGTAAGGGTTTAAGAAAGAACATAACCAGAAAAGCCTTACCTTGGCAGCAACAGCAGAGAGGGGTCCAAGCAGGGAGGGGAGAGGGAGAGAGCAAAGACCAGATTAATGCTTGGATTTGGACACCGGTGCCCGGATCGTAGGGGACACCGGAATAATGCTTCCTTTTGAATTGGAGGGGACAGCGGATTAATGCTTCCTTTTTGCCAGTACAGGGAGAGCATGGAGAAAGCAAGAGTAGGGCTTCTTAACAGAGCTTCTTTAAGCAACAAGTGCATCAAAAAAGAGAGATCAACTGAGAGAGAGAAAAAGCTGAGAGCAGGGAGTAGAGAGAGAGTAGAGAGAGACCGAGAGAGGGAAATATCAGATAGGTGAGATCGACTAAGGGAGAGCGACACAGAGAGATAGCAGAGAGAGACCGAGAAAAGGAGAGATCAGAGAGGGTGAGATTGATTGAGAGAGAAAGAGCAGAGACAGAGAGCAGAGAAAGACTGAGAAAGCGTGAGATCAACTGAGAGGGAGAGAGCAGAGAACAGAGAGCAGAGAGAGCATCTGAGAGAAAAACCGAGAGAGGGTGAGATTGACTAAGAGAAGGAGAGATCGGAGAGAGCGAGCGAGAGATCGAGAGAGGGTGAGATCAACTAAGAGAGAGATAGTAGAGAGAGAGAGCGACTGAGAGATAGCAGAGATCAGAGAGAGCGAGCGAGAGAGAGAGAGCTAAGAGATCGGAGAGATCGAGCGAGAGAAAGAACCTAGAGATCGGAGAGAGCGAGTGAGACAGAGAAAGCTGAGATCGGAGAGAGCGAGCCAGAGAGAGAACCCAGAGATAAGAGAGAGCGAGCGAGATAAAGAGAGCGAGCAAGCGAGAGAGAGAGAGAACCTAGCTAGTGAGACAGAGAGAGCCCAGATCAGAGAGACAGATCAAATTGAGAGTGAGAGAGAGAAATGAAAAGGGGGCAGGGGAAAGGAAAATGGAAAAGTGGGTGGTGCGAAATTTGATATAATTTTTACCAACGATATGTTTTTGAGGCCAAAACCAAATTTCGTTGGCAAATATTCTTCGAGAATACTTGGAACTTTATTAATGTATAATAACGTTATTAACCTTTATCGACGTTTTCCGGTTTTTACCAATGAAATTATACGTGGGTAAAATTTTTTCTTTTTTCTAAAAGTAAGTACAAAATTATGTAATTTACCAAAGCTTTACAATGTCGTAGCTAAAGGCTATTTATTTACTGACGCATATAATTTTTGTCGATGAAAATTAGAAATTTACCAATGTTTAAAATAAACATCGGTAAAATTGACATTTAGCGACGTTTTAGATAAAACGTCGGTAAAATTTGGACTGTTATTTACCGACACATATAATTTTTGTCGGTGAAAATTAGACATTTACTAACATTTTAAATAAATGTTGGTAAAAGTGACATTTAGCGACGTTTTACATAAAACGTCTGTAAAATTATGACTAATATTTACCGACGAATATTATTTTTGTCGGTGAAATTAGACAATTACCGACATTTTAAATAATCATCGGTAAAAGTAATTTTTACCAACGTTTTACTCAAAACGTCGGTAAATGTCTAATTTTCACCGGCAAAAATTATATGCATCAGTAAATAATAGCCTTTAGCGATAAAATTATAAAAGCGTTGGTACATAACGTCGCCGAAAGTGCATGTTGTTGTAGTGACAGTAACCAAAACCCTATATGATACGGGTCTAGGTCTATGTAGAGAATATTTTGAAGAAAAAAAGTTAACTTTTAGAGAAAAAACCTCAAAAACTGAGGTAATATGTCGGGTCATGGGTCTTTGGGCCGAAACCAATGTAAGAACAAGACTAGAAACCGCTTAGGTCATGGGTTAAAAAATAGCATCCAGACCTGACTTGTTTACTTATTAGGACCTAAATAAGGACCCAAACCTAGTTATTAACGGGTCAAAACCTCCAAGAAATTGGAGAATTGGGGATCCACTTACAACCTTACAGGTCATTGCGCTACATGGTAGTTTTGGCCATCATTTGATGTGATGTGATGGAGTTTCTTATTTTATTTATTTTATTTTTAATTTAAATGAAATTTATAAATGATCAATTTGAAGGTAGTTTCTACTTCAACTCAAGATAATATGGTTACATAAGAAAAAATTTTGATTTTCAAGATCCTATTAGAAAGATTATATTGAGAGGTGAGAAAGGTGGAACTTTTTGTAGGCATTAGAGAGATGGGGCTATTTTTGAACTTTATGTTTTTTTGGAGAAATAGGGTGAGAGATGTTTGAGCCCTTTTTTTTCAACAGAAGACAAAAGAGAGAAGAGAGAGATCAGGTGAGAGAGGAGAGATACAGGGGTAAGATTTTTTAGGGCTTTTTTTTTCCCCTGCAATAGAGACTAAGAGAGTTTTTTTAGTTGAAAAGGTAAAAATGGAAGTAAAATATAGTAATTATTATATATATTAAAGCAATCCCCCCTTTCGCGGGAGGGCGACACATGACGTGACCTCTTCGCGAGAGGGCAACACGTGGCGCGCTCCCATTAAAGTCCTTAGATTCTCTTCTCCTTGAAATCTACAAATCCAATCCAATCCCAATAAATAAGGATCTTAAATTAAGAATGATAATCTAATCCCCATAAATAAGGATCTTAAATTAAGAATGATATTCTCCATCTCACTCAAACTCTTTAATTTTGAATTCTTTACAAAAAAGAATCACAACCCTATCTTTTATGTTGTTTTGGGCCAAAATTCATTTTCGTGACAATAAGTGATTGCACAATTGGAATTAATTTACATCGACCTCTCTAAGAGTCTGCCAAATAGCAAACAAACCCCTAGATATCAATATTTTAAAAAAAATCTAACTTTGTTGTTATGTTCAAAGTGCCTTTTAAATTAAATATTTTTCGATTAGTCTTGTAAAATCAAATTATTTCTTTGAAAGAACAAAACACTTCTTATGTAATTAATACAGCTTGAAGTCATTACAGAGAAGGAAACTGTTTTCGACCACTATTCAGAAAGCAAATCTAACATTTTGAGTGAGGCTAACCAAAATTGTTGAATCACAATGGCCATTGTCACCTAATGATAAAAATAGGGTGGGAACACCATAAAAGGAAAATAATATTTGAACATGATGCCCAACTCAGAATTGCGATTCATCACATATCAAACAACCCAAACACCATTTTGGACAAGTTGGGACACTACTATTAAGATGAAATTTACTTTAAACAGGAATTTTTTTTCAAAAAGACACTTATATTAATATGAAAAAGGGTATTTTTTGGTTTTTAAGAAAAAGATTGTTTAAATTCCAATGTCAAAACGGTTGGCCATTTCCAATGTCAGTTTATAAGCATATTAACAAAAGACAGTTTTTTTTTCTTTTATGACCACCAATTTCTAGGAGTTTTCTCAGAAGTAGGAGTAAAGATATGGCGCATATACATAAAAGCGAAAAATCTATTTGATAATGGAAGAAAATTCGCACCAATTTTAAGATTTCAAAGCCAGCAACTTGAGAGAAAGTGGCCTTTTTCTGGAAGATGGGTCAGATGGCCCTACAAATTTCATAGAGACGTAACTCCTACCATCCTCAATGCGTGTCCACTGAATGTTGATGAGAAGCCACTGGATTCCAAAGGTCAAATTCTATCCATATTAACTAAACTATATCAATATTAGCTAAACTTTATCCATACCACATCTCCAAAATCTCTCAATTTTCTTAAAATCTCTCCTTGGTTTTCTATGAAATCTCTCTCTCCCTAATTTATCTCTCAAATCCCTCTACAACTTCATCCCTATCTATTCTCTAAAGGACTCTTATCTCATATATTATCTATTTTCAAAAGCATATTTAGATTTTTTTTGTCTCCTAAGTGTAAATATCATTAAGCATATTTAAAAAGAACTATATCTTTTTTCCCACGAGTAATTTCTTTTATATATTTGAAATCTAAATTTATTTAAGACCACTCATTCCTTAAAATACTACTTGCTAATCTTAATTTCTTAATTCTGCATATATCTTTCCTAATACACGGTTTTCTGTGCCTAAAATCTCAAGGAAATTCTCTTGGTCCAAACTACTTTATTTTTCTCTATAGATGACATCCGACTATACCTATTCTATTTCCATATATAAATCCTTTTAGTTTTTTTAATGATTTGACCGAGCTAGATTAATTAAATGGTGGGCTCAGGCCTGAATTTTACAGGTCATGTTGGGCTTCGGCCAGGCCTCGCTCAATGCTTCTAAAGTTGTGTCAGGCCTGAATATTCCTTAGCCTGGCTCGGCCTGGCCTAGCCCATGCAATCCCCTGTTAAAAATCTTCAACACATCCTAACACTGTTTATGATTTAGATTTTTTTTTTTTTTATCCTAAGTTGGCCCAACGGCCAGGAGTGGGAAGGCAAGGTGCCCACCAACATATATTTATCAAATGGACCATATATTTATCAAATAGACAGCATTGGACGTTGGTCTATTTTCTGTTTTATTCAATTCCAACTAATCAATTTTTTTTATAGTGAGAGGGTTGGTTGACCTAATGATTCTTGTACATTAGACTATTTTATCTAATTTTTTTACCATATAATATTTCTTTTTCTCTTAAGTTGGCTTTGGGATTAAAGGAAAAATGATCTAACTTTTTTTATTAATATTCTAATGAGACTCTATGGGTATAATATTTTTACAATTGACTTAAATTATTTTATTTTAAAATATAATTACTTTTTAATAGGTATTAACTTGGACTTTCTTGAACTTAGCAGGGCCCAACATGGCCTATCCATTAGCAGTGTATGATCAAATCTGGGCTTAGCCTGAGCCCAACATTGAAGCCCTCACCGCGGTGGTTTGAGTTATGTTTCTATTTTACTTATATGGTGCATATATTTTCAAATGGGCCAGGTTTGGTTTGGGTCATTTTCTTTTTTATTCAATTCCAAATAATCAATTTTTTTCATAGTGAGAGGGTTGATTGACCTAATGATTTTTTGTATAATGGACTATTCCATCTAAACTTTTTTACCATATAATATTGTTTCCTCTTGAGTTGAGTTTACAAATTTAAGGAAAAATTACCTAACTTTTTTTTAATAATATTATAATAAAACTCTACGCATATATTATTATTATTTATTTAGTTTTACTAAGATGATATTTAATTTTTTAAGTGTACACTAAAATATTTAAAATTATGATTGTATAATGAATTTTATGTTAATATTAATTTACGAATTATTTAAATATTTTTATTTACAAATAATATAATTATTAAACACACGGGCCTTGAAATGCTATTGATATATATTATAACAATACCCTCTTTCACAAGAAAGCGACATGTGACACTTTCTTTACGGGAGAGCAACATGTGACACATTCCAATTAAAATCCTAAGATTCTCTTCCATTTCCCTCCACTGAAATCTTTCTCTTTACTATTTAATCTCGTAAAAGTCAACATAATCCTTATCCTTATCATTATCTCTCTCCCTTTCTAAAATCAATCTAAATCTTTCTTATTTAAAGAATACGATACATTAAAATTTTCAATGCAATCTCTTGCATGCAATCTCATCATATTCTATTATTGATATTAATATCATATTTAATCTTAGAAAATGCCATATAGTTAAAGGAGGGGTTCTCATACATCTCAAATGAATTTTCATACTACTCATATTAATTTGGCAAGTTGCCTTTATCTCATTATACATGCCATTAAATCTCACTATCCAAGTGGCAATTTGTCGGTCCACATGATTTCCTATTAAAATTACAATAGAGTTTTGAATTAGTCACGAGTGTTCATAGGGCTGGACTAGGACAGGAGGGGCTGGACTAGGACAGGACGGGCCCGGTTGCCTAGCCTAGATTTTGAACAACAGGCCCAAGCCTGGAGAAAGCCTAATTTGGGCCATAAGTAATTACCCTAAGCCCAGCCCACCTAGAATAGTTTAAACTTGAGCCATACTGTATTATATTTAAAAAATGAAAATATTATGGATGAGTTAACTATGTATATTTAAGAAGAAGTACCATGGTATATGTTATTTGCAAATGATATAGTATCGGTGGATGAATCAAGAGATGATGTAAATGCAAAACTCGAGAAATAGTGGGGGACATTAGAATTTAAAGACTTTAAAATAAGTCGTACAAAAATAGAACATATGGAGTGCAACTTCAGTGGATATATACAAAGTGTTGAAACCACTATCAAAATTAAAACCCATGAGATACTACGTAGAGATTCTTTTTTGTACCTAGGCTTGATGATTAGTAAGGTGGGGAGATTGACGAAGATGTAGAGCATAGGATAAAAGTTAGATGGTTGAAGTGGAGACTGGCTTCTGAAGTGTTTTATGACAGAAGAATGCCAACGAAATTGAAAGGCAAGTTTTACAGGACAGTGGTTAAACCAGCTATGATATATGGAGCGGACTATTGGCCAATTAAAAAGATGCATATACATAAAATGGATGTAGTGGAGATGAGAAAGTTTAAGTAGATATGTGGTAAAATTAGGAAAGATAAAATTAGAAATGAGCGCTTTTGAGAGCATTTAGGGGTAGCACCAATAGGGGATAAGATTAGAGAAATCTATTTAAGATGGTTTGGGCATGTTGAGTGTAGGCCGGTAATGACACCAATGAGAAAAAGTTTTACTATACAGGTGGATAGCCTATCAAAAGGTAGGGGTAGGCTGAAGAAAACATTGATGAAGGTCATTGAATCCAATTTGAAGAAGTTTAATTTATCTAAAAATTTGGCTCAAAATAGAATAGAATGGAGAAACAGAATTCATGTAGCCGACCTCAATATGGTTGGGATAAGGCTTTGATGATGATGATGATGATATTTGTTTTTATGTAAGAGATTTCTTAGTGTCTCTCACTTGGACCGGATCAGGCTTAAGCTTTTTACTACTAAATTTTGCCCAATTCAAAGTTTATATCTGAGCCCTGCTATAGTAAGTTAATGCTCAAGCCCTAAAATTGTTAGATCTTCCCTAAATTAATCACTTAGAATGATACTACCAGAAGATAAGATTTCTAAAATCTCTCTCATTCTAAATCATATCCCTTAAAATCCGGAACAACCAATAATTTGGATTAGCCCTAGCATAATAATTTTAAATTTGGATTATAATACTCTCACTCAATTTTAAATTTTACATAATCTAATCAATCTTTATCTCTTATCCTAAAATCTTTCAATTTTATAAACAACATCTCTTGTGGTTAGATTGATAGCGCTTTTGGAAAGCGGACAATCATATTTATTTTTATTTTGACTCCACTTGTCATGAATGGGTGGGTTTTTGAAATTCAATTTTTCCATGTAATAATGGGGGAGAAAAAAAAAACAAAGAACGACCAGTACTCATCTGCCTATAGATTTTACATGAGAATATGAAGTATGGCATGTGTATGAAAACACTATCAAATAACTCACCACTGAGAGTAAGTGCAATCTTGCTCTCTTTAAACACCAAAAGTTCTAATGGTTTATATATATATTGGTTTTAAATGTTAAGAAGATAGTTATGCTATTTTTTCTTGTTAATTATTTAATTTCTCTTTTCTCTCTATATCTCTTGAGGCCATGATCATTACATTTTTTATAAGTATAAATTTTAATATGCTAATACATATTAACTAAGTGTGTCTTTCATGTTAAAATGCCTATGGCAATGTAAATGGTATTTTATGCTTAGTGTAGGACTAATATAATTTCTTTTCTACCAATGTAGAGATTGAAAGTGTATCCCATATTTTGATGTTCACCACTAAATTGGAGATCATCTTAGGTTTTGTTACGTTTAGTTGAAATTTCTCTTTCTATTTTTATTTCTTTTTCTTTCTTTGAGTCATGCGCAAATGAACAAATGAGAAGCCTAAATTTTGTGATAATCTTGATTACCGGCTTCTTTTCACCTAATTCAAAATTTTCATAGTGATAGGATTGGTTGAATTGATGATTCTTTGCATAGTGGAGGGTTCCATCTAATTTATATTACCATATAATATTTTTTTCTCTTGACTTGATATTACAGATTAAAGGAAAAATTATTTTTTTATTAATATTCTAATAAAATTCCACAAGTACATTATTTTCATTTTTATTTAGTTTTACTAATATGATATTTAGTTTTTTAAGAGTGCACTAAAATATTTAAGATTATGATTGTAAAATGAATTTAATGTTAATATTAAATTAAAAAACATTTAAATATTTATAAATATTCTTATTTACAAATAATATAATTATTAAATAAGGCTCGCGTTGGGCGCGGGCCCTGAAGCACTAGTTATCTCATAATGAGTGTTGGAGAGAATGAAGTGGCATTCCAAATTCTTCATCCACGCGGCAATATCCAACTAGATACGCACGGGCTGCAGCATTGTTGTACCGAAGGCATCCCTAATGCAATGCGTCCCTAATTATATAATGCTTTGAATTGTAAAGCATGTGACACAAAGTGGTATTTGCTACTCTAAGGGTTAGATAACACAATTTGATGGCCTCATATCTCATATCCCCTACATCTATGGCCAAACCTACCATTGTGCATAGGCTAGGGATGTAAATGGGTCAATTCCAGACTCAAGAAGCATGTTGAACCCGAAGCTAGAATCATTTCTAAGTGACGAATCTAGCTCAAATTTGAAACCTGTTTTGTTGGTTCTACACCCAAATCCAATTTAAAAAATGGCTTTGAGGACTCATATCCTATTCTAACACTAAGTTTGACTTTTTTTTTGTCTTTTTTAATTTTTTAATTTGTTCTTAAAATAAGAGCATCATTCAACTTATAACACTACATCAAGTCTAATGCCTCCAGCATTAGACATGAAAGTGTCCAACCAATTATTTTGAGCTATAGTTTATAACATTAAAGACTCTTATGTGGGGTCTTGGTTTCACGGGTTGAAACGTATATGGTTATGGATATGGACCTATTTATCATTCAGAACCTAAATTGGGCTTTGGACTCTCATTTATGACTTAGAACCTAAAACAGGTTGGAACATCCAGATTATTGAAGAATAGGATACCTCTTTCCATACCTGGCCTAGGGGTGGCACAAAGGTCGATTCAGATAAACTTGGGTTGGCCTGATTAGATTTTCTTCATTAAAGCCCAATACATATCTTACTGGTGTTTAAAGCGGTCAGGAAATCTCAATCCGCACCTAAGAAGGTTCAACCCGACCATACCATATTACCCGACCAAACTCATATAAAGATGTGACTTTCACACCATGGTGAACCTAATTTGCAATTTCCAGCATACTTACTAATACTAATACTAAGTAATACCCATTATTCCATACATACTAATACTTACTGGAGTTTCGGTAAGATCCCATATTATGATAATTTTAAATATTATTATGGTTGTAGAAAATTTAAATAATCTAATGAAAAATTTTAGAACACCTCGACTCCACCAAAGATCAAGAATGTAGCCTCTTCTTATACCCCGCGATAGACTATAGAAGGTCCTTGGTAAGTTATTTGAACCAATCTTTAAATAAATATTCCAACCCGTGATTTCAATTTCCCGACCGATCGGGTAGGCTACCCGACCGATCGGGTAGGGTGTCCGACCAGTCGGACACCTCCCAGAATGTGAATTCGACCGATCAAACTCTAGGGCCGACCGGTCGGCCCTCGAGCATTCTGCTCCAGGTAGAATCAGTTTCAAACTAGTTCTTCTTCTTCTTCTTAGCTCTTTCCACTCCCATTTATCAAATGAACCTTCTAATCACTCTATAACACCAACCCATGTCATTAATTAAATTACATTCTCATTAATCATTAAAACTTAATAATCTTAATCAAAGAGGAAATGAGCTGTAGATTGGCATACATAGAGAGTTCATTAAGAATCAACCTATTTAACAAACATGCAGTGATTATATCCAACTATACTTGCTTAACTCAGTGCTTTACCCAAATTTAGCTCTCTTTTGGTTTGATGGTGGAGAAAACCCAATCTCTAACCATAAATAAAACCCTACATAAAAATGGATAGAATGGGGATGAGATGGGTTGCATGCAACGGGATTGAGTCTCATTAACTCTATGGAACTCAAGAAAACTGAATAGTAATAGGATTTCCTTACCTCAAGTCTTTTACAATCATAAGGGAGGAAATGAGGATTTAGATTCCAAAAAGGAGAACAAGAAGAGTGAAGAGGAAGGAGAAGATGCTCAAACTCTTACATGCAAAGCCTTCTATTGCCCAAAAATGGAGACAAGGTGAAGGAGAGAGCATGGGAGAAGGAGGAAACTCTGTAGCTCCAGCAGAAATGAGGGAAAATGAAGGGGAAACGATGGGTTCTTTGCTTTTTAAATGGCTGGGTTTCTGAAAATTACATATAGGTTCACTGGTTTTAGATATTTCCAGTTTGAGTTAGTTTGGCTTAAAATGGGCTGAGATGAATCCGGATTGAGTTGAGCCAAACATGAATAGTGACTCACATAATGAGACACACTTGATGCAACTAATATGATGCTTTAATGATGCAAAACCATGCAGTTGTAAAATAGAAAAGGTCTTGACTACCTAAGTAAGCTAGGTTCGAGCCCAACTACCTATCCATGACCCGATAAAATTAAAACAAGGTGAATTAAGACTAAAATACATTAATTAATAAGAAATCAAGTTTAATTAATATAAATTACAATTAAGTTAGGTCGAGACCTTACACTATCAAACACAAGACTTTGAATGGCATTGTCCTCCGGATCCCAGCTTACTGAATAGGTTTCTAGTTTATGTATGATGAATGATCCCTCTGCCTGAACCAATGCCTTCATTTCTGGTGGTGATGGTGTGTACTGTGGCGAATTGAAGGAGTCCAACACGCTCTCTTCGATGAGTCCCTGCATAAAAAGTGACTTCGTTATACCAATGGACTGTAATCTGTAATCATATGTAGCCTTATGACACATGGGATCCAATTTATACATTGAATGCAAATAAATATTTAAAAAGGATGGATATTAGCTTTCTCTCTTGAAATCAATCCGTTATCAGCTCAATGTTTGATCATGGGTGTAGCATTGGTAATTAGGGGCTTGAGTAGACTGTGTAAGTTGTACCATTGGGAAAAAAACAAAACATCTCTTATTTTCTTTTTGATTTTAGCACTGCTCATGATAATTGTGAAGCATCTTCCCTCTTCAGAAAAATAAATAGAGATCAATCTCTAGTTGTACTTTTATTAAAGGGAGTTGAGTAGTGTGTGTGGGGGTACATGAGTATTTACAAGAAAAAAGAAGGATTCACTTTATTTGCTCCTAGAAACTCATGGTAAAATGGGTCCCCAAACAGAAGGATTAAAGAGTAATGGACATTTGTGGTATTTACCATTGTTTCTTCAATTTTTGTCACAATAGGAATACATTTCTTAACAAAACTCCATATTCCATTGTTGCATTTGTGCTAATTAACTTCCCTCATCAACCACAAAAACTCTATATTCCCACTACAAAAAAAGACACATATAGCGGCAGTTTTTTTCTGCCGCTGAAAGATAAAATCTGCCGCTAAAACTTTATTGCAGCAGACATTTGTCTGCCACTATTTTTGTCACTAATACCCTCGTCGCTATTTCTCACCATCTTTTTGCGGTGGACAAGCGTCTGCTGCTAAAAATAAGGAAATAGCGGCAGTTATGCAACTGCCGCTAATAATATAAAAATGTGCCACTAAAAAGTTTTATTTTTTTATTGGATAGTGCTTTTTAAAGCAGCTTTAGCGGTATTCTTTTTCTGCTGCTAAAATTGTTTTTATAAAAAATAAGAAAAATCCCTACAAATGGTAAAAAGGGTTTTGAATTTTTTTTAAAACATCTACATCACTACACCAAAAATGTTCATCTAGAACGGTTTGAAATTGTTCCTAAATGAATTTGGAATAGTTTCAAACCGTTCCAAAAATGGGTGTTGCAGAAATTTTGGAACGGTTCAAAACAGTTCTAGATTTCCAAATCTGGAACAGTTTTGAACTGTTCCAGAGTTGGAAATCTGGAACGGTTCAAAGCCGTTCCAGATTTGGAAATCTAGAACAGTTTTAAACCGTTCCAAAATTTTAAAACCGTTCCAAATTATTCCCTCATATTTTCTTGCCATCTTTTTTGAACTTTTTAAAAACAGTTTTAATAATATTTTTTTAAACCATAAGTTTTTTAAACCACTACTAATCACATATTTAAAAATAAAATAGAATAATTGTGGTATTCACATTCATATAAATACAATTATTAAAATTATTTTTTAATACAATAATTAAAAATTGATGTTACATTCAATAATTTCAGGCTACAAGTTGCTATTATGGTAACAAGAAAAGCCAGCTCTTCTTCTTGCACAACCGTCACTTTGGTGGCTTTTGATGAAACAAGGAAGCCCTCCAGATGAAGGGTCAATATCTTTCAATCAATGCAAGTTCCAGAAGATCGCCCATCCAAACTTTTGATAGAGATGGGCCTTTCTGCATTTGAGTAACTGCTGCCTTTTGCTCAAACTGCAATTCTTCTTGACTACTGGCCTTGTGGTCTCTTGTCATCAGCAAGGCATATGAAGATGCTGTTGGAAGATAAGAGAATTCAATAAGAAAAAGGAGAATTCAGTAAGACAAAGGACTGTGTATTGGAAATTATAGAAAGACAGGCAATTACAAACAAACCTTTTGTTTTTTCATGAATCATCATTAACCTTAATAGCAAATATAGGTTGTGTCATGTTCATGAAGGAGGCAAGTCATTTATAAGTGAGGCCCGGAGCCCATACATTAATTAGGAAATAGTGACCCACCCATTCTCATTAATTATGGTACTAATCCAATTATCAAATCCTGGGCATAGCAACAATAGTTTTCCGCTCTACATTAAAAAAAAAGTGTAAGGTCATCAGTGGTGTTGATACTCTCTATGTAGCAACAAAACTTTATATTATTTTAGTGGGGTTCAAAGTGCATAGCTGCATTTGTGCCTTCCAAGTCCCAACAATAAACCTGATGTAGCATTCAGACAGTAACCAGCTAGAAGTAGGCACCAAGCAACAAAAATACATTTTCAATAAAATAAGAGAGAATTAAACATGTCATGTCTAAAGTATACCTTGCTAAGCTTTTCTGGTGTTAGCTCTTGGACCCAGGGCACAATCCTTCCACTTACAGAGACAGAAAAACTACTTAGTAGTTAACTCTAAAAGATTAACACATGATGTAATGTTGTAGCTTTAGTTACAGAACAAACAAATGCAATGAGTTCCAACTCTACACCACCAACCCATCAAACAGCAAGTAGGTTTCGCTGCATTAATAGGTGATTTGCTTCATCATCAAATCCCCGTTGACAAATAACTAGGGTTGCACCAACATCCTACTACCAAAAAAGAAGAAGAAAAAAGTAGAAATCAGATAAAAATAAGTTCATGAACCAATGAAGATAGCAGAAAAAATAAATCAATATGATTCTCTTCCAAAAAAAAGTTCAAAAGGAAATTAAACATTTAAACTGATAAGCCAAAAACATGGCCATCACCAAAAATGAAGTTCACAATACAAATAGAACTGCAACTCCAAAATGGTTCATAGAAGGTTAAATCCACTTGCCTTGCATTTCTGAAAACAACCTATCAAACTGAACTTACAATGCTTTGTACGAGCAACTCAGCTACTTTTGCAGCAACTGGGTATCGAGCAGCATCTTGACTAGCCTGAAGAAGGAAAAATAAAAGATAATACTAACAGTTTAATTGTGAAGAAAAATCATACATAAACTAGAGCTATTGCTGGATTACAAAGAAGAAAAATGATTGCTACAATTACCTCACCACTTATTAACAAAGGGTTCCTTCCTTCATCTATAAGGACCGAATCAACTTCATCAACAATTGCAAAGTGGAATGGTTTTGGCCTGCTTATGATGTGTCAAAATGACATAACCCAAGAATAAAGAATACAACCAAATATTGTGCTTGTAAATGTACCATCTCATAACAAGGTGCCCTCTATTTCCAGCAAAATTGTCACGGAGATAATCAAAACCAAGTTCCTGCAGGTCATTTCAACTGCATTCAGAATCAAATAATAACATAAAATCACAGCTCAATTTAAACAGCCATCAGAAAAGTCATGACAGCCACCTTGCAAAATCCAACCTAACAATCTTGCATGCGGTTCTACAGTATAGTTCTTAAATCTGCCACTTACTGAGTTATTTGTGTATGTTAATATCACAATTATAGCTGGATCTCATCTCTTCAGGTGAGGGGCTGATTCTACTAAAACTAGTTTGAGGTATTCTAACATCTTTTATGTTGAATAGTAGGAACTATACATAACAATGAGCTTGGTAAGTAGGATATGCTAAACTTGTACCCTAAAAATATTGGCAGAGTATGAGTACTGATACAAGTGCCATATCAGTGAGATACAGATATGCTGAGCATGTACAAGCATTAAAATACCATAGTATACATTACTACAATTCTTACATGGACATTTGATCCTATCCCTTAATATTGCATTAGCAAATGCAAAGTCAAGGAATCGTTCAACCCCTTCTTCATATGCAATGCTCACTCTCGACTCAAGAGTCCAACTCTTGTCCATAATGACTTTTCTGAACAAATGAACCGTCAAAACAGAGTAATCTTATTGGAGACTTTAACTTGATTCAGAAACTTGATTGGGTCGGTTCATTTGATTCACTTTCCAGTTCATCTGATTTCCTTACCTAGTGACATAAGCAATCAGAAAAATTACTATCATCTATATTTCACTATTAGATGGCATAGAACTTATCCCCATCTTGAAAACACTAGAAAAGAACAAGTATGCAAAACAAGAGGGATGTATTGCAGTGTTCAATCAATAGCAGTTTAAGCCTGATCGCGCTTAAAAATGTAAGCGTGGAAATGAATTACAGAATCAAGGTCCGACATTCACGCACTTTAAGCGTTAAGAAGAATGGGAAATAATTACAGTTCATCATTAATTTCCCTTTTGTTTACATGGGTTCAAGTGCCCTGACCGCGGGGATGCAGGTTGTTTACATATATTTTGACAGTTTACAACCCCTTCCTCAAGTCTTAGATGTGATCTCAATTTGAAAAATACAAGAAGATGTACATAAGGTGGAAGAAAATGTGAAAAAGGGGAAAAAATGGGGGGTGACCGTGACCTGCGGTCACTGCCCATTCCAGTGACCATGACTCACCCACGGTCACTGGGGCCTTCCAGTGACCGTGACTCACTCACGGTCACTGGGGCCTTCCAGTGACCGTGACTCACCCACGGTCACCGGAACCTGCAAGTGACCGTGGGTCACAGGCACTGACAGATAATGGTTGTGAAGCCACTGTTTGCCTCCATTTTTTGTGCTGTTCGCGCTGGTTCTTTCTTGGAACTTCTTTCAAGTGTTGGAACTCCATTCTCATGACTTTGGAGTGGTGGACAACCATCAAGAAGATCACATTTAACCATGGAATCAATTGAAACCGCTGTAACTCATCATTTGTGCTTACGGACTGCGTTTTTTTTTCAAGTCCGAAATGGGCAAATTTGAAGCCGGAGTTGTGTCATTTTGAACCTATCATTTTCAAGGAACAAAATGAGGCCTAGAGAGACTTCTTTCACAACTCTTGCAATGGCTAAGAAGCCCTACGAATAAGAGAAACAGAGGTGACAATGTCATCCTCTCAAAAATTGGCGTCGTACGAACATAGTATGGACTTTGGCCATTCCACTTCCTTCTCTCCTTCTGAATTTTCTTGCTCACCTTCAAAACTAAGAAAAGAAGGTGGGAATGGTCGTGGAAGTGCTGCTGGAGTTTGCTTCTTTGTTGCTTTAAGTGCTTCTTTCTTTGATTTCTTCTCTTTTCTTCCTTGTGTATGTGTTCCTCCTTTGCTCCTTCAAAATTTCCTCTTTTTATAGACTCCCAATCAGTTTTGTGCAGTTTTGGGGAGTTAATAGCAGTTGTGGGGAGTTGGATTTCAAAGAGGAGTGGAGGGAAACCACCCAAAATCGTGGGAAACATCTTTTGAAGGTCCCTGACCGCAGGCTGGGTCACAGACGAGGCCCAATTTCAGGTTTTAGCGTATGTGGCCATTTTCATTTGTTTTGGGCTCAAAGGAAGCCCGATTGCCACGAAAATTGGAGGGATGTTTCTTGACACTATTTTCTACATGTCATAAAAATTTCAGCCCATTTTGACTTCAGGAAGTTGGTCAACTTTTTCATTAATTGGGCCCCAGTCACGGACAAGGCCCACTTTTGGAACATTGCATATGCGATCTATTTTCAATTGTTTGAGGCCCGAATGATGTCCAATCATCACGAAACTTGGAGAGATGCTGCTTGACACTACTTTAAGTGTTCCAGAGAAGTTTCAGCTCTGTTTGACCACCTGAACTTGGTCAACTCCTTTTGTTTGTGGGCCCCGGTCACTCCGAAGGCCCATTCTTGGATTTTTACATATGTGACTTGTTTCCGCCTGTTCGGGGCCCAAACGGTGTCCAATCACCACAAAACTTGGAGGAATGATTCTTGACACAATTTTGAGTGTGTCACAGAAGTTTCAGCTCTGTTTGACCACCTAAACTTGGTCAGCTCCTTTTGTTTGTGGGCCGCGGTCACTCCCAAGGCCCATTCTTGGATTTTTGCATATGTGGCTTATTTCCGCCTGTTCGGGGCACAAACGGTGTCCAATCGCCACAAAACTTGGAGGAACACTTCTTGACACTATTTTGAGTGTGTCACAGAAGTTTCAGCTCTGTTTGACTACCTGAACTTGGTCAACTCCTTTTGTTTGTGGGCCCCGGTCACTCTCAAGGCCCATTCTTGAACTTTTACATATGTGGCTTGTTTCCGCCTGTTCGGGGCCCAAACGGTGTCCAATCGCCACAAAACTTGGAGGAACAGTTCTTGACACTATTTTGAGTGTGTCACAGAAGTTTCAGCTCTGTTTGACCACCTGAACTTGGTCAACTCCTTTTGTTTGTGGGCCCCGGTCACTCTCAAGGCCCATTCTTGAACTTTTGCATATGTGGCTTGTTTCCGCCTATTCGGGGTCCAAACGAGGTCTAATCGCCACGAAACTTGGAGGAACACTTCTTGACACTATTTTGAGTGTGTCACAGAAGTTTTAGCTTTGTTTGACCTTCTGAACTTGGTCAACTCTCCAGTTGACTTTTTTATGACAGTGGGCCCTTGTTTCAGCTGTTTGAAGCCCAAATGACCTCAGTTTGATTTGAAACTTGGAGGGACTGACGTCAAGAACATCTTGGAGTATTCATCCAAATTTCATGAAGTTTGGATTTGAGGAAGTGGGATTTCGAATAGTAACCTATTCATTGCATGCGTTAGGTCACTATTCACTCCACATTGAGATAGTTAGCCTGTTTTCTATCCGAACAGCCTCCCCTTGACTTCAAACTTTGGGAGAATAACTTGGGGCATTCTTTGAACATTTGTTTCAAATTTTATCTGCTTTAGCCTTCTGGAAGCAAGATCTTAGCTGGTGACCCCCAAATTCGGGATTACTGTCCTTTAAGCTGACATGTAATGAAATTTAGACCAAACGGAGTCTTTTCGACTTGAAAATTTGCAAAGTATCTTCTGAGCATGACTGAAATTTTGTGCCCAAATTTCATCAATTTTGGACATCGGGAAGTAGGACTTTGGTCAGTGACCCCCTGGCTTGGGGGGAACTGACCTCAGGCTGACATGCTTGTGGCTTTTGAGTTTGATGATGTCTGTTCGACCCGAAATTTGAACTTCCTCTGAGAGTTCCAGCTAACTTGACCTTCATGGAATGCCGGTTCTCACAGTGATTCCCCAGGATCTGCAAATAACCTCTGTAGCCTAAATTAAGTTGAGATGAGGTGTCTTCGCTGCAGTATTTGCAATTTTTATAGGTCAACAAAGCCACTCATCATGTAAGAGAGTTATCGCGACCAAGTGATCTTATCCAATGATTAAATGAGAGAGCATAATGAATTTGTCCGGGACTAATTGATTGATCAACAAATCTTCATTTACCTTGATGAACTCTTGATCAAAGACTGCTTCAGCCTCTCAGGAGCAGGGTTTCCAACCAATGGAAGCTGAGCCTATGAGTGGAAAGACAAAGGCAATAAAAGAAAGTGATCGTGTATCAGAGCTTCAATAAGGGAATAAACAGTGAAGCTTTTAAGGCGGATTTGGAGAAGAAAAACAATGACAAAAGACATTTTTTCCCACAATAAAAATGACTTCAAATAGTGACTGAAAAATTTTAACCATTGTGTGGTTAAAACTTGAAACAGATAATCTATATTTTCATGTGCTATTTGAGAGTTCTCATGTCCTCTTTAAAACTGTCAAGACAATAAAATATACCCACATATGTTCCATAAATTATTGTATAAGTTACATTTTCAACATCATCAGTCATCACTTGGACTTCCACCAATATTCCAAACGAGAGGGGCTATCACCTAAAGCTATAAATAGTAAATATAGTTTGCTCGCACGATGATGTTGATAACTGTCAGAGACATTCTTTCAACAAGTTCAAGACCCCACCATTGACATAAAAAAAAATCATCAATTCTCCATCAAACACAAGCACCCAAATACATGTTTATGATCCAAAACTAACTTTGGGAGTGACAAAATGAATCTGAATGAACCAATAAATCAAAATCATATAATCTCCATTGCCTCAATTTTCCAGCCACCAAAAACAATTCCCGTACAGATAAAACAGTACCGCATATATTAATGCGTGGTTAGTAACAGCACTAAAAACCAAAAAAATGGTAAAAAAACCAAATCAGTAACCCAAAACTCGATGGAATCGCATAGAAATCCAATTACACCACTTTGACCACCTTGTTCCAGATCTTAGCATTTCTCTTAAATGATGAGTATCATATGAGAACCAAATTTTCTAATATAAGATAAAAATCAAAGTATTGTGAGTACAACTAGAAGTATTTCCCAGTAAGATGTTTCTATGAAATGTAATTTAATTCACAAATTTCTCATATTATCACATGGACCATACAGTAGTTTCAGATCAGTGAACAAGCCAATATATATCCCATACAGCAACCAAAATAACAAGATCCACAGAGAAAATAATGTAAAGTAAAGCAACATTGCTGTCCAATTTTAGAAACGGTGGTCAATTCCACTGTTATCAAAGGTTCTATGGTCGATCCCCTCAGACAGAAATGCATAAATACAATAATAGTCACTTGAATCAATTCCTAATGAATTGATATAAGTAGATCTCCAAAAATTTGCTGGATCAACGTCTTAAATCAATTCAGATATGGATCTTCACAAAGAAGCACCTCAAAACAATCTCAAACTATCTCAAATCACCTAAAAAAACAGAAATCCCCAATTCAATAAAATGAAGATAGGGTTTACCAAATCTAACTGAGGAAACCTAGCAATCTTTCGAAGCAGAGTTCAACAAACCACTTCTTTCATCTGCCGGTAACCAAACAAGGGGATTTCAAAGCAGAATCGCTGCCAAATAGTAAATAATCAAGAGCTAAGATGCATACATCTGATTTTGAGAACAAAGATCTGAAACAGTATATACTAGCAAATCTTACATTCTCAAATAGGCAAAGATCATATCAATGCAGATGATCAGATCAAAAGGAAGGAAGATGCAAGCAGATGTGAAGAAAAGGAGAAATCATTTCAATAGAACTAGACAAATCAAGTAGATCAAGCACATTGCAAAACGCACTAAAAAACCTAGCCACTGATGGAAATCCACTCGCATATGAATCAAATCAAAATCCACACAGCACATCAAATCACTTGAAATCGGAGATTCTTACTAATGGAGAGGTAGAGTCCCTTCTCTTGCTTCAAGAGCTGTTTTGCAGAGAGAGGATTAGGGTTTCGAGAAGAGATTCAGTGGGAAATTTTACAAAGGTAAGGGTTTCGTAGTGGATTAGGGATTTGCAGAGGTTAGGGTTTCGCAGAAGATTAGGGATTCATAGAGGTTTAGGGACTCGTAGAGGATTCAAGAGTTGTGCAAGAAACGATCCAAAGCAATTGGAGCTTTTGTAGCTTCAGTCGCTTACTTTAGGGCAATTCGAGAGTCCCTTCAAGAGCTTTAGTTGCTTCCGGAGCGGAGCTTAGGGTTGAGTTTCAGGCGCTTACTCTTCTCTCGCTTCGGGCGCTTCAAAGAAATTGTGGGAACGTTGTGTTTCACGCGAGCGAGGGTTGTGCGATAATTAATGTAGGGATCCAAAGCAATTGGAGCCATTTGATCTGACCATGTACATTGTTCAATAGTTTATTTCATCATACGAGCAACCTAGCTAACAATCCAAAGCAAAACATGAGATCCAATGCCATTGGAAACTTTTGTACACGAGCCTAAAATTGGGCTATTTTGTTTTTGTAAATAACCATTTCCAACCTGATGTTGCATATATTATTTTTCTAGTGCAAAAAATTAATTAAATAAGTCAATAGTGCACCTATAAAAATCAATAGTGCACCCACTAGTTAAAATTATAACTATATAATTTATGCCTCTATATATAATTCTCTAAACCTATTTTGAGCAGTATATAATATATTATGCTATTATATATAAGATTTTTCAATTACTTATACAACACCTACTTATCTATTATATACTTTTATAGCAGCAAACAATATTGTCTGCTATTGTATATATTATTTTTCCACTACTATAGCAGCATACAATACTGTCTACTGCTATATACACTAATATTATGTATTTATGAGCAGTAAATAATGATTTATGAAACTTTAGCGGCAAACATTATTTTGTGCTGTTAGAGAGATGTATTTTTTTTAACTTACAGTGGCAAATAGCAAATATGCTGCTGATAAAGACATTTAGCGATGGAATTTCAATACCTACTACCTATTATATACACCTACTTGTCTATTACATATCTTTATAGCAACAAACAATATTGTCTGCTGCTGTATATAGTAATTTTCCACTACTATAGCAGCATATAATACTGTCTGCTGCTATATATACTACAGGATAATGAGTTATGATGAAACTTTAGCGGCAAACATTTTTTTGTGCTACTGTAGAGAGTAAATTTTTAACTTACAGTGGCAAAGTGCTGCTGCTAAAGACATTTAGCGGCGGAATCTAAAAATTGCCACTATAAAAGTGTCGTTAATTGTCATTTTTCTTGTAGTTGTACATGAAATGCAACTTATTTTGAACAATTTCCAATGAAAAAAATGCGATTGTATAATTTTACAGGGTCAGAGGTTTTTGAAAATCAATAGAAATGAAGAAACTTTGAGTCCCCTATGAAATGGGTTGTACTAACTTTAAAATTTTAGCATATAAAACCTACTTTTTCACCCATCAGAAACCCAGACCCATGTACCCCCATAATTCATCTTGAGTTTGGGTCAATTTTAATGCTAGTTCAAAGTAACTGCTTGAACAACTAGAAAGACTAAATTAAATAAAATCAGATAAACAGAAGCTCCGCGGACAGCTTGAAACAGATAAGCTTATTACATGAATAGCATTATGTTTTTCCCTTCCTCTTTGCTTCTTCCAATACAAGAACATATTATTTTCCAGTTCTCAACAGAAAATGGAAGGGGTAGAGCATATAAATTACCTTGAGAAAGTTCCCAATGTAAGGAAGGCTAATAGAGAAAGCTGCCAAACAAAGACCAGAACCTCCATCCTCTGCCGCATACACACAAACAGAAGGAAAACAAAGACCACCCATCAAAACAAATCCAACAACCCAATTGCAATCAAGAAAAAAGAATGGAGTCAATGCACACAAGCTGGGCCGATGTGATAGAATTGGAACCCGCAAAGTGATTCAAGAGAAGAAGGGACCCAAAACCGAAGCCAATGTATCTGGGTAAGTAAGATTCATCTAGCCTAGGAATTCCTGACCACCCAAAACAAGAAATGAGCAAATATCAATGCAGAGAGCATGAAAACAGAAAAAGAGAGATGGAGGATAAGAGAAAGATCAGTTTTTTCCACCCCTTTTAGAACTGACCGAAGGTAAAACGTAGAACTGAGAGATTGAGCTGCCACTGCTGCTGTTGTTCAGTGGGTTCTTGAGAGGTGTCGAGACAAGTTGAGATTTGTTGGGGTCTTGGTTTTGTTCTGATGCTTGCTGTTGATCTAGAGAGATTGGGAAAAGAAAGGCCATTGTTAGAGTCTGAGCTACGAAAATGGAGCAGAAGAAGCTGCTGCTGCTGGTGGAATGGTGTTGCGATTGCAAATTCCATCTCTTCGTATGAAAAGTACATGTTGAGTTGAGCTATATCAAAGGCCTAGTCAAAGGCAAGCTCAGGTCAGTCCAACTCCTGAACCCACGTGAATTCTCATGAGAATCAATTTAAGAAAAAAGACCATGAAATTTGTGTTTGAGGCCATTTTGATATCTTATCCAATAATCAATGAATAACCTATGGTTCCTGAAATCCCGATTACTTTTTTTTTGGGTAGAAAAAACCCTGAATACTTGATACTTACTTTTGGTCTATAACCATGAAAAAACCGGGGATGATGGTATGTTACCCGGGGACCATGGGGTAGTTTGACATGCCAAGGTGGTTTTTTAGTTGATGAATATCTGTATGCCAAATGCCATAGTACAACACCTTAATAACCACATCTTCAAAACCTATTCTCCTATTTTTCCATTAAAACATATGAGAGCATGAGATGTTTGAAGGAAGAAATAGAAGGGCTTACAAGGGAAATAGAGCTTGTTCTTACCTTAAAGTGTAAGAGTAAGGTGATAATATCCCTGTCGAAGAGAAATCCAAAGATGTCATCGTGTTCCGGCTGCCTATCATTTGCGTAAAATGAATACGTTCTTCAGTATGAGAATATCAATAGGATCTTTCTCCTGCTACCTATCATTTGTGTAAAATGAATACATTCTTCAGTAGGAGAATATCAATAAGGTCTTTCCTACCATCGTTGGGATTTTTTATTAAACTTGTCCCCTTTTTTATTTGCCAATATAATTAATTCTACTCCACATATCAGCCATACGATGGAAAAACTTCATACTTATCTCCTTTTCAATCAAATAATTTTGGAATTTTGCCTCTAATATATTTTTTTACATGCACAATTTTATTCCTAGAACTTTCTTACAGCTCACCACCCTGCTTCTCTCTCCACTTCATTGACAGATCTATTGAGCGTGGAGTCCTCTTATTACACATACATACCACTAATGTGATCAATCCTCTTCAGTTCTGATTTGCCAAACTCTTCCATATTTCAATCCTTGATCCTTTTGTTTAGCCATTACTATTAACAACTCCGTACTGATATTTATTAATTAAAAAAATTGTATTGAACAAACCAACAGAAGTAAATATAAACACTTCTGACAAAGTTAAAATGCAAACGAACACAAGAAAAAAAATTTAGTGGAGATACTTGTAGGCAGATTAGAGACAAAGAGGGAGAAAGCTTGTCTTAATTCTCAAATCAGCTCTACAAAAGGGAGGAGTTGGTCTATCTTCCAGGAGGAGATCCTTCCCTTTGGATTGATCCATCTCAAAGCTTGGGGTGTGATCTGTGTCCCCCACAGTAAATGAATGCACCTTTTCTTTTTGATGCTTTATTTCTTCTTTGTGTGGTTGCTGTTGTTTTTGGGGGCTTCCTTTTGCCCTTTGCTTCTAGTTATAATTCTGTTGTACCTGTTAAGCTTTTTAATTCAAGTTACCATTAAGAAAAGAAAAAAGTGGTTTCATAAAGCTGTCATTGATTTCAAATTTTTATATGATCTTGTCCTTCCATCCCATCCATTTTGTCTTTTAAGCTGCTACTTTCCATGAGATTCTTCATCATGTAGCTTTGGTTTTCCTCAATGCTCATATATTCTTCTGCTCTGAGACCGAAGTTGGCTATGGCGTGTTGTGTACCCCTGCAGTCTCCACTGCTTGTTCGTCTTTAAAATGTGCTCGAACTCATGTAAATTTGAAATAATAAATTTGTTCCAACATAATATAGTCCCTATGGTCCTTTACTACATTTGATATATCCATATGGAGGACATTGATCAGAACTGATAAATGGAAGATCTTTCCACCTTATTCACTCCAGCCTATTTTTCCTTTCGTTGCAGCTCTTCAATTCAATAATTCAAAAATTGTTTAACAAAGGAAAATATATTTTTCCCATTCAAAAAAATTTTTTTAAAATTTATTTTCTTGATAAATGTTGTAGAATGCCTAAATGTTTATTTGATAAAGAAGGTTGTTTGCATATCTCATTTGGTGCTTATGGGGTTGTGCTGTTATCGAATTTGGAGGACAAGGAAGGACTCAATAGTAAAGCGATTCTGTTTAAAGTCACCCTATTACAATTATATGTTGGGGCTATTGGCTGTTTACTGCAAAGCAGAGCCTGTGTTTATGGGGTTTTTAATCTTCTTCTTCTTTTATTTCATGCAGTATCTGTTTATAACCTAAAACAAAATCTAATACATATACATTTATTTGTTTATATATTAATATAGCATATTCCTCAAAGGCTTGTTTAAAACCTAATATCAGTGCATTTCTTTGAGAGGGTAAATAAATAAGTTTAACCAATCTGAAACTCAAGACTGAAAAGGGGGCAACGAACAAAACAGAGTGTAATCAAAATCACATATTCTTTCCTGTTGAGGACATACTCAGCATCTTAAAATAGGAGATCAAGTAATAGGGGAAAATCAATGGGAATATTTTTTTTGTTTCTTTTCTACTAATGATCTATCTACATTTAGAATAAGAAGCTCAATTGCAATTAAAGTACTAATGGAAATTTGGGTGTTAGTTTAAATGAGTAAAGTGAGATCATATGCTTCAACATGTACAAAGAGCCTAAAAATCATAAAATCCATGGTTAAATGAAATCCTAAGCTTAAGTAAATCAAATATATGTAATTACCTGAAGCAAATGCCTCAGGGCATGTCTTTGCTGGTCGGTCTCCTCCTTGTGATGATGAAGATGTCATATCTAGTATGTGCATCAATGAACTTATAATCAATAATAGTGCTTAAAGGGTGTTTGGTTCGGCTTCTTCAAAATCAAATGTGCTTTTCTGAAAGTAACTTCGAGAAATGTACTTCATTAAAGTAGCTTATTAAGGGAGAATGTCATTTGGTGAGCTCACCTTTTCTGTTCTTTCTGCTTACTCACGATATCTGATGATTGCTCTAGCTTCCTAAATGCATGAATTTAGCTGCAAGTTGGGGGGTGATGGTTCCATGTATTCAAATGGTAAAATGTAAAGGAATTTACAATTACTTCATAAACAAGTAGGATCAGTTTATACTGAGATTTACAGCAAGTTAGTACAAACTGGTAAGCAAGAGAAGGAAGTACCAGTTATAACAAATTATCTAGCACTTAAACCATTACAGAGTGTGTACTAGCATAACATAACAACTACATGTTAGCATCACATAACAAGCACACATCCCTATTCCATGCCTATAGTAAGAAACTCAAAACTAGAAGTCTTTAAAGTGATTGGACCAACAGTCAAACTTCCTACAATACTATGCATATGGAGCTTACGAGATGATCCTATTCATCTAGTTTAGTCTCCATCGTGAAGTGAGAATTATATATTAAAGAGCAATCCATTAGAGATTATATATTAAATAAGTATAACTAAACAGAGATGCTCCTCAAACAAGAGCAATCAGTAGATTCCTAATTTAAGCCACGGAAAAGAGAAAAGCAGTTCAACATAGCATACAATACAAATTAATATATCACCCCCATCAAACAAGCTTTCAAAGAAAATCTCAATCAAATAAGACATAAACCATACAGATTATATCATCATGGAAGACTGTTTAGAGGAAAATTGCGTAATGAGTTTTCTTTCAGCAGCTCAGTTTCCTTGATTCAATAAAAAAAAAAAAGCTAATCAGTTCATTGGATGCCAAAGATGGGTAACAAGTACCTTGTAAGATACCATTAAAAAAAAAGAGTACCTTTTAAGATCTCGACTGTGCCCTTGTCTTTGCTGCAATGCGGAAGCCTACAAGCATTCAGAACTGTTATTAGTCGATTGTAACTTGATCCAAACTACAGAAAACAAACATCAAAGATTCAAAATGGTTTTATTAACATTTAGCAAAGGGCTTCGGGATCAAGCAGGGATTCATAAAAAGAAAAAAAACAGAAAAAGATTAACGTAGATTGAGAATTACCAGGATTAAATCTACAAGCTAGGATCATCACATGGACCACACAGTAGTTTCAGATCAGTGAACAAACCAAAATACATCCCACATAGCAAGCTAAAATAACAAGATCCACGGAGAAAATATTGTGATGTAAAGCAAAATTGCTGTCCAATTTAAAAAACAATGGTCAATTTTACTGTTATCAAAGGTTCTATGGTTGACCCACTCAGACAGAAATGCAGAAATACAATAACAGTCACTTGAATCAATTCCTAATGAATTTATATGAGTAGATCTCCAGAGATTTGCTGGATCAGTTTCTTAAATCAATTTAGAATGAATTTATATGGACAGATCTTTACAACGAATCACCTCAAAACAATCTCAAACAATCTCGAATCACCTCAAAAAATCGAAAATCCCCAATTCTATGAAACGAAGCTATGGTTTGCCAAATCTAGCTGAGGAAACCTAGCAATCTTTTAAAGCAGAGTTCAACAAAAACACTTCTTTCAGTTGCCGGTAACCAAAACACAATGGGATTTCGAAGCAGAATCGCTGCCAAACAGTAAATAATTAAGAGCTAAGATGCATACCTTAAACCGATCGAGATCACGAGCTCCAAAATCAGAATGCGAGTGATCAGGAGATCCTTCAATGGATCTCAAATTCTTACCAGTGGAGAAGGCAAATTCCCGACAGAGGATTAGGATTTTAGGGAATAGATTGAGCATATTAGGGTTTCGGCAAGAGATTCAGTGGGATTCGCAGAGGTTAGGGTTTCACAGAGTTTTGAGCATCGCAGAGAGGGCCAAGGATCCGCAGAGTTTTAAGCATCACAGAGAGGGCTAGGATTCCAGAAAGATATTCAGGAAGTGAGAGTTTCGTTAATGCGGGCTAGGGTTTCAGGAAGCAATATTCATAAGAAGAGGAAGAGGAAATTGTAGAATTTGGCGAGTCGAAGCTTGCCCTAGATGTTGATCACCATCACCGACTCTTACCACAGTGCGGGCTAGGTTTCAGGAAGCAAATATTCATACACTCCTCTTCTATTCGTTTGTCCAAAATTCATACTGCAACCAAGTTTCCTAAAAACCCAAGTTACGCAGTCCCGCCTCCTGACTGAATCCCAAGACCTGACCTAAGTGGGTGCACTTATAAAACCAGGATTCTCACCTGCATCGCACATCCACGTGAGGTTTACCCAGCCATTAAAATAAAATTGGTATGGAAGGATTTGGATGGGTACAAATGAAGGTATGTGGTCACTAACAAATGGATCCCTATATGTGGGGACCCTCATGTGGGCCTCACTATGAGGTCGATGCTAAATTGGAGCCGAGAGGATGCGAGAGGAACCTGAATACATGAGAGGAAGCAAGAGTTTTGTTAATGCGGGGCCATTGTTTAATGTTTTAAAGACATTGGAGCCGTTGATCTGATGATGGATATTTGTGCAAGCAACCTGACTAACGATCCAAGCCAAAATATGAGATCTAAAACCAATCTAGACCCTATCGGAAAATCTTGTACATGAGCCTTGGCTTTTTTTTTTTTTTTGTTTTTTTTAAATGAAATGATACAAATTTCAAATACCTCCTAATGCAAAAAAAATAATTCAATATTGCACTATTTAATAGGCATCCACTAGTTAAAATTCTAACTATATAATTTTTGCATCTATATATAATTCTCTAAATCTCTCTTGAGTAGCATATAATATATTATGCTATTATATATAAGCTTTTTCAATTACTTCTACAACACCTACCTACTTATTATATACACCTACTTACGTATTACATACCTTTATAGCAGTAAACAATATTGCCTACTACTGTATATAGTAATTTTCCACTACTATAGCAGCACACAATACTGTCTGCTGCTATATACACTATAGCACCCAACAAAGAGCTATGGTAGGAAAACGAAACTTTAGCGGCAAACATTTTTTTATGCTGCTATAGAGGTGTAAAGTTTTAACTTGCAGCGGCAAACAGCAGAGGGTGCTGCTGATGAAGACATTTAGCGGCGGAATCTGAAAATTGCCGCTATAAAAGTGTCGCTAATTGTCATTTTTCTTGTAGTGTCCTTTATTGTATTTGTGCTAATTAACTTCCCTTATCAACCACATACGAGAGAGAGAGAGAGAGAGAGAGAGAGAGAGCATATCAATGCTTATTTCTACTGCACCTGTAAGACCATATCATTGACAGCCTGTGTTAGCAATTCCCATATGTAACAGCACTCTCTACTTGAGGGATCCTCAGTGGTCCTTCCAAGAAGTTGAAGAACCATCCTTCCACCAGGAACTACTTCTTCAGACCGGGATCTAAGGAATTTGAAAAAATCCTTTTGGAATTGCTTCAAGTAAGCGCCCAATACCTCAGGTGGACTCGTCTTTGACATGTAAGTATTCCCTTTGTTTGATATGTTACCAACTTCACTATCAAGTTCAGGAGGAACCTGCATTCCATTATCAACATATGATTATTGTAAGCAATTTTCTTAACATATATAATCCGACTTTCACTAATTAACTTGTATCGGGTGTGATTAACAAACAAACAAGAAAATGACTCTGCATATGGAGAAAGACCATGGGACCCCATTCGAACCAACCCATTAAATTATTAGGTTTAGGTTCAAAACCCAAATTAGAATATTCATATGGGTCCAAAACAGATTCTTATAATAACAGTACGATGTACAAAATAGTATGCTTTAGTATTTTGTTTTTAAGCGTGGAATTGGAATCCAAACTAGAGGTGGACATCGAACCCAAGGCAATAATACAATTGGGTCAAATCTAGGTCTGCGTAGACAGACCGGGCCCAATACCATCTTGTTTATAAAAAAAATGCTAAGAATCCCAGAGAGCCACATGAGGCTGCAGCCTAAGAACTACTATAAATCTCTTTGTAATTTTCATCATGTCATATGTCTTATTTACGTTCTAACCACAAAGTACGACCCCCATTCTTATTCATCTTTCTTCTTATTCTAATAACTTTTTATTTTTTATTTTTACACAGAGATTTTAAAGTCTTGTCACTTAATTCACTCATCTCTATTCCGCCTCTTGATCCTCAGTTTTCCAGCTTCCTTTCAACAAATGCTTGTTCCCTCTTCCCTTCTCTATCTTCTTCAGCCCTATAGCTTCTCTTGGGTTTGGGTTTCCCTATTTATTTTGTTTTGCTCGGATCCCTCCTTGTAGTATTCAAACCTGGACCAATTTTCTTCTTTACAATCTTCACCTATTTCCTCTTTCCTATGCTTTCATCAAGGTGCACATTTTCTAGGGGCACTTTCCAATCGGAGATTTTCAGGTTATATATATATATATATATAATCTCCTTTCTTTGGTGGAGGTGTTTTGTGATTGTGCATTTGTTAAATTAGCATTTGTACTTTGACTCATGATACCTACATTTGAATGGCTCTGATTTGCATCTTCAATGATTCTTATGGGTAATGAATAGTAATCAGTTAGCCTGTGCATAATCTCTTTACTTAATTTGCATATCCCCATTAAAAGTAAATATTACTGAGATTTGAGCCTGACCATAAGAATCTTACTTTCAACATTTTCATGCTTATTATCAATTCTAAAAGTTCTCATGCTTACCATTTTTGTTGAACATATTTAAAATAAGCATCACCAGCCATAACAAAGATTTAAATACTAGTATTAAAATGGGAAACGGCCATTGGGCGGCCTGGAAAATGACACGAGTACCTAGCTCGAGGCAAAAGTAACTTATATGAATTGACAGCTTATGAATCGGACTCCCGAGAATGAATTAGACACAATAACTGCTTAATTTTCAATACTTAGGCTAGAAAACAAGCTGCGAAAAACTTAGAAAGATATTATACATGTACATGTTTATGATCTTACATTTGTAATTTAATTCATTGAAAAGGTTCTAATGTTATTTTTTTCATTACAGATTAATGGACGAGTTGAGTTCGATTGCAAACTTAGAGGAGTGTTTTATTTTCATTTTAGTCTATTTATATTTGTATATTAGATATTTATATGGGACTGTATCATTGTAATATTTGCTGAATGAGATGAATGACTTGATGAAAAATGGTGATGCTTGTTTATTTAGTAATTCTTGTATGGATGGATTTCTTTTGTTAAATACAGGTGTATAAATAGCTTTATATTTGATACAAGTATAAACAGGTTTATTGGAAGAGTATAATAAAAAAAACAGTTATTATATTTAAAAAAAATTAAACTATTGCCAATGAAAAATTCTTTTGTCGGCATTTTAATGTTGACAAAAGTAAATTCAATTTTTAAAAAATATATAAATTGCCAATGTTCTCTGACGTCGGCAAAAGTAAATTCAATTTTTAAAAAATAAATAAACTGCCGACGTTTTCTAACGTCGACAAAAGTAAATTCAATTTTTGAGAAATAAATAAATTACCGACGTTTTTTTAGCATCGGCAAAAATGGATAAAAGAAAAAATTTAAATTGAGAAAAGAATGATTTTACCAACGTTAGAAAGCGTCGGAAAAGGTAAAATAAAAAAAATTGAGATTAATTTCCCGAGGTTTTTTTAACGTCGGGAAAATGGAATTTTACAATTCAGTGTAATTTCTTTGCCAATGTTTTAAAACATCGGTAAAGACTTTGAAATTTAGAAAATGGAAAAAATTATTTACCCACGTGTTTTTATGATGGAAAATTTGAATTTTACAATTTTTTTTATTTTTTTGCCGTCTTTTTAAAAACGCTTGTAAATGGGAATTTAAAATTTAGAAAATAATTAAAATTATTTACCGACGATAAATAATCATCGTTCAAAGTGAAATTTAAATTAAAATTAAATAAAAAAGTCATAAAAAATTTTAAATTAAAATTAAAATTATTTACCTAAGTTAAAAAATGTCAGTAAATGATATTTTGAAATTTAAGAAATACAAAAAATTCTTTTCCGACATTAAAAAATCATCAGGAAAAGTTCAATTAAAATTAAAATTAAATAAAATGACTTTTACTGACGTTATATAATGTCAGTAAATGTCCATTTTGTCGTTGGTAAATATTATTTTCGCCGACGAAGTTTTTTTGCATCGTTAAGAATTTTTGCTAACCTTTTTTTGGTGACGTTCTGTCGACGAAAATATTTTCGTTAGGAAAAGTATTTACCGACGTTTTGTAGGATTTTGGTGATGAAAGTTTTCGTAGCTAAAATGTAAATTCTTTTAGTGTGTTCTGGGTCCAACTTCTCATTAATAATTCCGAATCCAAAAAACTGATTCCAAACCTGTTCCAAGTCAATCTTTTCATTAGCAAATGAAGATGTTGTTCTAAACAATACATTGACAATTTTTTTAGGATTGATATTAGTAATTTATTAGTTTGTTTTGATATTTTTTTAGTCAAGTTTGGAAATGAAGATGTTATTTTTGTTAACTTGGAGGTGAATGACAATCAAAATATGTAAACTAGTATTTGATCCTCTTAGATTCATTATTCTTATATAATTACCTATCCTTCATTTTCAATCTTAGAGAAATGGGTCATACCCTGTAATTGATCAAACAATTCATCAATTCTGGGCAGTGGATATTTGTTTTTGATTGTCACCTAATTCAACTAACGGTAATCAATACACATTATAAGGGTGCCATCCTTCTTCTTCACAAATAAGACTGGGACTCACCATGGTGATGTGTTAGGGCGAATGAACCCCTTATCCAATAAGTCCTGTAACTGTACTTTCAGTTCACGTAACTCTACTGGGGCCATTCTATACAGAGCCTTAGAGATAAGAGCAGTACCAGGTACTAACTCTATAGTAAAATCCACTTCCCTAATTGAAGGAATGCGAGGTACTTCATCCGGAAATACATTAGGAAACTCATAAACCACAGGTATTTCTTCTAGCTTCTTAGGTGCTTTCTTATCCACGATGAAGGCAATATATCTCTCACAACCACTATGAATTAGTCTTTCTGCTCGAAGTGCTGAAATTAATCTAGTGTTCGAGCTCTTCTTGTCACCTTGGAACATAGCGCTTGGGCCATCTTCACTCACCTTTACGGTGACAGTCTTACGAAAATAGTCTAGACAGGCCATGTACTTGGTCAACCAATCCATGCCTAGGATTACATCGAAATCGTGCGTGGGTAACACGATGAGTTCTGCTGGGAGAAGAACCTCTCCAATGAGAACTCGACAATCAGGGTAATAGTCGTCACAAGTTACCCTCTTACCAATCGGAGTGATAACACGCAACACATACGGCAACTGTGCTGGCGATTCCCGTATCCTACTAGAGAATCGAGGTGAGATGAAGGAGTGTGAAGATCCTGAATCAAACAACACTTTAGCTTCAATACCACAAACAGAAACCTTACCTACAACCACATGCTTCGTCGCTTCTGCTTCTTCTCGTGTCAATGCATAAGTGCAGCCTTGCCTTTGGGGTCGGTGTTACTGTCCTTCTCTCGGTTGTCCCTGACCTTGCCATGTTTGCCCTTGGCCTTGCCTCACTTGCTGTTGCTGGCGGTTAGGTACAGGAGGTGTCGCCTTAAAAGGCTACTGATACTGCTGTTGCTGCGAGGCTTGACTAGATTCCTTCCTTCTCGGGCACTCGGACAAGCGATGGTCCATGTAGCCACAGCCAAAACAGGCTCCCATGGACCTCCAACATTTACTAGTCTCGTGACCCTTCCCGCACACACCGCAGACTAGTCGTGATGGCCTGCTGCAACTCCCTTCTATTTCTTGGAATACTGCTGATCTTTCCCAGAAGGTGGAACACTCTTCTTAGACTCCCCCAAGAATAGGCTCTTCTCAATTTCTTCCGCTGCATAGGCCCTGGCTACTGCATCATCATATTGAACTGGACGTTAAAAGGCAGTGTCATGTCCCTTGATAGCAGGCTTTAACCCTTCCAGAAATCTTTCCACTCTCTTTTCCTCAGTGTCAATTAGGTCTAGAGCAAACCGAGAGAGCTGGCTGAATACATGCACGTATTCTACAATGGTCATGAAGTTCTACTGCAGGGAGAGGAACTCAATCTTCTTCTTGCGAGTCACGTGGTCGGGAATGAACTTCTTCCTAAATTGCCTCTTAAAGGCTTCCCAAACAGTAGCATCCAGCATGGCCCTCATGTGGTCCCGGATACTCTTCCACCATATATCCGTGATATCCCTGAACATGGATGCCGTGAGGACCACTTGCTGCCTTGGTGTGCAAGTTAATGTATTGAAGATGTTCTCAGTGTGGACAAGCCATTCATCTGCTTGTAACGGATCCTCGTGTCCGGTAAACTCCTTGGCTCCCCTCTTTCGGAACTTTTCATACAGGAAATTAGGATCTTCAGGTAGATCTTACTTGTTCAATAGAGCGGCTAACTGCAATTGCATCGCAACTTGGTTGGCATTACTAGCAGCTAGTTGATGCATCATCATCATGAACCGTTCCTCCGTGTTGTATGTGGGACAAGGAGGAGGTTGCGGTGAAGGGTCCGCACCTTCCAACTCAACATTATTGCAGTCATTATCACTTGAGCTGTTGTTCGTGCCAGATCCAGATGCCATAGCTCTGCAATCACAATGGTGATTAATCATATATATCTATATATATACATACATACATACTACAGTCATACCATAGGTTATCATTATAATAGAAATCCACCCAAATGGACCTATCGGAACCTCACCACGCTTTCTAACGTTGCTAAGTCTTTTAAGTGACTTCTCGGTGCGGCTCTAATACCATTATTTACATATGTCACGCCCCGATCCCGAGAAATTAGGGATTGAGTGGGCCCCCAGGGCGTGGATATGTAATCCCGTAGAAACCCGTGCCCTGAAGAATTATGCACGAATTCCTACAAGGGAGATTCCACAGTCACGTGTGAGGTAAATCAACACACGTAAGAATGCAAGTCATCATAACTTGCGAAATACTCAGTAATAATCAAGAGCACGTTAAGTTCATAGTCTATTAACTTTCATAAATAAACATATATACGTATAATAGTGTTAGAGTCTTCAATTACATTCCCCAGAATACTACTTAAAGGTGTGGTACAAAGGTCCAAGCATGACAGTGATATCTCCAAAATCAACATGCTCCATAGGATGGCTAGTAGAACACGTCGCCATCCTTCCACTCGTCTACACCCTAAGGTACTGTTGGGGTATCCTCCGGGGGCGCGTCAGTACCCGGGTTGGGGCAGGATTCTGTACCTGCACTACCAAGGGTAACACTGTTAACACGACGGTTAAGCAAGTACTAAGGCATAAGAAACTAATACAACATAATATACCAATAAGAATAATCACTGAACATATAATGCATGAGTGAGGAATTGCAATTTAAATGTCATACATACTGTTTGGCAACCACGATGCTCTATTTTCCCAAAAAGGGAGCATACATATAACGTATGGGTCGCTAGGGGATCAAGCTAGCTTTCCGAGGAGCGTCGACAACTCCTCCGTAAACCTACTGCAGTGGGGACATACATATACCCAAAAGGGCAAAAGTTAGGTGGTGCCGACTCGGATTCAATCATAACGTGCATAAGGGATAGTCAATTATGAAAGCAAGCGAATAATTATCAAAACAAATGCATATGGGCTACAAGGCCCGGACCCGGCTATACCCTTGGCTAGCAAGCATACACTCGGTAGAAGCTCTGGCTTGTCAGACATGCACTCATTAGAAGCTCAGGTCTGAATTGCCTTGGGTTTGCTATAGAAAGTGAATCCGATAACAAATCATGATGATGGTAATATATCATAGCAATATGGATGCATTAGGCTTGAGTGAGTACCTAGAGATCACTACTCACCCTCTATAAAAGCCACCCATGATCCCCAATGAACATTCGACCCGATGTACTCATAAGATGTCCGGTGTCGTTGTGTTACCGCGTCTTGGTATCACCTTATGTGCATACGGAACACCCCCTTTTTATGCCAACATCCATGACTTGCCATTGGGAGACCATCCGGGTATCATTCATTTTCTCCAACATGTACTTACCATTGGGCCAGTGTAGTGGTATAGAAGGTGTCAATACTAAGGCCCTACAAAGTCATTGAATGCCCTTACCCCTATGTTTACTGGGTTCTTACGGCTTAGCTATGTACAAGGCTACGGCTTAACCGAGTGGGTCAAATTCCTTCCGGATTTTCAGGCGCATTTACGGCCCAACCGTATGTTGGCCTACGGCTTAGCCGTGCTAAGCCTACGGCTAGGTTATGGCGAGGTTACGGCTCAACCGTAATGTATTCCACGGTGCAGCCGTGGGTAAGCCGTAAAAGGAACTAGGTTTCATGAGCTCTCTGGAAAGCTCGCCGTAGGAAGACCTACAGCTTGGGGTACGGGCTGACCACGGCTTAGCCGTAGTACATTTCACGGTGCAGCCGTGGGTGAGCCGTAGTTCAAAATCGGGTTTTGTTGCTCTCTGGACTTTGAGCCGTAAACTCTCACGGCTTAGCCGTAGCTTCACCATAAGCTTCAGAAACGTGAATTTGGTTCTGTAGCTCAGTCCAGTTCGGGAGTCATTCAGAACTTAACTTAGGGAAGGTGTTCATGACTTAGTTGAATTGTCCCTAACGTTTTTCAACACTCACACCCCCTCCTATTCCATTTTGATCATCCTAACTCAGCCCAGTCTCATTTATGCTTTGTTAAAACAAGAAACAATGATTGAACTGAAGTGTGTAAGAAACTAACTCAATAATCCAGGACCTAATCATATATGCAGCAGACATGACTCTAGTACTTGCCTTTTCACCATTCCCTAGTTCTCCTTGTCGTGTGGGTAAAGAAAACTCCAAATCAAAATGGGTTCTCTACAATAGAACATGCAATGAGGAAAATGGGGTTTAGATTCACATGCATGTCAAGTAATGGAATCTGTATGACCCTATAAACCCAAGAGAATGAAATAGGAACCCATTCTTCACCTTATATTGCTGTAGCTTGGAGGGAAGAACACTCTATACAAAAGTATAAAGGAAAGGGAGAACAAGGAAGGAGAAGGTGGGTGGAGACCATTCTCTGCGCATGCACACTCCCAAAATCCCCGCAGCACTTCGATTGCAAGGAGAAGAGGAGAAGAAACCCAGAAGAAAGGAGAGTTCCAACAGTTGAACGAGAGAAGAAGGAGAAGGTACGTTGAGTTTCCTTTTTAAACATAACCTTTCCTAAAATTACAAGCAAGTCCACCCTTTTTCTAGGAATTTCAGTTTAGGCCAAATGCACCTCAATTGGACCAAGATAAGTCCGGATCAAGTCGGAACCAACACGAAAGATGATCCACGCGAAAGATTACACGAAAGGAAATGGACGGGGGGTGTAAGAGATGCAAGGACAATTTACAAAAAGACCCTTAACTACTGAAGTGACGTCCAAACCCTGCCCGACTCCCTATTCAAGACCATAACCCTATAGTTTTGAATTAAATTAGCCTTAACAATATTTAATCAATATAAAACGAGCTTAATTAATATAATTAAGATTAGTGGGGCTCGGGACCTTATAGTTTTTTATTTTATTTTTAATTTAAATTAAATTTTCAAATGACCAATTTCAAAGTAGTTTCCACTTTAACTCAAGATAATAGAGGTACATAAGAAAAAATTTTAATTTTAAAGATCCTATTAGAAAGATGTTACTTTGAAAGATTATATTGAGAGGTAAAAAAGGTGGGGCTTTTGTAGGCATTAGAGAGATGGAGCCATTCTTTTTTCCCTTTTTTTTTTTTGTTGTTTTGGGGGGGGGGGATATGTTTTAGCTCTTTTTTTGTAACAGAAGAGGAGAGAGAGGAGGGAGGAGAGATTTGGGTGAGATGTTTTAGGGGTTTTTTTTTTTTTTTTTGCAACAGAGAATAAGAGTGCTTCTTTAGTTGACAGGGTAAAATGGAAGAAAAATATAGTAATTATCGCATAAAGAGTATCGGAGAGATTGAAGTGGCTTCCCAATTGGCCATCCACGCCGCAATATTCTATTCTCCATCCACGTGATACACACGATATTATGTTGCAGCGTCGATGTACAGAAGACCTCGCCTTATATAATAAATATTGAAAGGGACAACGTTTAACCTCATGTATCATGTGGAGAGAGAGTCTAGCAATGACAGGCTTGGAATAAGTGAGGGCCTCTTGGGCTTTCAGCTTTATATATTTCTCCTGGTATGTTTGCAGCCTTCCCATCAAAAACAAAATGGCACTGCAATTGCTTACTCCATCTTTTTCTTTTCACCCATCACCCAGTCCACAGAGACTCATGGGTGTGAGACACACGCACCAGACTATTCGATACGCAGCCAGCGGTCTAACCTATGCAAATTTAGTTCCCCGAAGATCTGGCAATTACAAGCCTAGCATGTGGGATTTTGATTTTGTAGAGTGCTTAGCAAGTGGTTACAAGGTGAGATTATCAAAATTTAGGGTCATTTGCCTACCAGGAATTTTGTATGTGTGCATTTTAAGGCTGCTTTTATCAATAGAGTATATGCCGGCTATAACTTGGCTGGTCAAGAACAAGAGTATGAATACGGTGCCTGGGTTTGAATTTCTATTGTATAGAGCGAGTGAGAGATAGTATAAATGAGGTGAGAGCATAGGATGTGCCACTTCTGAAGAGAAAGTGAAGCCTTTTTTACCCGAAGTGTTTTCTTTTCTTTTTTTTTTTATTGAAAGATTCATTTCAAAATAATTATATTTTTCAGAAGATATTTTTACTCACAAAGCCACACACACTGTCTCTCTAGCATTCCAAGCAGGCAACCCAAGCTTTTTTGAGCCCTTAAAAAGGACAACAAATATTAGAGAGACTTCACTCCTTTTTAAAGAAGACAATTCATAGGGAGCCCTTCCCCCTGCAGTTGGTTATTTTAGAAACAGGTACATTTTCTCCTATTAATTTAATATTTTTTATGGACCCTGGGCCATGGGTTTCTCCAAGTTTAGGATTCCTAATTTAACTTAAACTTTGTCAACGAGCCACTCAAGTCTTAAAACTATAACTAGCAACAGAATCCCGGACCCAGCACTGGCCAAAATAAAAATATAGTAAAATCTAACAACTTTTTGAACTACTTTTAAGATAAAATAAATCTAAAATAAATAAATTTATTATCTATGAATATTGAAATCTAGTCTATGTATGAAAATAAAAATAAAATGAAGTAAACTTAACATGCCATGATGATGACCCGTTGGATAAGGCATTGATCATGATGACCATCACGCTTGCGGGACAAAATTCTCCTGAGAACCTACTACCTTCAAAAACCAGGGATGGAGTCGCGGAGCCATGAAGAGAGTCCTGGAGGAGCAATTGCTCTTTTTAAACATCTATCTTTCCTCATTATAAAGAGAAGGAAATCCTAAATTTTTTGTGGGCATTTTGGTCTCATAAGCTTTTCTGTCCCACCTCAACTTTTTTAATTTTTTGTTTACCCGTGATGAACTTTTGTTTTTCCTCTAGTCATGAAGAGTAGTAGTTCAAATACATTAGGGCAATTTAGCCGTTTGCATTTTGTCTAAAAGACAACTCATCACTTACTTCCTTACTTTCTTCTCCCTTTATGCAACAAGAGACACATGGTGTATTTGTGACTCCCTTCTTTTTTTTTTTTTTCCTCTTTCTTTCTATGTATTCACCCTTTATTAAGCCTGGAATCAATATCCTCTCAAATACTCACAACCAACATATTTTGAATACTATTAAAGTTGTGATCTTATTGAGTTTTTAAAATTTATTCAAATTTAAGTTAAATTGGATTTAACCAATTTAGTAAGTTGGAAATTTTGTGCGACAATAACAAAAGATTTGAGCTTTAAATGACTAATGAGCCAAAGAATAAAAATCTTTTGTAAATATCATCAACTTCATCTTATGGTTTTCAAGAGTCCAAATTGTATTTCTTTAACCACATCATGTGCTCACAAGTAAATATCTTAAAATCATGCAATTTTCAATTCTACTCAACTTCTTGACCCATTGTTAGATGTTGATAGGTGTGGAGGATAATACAAATTTATCATTTTTTGGATTTTGGGTGATTGAATCACATGTTTATGGGTAAAACTAGGTTGAAATTAAGATTCTATGTTACTATGTTCATTTTTTTTATTTTTTCTCAATTTTTTTGAACACACACCACCACCCCCACCCCCCCCCCCCCCCCCCCACCTCAAAAAAAACCCACCACAAAAAAAAAAAAGAAAAATTTTTGGGTCTGTCACTGTAAAAAAAACCATAAATATATAAAAATATAATATAATATATTGAGTAAAATAAGACCTTACATCCTCCTTTCTAAAGGGAGTCAAATATAATTAAGAAAGATAGAGGATTCTGCAAATTAAAGAAAATTAATCATTTATATATATTTTTCAAAAAGATAGTGGGTATGGAGTAGTGGCAATGAGATTGCCTACGTCTAGAATTCAAAATCTCCAAGTATGGAATAAAAAAATATGAATACTCTGAGTTTTGTTTAAAAAAAGAAAAGATATGAACTAAAAGAACACAAATTGAAACGTGCCATTTATCCAAATGAAATGTCCAAAGAAGAAAAGGAAATCACGAAAAATATCATTTACTAAAATGATGTAGCAACAACCTTTTCCTTAAAGCTGCTAGAGTGCCTAAAATTGAAAATAAACTTGATTCATCTAAAGCAATCCAATCAAAAAGAAAAAAGAAAGAATTAAGATTAATAGATGAGGAATGTTAGCATGCATCATTCCTTCAGAAGGACAATGAAAACATTCAAACATCTCTCTTGTAAATTGTAATCTGTCTTTGCAAATTTTAATTAAATGTTAAACTAATGTGAGCTACATATCTTCAATCGTAGCCATTCGGGGTGGAGTACCTATTGGAGAAAGAGTAAATTTCATATACTTTTTTGAATTATTTCAATCATGCTATTACAATTTTAGTGTTGAATAGATCTGAAAGTTTTGGGGTCCCAAATTTCTAGATTATAAGTCAAAAAATATGCGGCAAAATAAATAAAACAAACAATCAACCATAGAAAAAGAAAACGCGCAGATTTTTAACATGGAAACCCCTAACAGGATAAACCACATACCCTTCCAAACTAGCAAAGCCAAATACTAATTTCGAACAGTTACAATATATACTCATAACCCTTTCCAACCAGTCCCTTGACCTAAGGATGTAGTTCTTCTTGACAAGTCCTCGCCACAGCAGTCATTCGTCGTGCACTGCTCTCTGCACTTGACCCAATCACCTTGAATCAATAAGATAAACAATTTTCTACTAAGAAGTAGAAGCAACAAACTCTAGAACTCAAAACTTGAGGGCAAACTATCCAGTGGAAGCTCTAGAGAAAAGAAGGAATCTACAATATAAAATCTCAACTCAAATTATGAAGATGAATGTTTTAGGGTTGAGAGAGGAACTATTTTTATAACCCACAATTTGTGCCTCACAAGAATTCTCCAAGTAGAATAAGAACTTCCAAGGCAAAGAATACTCTTAGTGGAATAAGAGCTACCAGTTCTAGCACAAACATAAAACAAACCCCAAACAGGAAGTTTTGTTGAACTCATAAATTAGCCAACTACAAAAAAAACCTACAATGATCCTCTAGTACTCATCATTTCAGGCTGCATCACTCTGGCTGCACATTGTCCCTTGGGGCATTAGGAAGTTGGCAAGATAACTATAGAAAGCCTCCAGTTCTTATAACTGAAATGGTGATACGGATGATTAAACTTCTTGACTCTTCATCTCAAATTTTTATGATAGACATTTTTGATTTGGGATCATGGGTATAGGAATGGATGACACAAATGGGCCTTTTATGAACTTAAAAAACGTATTACAGAATGTTAAGAGGATCAACTACCACAGGGACTACTAATCAAATCTATCTCCTTCAATTAGGTACTAATGTTACTTCAGTTTCTTGTGGACCATTGTTTTGAAAGTGCATTGGTGGTTGAACCATCCAGAACTAGTTCAACCGCTTGTATCACTGCGATAATTGTCGTCATCATCATCATCAACGCCAAGCTACATAAATTATATTTTTCCATTCCAACCTATCTTAAACTAGATCCTTAGATAAGTTAAATTTCTTCTTAATTTTAAAATCTTATTATCTCAGAATTCATATTTAGGTTGTAACTAAAGTTTACATTGGCTGTCTATCTACCTAATACAACCCTCCTCCTTTATCCAAGCTTGGGACCCCCAATACAAAAAAATAACTGAGTTTTCTAACCCCGATAATGGAGACAGTCAAAAAAGATGAGAATTTTGTCTAGAAAAATAAGAGTGAGGAAGATTTTACGCATGGGTTACTGACTTAACTGTTGTTTCAATGGGTCTGAGTTGATGGACTGATAAGGGCACTAGTTTAAAACCTCTATTTGACTCACCCTAATTTACTCAGCTCAGTAAGTCATTTAGTTGAGTCATTGCACATGGTCAGACTCGCCAAGTTACTTGTCTCATTGGCCTACGAGCCAAGTTGAGTTTCTGAAGTCTTAACTATGGTATGGGCCACACCAATAGCATCCACAAAATTGAGATGTTGTTCCATGTCATTATAGACTTCTAACAGTTCCATATCCGGAATTTAGAAATGACCCATTCTCCCCACCAATATGGTGCCGATGGCAGCTACGTTACCTAAAGGTCCTAAACTGCGTCCGTCCCCTTCCTATATAGGAGCACATCTCCATATCTCGTTGGGTTGATCATGTTTAAAAAACATTACTATTTGTTTCGTATATTATTTTCTAGCAGTGCATATCGTTCATCAAAGTGTAATTTGGGCCAGTGCTGAACTATCAAAAGCTATATGAATGAGTTTGATCAAAGAAAAGTGAGACCCAACGCTTGAATCAGGTCTTAGAAGAGTGTAAAGATGGTCTTGGCTTGGGCCAGTCCAAGCCTGCCCTGGGCCCAGCTATCGTTGGTGTTGATTTGGGGTGTGATTTGAGGCCCATAAACTGTACCCAAGCTTAATTTTGAGTCTGATAGTTAACGAGCCAGGCTTTTGCCAAAGTATGGAAAAAGACACAGCCCATTAGTCCAGCTCTCTGTTTGGCACAAATCAGATGATTTTTTTTTTTTAATGCTCAATCTAAATCATCTGAGTGGCTTAACCAGTTACTATTTGGGTACAAATGCACCCTAAATCATTGTTCTGCATTAGGCTTATATCCTCAACGATAGAATTGTCCAAGGGATCGCAACAGTCCTTAAAAGATGGGTGTTCATTCTTTTGGACGATCCAAGGTATAGGAAATGCATCCTTCACATCTTGATGGCGAGGAAGAAGAAATCAACGGACCACAATTGTGTCGTATATCATTAGGAAACCAAACTGCAAGTACATCGATGGATCTTATTCAAAACCATCCCTTAGAAAGCTTCAAAGACTCACACAGTTCGTTTGATGTTTCCCAGAAGATACCTTTCAAAAAAAAAAGTAAGCCATTTGAAATATATATATATATATATATATGCCTTTCAAAAAAAATACATTTAAAAAATAAACCTTAAAAAAGCCTTTCAAAAAATATAAAGGAAAATTTCAAAATAGAACTCAAGTTTAACCTAGATTTTAAAAGTGACAAAAAAGACTTATATTTCAAATCAAGACTGAAGTTTTCCATTTTCATTTCAAATCCGGACAACTGGTAAGAAATTGAATTTTCCAACGAGTTCTTTTTCCATTTTCTTCAAAATGCCAAAAATGCCTCTTTTCCTCACCTCTTCGTGATCTTTGTCTCCTCATCGATCATCTCCAGATGGGGTTTTTTGCCTTCAGTTTGTCACCCCACAGAATCTCTTTATAGCGGCGCATGTCGTCTACACTCTACACCATGGTGCTCAAGAACACCGGCGCCACCCTCAGCATTACTGCCCGAAATGCCCATCCCAAATTCGACTCGAAACTCGCCAAGACCGACTCTGCCGATTGGGTAACTACTACTTAGTTTCCAATTACTTCTTCTATCTCTCTCATTCTAATATTGTTGAAGTTTGCTTGTTTGTTTCTAGTTGAATGAGGAAGACCCACTTATCTTTCCTTGTCACCTGTCACCACGACACAGACACACACGCACAGAGAGAGAGAGAGAGAGAGAGAGAGAGAGAGAGGAGAGAGAGAGAGAGAGAGAGAGAGAGAGAGAGAGAGAGGACTAAGAGTTTTGATCGACGGTTCATGTGGAGACGACTAAGAGTTTTGATCGACGGTTCACGTGGACCAGTACCTCTGTTCGATAGGGGCTAGTCCATTTCAAAGAAAACCATGTTCCAATTCTCATTTATTGTTATGGAATCCTGTTATTGATGTTGTGAAATGGTCACTTTCCGGGAGTCACCAGATTATTTGCAGGGGCTGATAAGAAAGAGGAGAAGCCCAACAGACAATCCATCATGGAAGAAGAGGAGGTTGAGCAGGAAGATGATGTTGTCAAACCCAAGCCCGAGCTGATTACCCTCACCTCCCTACAGTATTCTGGTGTCGTGGATGGAGATTGTCGAAGTTGGAAGCTAGACGATGTTGAGAGGAAGAGGAAACAATAAAAAGGGCATTTTAGTTATTTTGAAAAAATAGAAGAAGTACTTGCTGAAAAATTCTATTTCTCACTGGTTGTCCTTATTTTAAATAAAAATGGAAAACTTTAGTCCTTATTTCAAATGTGAAAATTTTTTTTATCCTTTTTTGAAATCTAGGTAAAACTTGCACCCTATTTTGAAATTTTTTCAAAAATATACCTTTCAATCAAAAAAAGATCAAAGAGTGGCAAGATGTATTGGGCAAATACCTTTATAAAGAGTTTCCGGTAGTTCTTAGGTTTCCAAGGGTAACTCGGCGTAATTTTTGGATATCTCATTGAAAAAGAGTGGCAAGACGTAGTGGGCTAGTTTCTATATCTCATTGAAAATGAATGGCCAGGACAGACAGAAAAGACGATAGTAATTTTTGTCATCTCTTGCTGTATCGAACGGAAAAACGAAAGGTCACACCAGGTAGCAGTGCCAAGACAACGCTCTTCGACCTTCTTCTTCCTTTCATAGAAAAATGCAAAAGCAAGAAGAAAACAGGACAAAATAAGAAGATGAGAGCTACGTAGATATGAGATATCTCATCTTCTTATCTACATAGATATCTCATATCTACGTAGCTCTCATCTTCTTATTTCGTCTTGTTTTCTTTCTGCTTCTGCATTTTTCTGTGAAAGGAAGAAGAAGGTGGAAGAGTGCTGTCTCAACACCGCTACCTGGTGTGACCCTTCGTTTTTCCGTTCGATACAGCAAGAGATGACAAAAATTACTTTCGTCTTTTCTATCTGTCCTGGCCATTCATTTTCAATGACATAGAAGCTAGAGTCTCTGAACGTGAGAAAAGACAAGAGGGAAGTAACCACTGCATAAAAATATCAACCTAGTAGCGTACACCACTTTGTCTCATGTGTTTTGCAATTCAGACCATTACAAATGTTAAAAGAGACAGTAAGTTTAACCTCATTTGTCATGGAGAGAGAGAGAGATCTAGAAGCTGACTAGGTAAGCTTCCATCGGAGGAGTGAAGGAAGGCCTCTTGGGCTTTCATCTTTATATATTTGTCTTGGTATGTTCGCAACCTTGGCATCACAAACAAAATAGTACTGTTGCAATTGCTCACTCCATCTTTTTCTTTCCCCCCATCCCCCAGTCCACAGAGACTCACAGCTCTGAGATACAGGCACCAGACATTTCGATGCGCAGCCAGCACTCTACCAGTCTACCCTACTCAAATTTAGTTCCCCGACGATCTGGCAATTACAAGCCTAGCACGTGGGACTTCGATTTTGTAGAGTCCTTGAGAAGTGATTACAAGGTGAGATTATCAAAATTTAAGGCTCATTTGCCTACTTAGTACTTTGTGCTGAGTTCATTTTAAGGCGGCTTTTATCAATAGAGGTTAAACTAGCTGTGGCGCAGCTGGTCAAGGACTACGAGTGTGCCAGAGTTTGAATTTCCAACGCAGAGAGTGTGTAAATGAGGTAAGAGCATAGGATGCGAGTCATGCGACACTTAAAAAAGGAGGAAGTGAAGCCTATTTCTTTTCTAGAGGCGTTTTTCTTTTTTTTTTTTTTTCTCTCTCTTTTTTGAAATATTTATACTTTTCCTAAAATTTTGGTACATACAAATTAAGCCCCGCACTCACTACACTGACTTTCTTGCATGCAAGCATGAGCTTTTTTGACATTCTCATTTAATAGGTATATTTAGATATATGATGTAGTGAAGTGAATTGGGGTAAAGCCTCATATCAAAAGAGAATAAAATGTAATAGGATCAAATCATAATATAATGAGTTTTGTTGTTAGTACTTAGAAGGAATTTTTTTGATTTTTTGTGTTCAAAATAGATATTTTTTATCAGTTAGTAGGAAAAAAAAGTAGTTTTTTTATTTCTTAATATAAAAAAGTTAAAATGAGGTATTTTGATTTGACTCTTTTTTATTTATTGTGTCTTGAAATAACACCTTACTTCAACTTACCAGTGAAGTGAATTTTTCAGACATAAGAGTAGAGATTGTTTTAAACATAACTAAAGTCTTAAAAAGGGATAATAATTAAAGAGAATTCAATCCTTTTAAACAAGAGAATCCACTGGGAGCCATTCCCTTGCAGTGGGTTATTGAAGAGGGTAAACACTTGAGGGGTCAAGGGTGAGTAAATTCGGCCATGATGCCCAGGCTTGGCATGGCCCAGCACGAAAAAACTAATGCCATGAGTCATCATGGCACATTGACTGTGCTAGGCTAGAGGCACCTGGGGTATGGCATGGCACGACACGGCCTAGCCTTTTGGACGTGCCGTGTTGGGCCAAGGTGCCTGGGCGGCAACACGGCACAGCTCAATATGTTATTTGTATCAAAAATTTGATGAGCTTTTATGCAAATAAAAATTTTAAAATTAGAATGATTAAATTTTATTTTTTATTTATAAATTATCATCAATGTTTTGTGCATTTGTTTTAATAATTTCAACTTCATTTCAAGTTGAGAACCCTAAAAGTCCATAAAGTCTATTTCAATTTATAAAAGAAAATTAAAAAAATAGAAAGGGAATATGGGCTGGCTTGTGCCGGAATGGCCCAGCACAACGTGACCTAAGCCATGCCCTGGGCCATGCTGGGTCAACCCCAATTGACTTGGGCAGGACATGGCACAGCCTGTGAATTTTCACAGGTCAGCACAACTAAGTGAGAGTAGAAAACACCATGCATTTTCTCCTATTAATTTAGTATATTATATGAACCGTGCATTGGTTTCTTCAAATCCAAATAGGATTAGAATTTCTTGTTTCTTTTTTTAATAGAACATAGGATTAGAATTTCTAGTTTAACTTAAACTTTGTCAACGAGCCACAAGCCTTAAAATTATGACTAAAAATAGAATCCTGTGCTTAGCACTAATCAAAAATAAAAACATATTTAAACTTAAAAATGTTTTTGAATATTTTAAGATAAAATAAATCTAAAACAAATAAGTTTATCATCTATGAACACTAAAATTTATTCTAGGTGTGATATTCGATTGACTGAAAAGTATTCGAATCCCAAAAGGAACACTTTTGCATATTTACGACAGCAATAAACCAAATTGAAAGAGAAAGAAAAATGAAATTAGGAAAATACTATTGCAAGATGTGGGCCGACTGAATCCTGCTGGCAATAAGTGGATTTGGATCTGTATCCACCTCTAATCCAAAAATACATGGGTGAAGCAAGACCCAACCCAGGCAACCCAACAAGCAAGCCCAGTGCGAATGGGTGGGACCAACCCGACCCGACCTGCACTGTCCAAGCCCACCTCGCAACGTACGATGTGGCCGACTAGTGCCTAGTAAGCAACATGATACGCACTAGAAAGGTTAACGCTATAAGCTAGGATGAAAATATTAATAAACGACATAAATGAAGTAAAAAATAACCGATGTGGGACAAAAGTTATTAAAGATGAGTAAAGGAAGAGGAAACTAATGCACTAAGGTGGGAAAACTGTTGGATATGGGTTGGTGCCATGGTAGTTTAGATGTTCTTGTAGGCCTGCCCTTTTCATGCTTTTTTTTTCCAAATCCTGGGGCTGTAAATCACAGTCCAACTGTCCAACATATTCAAAAGGCTAAATGTATAAATTTCAGCCTTTGGATGATCATAAATTTTTATATATTTTCAAAAAAAATAAATCCAAATACTTAGATCTACTTTTTGACTTTTGTGGGCTCCAAAAGCAACATACAGAACGTTTAATTTTTTGTTAGGCTAAACACAGCTTTCAGATTAAATTTCAACGCTTAGCTCCTAGTGAATTTTGAGAAATTTACGAAAATGGTAGAGCATTGATATCCTTCACTTACTGGGTTTGGACGTGTCCACACGGTCCGGGTACCCCCACTAAGATCCAAACCGCGGCAACTCTTTAAAATATACTAAAAAAAACCACTTTATCAAATTTCAGCCACTGTTGCTTCAGTGGTAACAAGATATTTGTGAAGAAACACTTGATCTTAGCTTCAGGAGCTTGTGCGCCCATTTTCAAGATCCAATGAGTTGATCCTCTTAGGAACACTGAAAAGGGCTATGGGGTTAAAAAAGAACTCTGATTTAAAAAAGAACTTCTAGTCTAACTTGAACTTTGTCAACGAGCCACAAGCCTTAAAATTATGGCTCACAATAGAATCATGTGCTTAGCACTAGTCAAAAATAAAATAGAGTTAAATTTAAGAATTTCTTTGAATATTTTAAGATAAAATAAATCTAAAACAAATAAGTTTATTATCTATGAATATTAAAATTTATTCTAGGTGTGATAATAAATATAAAGTGAAGTGATAATAAATATAAAGTGAAGTAAACTTACATAACATGATGAACCGTTCAACTATGGGAAGAAAATGCAATCTATTAGTCCTCAGAATTAAATGCATACCCCTTTGATCTCACCATAATTATGAGATCCAAACCATCCATCCATCCAATAAGTCCCACCATTTTCTACCAAAAAAGAAAAAAAGATCCCCACCATTTAAGGATCATGTGAGGGGAAAAAATTAAAATAATAAGCAATTATAAACAATATACTCTAGCACTACAGCCATGAAGTTTGTAATAAACATTAAGGAGATACAAAATGTCTAAACTAAAAATTTAAAAAACATAAAGCAATTGGAAGGTATGGATTAGGCACAAAATCCAATAGAAAAAATGTTAATAAAATCAATCGACATGAGGAAGAAAAACTAAAACCTCACTATTATGATTGAAATCGAACGAAACTTACCTATCGATTGGATGTCAACATTAAGAATCTTGAAATGGAGTGGAGTGCTTTTTTTTTTTTTGAATGGTAAAACGGAAAGGTTAGTCATGGTAAAAATAACTTAAAATTATATTGAGAGAGGGAGAGAGGTTAGACAGGTTAAATTAAATAGGCTCTTAGTTGTTACTTAATTTCTGTCTAATAAAGATTATATTTGCTTAGGAGATAATTTAGAAAATATCTATAACAAATAACCTTTAATTTTGAGGAACTTTAATTTGAAATTGGATAAGGACAATTAGAATAGGAAAATTAGGAGATAATTTAGAAAATAGTGTATATCCAAATCTATGAATTAATGATAGAAGATTGAGTCAAGAAAGGGTCATTTATCTTCGTTGATTCATAGGATATTTTTCTCATTTATTGGAGATTAAAAAGGATGAAGGAGATATTAGAAGGGTTGATTAGGTGAGAGATTTTAGGATAAACGTATTGTTATACTTCAACCAGTGGATAGGAAACATTTGTCATTGGGCCCACAATAACATGGATACGAAGGAAGCTGAACGAAAGAAGCACTCTTACAATGTTGACATGGCGCCTGGAGGTTTTCTTAGCTTGTTGACATGCCACCCTCTAGCGTTGGCTCCTTATTGCTCTACAATCTGGATGGAGTGGATAAGCCACAGTCCGTCTAGTCAAAGCCTAATCTGGATGGAGCAACAACCCTACGTGAATGGTGGGCTATCATCAATGATCAGAGTCAGCTTAAGACAATTTAAGGCGTAAAGCGACAATTCTAAATGAGACATTTTTTTTATTTTTAATATTATTATAATATCTTATTTAAAAATTATTTTTTTTCATTTTTTGCAATGCAATATTACTATTTAAGTTTTTATATTCAAATTTTGCTAGCATATCTTTTTTGAATTGATAGTATGGCTAATCTATTTAATTTTTTTTTTAAAATTGTTGATCTAAATTAGGATTTTATCAATTTTAATTTTGAAAAACTTCTTGTTATAAAAGCAATAGTTACAGGTATTGTCAATATTTTTCTAGTAAACATATTTAATATTTATAAACTATAACTCCTAATATTTACACTAACTATAATAAACATATAATATGAGCTTGTAATTAAATTTTTTTTAAAAGCATAAAACCATAGAAGCTAATTTAGAGATTAATTAGTGTTGGCTACAAATATTATAGTTGTGGATTACTTTTGAATTTGATGCAACTTCTTCAATATGAAAAAAAGAGATTATATCTGACGTTGTCTTCTAAAAATTTCAAGCAGCATAGATATAGAGGGAAAAATATGCAAACTCGAGGATTTTTAGAACAGAAAATGATTCTTGCTTCTTGTGATTTTTGGGCTTTTTTTCATTTAATGGCAACATTTTTTGAAACATGAAAAGATAACACTTGTTTTTTATGGAATATAAAAAGATTGTAGTTACTTTGATTACTTTTATAAGGCCTTAGAGGAACAAAATGATGATAATTGGTTTTTTTGAAATTTGAAAGGATTTGAGTTTCTACAATTATTTTTTGGAGGCCTTATTTTTTTGGATTGAAAAAAAAAAGATGGGATTTACATTTTTAGAGGCCTTATTTTTGGGGGGTCTAAAACAAAGACTTTTTTGGCCCAATGGTCGAACCACCCCTTTCAGTGATATACCGAACTATGATCGGTTCACTCACAGTCACAGTGGAGTAAAATCTCAAGGGATTCGAACCCGTTTCTTTAATATATATATATATATCTATTTATATTTATATATGTATATATAATGGTTGGATTTGTTTTGCAGAAAGAGAATCACGAAATGTACATCGAGAAGTTAAGGGATGACGTAAAGCGTTTGATGAAGGAAGTTGTTAATCCAATAGAGAAAATGGAGCTGGTAGACACTATCCAACGATTAGGATTGGGATATCTCTTCAACAAGGAGATTAATGAAGCGCTAAACACAATAGCAGCAAGCAAAGCGACAATCAAGGCAAAGAATGATCTCCATGCTGTAGCACTCCAATTTAGGCTTCTTAGACAACATGGGTATGAAGTCTCACCAGGTAAACATTCTCCTCTCACAATGGACCACTAGTTTGACCGATTTAGATGGGTAGGCTAAGGGCGCTAAAAGGTTGGGTTACACCTGGGCCCAAGTTAAATTTAATTGGGCTTAGATCAAGGCTTAGGTTGAACCCCAATAATGGACCTTGGTAATTAGCCCACATTAGATACGAGTATTATACTGTCAAAGCCTTTCTGCATGAAAAAGCGGCAGAAAAATCATCTGCCACACCAGAAAAAAAAAACAAAAAATTGTTGCCCAATCTAAGTTCGTCTGCGGCTGCAGGTTACCTTTTCTTTTGTAGTGCCATCATCATATTAATTGACTTCATCGAGTTTTATATCCTAAAGTCATGGTCAAATCACATATATTAGAAGTATTTTATATGTCTCTACCAAATTTGAAAAATAATAATCTTAAATTAAGTCCTACATTTACTTTGAAAGATGTAAAATCAAGCATGTCCCTGACGAGCAAGTGGCACGCATTATATAGAATATACTCTTCAATGAATTTTTGGTTATTTTCTTGTTGGATTTATGTCTTGTATTCCGGTTTAGCCGGATTGGTCCACTGGGTTAGCCAGTGATCGATTTAAGGTCAAGGGTGTTTGAGTAATTGTACAGGGGCTTTCTTGGTAGCCAAGAAAATGGAGATTATATATGTGTATAGTCTATAACTTTAGATTTTACAGTTGAAGAAAGGTGAAAGCTCTCTTGCCCGTGGTGTTCCCACACCACATAGGAGAGACGATGTGAGAGAGTGAGAGTCTCTGTATACTTTACTTATAATAATGAAGATGATCGTCATTATGTCGTGGATGTAGCCCTGTTTTGGTGAACCACATTAATCTCTGTGTCTCTTTCTATGTGTAGATGGTTCTTTGTTTATCTTGAATTCATGTATGTACAATGGGTGATGTCGAAATCACAACAAATGGTATTAGAGTAAGGCTAGGGTTTTCAAGGGCTTGAGGTTTGTGCGTGGAAGATCGACAAACCAGATTAGGCTAGATCCGGGTTTCTGCATATTCAAAACGAAGAACAGATCGACTGACCGATCTCTATTTGGGCCACACATCAGCAAAGATTAAAGAGGATTTGGGTTCTTGAGTGTGCTGGAGATCTTCCTCGGATAAGGGCTTTTTTGCTGCCGGATTTTTTTTTTAGGAAGAAGACCAAAGAAAAAGGGTGATATCATTGTTGTTTTTGCTCTCAATCGCTACCGTGACAATCGTCGTCACCTCGTCATCAAACGCCTCCTCCGCTGGTTTTGCACGCTTGCCGTTGCCGAACTCACCACATAATCACCATGCGTCATCGACAGAGAGGAAGCGCAGCCGAGGAGGGGAAGAGGCACCGCGTTCTGCCTTTGGTTACAGAACCGGAAAAAGGGGGAAGAAAACTATCTTTAGATCCCATTACGACTCCATGTCCAGTTCAGGTTTTGGGCAAGTTTTGACCTAACCTATAGAAGCAATGCCTAGGGCAGCAATGCAGTTGGTTCGGGTTGGGGTCAACCTGACCCGTTTACAGTAGGTCTAGCCCACTAGCACGGCGCTGACATCATCCAACGTCAGCGGAGGTATGGTCAAAGGCCAGATTTGACCGGATCAATAGCAGAAATTTATTTCTGCGATATTTTGATCATCCAACGTCCGATCGGAGATCCGTTTGCACCTACATACTCGTTTCGAGCAGATTTACGTGTTTATAGAAGAAGATTGGTTGTTTAACTATCAACGAGGTGTGTGATCAATTAGGATTGTAGAAGACTATTTCTACGATATTAAAGCCATCCGGAGGTTGATTTCAAATCCGTTTCTTCCAACCTGCCTGTTGTGGCGAGATTTACAGCTTAGTGTAGAAATCTTGAAAATAGAAGATTGTTGCTTGCCACTCGCCTAAATAGGAGAAATCTGAGTCTGCATACCTTGCCGGGGACGTCTTGTCTTGATTACAGAAGGAAGAGAGAGTTTTAGGCAGCACCAACTTTTCTTGTAAAGAAGATCTAAACAAATGTGGGTTTATATTAGAATCGGATCGACTCAACCTTGTTTTAATTGCAAACCTAATGGTAGGAGTCGCCGGCCTAATTGCAAAAGGTTTGCAGATTCAAACGAAATTGTTCGTTTGGGACTCACATGTTTTCCAAATCGCATGTGATATTGTTTATCTTGCCAAAGCCAACCCAATGAAGAAGCAGCAAGGAGGAGCTGATGCATGCTCATATCAGTAGTTCTCAAACATGTGTTTGATTGATCGAAGGCCAGGTCAAATAGAGTTTTTGACCGCTCGGAGTCAGAGGTTGTTCTGCAATTATGAAGTCATCTGGACTTGTATTCCCTATTTATTTTGCTTGTATGCTTGTGATGATTGGATTTTCATAGTGATGTTGAAGATGAGGCAAGATAGTGAGTGATTCAAATATCGATATCAATTAGATTCGTCCATGGATTCGAGCTTTAAGTTCGAGGTGGAGTTTGACGAGAAGATGAACTTTGCTCAAAGTTTATGTACTGGTTCAACATGTTAAAGTGTTGAAGGAAGAAAACTGCACCGTCGGTGCAGTGACGTACCATTCAGCAAGGTACATGAAGACATTGTTGGTTTTATCTCCTAGTGGCTCAAGTTGTACGGAATTCAATCTAAGGTTGAGATTGTTCGGTTTATGTCTTGTATTTCGGTTTAGCCAGATGGGTCCACAGGGTTAGCCAGTGGCCAATTTAAAGTTAAGGGTATTTTGGTAATTGTGCCGGGGCTTTCTTGGTGGCCAAGAAGGCGGATATTATATGTATGTATAGTCTATAACCCTAGATCTTGCAGTTGAAGAGAGGTGAGAGCTCTCTTGCCCATTGTGTTCCCACACTACGTAACAGAGACGATGTGAGTGAGTGAGAGTATTTGTATGCTTTACTTGTCATAGTGAAGATGATCGTCTCTGTACCATGGATGTAGCCCTATTTCGGTGAACCACGTAAATCTTTGTGTCTTTTCTTATGTGCGGTTGATTCTTTGTTGATCTTGGATTCATATATGTGCACAACGGGTAATATCGAAATCACAACATTTTTTTATTGGATTGATGGAATCATAGTCTAGGCCTTTTGATATACATTGCTCTATCATTCTTTAGTAACTCAAGCTTTTATTGTTTCTGGGGGTCTTGCGCTCGAATCACTGGGGACATATAATTGTTACCTAGTAGTTTGTGTTTCGAATGTTTTTTTTGGGCATTACACATCAATTGTGGATTCATGGCCTTTACAATACAAAATGACTCCATGAAAGCATTATAGAGCATCACATAATCTTAAAAATCCTAGTAATTCATTTGATGTTTTAATCTGATTACCTTTACCTTTTGAGAGTGACAGATGTTTTCCATGACTTCAAAGATGAGAATGGTGGCTTCAAAGAAAGCCTTTGCATGGACACCAAGGGAATGTTGAGCTTGTATGAAGCTTCACACCTTTCCTTTCAAGGGGAAGTAGTCGTGGATGAAGCCAGAGAGTTCACAAGCACACATCTCAAGGCTATCCAGGGGAACATAGACCCAATTCTTTTAAAGAAAGGAAAGCATTCTTTAAAGATCCCATTGCACTGGAGAATGTTAAGGCTGATCACGCTTAAAAATAAGCGTGGAAATGAATTACGGAATCAAGGTCCGACATTCATGCACTTCAAGCGTTAAGAAGAATGGGAAATAATTACAGTTCATCATTAATTTCCCTTTTGTTTACATGGGTTTAAGTGCCCTGACTGCGGGGATGCAAGTTGTTTACATGCATTTTGAAAATTTACAACCCCTCCCTCAAGTCTTAGATGTGATCTCAATTTGTAAAATACAAAAAAATGTACATAAGGTGGAAAAAAATGTGAAAAAGAGGAAAAAAAAATGGGGGTGACCGTGACCCGCGGTCACTGGGGCCTTCCAGTGACTGTGACTCACCCACGGTCACTGGAACCTGCCAGTGACCATGGGTCACGGTCACTGGCAGACAATGGCCGTGAAGCCACTGTTTGCCTCTGTTTTTTGTGCTGTTTGCGTTGGTTCTTTCTTAGAACTTCTTTCAAGTGTTGGAACTCCATTTTCATGACTTTGGAGTGGTGGACAACCATCAAGAAGATCACATTTAACCATGGAATAAATCGAAACCGCTGTAACTCATCATTCGTGCTTACGGACTGCGTTTTTATTTCAAGTCCAAAATGGGCAAATTTGAAGCCGGAGTTGTGTCATTTTGAACCTATCATTGTCAAAGAACAAAATGAGGCCTAGAGAGACTTCTTTCACAACTCTTGCGATGGCTAAGAGGCCCTACGAATAAGAGAAACAGAAGTGACAATGTCATCCTCTCAGAAATTGCTGACGTATGAACATAGCATGAACTTTGGCCATTCCACTTCCTTCTCTTCTTCTGAATTTTCGTCCTCACCTTCAAAATTGAGAAAAGAAGGTGGGAATGGTCGTGGAAGTGCTGCTGGAGTTTGCCTCTTTGTCGCTTTAAGTGCTTCTTTCTTTGATTTCTTCTCTTTTCTTCTTTGTGTATGTGTTCCCCCCTTTTTTTCTTCAAAATTTGAAGCTTTTATAGACTCCCAATCAGTTTTGTGCAGTTTTGGGGAGTTAATAGCAGTTGTGGGGAGTTGGATTTTGAAGAGGAGTAGAGGGAAACTGCCCAAAATCGTGGGAAACATCTTTTGAAGGTCCGTGACCGCAGGCTGGGTCACGGACGAGGCCCAATTTCGGGTTTTCACGTATGTAGCCCATTCTCATCTGTTTTGGGCTCAAACGAAGTTGGATTGCCACGAAACTTGGAGGATGCTTCTTGACACTATTTTATGAATGTCATAAAAATTTCAGCCCGTTTTGACTTCAGGAAGTTGGTCAACTTTTTCATTAATTGGGCCCCAGTCACGGACAAGGCCCACTTTTGGAACATTGCATATGTGGTCTATTTTCTATTGTTTGAGGCCCGATGATGTCCAATCATCACAAAACTTGGAGAGATGTTGCTTGACACCATTTTAAGTGTTTCACAAAAGTTTTAGCTCTGTTTGACCACCTGAACTTGGTCAACTCCTTTTGTTTGTGGGCCCTGGTCACTCCCAAGGCCCATTCTTGAACTTTTGCATATGTGGCTTGTTTCCGCCTGTTCGGGGTCCAAACGACATCCAATTGCCACGAAACTTGGAGGAACACTTCTTGACACTATTTTGAGTGTGTCACAGAAGTTTCAGCTTTGTTTGACTATCTGAACTTGGTCAACTCTCCAGTTGACTTTTTTTATGATAGTGGGCCCTTGTTTCAGCTGTTTGAAGCCCAAATGACCCCGGTTTGATTTGAAACTTGGAGGGACTGACATCAAGAACATCTTGGAGTATTCATCCAAATTTCATGCAGTTTGGATTTGAGAAAGTAGGAACAGTGGCCTATTCATTGCATGTGTTTGGTCACTATTCACTCCACATTGAGATAGTTAGCCTGTTTTCTATCCGAACAGCCTCCACTTGACTCGAAACTTTGGGAGAATAATTTGGGGCATTCTTTGAGCATTCGTTACAAATTTTATCTGCTTTGGCTTTCTGGAAGCAAGATCTTAGCTGGTGACCCCCAAATTCGGGATTACTGTCCTCTAAGCTGACATGTAATGAAATTTAGACCAAACGGAGTCTTTTCGACTTGAAAATTTGCAAAGTATCTTCTGAGCATGACTGAAGTTTCGTGCCCAAATTTCATCAATTTTGGACATCGGGAAGCAAGACTTTGGTCAGTGACCCCCTGGCTTGGGGGGAACTGACCTCAGGCTGACATGCTTGTGGCTTTTGAGTTCGATGATGTCTGTTCGACCCGAAATTTGAACTTCCTCTGAGAGTTCCAGCTACCTTGATCTTCATGGAATGTCGGTTCTCACAGTGATTCCCCAGGATCTGCAAATAACCTCTGTAGCCTAAATTAAGCTGAGATGAGGTGTCTTCACTACAGTATTTGCAATTTTTATAGGTCAACAAGTGCCCCCTCGAGGTGCAATGATTATAGTATAATAATCATTGTGCCTCGAAATAGCCAATCTGTGGGAATGATGGATGGCTTGATGAAAAGATAGTTTGTCAAGATAGGTTGTAGGCCTAAACTTGAGATTTGAAAATTTTGATAAAAACCATGAAGGGTTTGATGACGGAATTTTGAAAAGACATAAGAAATCTGAATTTCTTTACCCTATTTTTACGGATATCAAAAGTAGCATCTCCGTGGAGACTGTGGGGAACACCCACAAAGGAATCCCTTAGGTATTTAGAAAATTCAAAAGTTTATGAATTTTGTTTGGATTTTGGAAATGAATTTGATTTTCTTTTGACCTATTTTTCATATATATCCAGAGTGGTGTCTCTGTGGGGATGTGGGGAACACCCGCAAAAAGAATCCCTAAGGTTTTAAGAAAATCAAAAGTTTTAGTAAAAATGGATTTGGGTTTGGATCTTCATGGATTTTTGGTTCATTTTCAAAGATCAAAGTTTGGGTTTTGACTTGGCTTGACATGATTTAAAATGAGATGCAATTTTGACAAAATGAGATGTAATTTTGAAAGAGATTGGCTTTTATGGGTTTTAATGAAAAACAATTTGAGACATTGGTTTGAAATCAAATTTTGACCTAAAGTTGATTTGGAAAGAGACTCCGCATTTTTTTTGTATGATTTCCCTCAAAATACTCTAAAATAGGATTATTTCATTTGTAAATTACCCCAAGTGGACCCCTCATAGGACTTGCAAAAGATCATAGAGATCGTAGATGAAGAAGGAGGAATCCATCAAGACTTGATCTTAGACTCCACTGATTTTAACCAAATTGTATTTGTGGGAAGGAGGCCAAACAGGGAAGAGACCATGGGCATTTAAAACCCAACGTCTTTTTTTTTTTAAACTGAGAAAAAGGGAGAGAGACCGAGAGAAAGAGAGAAATTAGGAGAAAGGAAGAGAAGGATCGAGAAAGAGGGAGAGAGACCGAGAGAAAAAACTGAGAGAGAGAGAGAGAGAGACCGGGAGTGAGAGAGAAACCAAGAGAAAAAAGAAAGAAACTGAGAGAGAGGGAGAGAAAGACCGAGAGAGACACTGGGAGAGAGAAAAAAGAAAGAGAGAGACCGAGAGAGAGAGAAGAAAAAGAGAGAGACCGGGAGAGAGAGAGAGACCGAGAGAGAGAGAAATTGGGAGAGAGAAGAAAAAGAGAAAGAGGGAGAGAGACCGAGAGAAAAAAACTGAGAGAGAGGGAGAGAAAGACTGAGAGTGAGAGAGAAACCGAGAGAAAAAAGAGAGAAACCGAGAGAAAAAAGAAAGAAACCGAGAGAGAGGGAGAGAAAGACCGAGAAAGAGAGAGACCGGGAGAGAGAGAAACCGGGAGGGAGAAAAAAGAGAGAGAGACGGGGGGAGAGAGAAGAAAAGAGAGAGAGACCAAGAGAGAGAGAAAAGAAAGAGAAACCGGGAGAGAGAGAAAAAAGACCGATTTAAGAGGGTGGGCCACTAGACAGTGGCCCCCACCACTGGTTAGTGACCGTGCCAAGGAGGATCCCATGCGTATAAGACTCTGGCATTCTTTCTATTTCATCTCATTGTTTTCCAATTTCAAAGACGCATAACCATTGCTTCAAGAACTCATAGCAATACAGCAGGAAAAACCAAATTCGGAGCCCCTCTCTCCAAGCTTCTTCTTCTTCCCCAAGATTCATCCATGGCAGGTAAAGATTTCAAAAATACTGCCCATTTTCTTCTTGGGTTTTGTATGAGGCCTTATGAGCACCAATTGAAGCTGGGATTGGCCCTATTCTTGACTTGAGTTTCTCTCTTTCCCACCACTTTTTCTTTTTTAATGTTGGAGCCATGGTTTAATGCTCTGTCGTGGGGCTATGTCCAAGTTGAATACTAATCGGGCAGATGCCACGGTCACAGTCACCCACAGTCTGTGCAAATCTTCACGGTCACAACCTATATGTCGAAATGCTTAACTCATTCCTTCTTCTTTCTTTCTTTTTCCTTTTCTTCTTTCAATGACTGATGTAAGATGATTTTTGTGAAATCACCTCAAACTCACCAGTCCACTGATCATACGAACCCAAAATGATTTGTCACGGCCACCACCTGTTTGATGGAATGCCCAATTAAAAAAATTCTGCTGAATTCACTTCTTGTCTTCTGCTGTAGTGCTTGTCCAAGTGCATTCTCATCCCAACCATTGCTGTCTTGGTTTGGTAAGTCTTATGCTCACAGAATATCCACTGTCACGGTGTTCCCACGATCAACGGTCTAAGCAAACTGAAGGGGTTTCATAGCTTGAGAAGTTTTTTTTTTTTTTATGCAAAGCCTGTGAATGATTTCTGGTATTGATCTCCCAGATTTGAAATACAGCCAATCTTAATGAACCCATGGTGATGGCCACGGTCACCAACTGTTTGTCAAATTGTTTATTTGAAAACAAATTTGTTTACTTTGCTGGATTCAACCAATTTTCTTGGCACATGATAGAGCTCTGAATTTCATTCTCTGGTGAAGTCTTCATCGAGCAAGCCCACTGCCAAAACCACTGTTGTAGTCTATGGTCATGACTGAAACAATTTGTAAAGTGTTCACAGTCATGATTGAAGAAACTTTGCTAAATTTGCTTCTGACCTTTTGCTGTAGTCACAACCATTGCTGTCTTGGCTTGGTTAATTCCATGGTCACAGAGCACTCATGTAGACTAAATTGAATGGGATGCAGTTCTTTTTCTCTTTGTGATATTTGTGTTCAAGTTCAGACTAGGCACTATCCAAATACAACCACGTGCTATCCAAATACAACCACGGCACAGCTGCTCTTAATCATAGGCCATTCAAATGATTTTATCTCTTGCCATGGTGACTCATATGAATTGACCTTGTCATTAGCGAAAATGTTTCAGACCAAACAGTGGTAAAGCTAGCCACGTATTCCAAGAGACTGTCATGACTTTTTTTTCTCTTTTTTTTTAAAGCATAGCGAAAGCATAAATCGAATCACCATAGCCTCTGTGGGAATTATAGAATACCATTTTCGTGCTTGAACACGAACCTGCTGCCCCCTGAAAAGGTCTTAAGGTTCTTGAACATCTGTTTGGACCGGGAGCCTCGGTTCTGACACTTAAGTGTGCCTTTGATGCCAATTCTTGGTCTAAGAACTGAATATTGCCTTCTTCTTTTGGTCTTATACTAAGGGGAGATGCTGCCGAATTTTTTTTTTTTTGAGAAGTTCCATATCATTATTACTGATATTCATCTTTTCTTTCTTTTGATCTGTTTTGCAGATAGAAGGGGTAAAGCACCTGCAACTGCAACTGCTGGGGCACCTAAAAGTTGTGCCAAGGGTAAGACCACAAGAGGGCCTGATCCGAAAGATCCAAATGAAGCATCTGATGTTAACTTGTGGCTCCAGAGGGCTAAGGCTTTGTCAATGAGAAACTGGTATTCATATTGGTGTTTGGCAAATAATACCAATTGGTCGAATAATGACAAGGTGGTTTTCCCAAAACCACGATATATATTTGGAGATGCCACAAAGGAGATCGCAAAGCAACCCACTGATCATATGCGATATCGTTACACAAATTCGGCAGGGGTTATGCGTGAATTAACCACAGTTCGATCAGTTCAACGGCATCCAACTATCATGTCACTATCTCCAACAATCCCAGCAAGGCATGATCTCTTTTCATGGATAAGACATCATGTCCATTTCAAGACTGGGAAATTCATGCGTCCGCCTCCATACTACTTCATAGAATATCCAAGGTCTGAAATAGAGACCCTCGAACCGTGCACTCTAAATTTGGAAGTAGGCACTGTAATTTCACAGCTCAGAACTATCGGTCTTGGTATTCATTCCGGTGACGAGAGTGCTTGGCTAGGTGAGAGGCACCAATCTCGCTGGTGGTTTAATTGCATCGGGGATTGGTCAAGCTAGGTGACTGCAATCAAGTATCATTATGCAGAAGATTTGAAAGCAATCGGGATTTTTGACGCTGTAAATACTACCACACAAAGAGTCCCCTGTGAGAACAAAAATGTCTGTAAGGCCATTCTGGAATTATTCTGCCCAGCGACTAGTACTTTCATTACTCCAAACATGGAGTTAGGATTTTCTCTATGGGAAGTAAAGAAAATTTTTGTTTTGGCACCTTACGGTGAGATCTATGATGAGACCGTTTTACCCGATGAAGAATTAGCCACTATGGATGATGAATTTCAGGCCGCATATTACCTCCTTTTTGCACTTAAAGATTCTATTCAGATAACTAGCTAAAGCCGAGGCAAAGTCTTTCAATGGATGAGTCAAGTGAAGGAAATCATAGATCCTTTCTTCGTTAATGAAGGCGGGTTCTTTAAGTGGAAGAGGGTAATCCCGAGCGAAGATCCCAAGAAAGGTCCAACAATTATCTTTCATGAAGACACGGATTTTTAGCCTTATATTTTTGCCAAATATCCAGATTTGAAAAGGAAATGTTGGCTTGCTTCATTCTTGACAGCATGGTTGTCCGAGGTTCTTTTTCCGAGCTCAGGAAAGGACCTTAGGCCTGGTTGCATATATCCAGCCCTCAAGATGGCCTTTGGACATAGCCTTGCTTTGGGTCCTGCTTTTGTAGCTTATATGCTGACAGAGTTAAAGCTTTAAGGATTCACTGTCAGAGAAGGAAAACCGTTCAACCAATGTTATGCCGAATATCTACTGTACACCTGGTTCACCTACCATTGCAATGATCTTCATTCACATAGCGGTGCACCGGGGAACATTTTCATGGAGGGTGTGGTTGGTGGTAGTTGCTTAATTAACAACTATTCCATGACCGATTTGCGCAAACATTTGCGCAACTTTAACAATTATGTTGCTTCCCGGGATGCTATACCGAATATTGAAGTTCCAACTCATATGAGGAATGCTGTGGAGCCATCAATAGACAAGGTTGGGGAAGGTGGCCGGGATATCGGCTTGTCAGACGAAGAAAAGAGCTGGCTTCTGAGTTTAAGGCCTGCAGATCTGGTGTATAGAAAAAATACATACATCAATATTCAACTTTATATACCTGCCAGATTCTGCAGATAGTTAGACTTCTATCTGGCCGTCGTGGGAGCACCGGGCCGAATTCGAAGCACTATCGGCTCTTTGCAGGATGCCCGTAATGCTTGGGAATTTTACCAAGCGTTTGACACTGAGGCCCATTTTGGATATCCTCATCTTCCGAATCTTGGATATACGAGTGGCTTCGCCCAGTGGTTTGCTAAAAGTACCCTTGCCATTGTGCAGGCATACACAAGCAACCCTCGAGCTAAATGTCGTGTTTTGCCTGCTTCTAAGAAGAAGGAAAAAGGAGAAAAGGGAGAAAGAGATCGTTTCATCCTAGAGAATTTTGAAAGTTGGCTACATGATGGGGACCAATGGCAAATTGGTTTGACAGCCGGATCCAATATCTGTTGAGGTCACCGTGGTTTGAAAGGTGAAGAAGATGAAAGCTTCATGCCTCCGCCTAATGTACCTGCAACGAGAATGCGACGAGCCATGGAAGAAAATTTACAGGAGAGCATTAGCCCTGCTAAAACCAGGGAAACGGGCAGGGCTGCTTTGGATTTTGCTCATAAATTAAAAACTGCTGCTGATACTCCTATATTGACAGAGACACGTGTTGGTCAAAGTCCAGTAGAGGGGGTCCAATCTGCGGAAGTGGCTACGAGGGCAAGGCCTTCCATCATAATGCCGGTGAACCCTCCGACAGATCTGGGTTTGCATAAGAAAATCAGAGCCACTCACTCGAAATTGGTAACTCAAGTCCGACCTTCAGCTACCCAAGAGACACCTTCTAGGAAGAGAAAAGCTGAAAGTCCTCTAGTACGTCGTTCTCGGCGGCTAAAAACTAGTAACATACATATAATTGTTTATAATCATATCTTCATTGATTCAGTATCTCTTGCTTTAGTATTGATCCTTTTTTTGGCGATTGTATTAGCTCATCCTTCAATTGCTGGAGAGTCTGCGAGGTAAATGGCCAGAGTGACTGAAGATTATGCCTCGATGAGAGGAGTGGGGGAGAAAGCAGTTTTGATACCCTTACGACTGGAGAGCGTACTAATAGTGATATTCACATCGAGTTTGATTTTGGAAAAGATATATTTAATTAAGCACAGATGCCTGAATTTGAGACAGAAGTAGCAGCAGAAGTACCGACAGGATCCATCATTGCAGATAAATCTATTGATGACGTTGGTACTGCTACCATTACAGAGGCTATTCTCCAGGTTGAACAACAGAAGCCTCCCTCTGAGATTGTCAAGGAATCTGGGGTCAGAGTCTCCAGGGATATCGAAGAAACTCCAATTGTTGCTGAAGGTAAACTTCACATTAGCTTGATTAACATTTCAGCATTCGTGCTCTAATTTCTGCTCATTCCCCTTTTTCAGGTGGTCAAGTGGAAGAAAGTATTTCTGATACACTTGCTAGAGCAATTTCTACTATTCCTAGGAGATCTTTCGGATCCCCTATCGAGGAGAAAGTGGAGAAAGAGCATGCTGAAGCTTCGATTGACTTGGATGATGTCTCAACTCATAGTGGATACTTAGAGGCATCACCAGGTAGCCCTCTGGGGAATGATCTGCAACGCTTTGTAGAAAGTTTATCATCAGGTTCACTAACCCAAAGTATAAATGATGATGCTGGATTGCCGCCAGCCGATACCACCTTGCCAATCAGTAATGAGCCAAGGGCTGATGAGGCTGAGGATGTTCAGATGGAGCAACATATTGAACCTGTTAGCGGTGTAGAAAAGGAAACAGACAGTGTTATGGTTCCGGTCACAGAAGCCCCTGTAGCAGATACTATTGTGGTAAGAGCAGGCTCTTTTGTTCAACAGGCAATGATTTTAGAAGGTACAAGTCTCCCGGTAGAGGATACTCCTGTAACACTTGTCACTAATAGTGTACCTCCAGTTGCTGGCAGCTTTACACCTCCCAAGGCCGTGACACCTCCGAGAGTCCACTTTAGGGTGGATTAGTCATCGCCTTTAAAGGTTATTGAAGACCCTGTTGTTCAGAAGATATTAGATGAGGCTTCTACTGCCGAAGGTGGAGGGGCCCGAAAAGCTTTACTGCATGTGACAGTCACACCTCATGCCATTAGGGATCCTTTGACTACCTTGTCTTCACAGGGGTCACATGATTCGCCTTCTGTTCGTGAAGAAACATTGGTGATTCCTGAGGGCGGAGTAAATGTCGAGAGAGAAAGGGATAATCGCTCAAGTTCTCAAATCCAGTCAAATTCACAAGAGCGAGAATCAAACCTTTCTATCCCTAAAGAACTCAGCTTCTTCGGGGACACCCCAAAGCCTCAATCTACTATTAATTTTGCCACAAAGATAATCATTCGCAGCATTTTGGCTACTATTTTTTGAGGAGAGCTTTCTTCAGAGAAGATTCAAGGTGCCAAGGCTTTAGCAGTCATGTTGATATTTTCTGGTACCGACTTGAGTTGTCTTCGCGATGCCCTTGTCCTTCTTTTTAACAAACTCGAAGAAAAAAACTCTTGGGATAAGAGTGTTGATCATGCCAAAGCTTTCCAAGATGAGGTGTTAAGGCACAAGATTCAGTTAGCTGCAGAAATTGAAAGTGGTGAGGAGGAGATACAGGTAATAAATGCAGAAGAGGCCAAACTGACACAGGAATTGGCTGTGCATGCGGGCCAACGTGCACATATTCAACAACAAATTGTTGTATTGCAACATCAATTATCTTCCGTGGAAAATATTATGAAAAATTTGCAGATGTCTGTTTCGAAGAGAATTCGTCGCCGAGATGATCTTTTCACGCATACAGAAGTGAAACGCACAGCCCTAAATGACTTCATTCAGTCCTTGGAGATTGAATTGTATATTAAGCTGGACGAGATTGACATTAATATTGCTATTCCAGCTTATGCAAGCTACAAAGGGCGTATCCTCATGGCAGAAGTACTGAATGCAAAGGGGCAACTGGAGAAGTTCCTGGACTGAAATTCTCTGCTGCAGCTCTCATTATTATTATTATTATTATTAGGCCTAAGGGCCATGTGTACATTGACTTTACTGCTTGTATTCAAACTTGAAAATGGATATCAATGGAAAATTTTTTTCCTTTCTATTTTTGTCATTGGTATGGGTGTTTGGTTTGATTTTTTGTGGATGTTTGATGTGGTTTATGTGGATGGTTTGTTTGGTTTGGTTTTCTCAGACTTGTATGAGGGTGTGATTTGCGATCTTTTGGAACCACAAATCGAAAATAAGGGAGTCATATAAGTGGACGTTATCCAGTGCCCATGTGTGAGGCTTTCTCCAGGGTCCATGACTTGATCCTTTTGGTGTCGAAAGGGGTCAAACAAAGTAGATGTTATCCGGTACCCATGTGTGAGGCTTTCCTGAGATCTTTGACTTATTCCTTAGGACAAAGATTTGGTTTTGGATTTTGTTTTGATTTTGGTTATACAGGGTCTGCAAAAAGACCTGTTCTATATAACCGAAGGTAGTCATATAGGGTCTACAAAAGACTTGTTCTATATAACTAAGGATTAGCTATATGGGGTCTAAAAAAAGACTTATCCCACACAGCTGAGTTTTACTATACAGGGTCTGCAAAAAGACTTAATCTATATAGCTGGATGTTACAAGGAGTCTTGTAAGGACGTTATCCAAGTAACAAAAGTTTGACTAGAGGGGTCGTGGGACTTGATCCTCGTAGTCATTTAATACAAGTCTAAGAGATTTTGGTTAAAAGTCATAGGTTGTGAGGCTCGAAACCAGAGAATTTTGGTTTTGGAATGAAAATGTACACTGTACATGGTTTGGGTACATGGCATGGGTGCACCAATGTCATTCAGGTATAGTATTTCTTGAGAAGTTTTCCATTGATAGGCATCATGCATCTTTCCCCTTCAAGTGTGAGGAGCGTATAGGCGCCATTGGAGTAAACCTTGTCGACAACAAAAGGTCCTTCCCATTTAGGTTCGAACTTGCCTCCCGACAAGTGCGTGGAAAACATAGGTCTTCTAACTGCAAGGACTAAATCTCCCTTCTTATAAGCTCTATACTTGACTTTTTTGTTGAAAGATGCAGCCATACGAGTTTGATACAATTCAATACTTTGTCGAGCGGCAAGCCTTTTCTCATCAAGGTTTTCTAGCCTTTGCAGTCTGAGTTTGGCATTCTTTTCTTCAGTATATTTGTTTATCACAGCCACTCGAAAAGAGGGAAGTTGAATTTCCAAAGGTATTACAGCTTCATAACCATAGACCAAGGAGTATGGTGTCGATTTGCTAGGACCACGAACTGTAGTTCTGTAAGCCCATAATGCTTCAGGAAGCCTGGTACTCCAACTCTTTTTGTTGTTAGAAACCATTTTCTTCAAAATCTTGCAAATGGTTTTGTTAAAAGCCCCAGCAAGTCCGTTGTCCGCGGGGTTATACGCTGTAGATGGACAACACTGGATTCCGTATTTGTCACAGAATCTGTAAAATTTATTACTATTGAATTACGGACCATTGTCATGATACAGACGTTTGGGCACCCCAAAACGGCAAATGATATGAGTTTTCAGGAAGCTAAGGACTGTATCGGTTTTAACTTCTGTGAGAGGTACTGCTTTTGCCCATTTGAAGAAGTAATTGGTTGCGGCCAAAATGAATTGATGTCCACGTTCTGAGGGTGGACTGATCTTCCCCACTATATCCATTCCCTAAGATTCAAACGGCTAAGAAGTGGTCGTAAGGTGCAAATGTTCAGGAGGCTGGTGAATATAATCACCATGGATTTGGCACTCATTGCATCTTTTAGCAAAACTAATAGCGTCGGACACCATGGTAGGCCAATAGTAGCCTAATCGTCAAATTTGATCATGAAGTTTTGGTCCAGCTTGGTGAGCACCACATAAGCCAGCATGAACTTCTCTAAGAACTTGCTCAGCTTCTTTCGGGGACAAACAACGAAGTAGAACTCCATCGTATGACTTGCGATAAAGAATTTTTGAGGGCAAATCAAAATGGAATTTGAGAGCTCGCCTTTGAATACTGGTTCTATCTTTAGGGTTCTCTGGTAATACTCCATGCAGAATATAATCATTAAAAGGATCTCTCCAATCCCTGAATGAGTTTTGGAAATATGAAATTCGATTTTTTATTACAGTGAAGCTATCTTCTACTGCCTTGTAAGTATCAAGTGGGGGTAGAAGTCTTCTCTCAACAACTTCCAATATCATCTTGTCATTCTCAGGGATTGCCATTGAATCTGCCAAGCTTGCTAAGGCGTCTGCTTTGACATTCTGGCATCTCGGAACATGATGAAACGCAATCAATTTAAACCTTTGTTTGAGTTCATATGCCCTATTGAAAAGGGGAATTAGGTCTGGCTTCTTTACTTCATACTCGTGATTCATTTGCTTAATCACAAGTTGTGAAGCTCCATAGACCCCTAGCATGTTAATGCTTGCATCTAAAGCTAACTCAAGCCCCATAATTAATGCCATGTATTCTACCACATTGTTCGAGCATGGCTTGATCAATGAAAAGGAGTGAGGAACATAAAATCTTCCTGGACTGCAGAAAATAATTCCAACCCCTGATACTGGCTTTCCTCATTCATTAGACCTGGAAGCTCCATCAAAATGCATGGTCCAATGTAGATCTGAATCAATGGTGGATTTCCATGTTTGTTCAGTGAAGAAGACTGACTCATCAGGGAGATTGTCTGTGAACTCAGAATCTTCTAACAGTGGATGTTCTGCTAGAAAATCTGCAAGAGCTTGTCCTTTTACTACTTTCGCAGGAGTGTATCTGATGTCATATTGAGAAAGAAAGATGGACCACTTGGCCAGACGTTCGCTCAACGCCCAGGCTTTTGTCACTAATACCTTTAATGGATTAATATTGGAAACCAGATACACCACATTAGAGAGGATGTAATGCCGTAGCTTTTGTATTGCAAACATGAGCGCAAGACATTCTTTTTCTATTGGGTGATAATTGTGCTCAGCACCAACCAACATCCTTGACAGGTAATAGAGTGCCACCTCCTTTCCTTCATCATTCTTTTGAGTTAACAATGCTCCCAAGGAATGGTCAAGAGCCCTTGTATAAAGAATGAAAGGCTTACCCGGAATTGGAGCTGAAAGAACTGGTGGGTTTGTAAAATATTGTTTGATATCCTGAAAAGCATCTTCACAAGCTTTGTCCCATAGAAAGTCCACTCCTTTCTTCATTAATTTGGAGAATGGTCTGCATTTTCCGGACAAGTTGGAAATGAACCGTCGGATATAGGCGAGTCTTCCCTGTGATCCTTTCAATTCTCTCAAATTTCTCAGCGAAGGCATTTCCAGTATGGCTTTGATTTTGATGGGATCTATTTCAATGCCCCCTTTTCGCACCACAAATCCTAGAAACTTTCTGGAAGAAACTCTGAAAAAACATTTCAAGGGATTCATTCGAAGGTTGAATTTCCGTAATCTTTCAAAGACAGTGCGGAGATCGGCGAGATGATCTGATTTATGCTTGCTTTTGACTGCGAAATCATCAACATAACATTCAACAGATTTATGTTGTAAGTCCTTGAATATTTTCATCATTGCTCTTTGGTACGTAGCTCCAGCATTTTTAAGACCAAATGGTATGACGGTATAGCAGTATATGCCGAATGGAGTTCTAAAGGAAGTGTGTTTCTCATCTTCTTTGAACATTTTGATCTGATTATACCCTGAGAAGCCATCCATGAATGACATTTTTTCGAACCCAAAAGTATTGTCAATCATTATTTCTGGTATAAGTAATGGAAAATCATCTTTGGGGCAGGATTTATTCAGATCTCTGAAGTCAATACAGATTCTGATTTGTCCATTCTTTTTAGTAACTGGGACTATATTAGCCAACCAGTCTGGATGTTGTTCTTCACGGATGAAATTAACGCCCTTGAGTTTCTGAACTTCTGCTTCTATCTTCTACATGATTTCAGGCTTTGTCCTCCTTTGGTCCTGTTTTACAGGTTTAGCATTATCTGCTATATTTAACTCGTGTACAGAAATTTCTAGATCTAGGCCTGGCATTTCTGCATAAGTCCATGCAAAGCAATCTATGAACTCTCATAAGAATCCGATATACAGATCAAGTTCACTTCCTTTAATTTGAGAGCTTACAAAGGTAGGTCGGGGATTTTCTGGGGTTCCCAAGTTTATTTCTTGTACTTGGTCCTCAGTTGGAGGATTAGGAGGAAGTGTTTCTACATTGTTATTGGAAGTTTCTAACTCTGTGAAACCTTCTGGGGTTTTAGTCGGGGGTTTTAGCCAAGGCCTGATCCCTTTCCAAGGATTTGGTTTTTTAGGCTCTTTGGCTTTTACATCAAGGGCTAAGCATTCCCAACGGACATATTGGGACGGGCTTATTTCCTCGTTGAGTTCAGGTGGCCAATATTCAGTGATTTGTGATGCAGCGTCATCCTCGTCATTTGCCCCCTCAGGATGCTGGAAGATGGCCCAATCAACAGGATCTTGAAGCACAGGAATTTCATGAGAGTCATCCGAGTCATATTCTTCAGTGAAGACTACCGTTTTGGCTTTAACATTTTGTTTAAATTTAGGAATGTTACTGTAAGGAACATATCCTATGCAGTGACGCAGCTGCTCAATTCTGCCCCCTGTCTGGAGATCTTCTTTCATCTCTGGAGTAAAGACATCCAAAGGAGCTCGTATGCCATTTGCAGTTAATCCAAGACCCATAGGTTTCTTGAGATTGTACCCCATATTTTTCATCATGTTACAGACCACAAGATTATAAATATCGAGCCAGATTTTTCCCTCATTACTAATTTTGTCAATAATATCTGGTGGAGAAGTTTCTTCAGCCCCATGAAAAGTAATTGGATGATTATACTGCTTAGATAAAGGTACCAAAAAGCAAGAACCTTCAAATTCATAAATGTGAGAAGGAGTAGGCCATGGCATAAGTGGAAGATCATAGTCTACCGTAGAATGCACAAATGTGCTCATTTCTTCAACGTTTTCAGAGTCCGACTCAGAATCTTTATCTCTAATCATTGAAATGACATGTATTGGATGCGTTCTTCTAGACCTCCCGCGCAGCCGGTAGAGTGCCATTTCAAGAGATGACACAATTCGACACATCTCATCAAAGGTTTGAAATTCCATCGCCATGGTTAAGCTGTGGAGAGCTGGTCGAAAACCTACCCAGCACAAGTAAATCCATGCGGAATAGTGTGGAGGATTTTCACATCTTTCAGCCAAACGGAGCCATCTATCAATGTACCTGTAGGCTAATTCTCCTCTCTACTGTGATGTCAATATTAATTGACTAAAAGTGATATGAGAATCAGGCCTTATAGGCGATATTCCCCTAGTAGGGGGAGGTATATCATTGTTTTCTTGATTGGAACTTGAAGTGTTAGGAGATGATACCATGTTGGCCGAAAATGAAAACCTCTGACGTTCAGCATCTTTTACTTTTGATAGCTTTGTGGATATGATTAAAGGTGGATCTGGCTTTTTGATTTCAGATTTCACCTTAATTATCAAAGGAGCTTTGATATCCACGCATTTTGCCGTAAATTTTTCTGCACATTCCAACTTTATGGGAGGATTTGATTTTTTATCGACCTTCTTTGCTGAAATAGTGAAAGGTTCTGCAGGATTATCATTCACAGGAGCATTCTTCGTATTTGAGTTAGATTTTGTAGGCCTTCCTTGATACATTGCTACATCTGTGAAATAAACTTCCTTTCCTTTGAATGGCTTTTCCTTTGCAAAGACTCGATGTACCTTCCCCTCATCGTCGATGTATTTAAGGCATTGATGAAGAGTAGAAGGTACTATGGCATAATCATGAAGCCATCGTCTCCCCAAGAGGATGTTATAGCAAGCACGAGTTTTTACTACATGCAGAGTGGCCTCTGAGACTAAATCTCCCAACTGGAATCGAATTCGGATTTTACCAATCGGATCCTGGACTTCCCCATCATAACCTTGAATAGAAGTCTTTGTAGCAGACAGCTTGCTCACTGGAATACCGAGCTCTTGAAGGGCCGTGATTGTGATGAGATTTAGAGCTGACCCTGGGTCAACTTGAACTCTTGGGACAAGCATATCTTTGATGTAGGTCGTGAAATAAAGTGGCCTCGTATGCTTCATATTTCCCAAGAAGAGATGCTCTTTGGTGAAAGAGATAGTAGCTTTAGAAGCATTGTGAGTTAAGAGACACTCCTTGCATTGCTTTTGAGGCCTCTTGGATTTCGCCTTCAAATAGTTATTTTCTATTTGATGCACTTGTGCTATATGAGTATGATTCTCCGTATTCAAGGCCTGTATTGCTCGTATGAAGTTGTCACGAGTCTCCTTGGACATCTGCAAGAGATCAAAAATGTGGAGTCGTACAGGTATGTGCTTAAGGTGTTCAACAACATCATACGTGAATGGCTCTGGTGGCCTTGCATTATCATTTACTTCTGGAGAAGTTACATTTACATTGGTATTGCCTCCTGAAGGGTTTACATAAGAAGAGGAAGGAACAAAGGATTTATCATAGTTGACCCTATAGTTACGACCAGAGCGAGTGTCATCATTAAGCATGTTACTTCGGTCAATTTCCGGTCGTGTGTCTCTTCTTATGGCATTAACTTCTTCTGGTTCGATGAAAAGCTGATTGACCTCTTCCAGGCCTACTTCTTGATTTACATCATTAGGAATAGCCTGCAATGTTTGGGATTCTATGGCAGCATTTAAAACCACTAGGGTAGGAGCCGTTGACAGTTCCTCTTCAAAGTCAGAGATATTCTCGACAATATTACCAATACTGGGGTTATTATGTCTCCTCGGTAACCCAAGTTCCCTGTTAAAGTCAACAAACTGATTACTTAACTCAGAATTTTCATTTGAAAAGATCAACTCTGAATTAGGTGTGGAAGAAGTATTTGGCGTGGAAGGAGGAAAAACCGTCTGCTGATGCTGAACTTCATCGTGCCCGACTAATGGTAGTGGATCCGGATGAACTTCTGGAGGTAGTGGAAAAGGAGGAGGATCATTCGACCAGCCACTTGAACTTGGCCTGTGTATGTCATACAAGGTCACCGATAGTGTATTTAGACCATGCTTGATATTAAGTGTACCTGTCTCGGGGTCAAAGGTTTGCTCGAAATCCTCATCTTCATCAGAAGGGTATTCATCAGCAAAATAATCATTGATCCATTGATCGTCTTCAAGATCAGAGTAATCCGACCATTGATTTTCATCATCAGAGTTAGGGGGTGTACCATCCCATGATATCCGATTGCAGCTAGATATTGCTGGTTCTTCCTCATCTTTTAGAATTGGAATGATGTAGTTGGCTGAGTAAAATGACCTCTGGCTGATCTGGGAGGATTTTCTAAGACTGGGGCCTCGACCGCCTTGTCTTTCTTCTGCTTAAACTGTTGTTCTTATTTCTTTTGAGCAGTCTTCTAGAGACCTTTAATTTGCCTTTTGATCTTTCTTCTTTCCAGGGTTTGGTTTTCACTTTTTCCCATCCTTCATCATTTATTAAGTCCGGGTGAACCTGCATTTCCTCCCCTGAAGAATCTTTGACAGGTATTAACCCCTGTTCACTATGTAGTGCATTGATGACCCGAAATTCGACCATTGGTGGCCTTGATGGAGCGGGTATTGCCACAGGTGCAAACCGCCCGAAGGAAATCATATTGACTGGAGCCGCATCATATTTTTGATCAAATGTTATTACTCCATTTTTTCATATCTCATTGACCTTTTCCTTTAGGATAAAACAATCTTTCAAAGGATGAGATACCATCCGATGGTATGCACAATAGTTTGGATCATTAACACGACCCGCTTGCTCTGGCTTTTTTATGGGTGAAAGCTCGAGCTTGTTATTCTCCATCAATGCTTGAAAGATGACTTCAATGTCCCCGTCAAAAGGGTACTTAGTTTGCTTCCTCTTTTCATATTCTTCCTTTTTATTTTGCTCCGTCCTACCATTCTGTGGTTTTTGAGGAGGTGGTTTGGAGGTTTGTACATTGAATACGTCCTGCTTCTTTTGAGGTTTCGGCACAGTTGGTTTTGAAGCAGAAGATGACGATGAATCCATTTTCCAGGAACTTGCTTTCTTCTGGCTAATTTCTTTCAGGGTTAACTCTGCATCAGTAGCTACCTCAACCAATCTGGCCAAAGACTTAGTTTTATAACTAAGTATGATAGCCTTAATCTCTGGCCGTAAATTGGTTTTGCACATTTCAATTGTCGCCTTTGGAGATGGTTGTTCTAGGCATCTGGAAGACAATGCTCTCCATCTATTGATAAAGGCTTGCGCAGTTTCATTATCCCCTTGCTTTGTACTACTGAGCATAGCGAAGGTAACCGTTTGATCTTCTTCTTGAAAGTGAAGTAGAAACTTCTCTTCTGTAACTAGCCATGTAGTGAAGGAGAGTTCTGGTAATTGTTTGTACCAATAGAAAGCAACTCCTTTCAATGTACCAACAAACAGCCTTATTTTTAGTGCATCCAGTTCGGGTAAACTGCCAAGGAGCGACTTAAAATGCACTATATGCTGATAGGCTGACCCTTTTCCAAGGTAAGGCTGGAAAGTCGGAAGTTTGTAATCTGGCGGAAATGGAACCAAATCAAACTTCGGAGGGTATTTAGGTGTAATACCCTTTTTTTTCATCCTGGTCTCCACTTTTGATTTGTTTAATATTTCCTCCACTTCTTTAAAAGTTACAGGTTTTTCAGGATCTGCGTGGAAACCAAGGATTGAGGAGTGATCACCTCCAGCTGAACCTGAGGCGATTACTTTATCTGTTAGTGCCTTGATTTGTGCTGTGAGTATGTCAATTTTGGTGGCATTCCTCCTGATCATTGCCTGTTCTCTTCTATCAGCAAATAAGGGGTTAACAGGAGCTTCAGCCGGACTACCCAACTTGTCTGCCAAGATTTTCAACTGAGTCGTCAGGTGGTCAATTTTAGCTCCTTGTTGCTTGACAACATCACTGACGTCATTCTCTTGATTTTCGTCAGCAGTTTCTTCGTTAACATCTTTGCCTCCACTGGCATCCTCTTCATTACCGGTCCCACTCCCTTCAGCCATAAATACAGTGTACTGACGGGGGTAAGAGGATGTAGGAAGAGTGGATTAACTATCTTCAGTGTCCAGGAGAGTTACTGAGTCTTTATCAGAACCGTGTTCGTCAGAAGTCCTATGTGAATGAGAGTTAGAATCAGACTCTTGGGACTGAGTCCGAGCCATACTCCGAGTGACCCTCCTGGTTGAGCCAGGTCCGACCATACATGAGGAGGTTAGGTTTGGCTCATCTTCTTTAATCACCCATTTTTGAGTGATTCTATGCTGTGACTGCTTCCAAGCGTGCCTCTTGGAGCGAGCCAAAGCCCTCTTCTTTATTTGCTGGGCCAATCTGGTTGTTAGAGTTTGATCTCTGAATCTAGCGACTAATGGCCTAGAAGTGCTAGCAACTTGCTCCCAATCCATAGGGTCGAAAGTAGGAAGTGAAAGGATGTTAACAACATTTCTTTCAATTTTCTTCTTCTGTTCCTTCTTTTGTTGAAGCAAATTTTTAAATTGAATGAGATCGGTCGAATTTTTGATGACCAATCATTCAACATATCTCTTGTTTTGAGCGCCATATGACGGGCGCTGGGTTGAATGTGATGGTGATGGTGCCACAATAACAGAAGGTAAGCGCCTCTTACCGAACCTCCGTCCCTTCTTCTGGGTCAAAGGGTAAAAGATATTCTTTTCAAGTGGGGCCAAGGGTTTCTCCTCAGCTTTTCTGGACTTCTGCATATGTGGCTGTGGTGACCACATATGGCAATTTGGAATAACAACATCCTTCTAACCCTTTTCATGGGCTAGGGCTTGCTCGCGGGTGGTTTGCTTTTTGAGATGTACCCTTTGTTTAGGATGCATAAATGAGGACTTAGTAGTCTGCAAGGCCTCCTGCTATGAACCAACGGGTATCTCTGTTTTGTTGTTCGTAAACCGAACCTGCCTTGCCCCCAGTCGAGGCTTGGTGATATGAAAATTACTGCCTTCCGACCTCACTTTGTGTTTTAAGTCATAGTGACCTTTGTGGAAGACTCCAAAGGGGTTTTGGGCATATTTGGAGACCCAAGTTTGAGGAGTCTTTGCCTTCTTGATGGGCTTCAGGGTTTCTGATGACCCATTGTAGGCTGAGGCCATGTAGCTTGAAGGAGTAGAAAGCCTTTGAAAGACTGAGACCCTTGATGCAGGAGCATTGGTGTTCATTCGGCCCCTTTTGGGTGCCCTTGTGGTCTGAGCCATGGAGATTTTGAACAATCTCTCTTTAGCTTCGTCGAAAGTGATGATCAAAGAACCCATGCTGTTTCCTGCAAAAAGTTAGCCGATGGGACTATATTAGTAGTATAACCAACATGGCTGCCTCTTGGGCTAGCCGAAATGGTTTATAGATGCCATCTAAACCAACATGGTTTTGAACCGGAATGGTTAGATATAGGCATAAATCCCATCTCATTATGCTATGCTGACTATCCCTGCTGTCAGAATTTCTGCAGCATTTCGGGTTTATCGAGTCAGGCTTAAAAGCATGCTATGCTGACTAGACTTGGCTACCAAAATTTCAGCAGCATTTCAGGACTATCTGTGTCAGACTTATAAGCAAGAGAGGGTTGGATCAATCAAAGGGATAGGGCCCACAGGATCAAGCCTGCACCACTATCACAATGACCACGCAAGATCCATCAGTAGTTGACGCCGGACAATGCATAATTACAATGTCGTTGGTCTTATCACTGATTTAATAAACATTTTATATGGGTCAGAAGCCCTTTGAACTGAATCATTACTCTTCTAAAGTGAAAAGGGTGATGATTTGGTCCATGCACATCAAGGTGCGAATTCATTCAATCAAGTTATGCACATCAAAGTACAAATTCTTCCAATTAAATGGCAAGTGTACGCACATCAAGGTGCCCAATGCCTTCATTTGTATGAACAATATGCACTTCAAGGTGCAAAAGTCCTTTAATGATATTTCCAAACCCATTGCAGACATCAAAGGTCTTGTATGAGTGTAATTGGAGGTTAAATAAGCCTTTGTCATCATAAAAAATACGTAAGTGACCATGTGCCCCGGTCACAGGCTTTTAGCAGCAATTTTCAGTGAGACAGCAGCACTTTCAGTGCAACAGCAGCAGTTATAGTGCAACAGCAGCAGTTACAACGCAATAGCAGCAGTTTCCAGCACAACAGTAGCACTTTCAGTGCAACAGCGGCACTTTCAGTGCAACAGCAGCAGTTACAGCGCAATAGCAACAGTTTCCAGCACAACAGCAGCACTTTCAGTGTAACAGCGGCACTTTCAGTGCAACAGCAGTAGTTATAGTGCAACAGCGGCACTTTCAGTGCAGCAGTAGCAGTTACAGCGCAATCGCATCAGTTTCCAGCACAACAGCAGCACTTTCAATGTAACAGCGCCACTTTCAGTGCAACAGCAGCAGTTACAGTGCAACAGCGGCACTTTTAGTGCAGCAGCAGCAATTACAGCGCAATAGCAGCAGTTTCCAGCACAACAGCGGCAGTTACAGTGCAACAGCAGCAGTTTCCAGCACAACAGTAGCACTTTCAGTGCAACAGCGGGACTTTCAGTGCAGCAGCAGCAGTTACAGCGCAATAGCAGCAGTTTCCAGCACAACAGCAGCACTTTCAGTGTAACAGCGGCACTTTCAGTGCAACAGCAACAATTACAGTGCAACAGCGGCACTTTCAGCAATTTTCAGCGCTTTCATGCATTTTTCATCAAATTTGATCACAAATTAGGGCATATAATTCCCCACAGACGGCGCAAATCTTCTGATCGCGCTTAAAAATAAGCGTGGAAATGAATTACGAAATCAAGGTCCGACATTCACGCACTTCAAGCGTTAAGAAGAATGGGAAATAATTACAATTCATCATTAATTTCCCTTTTGTTTACATGGGTTCAAGTGCCCTAACTGCGGGGATGCAAGTTGTTTACATGCATTTTGAAAATTTACAACCCCTCCCTCAAGTCTTAGATGTGATCTCAATTTGTAAAACACAAGAAAATGTACATAAGGTGGAAAAAAATGTGAAAAAGAGGAAAAAAAAATGGGGTTGACCATGACCCGCGGTCACTGGGGCCTTCCAGTGACCGTGACTCACCCACGGTCACTAGGGCCTTCCAGTGACCGTGGGTCACGGTCACTGGCAGACAATGGCCGTGAGCCACTGTTTGCCTCCGTTTTTTGTGCTGTTTGCGCTGGTTCTTTCTTGGAACTTCTTTCAAGTGTTGGAACTCCATTTTCATGACTTTGGAGTGGTGGACAACCATCAAGAAGATCACATTTAACCATGGAATCAATCGAAACCGCTGTAACTCATCATTCGTGCTTACGGACTGCGTTTTTATTTCAAGTCCGAAATGGGCAAATTTGAAGCCGGAGTTGTGTCATTTTGAACCTATCATTTTCAAGGAACAAAATGAGGCCTAGAGAGACTTCTTTCATAACTCTTACGATGGCTAAGAGGCCCTACGAATAAGAGAAACAGAGGTGACAATGTCATCCTCTCAGAAATTGCCGACGTATGAACATAGCATGAACTTTGGCCATTCCACTTCCTTCTCTTCTTCTGAATTTTCGTCCTCACCTTCAAAATTGAGAAAAGAAGGTGGGAATGGTCGTGGAAGTGCTGCTGGAGTTTGCCTCTTTGTTGCTTTAAGTGCTTCTTTCTTTGATTTCTTCTCTTTTCTTCTTTGTGTATGTGTTCCCCCCTTCTTTTCTTCAAAATTTGAAGCTTTTATAGACTCCCAATCAGTTTTGTGCAGTTTTGGGGAGTTAATAGCAGTTGTGGGGAGTCGGATTTCGAAGAGGAGTGGAGGGAAACTGCCCAAAATCGTGGGAAACATCTTTTGAAGGTTCGTGACCACAGGCTGGGTCACGGACGAGGTCCAATTTCGGGTTTTCACGTATGTGAGCCATTTTCATCTGTTTTGGGGTCAAACGAAGTCGGATTGCCACGAAACTTGGAGGGATGCTTCTTGACACTATTTTCTGAATGTCATAAAAATTTCAGCCCGTTTTGACTTCAGGAAGTTGGTCAACTTTTTCATTAATTGGGCCTCAGTCACGGACAAGGCCCACTTTTGGAACATTGCATATGTGGTCTATTTTCTATTGTTTAAGGCCCGAATGATGTCCAATCATCACAAAACTTGGAAAGATGTTGCTTGACACCATCTTAAGTGTTTCAAAGAAGTTTCAGCTCTGTTTGACCAGCTGAACTTGGTCAACTCTTTTTGTTTGTGGGCCCTGGTCACTCCCAAGGCCCATTCTTGAACTTTTGCATATGTGGCTTGTTTCCGCCTGTTCGGGGTCCAAATGATGTCCAATCACCACGAAACTTAGAGGAACACTTCTTGACACTATTTTGAGTGTGTCACAGAAGTTTCAACTTTGTTTGACCATCTGAACTTGGTCAACTCTCCAGTTGACTTTTTTATGATAGTGGGCCCTTGTTTCAGCTGTTTGAAGCCCAAATGACCCCGGTTTGATTTGAAACTTGGAGGGACTGACGTCAAGAACATCTTGGAGTATTCATCCAAATTTCATGCAGTTTAGATTTGAGGAAGTAGGAACAGTGGCCTATTCATTGCATGTGTTTGGTCACTATTCACTCCACATTGAGATAGTTAGCCTGTTTTCTATCCGAACAGCCTCCACTTGACTCAAAAGTTTGGGAGAATAACTTGGGGCATTCTTTGAGCATTCATTATAGATTTTACCTGCTTTGGCTTTGTGGAAGCAAGATCTTAGCTGGTGACCCCCAAATTCGGGATTACTGTCCTCTAAGCTGACATATAATGAAATTTAGACCAAACGGAGTCTTTTCGACTTGAAATTTTGCAAAGTATCTTCTGAGCATGACTGAAGTTTCATGCCCAAATTTCATCAATTTTGGACATCGGGAAGCAAGACTTTGGTCAATGACCCCCTGGTTTGGGGGAAACTGACCTCAGGCTGACATGCTTGTCGCTTTTGAGTTCGATGATGTCTGTTCGACCCGAAATTTGAACTTCCTCTGAGAGTTCCAACTACCTTGATCTTCATGGAATGCCGGTTCTCACAGTGATTCCCTAGGATCTGCAAATAACCTCTGTAGCCTAAATTAAGCTGAGATGAGGTGTCTTCGCTACAGTATTTGCAATTTTTATAGGTCAACAAAGGCTAGAGGCTTGTGCAATGGTATCAGAGAGAAAGTTGTGCGTGGAAGATCATCGAGAGGAGAGATCACCGTCGTGATCTCTGCTGGGCCACACCACAGAAATCGTTCTTTGTTACAGTAACAGAGATCGTTTCTGCCGTCGCCGGAAGAAGAAGAAGACAGTGATTAGGTTCTGTTGCTAACGATCTTCGTCGGAGACGAAGAACGGCTCTGCCGGTTCTGAGGAAGGACTACCGGAGGAAAGAAATCAAAAAAAAAAAATACTCACTGGTCGCCGCTGCCAGAGATCACCGGCTGATCGCAAGTTGCCGCCGTCGTCGCCGGCGCCGTGCGGTCGCCGCCCCTCGTTGCTGGTCGCCGGCGCCGCAGAAGACCTCGGCGTGTCTGTCGTTGCAACGTCTGCAACCGGTTGCAAACGCAGAGACGACCCAGCGGTCTGGGTCTTGGCTTCAGGTCAGGTCAGTTTACCTGACCCGCAGTGACGCAAAGCCCAGCGTCTAGTTCCAGGTCAGTTCAGGTTTCGGGTCAGGTCAGTTCAACCCAACTCGTGGTAAAAGCCCAGTCAGCAGCACGAGTGCAGTTTCCGGTCAGGTCGGGTCGACCTAAACCCAGTATCAGATGGTCCAGCCCGTCAGCCACCACCGACATTGTAACACTCCGACCCAGCTTGACCCCATTTAGCGGCTAGTTAATCTTATTTTCGTTGCTAATCGTGTTTTGTTTGTGTTTTGGTTTTCGTTGTGGGTCATGGATAAGTAGTTGGGTTGAGTTTGACCTGGATTAAGTAGACCAAGCCCTTTTTCGTAATTTTAGCTTTTCTAAGGCATGGTCATTTTTGCATTATCTTGATGTCAACACGTGTCTTTCATTGAACTCGTCAACTTTTGTAACTACGTCATTTGCAACCGATGTCGTGTGATTCCATTGGACCCGGATTTGACTCAAACCGAAAATAGAATTCTCACTTGGCCTTCATTGTAAATTGAACACCCCATTAGCTTATATACACTTATCCATCGATCAACACACGTCATCTCTCTCATTTCCTGCACTGTGTACGTGGAGTCTCTCCTTCTCTTGAATTCTCTCCTCCAGATTCTCTCCTCCATCGACCTCCATTGATCAAGAGGAAGTTGGGTCTTTGCATGTGAGGTGAGTGGATTTCCTTCCATTCTTCTCATCTCCTTTCTCTATCTCTTCTCCTTCTTGTTTCTTTGCATGGTATGTCTGTGTGTTTTGGATTTCCTTCCAATTCTCATGCATGCATGTGGTTTGATTTGTATTAGGTTGTGTTTGGATCCAAGGGCTCCCATTATGTAATTAAATTCCAATTGAGGCAAGTATAACCATAGTTATGAGAACCCATGTTGGTATGCATTTGATTTGATTAGTTTACATGAATTGATGTGGAAAAATGTATTTACAGCCCATTTGCTTACTTATTGATTCAGTACTTGTCTATCTCTATTGGAAAATTTTGAAATTATGATGCTTTCCTAGGCATTCTGTATGTGTTACAGAATTTTGACTTCGTGCAGGTACGGCTAAGCCGTATGGCACTTACGGCTCAGAGTCCTGAGAGGAGAAAAACTCAGTTTTCCTCTACGGCTAGGGCACGGCTAAGCCGTGAATTGCCCTACGGCTAAGCCGAAGCTCAGCCGTGGCCCAGCCGTAGATCAATACAGGGTGCATTTTCTGGATTTAACTGAGAGCACGCAAATTGACAAACCTTCTACGGCCCACACACGGCTAAGCCGTAGCACACACACGGCTAAGCCGTACACTCAACTACGGCTAAGCCGTATGCACACCTGAATAAGGAAGGACAAGGATAGGTGTAAGGGAAAGACCGATAGGGCCTTCATATTAGAATGTAGAGCACCTAGACCTGCCCAACGGAATGCGATACAACGCGTGAATGATCTCGAGGGCTGCGAATCATTCATGTTCGTTATCTGGATGTTAAGCACCTCCCCATGGGTGTTGGTTTAAGGGACTTCGTGCACCGCCCGATTCAATGCAACACTAGACAACGGTGCATCGAATAACTTAAAACTACATCATCATGCACGGTTAGAAACACCAGATAATTAGATTAGAATTGGTTTGTAAATCAAGATGATTCGATTTCGCATGATTTGTTGCATAACATATTGCATTCGATCATTGATCTCAACTCTCTAATATGTTTACTCGTATTCAGTTACATTTACATTGTGTGCTTCTTGTGATTCGTTACCTTGAGTATGCATGTATGATATGTTTACTCACAGATATGCACGTATGATATGTTGTCACGATCTACTCAGGGTTTTCATGATTGACTCTGTATGGTCAGGCACTACTTAGCCTCAGCCTTAGGATCCCAACGGGGTGAATTTGGTATAGTTATATGGCCTTGCTGCAGTAAGGATATGTCTTGGGGAACCGGACCCCAGGAAACCGAGACCCATTGTACCCTGGCCCGGACAATGGTGTTCTTTGCATGTTATAAGATCCCTCTTTTGGGAGCATATGGTAATGTAGTAGCCACTAGTTTTGTACACTGCATGTATTCATTGATTCACTCAGCATATTTCTTTCTCGCGTGACAGCCTAGTATACGAAAATGCCTTCTTTAAATTACATAATGTTCTTTATTCCATTAGACACAGCGTGTGTTAACTTGCTATGGGTTATACTTTGCTGAATCGTCGTATTCACAGTTGTTTTTGGTGTTGCAGGCCCAGATACCGCTGCCGAACCCTCGCCGGTCGGCCAGACTCCAGATGAGACCCCCGAGGCCCCATCAGGCCTAGAGGAGTGGATGTGATCACTCCACGGGAGAGCGTTCTTGGCATGCATATCATTGGAGTCTTATTCTTGTTGTTTTGGGGATTTCAGACTTGTGTATTTGACATGATTGTATATATTCTTTTGTTCTTTTTGTAAGACCTTTGCATGTAATTATGTCAGTTCGTTCTTCGTATTCTCTTTTGCACTGTTAGTTTGATGTTTATGATATTTACAGCTTCCGCGTACTTGTTTGGCACGTGTGAATGTTCGCCTGTGCGTGTGTATTTAGACTCGGTCTACATGTACAGGCACGGGAGTGCGTGTGTCACTAGGTTTGGCTTTTGCTAACCCCCGAACCCTGGGCTCGGGTTGTGACATACGTATTGTATGGTATCAGAGCATTCCTTGCTCATTCCTTGCTCTAGATGATAAGCATGTAGGCATGTAGGATCGTGGTGAGGATACGATTATTTTTCTTTGTGATCTTTCTAGATTTTGGGGCTTGTTGGGCGCAATTGTTTTGTGTTTGTGTCTGACTTTTTCCATGTTACAGGATGGCGTCAGGTTCGGGTTCTCAGCAGAACGTCGGAAATAATGAAAGCGGATCCGCACCGTCCCCACAGACACAGAATACTGATGAACGCATTCTCATGCTATTTCAGTCTCTACAAGCACAATCGCAAGCAATGCAAAATTTACAAGCCCAAGTGACAACCATGTTAGACCGACAAAGCCAAGCCCCAGCTCAGTCACATATAGACCAGCAGGTGGTCTTACAGCCTCGAGAGAATGACCCGAATGCCCTCTACAGTAAATTTCGCAAGCGAGGAGCCATTAAGTTTTTCGGGACAGAAGAGCCATTAAAGGCAGAACAGTGGCTGGAGCAGACGGAGGATGTTTTTGAGACCGTCGTGTGCACGAACCGGCAGAAGGTCGGACTAGCAGCCTCCATGTTCAGAGATGTCGCAAAAACTTGGTGGAAGAGCGTGAAAGACTCATACAGAGACATTCCTAGTGCGACGGTTTGGGAGATGTTCAAGCAGCAGTTCAGGAGAAAGTTCATCCCGGCTCATGTGTTTCGAGTCAAGGAGGTTGAGTTCTTAGCCCTCCGCCAGCAGCAGATGACAGTAGCAGAATATGTGAACAAGTTTATGCCGTTGTCGCATTTTGCTCCAGACATGATCAGTACCGAAGAGAGGAAGGTGAACCGGTTTGTTGAAGGTCTGCATCCCCAGTACATGCACCACGTGACTGCGTTTCAGCGTCCGGCTACGTTTGATGATGCAGTGGACAGGGCCTATTCTGCCGAGGCCATCCACCAAGCTGCGAAAGCCGTTGAGCCTAAGCGACAGCCGCCCTTCAGTGCACGAGGACAAGTACAGAAGAAGACAAAAGGCCAGCAGAGTACTTCCAGTTCCGCCGGAGTGACTTGTGGGTATTGTGGCAAGGGCCACACGACTGAAGCTTGTTGGAGGAAGGCAGGTGCTTGTTTCATCTGCGGTTCGAGGGAGCACATGATCGCCAATTGTCCTCGATATAGAGCCTCCCAGCCCCCAACCTCTGGTCCTACCTCCGGTGCAGTTCCTGGCAGACCCAGTGCACCTACAGCTCCGAGTAAGTCACAGTCAGCTCGTCCAGGCTCGAGACAGCCTCTCCAGACAGCCCGTGCTTATGCAGCTACCCATGAGAGTGCCGAGGATCCTCAGGTGGTTGAAGGTACTGTTTTGATTTCACACGTCGAGGCATTAGCGTTGTTCGATTCGGGGTCTACACGGTCATACGTAGCACCTCATTTCGCCGAGCGGTTACATCAGCCGTCTAAGCCGTTGCCATATGTGCTGGTTGTATCCACCCCCGTTGGCAAGCGAGTGGAGTGTAGTGTATACTACCCCCATTGCGACGTGCAGATTGCAGGTCATCAGTTACCTGTTGATTTGATCCTGTTGTCGATGCTGGACTTCGACGTGATCCTTGGTATGGATTGGCTCGCTCGATATCGTGCCTGTGTTAACTGTTACAACAAGACGATCTTCTTCGATTTAGGCAAGGGCTTCCGTTTCGAGGGCAGTCAGCAGAGATGCCCCAGGCGTGTGATCTCGGCGTGTAAGGCAGATCGCTTGATCCTCCGAGGGTGTGAAGGCTTCATTGCCTTTAGCTCAGCGAAGAAAGAGACGAAGCAGCTAGGTGAGATCCAGGTGGTCTGTGACTTTCCCGACATCTTTCCAGACGATGTGCCAGACTTACCCACGGTTCGAGATGTGGAGTTCGCCATTGAGCTTGTTCCCGGCACGGCACCGATCAGCAAGGCTCCGTATCGCATGGCCCCAGCCGAATTGTCTGAGTTGAAGAAGCAATTGCAGGAGCTTTTAGACAAGGGTTTCATTCGCCCGAGCGTCTCACCTTGGGGAGCACCAGTCTTGTTTGTCAAGAAGAAGGATGGTACTTTTCGGATGTGCATAGACTACAGACAGCTGAACAAAGTGACTATCAAGAACAAGTACCCCCTACCCAGGATTGATGAGTTGTTTGATCAACTTCATGGTGCAGCCTATTTTTCTAATATTGATTTGAGGTCTGGATATCACCAGTTGAGGGTCAAAGAAGATGGCATTCCTAAGACTGCCTTCAGGACTCGTTATGGACATTATGAATTCCTCGTGATGCCTTTTGGATTAACCAACGCCCCTGCAGCTTTTATGGCATTGATGAATCAGATTTTTGCTCCTTTCTTAGACCAGTTCGTAGTTGTTTTTATTGATGATATACTGATATACTCTAAGTCAGCAGAGGAGCATTGGGAGCACTTGAGAAAAGCCTTGTCGTTGTTAAGAGAACATCGATTGTTTGCTAAGTTGTCGAAATGTGATTTTTGGCTTGAGCAGGTGGCATTTTTGGGTCATATCATTTCACGAGAGGGATTGGCAGTTGATCCATCTAAAGTAGAGGCAGTGGTGAATTGGCCTAGCCCCAAGACAGTAACAGAAGTTTGCAGTTTCCTTGGTTTAGCGGGTTACTATCGTCGATTTGTCCAGGACTTTGCGAAGATCTCTTCTCCTCTGATGAAGTTGACTAGGAAGAATGTACCATTTGATTGGACTGAGGAGTGTGAAGCCAGTTTCAGGATTTTGAAAGAGAAGTTAACTACGGTCCCAGTGTTAGCCTTGCCAGATGGTAGTGAAGGATTCGTGATTTATTCAGATGCTTCTCGAGTTGGTCTAGGCTGTGTGTTGATGCAGCACGGGAAGGTTATTGCATATAGATCGAGACAGTTGCGAGAACATGAGAAGAATTACGCCACCCATGATTTGGAATTGGCAGCCATCGTATTTGCATTGAAGCTGTGGAGACATTATCTGTATGGTGTGCAGTTTGAGGTTCGTTTTGACCACCACAGTTTGCAGTACTTATTCACACAGCAGGAGCTGAACATGAGACAGCGGAGATGGCTTGAGCTTATTAAGGATTATGACTTCCCGATCAAGTATCAGCCAGGCAAGGGAAATGTGGTGGCAGATGCACTCAGCAGGAAAGCAGAGTCTGTGCAGCTATTGAGCAGTTTCCTCTTAGAGTTCCATGGTCTCCCTGTTGAAGTAAAACTAGTGGATGAGTGCGTGACTTTGGCTAGTACGCTAGTGTTTCAGCCTGAGATGATTCAGCAGATCAAAGACAGGCAATTTGAAGATCTAACCTTGAAGCGCATTCGAGACCACATTGGAGACAGACCCGATTTCAGACTCGAGGATGGTGTACTCTATTTTCGGAGTAGGTTGTGCGTGCCAACAGTCGATGATTTCAAGGAGAAACTGATGAACGAAGCGCATTACGCTCGATATGCGATGCACCCAGGCAGCACAAAGATGTTTCGGAATCTCAAAGATCGCTTCTGGTGGAACAACATGAAGAGAGAAGTAGCAGGCTTTGTTGCTCGCTGTTTGACATGCCAGAAGGTGAAGGCAGATCATCAGAGACCGCCAGGCTCGTTGCATCCTTTGCACATACCGCAGTGGAAGTGGGAACACATCACCGTGGACTTCGTTTCCGGATTACCGCCGACGAGCAGGAAGAATAACGCCATTTGGGTGATTGTAGATTGATTGACGAAGTCAACCCATTTCATCCCTTTCCGAAAGGGTATGACGTTTTCAAAGATGGCAAGGAAGTTCGTGGATGAGATCGTCAGGCTCCATGGTACCCCCATGTCGATTGTATCCGATCGTGACAGCCGTTTCGTTTCATCCTTCTGGAGAGCATTCCAAGAGGCTTTGGGTACGAAGTTGAGCTTCAGCACGGCATACCACCCACAGACGGATGGACAATCAGAGCGGACGATTCAGACTTTGGAGGATATGTTGCGAGCCAGCGTGTTGAGCTACAAGAAAGAATGGGATCTTCACCTATCGTTGTGCGAGTTCGCTTACAATAACAGCTTCCACGAGAGCATTGGGATGGCGCCATACGAAGCATTGTACGGGAAGAAGTGTAGAAGTCCGGTATGTTGGGAAGAAGTTGGAACTCGAAGTTTTCACGGACCGACGATCATTGCCGAGACTACGGAAAAGGTACAGAAAGCAATTGAGAACTTGAAAGTTGCCCGGTCGAGACAGAAGAGTTATGCAGACACTCGCAGACGGCCATTATAGTTTCAAGTTGGTGAGTGGGTTTTTCTGAAGGTCTCACCAATGAAGGGTACAATCCGTTTCGGCCAGAAAGGCAAGTTAGCTCCACGCTATGTCGGCCCGTTCGAGATCAAGAGTCGGATTGGTGACTTAGCCTATCGATTAGATCTTCCCGAGATGTTTGCAGGAGTGCACAACGTTTTCCACGTTTCGATGCTTCGGAAATATGTTCATGATCCCTCCCATGTTATTCGTTATGACGAGGTTCAGATTCAGCCGAATGCTACATACGTTGAACGACCGCTCCGTATCATGGGAACCCGAGAGCAGATACTCCGCACCAGGACGATTCGATCGGTCAAAGTGCTATGGGAGCATCACAGTCCCGATGAGGCTACTTGGGAGTTAGAAGAGCAGATGGCACGACAATATCCTGATCTGTTTTTCCAGGTATGAGTGAGTTAGTGTTCATTCCGAGGACGGAATGATTCTCAAGTAGGGGAGGATGTAACACTCCGACCCAGCTTGACCCCGTTTAGCGGCTAGTTAATCTTATTTTCGTTGCTAATCGTGTTTTGTTTGTGTTTTGATTTTCGTTGTGGGTCATGGATAGGTAGTTGGGTTGAGTTTGACCTGGATTAAGTAGACCAAGCCCTTTTTCGTAATTTTAGCTTTTCTAAGGCATGGTCATTTTTGCATCATCTTGATGTCAACACGTGTCTTTCGTTGAGCTCGTCAACTTTCGTAACTACGTCATTTGCAACCGATGTCGTGTGATTCCATTGGACCCGGATTTGACTCAAACTGAAAATAGAATTCTCACTTGGCCTTCATTGTAAATTGAACACCCCATTAGCTTATATACACTTATCCATCGATCAACACACGTCATCTCTCTCATTTCCTGCACTGTGTACGTGGAGTCTCTCCTTCTCTTGAATTCTCTCCTCCAAATTCTCTCCTCCATCGACCTCCATCGATCAAGAGGAAGTTGGGTCTTTGCATGTGAGGTGAGTGGATTTCCTTCCATTCTTCTCATCTCCTTTCTCTATCTCTTCTCCTTCTTGTTTCTTTGCATGGTATGTCTGTGTGTTTTGGATTTCCTTCCAATTCTCATGCATGCATGTGGTTTGATTTGTATTAGGTTGTGTTTGGATCCAAGGGCTCCCATTATGTAATTAAATTCCAATTGAGGCAAGTATAACCATAGTTGTGAGAACCCATGTTGGTATGCATTTGATTTGATTAGTTTACATGAATTGATGTGGAAAAATGTGTTTACAGCCCATTTGCTTACTTATTGATTCAGTACTTGTCTATCTCTATTGGAAAAATTTGAAATTATGATGCTTTCCCAGGCATTCTGTATGTGTTATAGAAATTTGACTTCGTGCAGGTACGGCTAAGCCGTATGGCACTTACGGCTCAGAGTCCTGAGAGGAGAAAAACTTAGTTTTCCTCTACGGCTAGGGCACGGCTAAGCCGTGAATTGCCCTACGGCTAAGCCGAAGCTCAGCCGTGGCCCAGCCGTAGATCAATACAGGGTGCATTTTCTGGATTTAACTGAGAGCACGCAAATTGGCAGACCTTCTACGGCCCACACACGGCTAAGCCGTAGCACACACACGGCTAAGCCGTACACTCAACTACGGCTAAGCCGTATGCACACCTGAATAAGGAAGGACAAGGATAGGTGTAAGGGAAAGACCGATAGGGCCTTCATATTAGAATGTAGAGCACCTAGACCTGCCCAACGGAATGTGATACAACGCGTGAATGATCTCGAGGGCTGCGAATCATTCATGTTCGTTATTTGGATGTTAAGCACCTCCCCATGGGTGTTGGTTTAAGGGACTTCGTGCACCGCCCGATTCAATGCAACACTAGACAACGGTGCATCGAATAACTTAAAACTACATCATCATGCACGGTTAGAAACACCAGATAATTAGATTAGAATTGGTTTGTAAATTAAGATGATTCGATTTCGCATGATTTGTTGCATAACATATTGCATTCGATCATTGATCTCAACTCTCTAATATGTTTACTCGTGTTCAGTTACATTTACATTGTGTGATTCTTGTTATTCGTTACCTTGAGTATGCATGTATGATATGTTTACTCACAGATATACACGTATGATATGTTGTCACGATCTACTCAGGGTTTTCATGATTGACTCTGTATGGTCAGGCACTACTTAGCCTCAGCCTTAGGATTCCGACGGGGTGAATTTGGTATAGTTATTTGGCCTTGCTGCAGTAAGGATATGTCTTGGGGAACCGGACCCCAGGAAACCGAGACCCATTGTACCCTGGCCCGGACAATGGTGTTCTTTGCATGTTATAAGATCCCTCTTTTGGGAGCATATGGTAATGTAGTAGCCACTAGTTTTGTACACTGCATGTATTCATTGATTCACTCAGCATATTTCTTTCTCGCGTGACAGCCTAGTATACGAAAATGCCTTCTTTAAATTACATAATGTTCTTTATTCCATTAGACACAGCGTGTGTTAACTTGCTATGGGTTATACTTTGCTAAATCGTCGTATTCACAGTTGTTTTTGGTGTTGCAGGCCCAGATACCGCTGCCGAACCCTCGCCGGTCGGCCAGACTCCAGATGAGACCCCCGAGGTCCCATCAGGCCTAGAGGAGTGGATGTGATCACTCCACGGGAGAGCGTTCTTGGCATGCATATCATTGGAGTCTTATTCTTGTTGTTTTGGGGATTTCAGACTTGTGTATTTGACATGATTGTATATATTCTTTTGTTCTTTTTGTAAGACCTTTGCATGTAATTATGTCAGTTCGTTCTTCGTATTCTCTTTTGCACTGTTAGTTTGATGTTTCTGATATTTACAGCTTCCGCGTACTTGTTTGGCACGTGTGAATGTTCCCTTGTGCGTGTGTATTTAGACTCGGTCTACGTGTACAGGCACGGGAGTGCGTGTGTCACTAGGTTTGGCTTTTGCTAACCCCCGAACCCTGGGCTCGGGTTGTGACAGACGTCAGCATCGTGACGTCATCAGGCTGACGTCAGCCCACGTAATCGGACACGCGGTCAACGGCCAGAGTTGACCAGATTGACGGCAAAAGTTTGTTTCTGCGATATTTTGATCATCGGACGTCCGATCGGAGATCCGTTTGCGCCTACGGACTCGTTTCGAGTAGATCTACGTGATTATGGAAAGAGATTAGCTTTTTGATGGTCAACGAGGAATTTGACCAAATCGGAAGCGCAGAAAACCGTTTTTGCGATATCGGAGCCATCCGGAGTCGGATTTCAAATTCGTTTCTTCCAGCATGCTCGTGTTGATGAGATCTACAGCTTGGTGCAGGAGTTGAGGTCAGTGTTAGTTGTTTGTTTTTCCTGTTGCTTAATTTGATTAAGATGGAGAACAATACTATCAACACTACCATGGTTAAGCTCAACCATTCCAATTGGTTGATCTGGAAACCGAAGATGGAGGATATTCTTTATTGTAAAGACCTCCATGATCCCGTTGAGGGGGATAGTGCCCGATCGAAAGATATGCAAGATGCTGATTGGAACAAATTGCATAGAAAATCGATTGGTCACATCAGACAATGAGTTGATAACAGTATATTTCACCACGTGTCTAATGAAACCAATGCTAATACCCTTTGGAAAAAGTTAGAAGCAATGTATAATAAAAAGACTACAGTGAACAAAACTTTCTTGATCAAAAAGCTTGTGAACATGAAATTCAAGGATGGTGGTCAGATCGAAGATCACATCAATGAGTTCCAAAGTGTGGTAAATCAGTTAACCACTATGAAGATGGTCCTTGATGATGAGATGCAAGCTTTGTTGCTTCTGAGTTCTTTGCCGGATTCATGGGAGACATTGGTTGTTTTCTTGAGTAACTCTACTCCAGATGGTGTGTTATCTATGAGTCAGGTTACCAGTAGTCTACAGAATAAAGAAACTAGAAGGAAATCTGCAGGGATAGATAATGCACAGGCCTTTGTTACTAAGAACAGGGGGAGGAGTAAGAGTAGAGGTCCAAAGGGGGGTCGTGGCAAGTCTAGAGGTGAATCACAGGTCAAGTCTAGTAGTGAATCACAGAGTAAGAAAAAGTCTGTAAAATGTTTTTTCTGTGGCAAGATGGGCCACATGAGAAAAAATTACTTTGCCATGAAGGAACAGAAAGGCTCCAACAATGATAAGAAGAATGACAGTGATAACACTACAGCTACTTTGGAACAGGAAGTAGTGGTGCTCGCCGGCGATGATGATAAGTGTTTGAGTGTTGCAGATGGTCAAGTTGAGCGGGTTGTTGACACAGCAGCATCCTACCATGCTACTCCCTGCAGGGAGATGTTCACGACGTACAAAACAGGTGACTTTGGTACTGTGAAGATGGGCAACACGAGTCATTCAGAGATTGTTGGTATCGGTGATGTCTGCATTAAAACCGATATTGGTTGCACAATGACGCTGAAAGATGTGCGACATGTTCCTGATCTGCGGTTGAATCTGATTTCCGAAACTGCATTGGACCGTACAGGTTATGAGAATTACTTCGAAAATGGCAGATGGAAGCTCACTAAAGGGTCTCTTGTTATTGCGAGAGGAACAGCTAGTAATACTCTTTATAGAACGCAAGTAAGCTGTGCAAAGATGCGTTGAATGCAGTCCAAGACAATTCCTCTCTGAATCTGTGGCATAAGAGGCTTGGTCATATGAGTGAGAAAGGCTTGCAGATGTTGGCAAAGAAGGATTTAATTCCTTGCTCCAAAGGTATATCCCTTGACCCTTGTGATTATTATTTGTATGGTAAACAGCATAGGGTTGCTTTCTCTTCGACATCAAAATTGAAATCAAATGTGTTGGATTTGGTATATTCTAATGTTTGTGGTCCCATAGAGGTAGAATCATTGGGTGGCAATAAGTTCTTTGTCACATTCATCGATGATGCATCCAGGAAAGTCTGGGTTTATCCGTTGAAATCAAAGGATCAAGTGTTCCAGATGTTTCAACAGTTTCATGTCAAGGTTGAAAGAAAAACAAGTAAACTCTTGAAGTGTCTCCGCACAGATAATGGGGGTGAGTACACATCCAACCAGTTCAGAGGCTATTGCTTGAAGCATGGCATTCGACATGAAAAGACAGTTCCTGGTACTCCACAGCACAATGGTGTGGCAGATAGAATGAACCGCACTATTCTTGAGAAGATGAGATGCATGATAAGATTAGCACGGTTGCCTAAGTCATTTTGGGGTGAAGCCGTTCTGACTGCCGTTTATCTGATTAACAGATCTTTCTCAGTTCCTTTGAATTATGATCTTCAAGAGAGAAGATGGATAGGTAAAAATGTTTCCTATTCACACTTAAAGGTGTTTGGGTGTAAAGCGTTTGTACATGTACCAAAGGAGCAGCGTTCCAAGTTGGACGATAAGGCAGTGAGTTGCATCTTTCTTGGCTATGGTGGAGATGAGTTTGGCTACAAATTATGGGATCCAGAGAAGAGGAAACTTATCAGAAGTAGGGATGTGGTTTTCCATGAAGACCAGTTCTTTGGAGATGTTGAGAAGATTGATAAGTCTTCTAAGACAGTTGATGGAGTGGTTGATCTCACACCGACTCCTTCTCCGGTGCAGACTACAGGTGGAGAAGGTGGACAAAACGATCCGGATCGTGATGAGGCACAGGGGTTGCCAGATGATGAGGATGTTGAGCAGGGGGAGCAACAGTCTCCTCGGTTTGAAACCACGGAACCTCAAGTTAGGAGGTTTACATGAGAGCATCAACCATCAACTAGATATCCTGCATCCGAATATGTGTTGCTTACTGATGAGGGAGAGCCAGAGAGCTTCCGAAAAGCAATGACTCATGCTGATAAAGATGAGTGGATGAAGGCTATGCAGGATGAGATGAGTTCTTTGAAGAAGAACAAGACATATGAGCGGTGCAACTTCCTAAAGATAGGAATGTTCTGAAAAATAAATGGGTGTTCAAGCTGAAAAAGGATGAGAATGGGAAACTGGTGAAGCACAAAGCACGGTTAGTGGTAAAAGGCTTCACACAGACGAAGGGTATCGACTTCAGTGATGTTTTCTCTCCTGTTGTGAAAATGACTTCTGTTAGAATCGTTTTGGGTCTAGCTACCAGCATGGACCTTGACCTTGAACAGATGGACGTGAAGACCGCGTTTCTTCACGGTGACTTGAAAGAAGAGATCTACATGACTCAGCCAGAGGGGTTTGAGGTAGAAGGAAAAGAACAGATGGTTTGTAAGTTGAAGAAGAGTCTCTATGGGCTGAAGCAAGCACCTAGACAGTGGTACAAGAAATTTAATTCATTCATGTTGAGTCATGGGTACCAGAGGACAGCTGCAGATCATTGTGTCTATGTTCGTCGATTTATCGATGACAGGTTCATCATCCTTCTTTTATATGTAGATGATATGCTGATAGTTAGACAGGATAGTAAGTTGATTGGCAAGTTGGAAGAGGAGATGTCAAAGTCGTTTGACATGAAAGACTTGGGTCCCGCACGAACGATATTGGGCATGCAAATACGTCGTGATAGGAGTTCCAAGCAACTGTGGTTGTCACAGGAGAAATATGTTGAACGAGTTCTCGAGCGATTCAACATGAAGAATGCTAAGCCAGTTAGCATACCTCTAGCCAGTCACTTCAAACTAAGCAAGCGCTTGTGTCCTACTACTGATGATGAAAAGAAACGGATGGCATGTGTTCCTTACTCCTCTGCCGTGGGGAGTCTCATGTATGCCATGGTTTGTACACGGCCAGACATTGCTCATGCTGTAAGTTTAGTGAGTAGATTTCTCGCAAATCCTGAAAAAGAGCATTGGGAAGCAGTGAAGTGGATCTTTAGATATTTGAGAAGTACTTCCAAGGTGTGCTTATGTTTCGGAGGCTCAAAACCAGTCATGAAAGGTTATACTGATGCTGATTTTGTAGGCGATCTTGATCGTCGGTTGTCGACTTCTGGTTATTTGTTTACTTTCGTAGGGGGAGCTATTTCCTGGCAATCGAAGTTACAAAGTGTACAACACAGTCTACAACTGAAGCGGAATACATAGCTGCTAATGAAGCAGGGAGAGAGATGCTTTGCTTGAAGCGATTCCTTCAAGAACTTGGTTTGAAGCAAGAAGAATATGTAGTTTACTGTGATAGTCAGAGTGCTATGGATTTCAGTGAGAATGCTACATATCATGGTCGCATGAAGCACGTTGATATCAAGTACCATTGGATTCGTGAGGTGATTGAGAAGAACTTCATGAAGCTGGAAAAGATTCATTCGGACAAGAATCCCTCGAACATGATGACCAAGGTTGTGTCTAAGGGAAAGCTGGAGCTCTGTTCAGAGTTGGCCGGGCTGAACTCCCAGTAAGGGGTTCAGGGCATCTTCCCCATGGTCTGGAGGGGGAGATTGTTAGCCATGTGGGTCCAAACCATTAGTTGGGTTCTGTATATGGGGTGATTTCCCTAATGATATTAGGAATTTCCTGTTTGGTTAAACAGCAGTTTTCTAATAGGTTAGGACTTTCCTTTCTTCTTGAGATAGAGTTCTTGGGGGATAAGGATGTAATGGTTATATATATGATGTAATCTGTAACCCTAGAAAGGTGCCGAGAGTGGCTGAGATTCCAAGGCTGTGATTTCACAGATTGGAGGAGAACCTAGTGGAAATTGGTTTCCCATGGACGTAGGCATCTTTGCCGAACCACGTAAATCCCTTGCCTTCTTGTGTGGTGATTGTTTGATCTTGGTGCCTTTGCACACACGCGCACAACAGGTGGTACATAAAGACATATGAGGAGGAAGATAGCAAGAATCCTTCATTAGCTGAACTAGCTAAGCATGATTTCAACACTGTGCAAACAATATACCAAAGGAATCTAAGAACGATGTCAAGATATGAGAATTCCTGGCCCCTTGAATCCATGGTGTCGTTTGGCAAGTCGAAAATTAGAGTCTGTTTGATCTACTTAAGTGAACCAACCAAAAGTTTACATGCTTTAGACTGTTTGGAAAAGTCTTCTGTTTTTTCACATTCAATTGAATCCACATTAACAACATTTGCCTTTGTTTTTTAGCAGTTACAAGAGGAAAGAATCCAGTCAAACATAAATGTCCAACAAGTAAATTAGAAAACTTTTGGTTTTTATAACAAGTTTTGACATTTAACTTTTACTATTTGTCAAGTTTCCAATATTACTGATTTGATAAGTTTGCGTTTTAAATTAAACCAGACATAGTACACATCTTACCAAATGACATATTTGTAAAAATTCTAATTGAAACAGCTCTATTTGAAATAATCAAATCAGTTCTATTTCAAATTTATCAAAGTTTTCAAGCATGCCCCGCTAGACAGCAAAAAGCTACTAATAAGAAAGCCAATAAAATAGCTTTAATTTGGATGTAATGGGCTCCAACTAGTTTATTTATTATTTTTGAACTTTACCCCAAGGTCACAAAGAAGACAGGTAAAACTGCCTTAAAAGGGATATAAAGCAGCGCTTACAATGATATAATATTTCCTATTCCAAGATGTACACATGCAGCACAACACGTGTGTGTGTCTCTATAGATAGATAGATAGATAGATAGATAGTTACATTCTATTATTTTAAAATAAGTAATTATTCTTAGAGAGAAAAGGGAAGGACCTTTTTTTTTAGTTTGTTTATCGAGAGGATTCGATTAAAAAGAAGAAAATTGTTATGATTTATTGTACATTGTTTCTCTTTTGTTGTTTGGTGCAACATTTTGTCTACGCATGAAAAAAAATAATGAATTAATTTTTTCAATAGTTTGGATCTTAATTTCCTATGGGATGGGTAGTAATGTAAGATTTCTCTCGTTCCCATAAATGGAAATTTGTGGACCACAAGATCCCTTTTTTTTTTTTGGAGCCAAACACACCCTCTTCCTATGATTTGTGTACGATATGTGCAAAGGAGGAAGGAAAGAGACTAGAATTCCAATAATTAGATGGATGCCAATTGAGTGTGAAAAGGACCCACTTTATTTGCATACAGAGGGACATGATCTCTCTCCTGGTATTTATGGTCTAACCCATCTCCTTCCATTCTCAAATTGGAAATCAAGAACAGAACCCCCAAAACAAAACCCCCATATGGAAATGACTGATTCACACCCACCCATGAGCAAGTTTTAGAAACCCAAGAGCAGAGATGATTCTATGTTTTTCGGTTTCGACTTTTATTCAAAAGATCATCACACACAATCATTTACAGCATCATCTCTTGAATAAAAGAAGACTCCTATCCTATTCCTATCCTCTTCAGATTATGGAAAATAGAAAAGAAAACAGAGAAGGGAGTAGAAAAGAGCAGAGAAAGAGCATGCATTGGGCGGGTTATGCATGGCACCAAAGAGTTTTAAGGGTCAAAGACTCTTGGGAGCCAAACAGAAAAGAGGGTTATATGTATTAAAAAAACAACGGTAAATCTACGTCGGTATTTAAAATAGTAAATCATGGTAGTTACAAGACAGTTTTTAGCTGTCGGTAATATCTTAAAAAAAAAAAAAAAGCCTGTCGTTCTTTTCCCATTTTGAGGTAGTGCCAGTATAGGCCCAGGGGAGGAGGCCCAATATATTAACTTATAGGAAACCTCGGGCCTATTCGGTATGGTTTCAGTTGTTCCTGATTTTGTGCTAAGATCGAGTTATGCTAAGCTTAGGTTGTGTTGAAAACTATCTGTGCAAAACTTGTTTGGCAACATTATTTTAAAATGTTCCCATGAGAATATTCTTCACGGAACTTGTTTGGTAATATTATGGAAACACCTTTGAACTTAAATTCATTATTGTTGAACCTTTGAAAATTACAACATGGGGCCCACATTCATAGGATTTATAACGTGAGCTTACATTTATAAAAATTATAATATGGGCCCACATTTTGTAATTGTGAACATATAACAAACTACTAGGAATCATAAAGTGGGACCACCTTTTGTGATTGGTGACCATGGGACTGCATTATAATAATTGGGGCTCAATTTAGAAATTACAAAGTAAACTATTTTAGAAAGTCCAGCTGAAAATAAAGTATGTCAGCAGATTGAAACCCACCCCAACCAAACTACTTGGGCAATTGCTTGGACAATATAGTTGGTAGTTGGTGACCCTGTAGCATATTCGTTTTTCTGCAGCATCCTTTTATTCTTAGAAACATCTATACTATGTTGGAAAATAAGAATCAATTGTATAAATAAAGTGAAGGTTAAGAGTTTTATTAACATGAAAAAATATAGAAATAAAAAATAAGACCCTTCTTCTCAACTGAGACTTTCTCCAAACCCACCTTTTCTGTGTTTCCTTTACTACTCTAAATTTTCGCCCATGACACCAATTAGAAAAGAAAATTTGATCAAACATAAAATCTTGTAGTAACTACAGAACACATGCATATGTAATATGACTGGAAAACTTAAAATATGTAATCCTATCACTAGAAGAGATTGAAGAGAGATACAAAGAGCTTGGTTAGGAGAGAGAGGAGAAAGAGGAGAGAGAGGAGGAATGGGAACTCTGGAAGAGAGAGAGAGAGAAGGGGGTGTGTGAGGGGAGGGTGAGAGGTTGGGTCAGACCTTTGGTTGTGGGGGAGAGAGTGGAGCAAGGAGCAAAAGAAGAGAGAGGAAGGCAAAAGGGACATCTTGCCTGGTTGGGGTAGAGGGTAGGGACTGGCGAGAGAGAGAGAGAGAGAGAGAGAGAGAGAGAGTGAGTGAGAGAGTGGAAGGGAGAGAAAAGAAATAGAGAGAGTGTTTTCAGGAGTTCACGAAGAGTCAAGGTGTTATTCTGTATGTATTTTTGTGTTAGTAAATTCATAGGTTAGACAAAACTTAAGTCCATTAGTGTTGTATTTTACATATCCTTGAGTATGGACAATGGTTTAAGTCGCCGAATGCATTAAAGTGAAGAAATAGAAGTAAAAGTGACAAATTTAAGTGGTTTTCTGCGGACAACATGGATTAAAAAAGTCATATATTACAAACAGAGCATTGGATATGGGGTATGGAACTTACCGTTGGAAAGCTCGTTTCAAGAGAATTCCGTAAAACCCAAGATCGCCTCAATTTGAAACGAAAAAGTTATAGCCTCCAGAAGTTTGTAGGAAAATGTTAAAATTTTCACCCAGGTAGAACCTTAATCCGACCGATCAGGCTATTTATTCGATGGATCGGGCAAGTGCAGAAAGTGCACCAACTTACGATTTTTCAGTCCGAATTGAAGGGAATTTTGCCTGTTTCGTGCCAACTCCTTTCCCAATCAAAATATACTTATGAGGCACGGGGCTATAAAAAGGAATTATCTCTCAACCCTAATGTGTGGAACACAGAGCTCATTGTTCTTAGAAGAAGATTGCTTATTGGAGATTACCTTCTCTAGAGTTCTTTCATTGGAGAGTTAAAAGGCTAAAGTTTTGCTCTAAAGATCATTGTCTTCTACTTCTTTGAGTGTAGAAGATTGTTTTGGAGAGTCAAGTGCAACATCTAGAAGGCGTCTAGGTGTTTTGGATCTGTCACAGAAAACGGCAGGAGATTATTGCAGCAGGGAGCTGTGCAAGAGAATCACAAAGTCCTTAGGTTGAGGGGTAACTGGATAACGGTTGTGAGTATTCTCTTATAACTGTAGTATGATTCATAGTGCTTGATTCTTGGTTGTAGTTTTTTTCCCAGGTTGGGTTTCCACGTAAAATCTGTGTCTTCTTGTAATGTGTGCTTTTGTTTGATTTATCTCTGCTGTTTGGTTGATTATTTGCACATATATTATTAAGATTGGCATTAATCCATTCTAGAGGATCTCTCCCCAAAAACCTTCATATTCAAAAACAAGAATAAAGCAGCATGCCAGCGGGTTGTTCCCTAATAAAAACAAAGTTTAATCATTTTTCATTTTCTACTCCAACAAAACATGTTTTTAGGGATCGTTCCAGCGAAAACAAATTTTGGAACACTTTAATATACTTACCAAGCACTGTTTAAATGGTCTTATCCTGTGGGAAAAAGGGAACATCCTGTTGGCATGAGGCCAAACACGCCCCTCATGTCTGGCCTTAAAGGAGAACTATTATTGTACTTCATATTCGAGCTTGACCTTTTGGTTCAGTATTCTCAAAGTGAGTTCCAATAATCCTTAATGAAATGTCAAGGTAGAGCTATGAAATGATTGATGTTCTTCATGTTAATTGTTTTCTTCTTTTATGTGTTGCAGGTGGTGGAGGGATCTTGGGCTAGGCAAGAAGCTCAAGTTTTCTAGAGATAGGCTGGTGGAGTGCTTCTTTTGGACCATTGGTGTCATATTTGACCCATAGTTTGAGCGGTGTAGGGAAGTTCTTACAAAAGTTGGCCAATTAATAAGTACAATTGATGATGTATTTGATGTGTATGGTACCATCGAGGAGTTGGAGCTCTTTACTGATGCGATTGACAGGTTCGTTATTGCATCCATTGGAAACTTTGGTTTAAAATATTTGGTTAGACTCAACTGACTAGACTCGGGGCAGTCATAAAATACATTACTTGGTGCAAAAGATGTAGTCATACAAGTTTGGGCAACAAGTCAAGAAAAATAAGAAAAAGCCAAAACACCCCTACACCCTAGTTCAGTGGTGTTGGCAACATTATTTCACATGCTTACATCAGAGATTGATCCCTAGATCATAAAGTTCAAAGTAGCACCCTTTACTACTAGTCCTACATATGAGAAAAAAAAAACCGTCAAGGATTCCATTTTCTTTTTTCACAAGAGAATGGTCTGATAAGACGCATAATAACTTTTGAGCATATATACAAAGATAGGCTACCTTTGATACCAACACTAAAAATGAAATGTTGCAATTAAAATTGAATTGACAGCCTTCGGCTGCAACATATAAAAATAAATTGACAAACGATGCTAAATGTAGGTCAAATAAGAGCAAAAAATGTCAAAGTTGATGTCAATTTTGAGTTGAATTGAATGCAGGTCTGATAAGAATGCATGTCTCCAGAACGGCTCCTTACCACTAAGGTAAGGAGTGTCTATTTGATTGGGAGGTCACAGGTTCAAACCACACCCTCCTACCACCCCACTTCTTCTTTGCAAAAGTAAATTTTATCACCTCACATATGCAAGTTGTGTTTTATGTTCTCATTATTGTAGTTATATCGCTGAAATTAACTCTCTCAAAAGATACTTGATAGACTCGAGAATGTCCATTACTATAGGCTTAATCGCTCAATTAGCTTCTCCCTTGACCGCTTTGATTATTTCAATCACATCTGACAAAACATGAATCCAGGAAAATCAATCAACTCTGCTCATTGCTAGCAAGATTTTTCTTACACTTCTGCTTTTTTAGGAGACAATAAATTCGGTCCTTCAAATGCACCTTCACCTAGACATGTTCAAGACTCAATTGAACTTATTTAGATCTTACCATGGAAAGCTTTATCTCTTTCCCCCTTTTTTCCCTTTTTCTTGTAGATTAGTGATATGTTACGTGATCTAAGTTACTGGCTCAATAGTTCCCAACATAGATTAATGATGATTAAAACCCTTTCAAGATTGAAAGACTCTAGCAGCCTGTAACAACCCAAGTAGCCCACTGGCCCAGTAACTTGGTGAGCCTTTCATGCGACCCAAAATGCTTAAGTCTAAGTTATTAGTGGTAATCTACATAGTTCATTATATACCAGACTCATATTTTATTCATAAGCGATGTGGGATGGGGTGTTACAATCTACCCCCTTAATGCCACACGTTCCCGTGTGGATCCATGTAACTTCACCAAGCGATATGGGACCAAAGCATTCCCCACCCTTGTCCCTGCAGATTCCTCTATCTCGATTTAGAGGCTCGCATACCTTAACTCTGTCCTAATCTTGCCTTAAGGGCTTTCTCACCGGGATTGGAGATCCCACATTTCTGGCTGCCTCAATAACTTGGTAAGCCTGTAACGTGGCCCAAAATGCTTAAGGCTAAGTTATTAGTAGTAACCTACATAATTCATTATATACCAAACTTATATTTCATTTATAAGTGATGTGGGATAGGGTGTTACATAGCCAATCTTTAGTCATTTTGACATTATAATTCTACATTTTTCTTAACCATTGATTTCTATCCATTCCATTATCAATAAAACGTCCTCTTTTTTTTTATGAAAAAAATTTATCTTATTTTAACATTTATTGCAACTTTCAGATGGGACATTATGGCAATGGAGCAGCTTCTAGAATATATGAAAATTTGTTTTCTAGCACTCTTCAACACTACTAATGATATAGCTTATGAAGCCCTTAAAGAGGAGGGACTGAATGTGATACCGTATCCTAAGAAAGCGGTATTGTTTTACTTCTCATTCATACCTTTTATAATACTCGTTAAGCGGAATCCTATTGTATTCTCAGGCACCCAAATATTAGACTAAATCGAAGTTGGTAACTAGATATTATTTTTTAATGTTCTTTTTTTTTTTAGTGGACAGATCTTTGTAAATCATACTTAGTAGAGGTAGAATGGTACAACAATGGATACATGCCAACACTAGAGGAGTATATAGAGAATGCATGGACATCAGTATCAGGGCCTGTTATTTTAGTGCATGCTTATTTTTCTTTCGGACAAAAGATGCCAATTGAGGCCTTAAATTACACGAATACATCAAGTCTAATAAAGTGGTCATCAGTGATTCTCCGCTTGTGCGATGATTTGGGAACTTCAAGTGTAAGTATCCTAATCTTAAGTAGTCTTCAAAATCTAGGGATTAATTTATAAAAGTGCATAAGAATTTTTCGCCCACTTAAATGGAATCGGGATTCTATGAGGCTTTTGACCCACGGTGATCGAGAGTAGATCAATTACGGCTTGCCATGTCACCATGGAAAGGGGTTTTGTTGGGTGAGACACCATTGCCCACATAAATGGCATGTATCCCCTCAGTGAATTGTAGGACTGTGATTGGTCTACTTATGATCACCTTGGAAAAAAGCCTTAGACAATTAGGACTCACTTAGATGCATTCAAATCCCAAAGTTATTGGAGTCTAGATCACCTATCGAAGTTGTGACACCTTCCCGCGAGTGGACCAATCATGGCCTGTCACATCATCCAAAAACTCAGGTGTACATGTAGCTCTCTCATCCTATTCAAACTTCTTCTAACTACAAAATCATTTAAATTTTTGAATGATGTGGCAAATCGTGATTAGTCTACTCACGTTAAAGTATAACACCTGCAATAGGTGATCTGGACTCAATTATAAAGATGAGAAGAAGTCTTAATGCTTACTATCTGTCGTGCCAAATATTCTCCAATTAGATGATTTTAAGTACCAAAGTTAAATAATTTTGCAAGAGCAACATTGATCATGATTCAATCCAATAATTGCTAACATTTGGATTAGTGTCAAATTAAAGAAAGTTCTCGAAGGTTCAGATTGATCATAGGTGAGCTTCATTATATGAGTAATAATGAACTCTGGTTTTATAAAAAATAAAAAAATAGAACTTGTGTTTTCTGTTTTGAATATTGATAGCGCACTGAAAATCAAAATACAACGATTATGTTCCCTTTAACAAGTAGCATGTTTAAAATGCTTCTTTTAATCTTTCCTTTTAGTTAAATTTAAAGTTGTTTTGATTGTTTTTATTTTGTTTCACATAGTTTGAGGTTGCCAGAGGTGATGTTCCAAAGTCTATCCAGTGTTACATGTATGAAGCTGGTGTCTCGGAGGGTGTTGCTCGTGATCACATAAAATATCTAATTACTGAGGCTTGGAAGAAAATGAATGAATGTCTAGTTCATGACACTTCCTTTCTTCAACCCCTCGTCAATGCTAGTATAAATTTCGCACAAATGGCTCATTGCATGTATGAACATGGAGATGGACATGGTTTCTCTAACGAGGAGGATAAGAAGCGAGTCTGGTCATTGTTGGCTGAACCCTTCATGCTTGTGTAGCTAAGAGGTTTCATTTATTTTTAGACAATTGAAACCCTTAATTAATAAAGTTGATATGGAACACATTTCTAGACAAAAAATAAATGTCATGGAATTTGTATGCCTCATGTAAATGAAATTTGCCAACAATGTGAGTAGAATTCTTTACACACCTTTTACTAGCTGATCAACTAATGCAGCCGTTAATTAAAAAACACTCAAGGTATTTTAACCATGATATTTGATTGCCACAGTTAAAAAAAGGAAGAGGAGTAGAACAATAAGAAGAAGAAATCCCTATTACTATCACTAATTAGTGATAGCTCAGTAGTATTGACACTTTTAGAGGCTTTGTGCCGGAGACGGTGGGATTTGGTGCCTTCCCACTCCATATTTATTGTAGGGATGAAGGGATGAAGGATTGAAGGAATCCAACTTTTTTCCAAGATTTCGTGTGCATGATGAGATCCGAAGATCCTTCCCATCCATATTGAAAATGGAAGTAGTACCTCTTTTGTGGTGTTGCACAAATGCTAGAGATAAAGGTTGTCATCTATCTTACTTTCCACCAGATGAAATAGTCTTTGTTTGTCAAAATCAGGTAATCCCCGGGCCGGAAGCCAATGGTGCAAGGGCGGAATTAGCGAAGGATACCTTAGGTTATAAAAAAAATCCTAATATTTTGTCTTTTACATGGAGAAAGAAAAAGTAGAGTAACCTAACTTGTTAAATGTTGATGAATTTTCTAAATGCCTTGCTTTCTTTGACTCGAACGGTGTAGGAGATCTAGGGCTTTCAATCCTTTACCTTGTGTTTTAAAATTATTGAACTTGTAGTCAACTCAAAACCCTATTAAGTAAGACTGACAGTAATTTTTGGTACAAATCGATCTACACTAGCAAACTCATCCAACTCCTTTGCCTTGGCAAAATTTGCTCAACTGACTCAAGTCAAATCATGTTGAGTTTTAAAACTGAACCAACACATACAAGAACTATAAAAAACAAGTAGTGTAGGCCGAATACTTTATGAAGATGAACCAGCCAAATAAGTCAACTTTGTGGCCCACAGCTCCCAGCTCAGGTATTTTGCGAGAGACAAAGAGTTAAAGAAAAAGCTCTAGACTCCATGTATAAACTAAATAAAAGGGACTAAAGAACTATACACAAGATCCTATCTCATAGAAAAACATAACTCATTATAATTGAGTTTTTGTTCAAACTCAGTTGATTCCACAATGCCGCCTTCGAGCTAAATTCAAACTCGAGCCTTGTGAAATATACTGCTCGAGCAAAGCTGCTTTAACTTTTAAGCCCAATCAAACCCAAATTGCTGGAACTTACGTCCATTAGGCTCTTGAGTGCTTCTAAAACTTTGTTTGGTATCTCTATTCTTACTTTGATAGAGCCAACCAAAATAGAGCGATAAATAAAAAAAGCAATAAGAAAAAGAGGCTAAAATCAAGAAGTGCATTTGATATTCAATTCTTTATTTAAAATAGAGAGTTTGGTATACCCTAATGTTTACCTCTTATTAAATGGACATGCCTCTTTTTAGAAGGGCTAGTATTTGTCATTACCTAAGGGCACGTTTAGCAACAACCCGCAGTGCAAAATCCTTACCATTGTTTCTTGGATTTATAGAAAGCTCTTATTTGGAAAGAAATCCCACTATATTAAAGGATATCTCAAAATACATAAAAAGTTATGGAAGAGAAGAAACCCTTCGTCAAACCTCCCCCCATTGCACTTTGAAGATTCACACAGGCGTGGATATATAGATGAACAGTGCTTTTCACAATAACTTGGGCATTATACATTTTCATGTGGAAACCTACTTTATGTGTCCCATAATCAAGATCTTAACCGTTAATCATGTTAATAAGTTTCAAAACAGCTACAACATAAAATGTCGATTGTTGATTCATCATATATTTTGAGATATTTACAAAAAAATTCTAAATCATTGGATTATTGTTTTTTATTTTTATGGGTTCCTTTTGCAAAGTTTGAGCCAATCAATCTCTTTAGAAGGCCTAAAACGGCTTGGGGGTCAAATATGGCAACTTAATTCAGCATGGATTGTTAGGAAAATGGAAAAACGTTCCTGGCCATTGATCATCCACAATGCAACATCATTATTGACATGTGTATCCGTAATGTAACGATGTTACTAACATGTGTAAAACAGTATTTAAGCAGTGACATTATACTATCCCTTTTTCATTTGAAAGTCTTTCTGATGGGTCTCATAACTGCTATCCAAATCATACATTAGGTTGAAAAGGTTAAAAACGACTAGTATATTAATTTTGAGCTTTTAATGATGTATATATATTGTGTTATTTATAAAAAAAGAAAAGTCTACACTATAAAATTTTAATTTTTAATTTATGTGAGGTTCATAATGAGAATCCAATCCGTCCATTATATTTAAATGGCAAAAAATAGTAATGGGTCCAGATTTTAGGGCTTGATTCATCACGGATTGCAATAAAATTGACAGAAAACTTGTGACTGTTAGATCTAGTATGTGTGAATCCATGACTTCTTTGGTGTTGACAAACATGGAGTGAGGCGAATCTTCTTTACAGAAAACCCACATTGAGGATGGTACCATATGGGAAGAACAGAAGAATCCTTTGGATAGTGGATTTCCCTCTAGTTGCCAAACATATCCTAAAGGAATTTATCGACATTATCGAATGTTCTTATAAAATGGAATAAATAACAAATAGAAGAAGTTGGATTGGAATGCTTAAATTAATTCCTTGTCAATGTATCAAAATTTTCTATTGCATTGGGATCATATTGCCCATCAAGTAACTGTGATGACTTCAGCCATTTTCCTAAGAAACAAACATATCAACTTCCACAATGCCCAAAATTAAACAAAATCCCCACAAAAAAAATGTAAAAGCCAATGTAACACCTTTAATTAAACATCCACAAAGCTCAACATTTAACATTATCAAGTTGAGCAGCCAGAGTTGCATCCTCTCCCTAGTTGCATGAACAAGCCACATCCAAACCTTCTCATTTATGTTCAACAGCCACAAAATCCACATAAGATTCTCTCAAACAAACCATCAAACATATGGAGTGCATTGAAATCCAACCAAATTTCATAAAAAGGGGCATTTTAGGTACTTTGAAAAAATACAAGAAGTACTTGCTGAAAAATTCTATTTCTCGCTGGTTGTCCTTATTTTAAATAAAAATGGAAAACTTTAGTCCTTATTTCAAATGTGAAAATTTTTTTTGTCCTTTTTTGAAATCTAGGTAAAACTTGCACCCTATTTTGAAATTTTTCCAAAAATAAACCTTTCAATGAAAAAAAGATCAAAGAGTGGCAAGATGTAGTGGGCGAATACCTTCATAAAGAGTTATTGTTTCAATAATTCTTAGGTTTCCAAGGGTAACTCGGCGTAATGGCAGAGGTCAAATAGGATTATTAAGAGTTATCACCTACTCAAACACATCACTAGAGTCAGAGTAGTTGGGCCAATGACAGTTACCCAAGTAGGTTAGGATAATTTTTGGATACTCCTTTCTTACTTTAAATTTGATTTAATTAAATTGGCTAATTTGGGTTGCTTAAGGTTATATTTGGTAAATCTTTTTGTTGCCCCTATTTGTCTAAAAATTATTTGATTGTTTGGTAACACATCCATGAATGTCTGTTTCAAATGGTCTTTAGACATATTGCCTTCATTTTATACAATCAAGAAAATGACTAGAATCAGAGGTATATGTTGTTGGATTCTAGTGTATGCGGATTACTGATAATAATTACAAAAACAAATAACTAAGGAAAAGATTTGGAGTCACCAAAACAATTGGTAACCGAATCACATTTTTGGAGATGCTTTTTTTAGGCAAATTTCACCCCCATACAAATGCAAATTGACTTACGGACGTATGCCCCAGGATAAGACAGCTTCCTTAATTGGAATCTCCAGCAACCGTGCTCTCAATTGACTAAAGAGTACTTAAATCTCGAAAGGACCACTTTTGCATACTCACGACAGCAATAAACCAAATTAAAAGAGAAAGAAGAACGAAATTAGAGAATTATTGTTGCAGATCTTCATTAACGAAAAACACAGGAAGAAATCTGACAGATAGATGTCTGTTTCGTGAAAGAAAAAGCAGAGAAAAAAGCCTTTTTGCAGAGTGAAAAATGAAGATCTGAAATATGTAGAAAGGCTCTCTCTGGGTTACTGTCACATGGAAAGATGTGGGTTGGATGAATTTGGTTGGCGATAAGTAGATCCAGATCCAGATCCACCTCTAATCCAAAAATACATGGGTGAGGCAAGGCCCAACTCGGGCAACCCAACAAGCATGCCCAGTGCGGATGGGTAGGACCGGTCCTTCCTAACCCATACTGCCCAAGCTTGCCTCGCCACGTATGATGTGGCCAGCTAGCACATGGTAACTAACATGATACCCACTAGAAAGCACATGGTAACTAACATTAATAAACTACATCAAAGAAGTAGAAAATAACTGATGTGAGACAAAGGTTATTAAAGAGGAATAAGGGAAAAGGAAACTAATACACTAAGGTGGGAAAACTATTGGATACGTCTAAAGTGGAAAGAGGTTGGTGCTATGATAGTTTAGATGTTCTTCTAGGCCTGCGCTTTTCATGCTTTTTGTTTCTAAATCCTAGGGCTGTAAATCACAATCCAACTGTCAGATATATTCAAAAGGCCAAATGTATAAATTTCCACCTTTGGATGATCATAAATTTTGACATATTTTCAAAAAAAAAAAAATCCAAATACTTTGATCTACTTTTTGACTTTTGTGGGCTCCAAAAGCAATGTACAGAACATTTAATTTTTTTTTTTAGGCTAAACACAGCTATTAGATTAAATTTCAACGCTTAGTTCCTAGTAAATTTTGAGAAATTTACGAAAATGGTAAAGCATTGATATCCTTCACTTTCTGGGTTTGGAACGTGTCCACACAGTCGGTTTTTTTCTTTTTTTTTTTCTAGTTCTACGGCCCCACACTAAGATCCAATCTGCCGCAACTGTTTAAAATATACTAAAAAAAACCATTTAATCAAATTTCAGCCACTGTTGCTTCACTAGTGACGAGATACTTGTGAAAGAACGTGAAACACTTGATCTTAATTTAAGGACAATATCAAGATTCAATCCGTTGATCCTCCTAGAAACACTAAAAAGGGCTATGGGGTTAAAAAAGAGCTCTGATATATTGTGTATATCAAAAAATTAGAAAAAAAAACACTATAGGGGAAATGGCCCGCATAATCATGTGTAATATCCTAGTCCATTTTTCTCTTTTTTTATTTTTTATTCCACTAAACTACAATCCAGACAGTTGGATATCTTCCAATTATCAAAAATGTACATTAGATCATTGAAACATTAATTATTCGCAACTCTCGAGAAATTTGTATTAAAAAAGCAGAACCATAGATGTGCAATTCTGGAATTCTGAACCATTGATCATATCTGAACCATTGAACCATTGATCTTCTTAAGATGGTTGGAAAAGTCTATGGTTTCAAAAATCAATCCCTGATTTACTTTGAGTATCAAGAGATTTATGAAAAATTAAGTACCATCAGATTTTTTAAAAAAATCTACTTCAATCAGCTTTTTCTGTTTTACAAAACAATTTATTTCTAAAATATCTACTTCAAATAAGGCCATTTGAAACAGATTTGTTTCATGCAAATCAATTTCATATGGATAAAATTTTTCAAACAAGGCCTAAGTATAATTACTTATTCTTATTTGAGCAGGATTACTTCACTATAGAATAAGGCTCCTCTTATGTAATTAAACACCTTAAAGATTCATTAGATAAGATCAATAAAGTAAGAATTTCTCCTGTAGAAATGTGAGATGTCGAGTGTGTGCTTGTGTATAGTGTGGGGTTGTACAGCCAAAGGGCCGTACAAAGCCCCTGCTAAAATCAAATGAGAAAAACACTTATACATATTAATTCAAACCTTAAGATAATAAGAGATTCCTCAACACCAAATACTTGGACTCTTAACTCAGTCACCTTCTTCACACACTACAAAAACAATCAAATACAACATTATATAGCCCACCAAATGACACTTACAAAAGACATGACTAAACATATAACAAGATAATGTTTATCTTTCCTAGATGGCCTTTAGACTTCTGTAAGTGACTTTTGAATTCCCTAGGAGATTTTCTTGATTTTCTTTTAAAAATATTAAATGTAATATAATTCAATATAACTCTCCATTACTTTTAATATCCAATTCACATTAGAGTTGATGATCCTTCTCCGAATTTCAATTCTTCATTTATTTATTTATTTTATTTTATTTTTTTTTTTTTGTCATAGCCTTTGAACCAAGCTTCATAAAAGTTATTCATGGCTTGTGTTGAGGCTTTCAATTTCTTTATCTCTTCTAGTAAAAGCACTGAGTGTATTTCTCAAATTCTTTACTTGATCATGATCATCACACTTGTTAACATCGATCACTTTTATCACACTAGAATCTGAAGAACTTTCAAAGCATGTGATGTTACACTTTCTTCGGCCTTCTTCTTTAGTAACTTTTATTGCCCGGTAAAGGTGTAAGAATATTTATGGAGAATAAAATGAACTGTGGCTCATGTTCAGATCCAATTCTCAAAAAAACATACTTAGGAGGGACACATTCAAGCTTTGTTATAGCTTTTTGTAATACAATTTTGAAAGGGATTTCAACAATCGTTGTTCTCTGAAATATTTTTTTAACAAAGAAATTTAATTAAGAGAAGAAACTTGTTCTCTTAATGACAAACCATGATGGTGCCAATTTTAATCATGAAAAGAAACTTATTTTCTTGAGATATGTAAACCAACCAAGAGAAGGAACTTATTTTATTGAAATACCTAAACTAATCAAAAGAAGAAACTTATTCTCTTCAATCAAAATTATAGATTTTGTTCATTTTTCTGATCCCTTTATTTATTTCCTCTTTTTTTAAAAAAAATAAATTATTTTAGTCTCCCCACTCATCTTTTTTTTTTTTCTTTTTTTTCCTTTTTTTTTATTGTTGTTGTTTGGGTTACTTGGCTCAATGGCTAAGTGGGAGAGAAGTAAAGGCACCCACCAGGTAGTGGCTAAAGGCTCCCACTCCCATATCACCACTAGGGCATCCCTAAGCCCCCCACCCCTCATGTTTTCAAATATTAAATTCTCTCTTTAACTTATTTTAACACAAGACACAAACCACTTTTTAAAAGGAACTTTATTTTTTTTCAAGAAAAAAAACAATATGCAACCCTCAAAAAATATTTTTAAACAACAAAAAACAATCCAGGATCAATGCTTTGAAATTTGGCAACCTAATTCTCATTCAAATTTGTAGAAAAGCTCTGATACCAATTTGTCATATTCCAAGACAACAATAAATCTTATGATGTTTATTAGACTTTCCAAAATAACTTTTGGATGCTCTAGGAGATTTTTTTGATTTTCTTTAAGAAATATTATAAGTAATAATTCAAACATAATTCTACCTCACTTTTAATATTCAATTTGCATTGGAATCACTGATCTTTCTCTGGATTTCAATTTTAATTTTTTTGTCATAACCCTTGGTGCCACCAGGGCTGGCTCGAGACAATTTGAGGCCTAAAGTAACAATCATAAATGAGGCATTTTCTTTTTTTTTTAAATATGATAAATATTTTATTTAAAGTTTATTTTTTATTTTTTATAATGCAAAATTACTAAGTAAATTTTTATATTCAAGTTTTGCTCACATAACTTTTTCAATTGATAGTATAGCTAATCTACTTAATCTTTCTTGTGATATCGTTGATCTTATGTAAGATTTTATCAATTTTAATTTTGAAAAGCCTATGCCTGTGGAAGCAACAATTATAGGTATTCTCAATCATTTTCTAGTAGACATATTTAATATTTATAAATTATAACTAATAATATCTACATATAATATGAACACTACTACAGTAAACATATAGTATGAACTTGGAATTAAAAAAAAATTCTAGAAGTAAGAGCTTGCAAATCTGACCCGACCGCGAAACTGACCCGACCCGACTCGTATATAACCCAACTCACTTGATAGATCGGTCGATCATGGGTCAGGAATTTCTGGCCCGCAATTAAATAAGTTTAGGGTTGACCCGCTTAACCCGTATTAATTCTTGTTTTTACTAAAACCTAATTAAAAACATAAGCAAAAAGTGTTCCTCGTGATTATCTCCACTTTCATCCTTTCACATTTCTAGTTTTTTCCTTGCTTTTCATTTTCTTCCTTGTTTTCAACTTATATTTGTATGAGCCATACTTGTATTATGGTTAAATTTTGATTTAACAAATACAATAGACGCAGGTTATGCGGCCCAACCTCACTCACATAACCAGCATAGGCTATGGTTAAAGTCGAGTTGACCCATGGTGGGTGGGGTTAGGGGTTTCTAACCCATTGAGAATGCGAGTTAGGCTATTCTGATCTGTTTATTAAATGGGCCTGACCAATTTAGCCCAACCCAACCCAATTGCCACCTCTAGAACAATAAAACCTGATTTAGCAATTTATTATTGTTAGCCACAAAGATTATAAATATGGATTACTTTTAAATTATATGTAGCTACTTCAATATAAAAAGAAAAACATATTATATTTGAAGTTATTATCTATGGATTTCAAGCATCACAGATGCAAGAGGAAAATATATAAAAACTGAATGATTTTAAAACAGAAAAAAGAATTCTTGCTTGCTGTAATTTTTGGGTTTTCTTTTTTATTTTAGTGGCAACATCTTTTCAACGATGAAAAGTACCTATAATGCTTTTTTGGAAACCTTTAATGCTTAATGATCGTTGCCTTTTTTGGGGATTTAAAAAGATGCCATATTGTCGCTTGCTTTAATTGCTTTCATGAGGCCTTATTTCTTAGGGATTTTGTTTATTTTTTTGGCCTTATTTTTTGGGGGTTCTAATGCAAGAGCTTTTCTTGCTTTATGGTCGAGCCACCTATCATGTGAGTTTCATAAAAACAATTTTTTAAAATTCAAACTATAATGAAACTTGGACTAAGGATAGTACATAATGTGAGAAATAAAGCATGGAAGCAGGAATGTGTGAATGAGAATCAACAGCAGGTACTTCAGTTTTAAATATCAGGGAGGTTGCTTTTGGTACTCGGGAACAAGCTTTCTGCTCATGCAAACCGAGGCCATAGAGAACATGTGCAGTTAACAGAGACGTCAAATCAACACGCCTTCCATCATGCCCCAAATTTTTATTTTTGGGTCATAGCAGTCTGTCAGGTTTGAGCTAGGCTGAGAGGGGTAATATAGCCTGAGTAATCACTTTTGGGCCTTGGGTTTACGTTATTTGACCCTTTTAGGCCAAAAGACTCTTTTTGAAATTTTATAAAACTTACTAGAAAGCAGGGAGCCCTTCCTTGTAATTTAGAAAAACCTCTTTTCAATATAAACCCTTAGGGTTTTTCCCATTTGATCTCCCATCTTTTTCCTTTCTTCTGCAACCAAGCCCTAGAAGTTTTCCAAGGGGAAACCAAGGTGGGATCTTCCAAACTTTGATCTTCAGATTTTCTTTTAGCTTCTAGATCCAAGCAAGTAGATAACTTCAAACAACGTTTCTTGGTTGTTTTCTTCAATCACATTCTGTTTGTATGGTTTATTTGTTTTGGGTTTAATCTTTGAGGTTAGAGATTAATAATGAAGATTTGTTAATGAAGATTTGTTTATACCCTTTTTATTGAAACAAACATAACTCATCGATTGGATTTTAGGTTTTATAAAAGAAATATGCTTTTGATATCTCTATTAAAAAAAAAAGTAGCAGCGCAACTGCTGCCTGTGCTGGCAGGCGATAGCAACTCTACCTGCACTGCCTAGGCAGCAGCGCTGCCTGGCCAACGCAGGCAGCACATGCTGCCTGGCAGCCAAGCTGGCCTGGCTGTAGTCGGGCTGGCAGCGCCCGGCCCGGGTTCCTGCTGGCCCAGCTGCGACTGGGCCAGGCCTGGCTCCTGCGGGTTTAGGCCCAATTTTAAAAAAATAATATATATTTAATTAAATAAAAAAATAATTGGAATTGTAGAATAGTAATTATAATGTTTAGAGGGTTATAATTTAGTTAATGGTCTAGTATATCAATAGAGATCTGATTCTATTCAATTAATTTGTAATTCGATGTTATTAGAAATTTAGTTAGATTATTTATAAATTTAATTGAGAATTATGTAATTTTGATTAATGTTTATTTAGATCGATTTGAAATTAACTAAGATGTATTTGGTAATGATTAAATCATAAATAGAATGTATTTATAATTTTAATTTGAATTTTTAATCTAAGTTAAATTTCGAATTGGGATCCGATATGTGCACCCTTTGTTTGGCTTAAAATAATAAGGTGTATTATACACAATAATGATATCTAAGGAATTAGTTATTCCATTTCCCTTTTTTTATCATAACTTAATTTAAATTTGGATTCATAATTTAAACATCTTTTAACCAATTTATAAAACATACTAAATATACGTAATTGGATTAGATAAATCATACCTTTTTAGAAAAGTTAGTGTTGAATGTTCACATGAGATTTGGATAAGATGCAGAATGAGAATGTGAGATTCGGGATGCATCATATGATAGACACTAAAAGTAGGATATCGACATCGTGGACTCACATTTCCATTGTGAAAAAGGGTTAGTTCTCATGTGTATATTTAACCAACTATAGCCGTTAGGTGGTTTAGTGCTTCCCCTCAGAGAACCTGAACTGACACACGTTCATAATACACTTTTAAATTAAATACTCTAAAGTGATATTGGGTTGAATATTGGGATTAAGAGTTTCATATCATGATTTATTCTGCATCGGTATATATATGTATTTGTAAATATATATAATTGTATATATATATCTGACCGACTGCAGTTCAAAGGTGAATGTACACCATCGGGTCAGCGTATACTGTGGATTATAGTATACAGCTGTGCCTTTTGTTATATTTGGAGGGAATATCCATTTTTGTTATCCATTTGCGGGATTACCCGTTTTTGTATATTTATCTGTAGGAATACCCGTTTTTGTTATCTGTCTGCAGGATTACCCGTTTTTGTATATTTATCTGTGGAATTACTCATTTTTGTATATTATATATGCGGGAATACCCGTTTTTATATATTTATCTGCGGGAATATCCATTTTTGTTATCTGTCGCAAGAATACCCATTTTTGTATATTATATCTGTGGGAGTACCGGTTTTGGTTTATTGTATCTGCGGGGTTACCCATTTTTATGCATTTATGTCATTAGGGTTTGTATCTGATATATTTTCGGTCATAATGAATATTATATTTAATTCAGTTGATTAATCCATTGCTTGCAGTTTACCCTCTTGTCAGATTATGTCAATCTAACTTACTACTTTTGGTGTCTAAGTTTCATTATCGGTGCAGAACCGGAGGGTCAGGCGACATAGGAAATTCCGCCAGATGGCGGAGTTGTTGAGTAGAGCACCGATGACATCATCTGAGGTGTCCTAGTGTTAGTGCAGAGTTCGACACTTTAGACTATGTAATAAGGCCATGTTTGGGCCATTAGTTTATTAATTTAAGTTTATTTGTTTTGAAATTCTAACTTTAATTGTTATGCTTCAAAGCACTTGACCTTGATTTTATTATTAATAAAATTTGTTATATAATTGTTATATGATATTCGTCTGCGATGAATATGGATTTCAGTTCCGCATGTAATTATGGTTGCTTGATCACCAAGCATAGCCTCACGAAGGATTTCGATCCACCCGGAATTGGTGCCCGTACTGTTTATGTTAGAAAAATTTTAATTGGCCCCAATTCTCACACCCTTAGAATTGGGTTTGGATCCGGCCCAGTTTTAATTGCCATAGTGAAGATGTTCGTCCTCCTGTGCCCGTGGATGTAGCCCTGTTTGGGTGAACCACGTAAATCTCGTGTCTCTTCTTGTGTGTGGCTTGTTTGTGTTTAATCTTGTGATTCCGTGGATGTGCACAACGGGTGATGTTCAGAAAATCACAACAATTGGTATCAGAGCCGAGGTTGGTGTTCCTTGGGGTTCTGAGCGAGGTGGAGATCGCTCGGTGGCTTGGTGGTTGTTGTGCATGGAAGATTAACGGATCGGATCTTCTTTAAGGATCCGGAGTTCTGCGATTCTCGTTGCAGAAAAATCAGAGATCACGGGTGATCTTTAGTTGAGCCACGGATTAGAGTTTCCAATCGGAGAAGAAAAAGACGAGATTGGGTTCTCCGGTCTCGCTTGGATCAGAGGAAAAAGGATTCATATATTTAGTTCAGATCTTGGAGTTACCGCTATGGTTGTGATCGGATATTGTCGGGTTCGGATCTGTTTCGTCGTGGAAACAGGAGATCTGGTTTTCCAGATCTGATAGAAGAAGACCGGTAGGAGGGCCACACGTTGCTGAAGAAGATCAAAAGAGAAGAGAAAGTTGATTTGATCAAAGAAAATGACAGATCGCCGGAGAAAGATAGGGCTGTGATCGGTGGAAATCGAGAGGTGGGCCCCACGCTAGTTGGTGCATGCGCTGTTCTGTCACACCGGCCTTCGCCGTGGACAGAAGGGTCGTCATTGCACAGAGGGGCAATCCGGATCAGGTATGGGTTTCGCCGACGCCTGAGAAGAAAAGTGCCATTTCCAAAACGCTGTGCGCAGTCTACCGGTTGCTGCCACTGTGCACGGGCCGCCGGTAGCGGTCACCGTTTCTCTCTGCTTCTTCCGCCCGCTGCCGGATCGGAGGAAGACAAAGACCGTATGCAAGAAAAAGGCCGCCGGTCGCAACCGCTAGACGCGGGTCGGTCGCCGTCGCCGCTTCTGTAAGCTGTCGTCGGTCCCACGCCTCTGGTCGCCGGGCCGTAGCCGAGGACGAAAAGGAGGCATCCGGCTTCTCCTGTTGCAGAACGCAGAGTCGTGTGGAAGACGACTCCCCAGGTCCGGGTTCGGGTCGGGTCACTTTGACCTGACCCGTGGGGGAGAATAAACCCAGGTCAACAGGTTCCTGTCGGTTCAGGTTTCGGGTCGGGTCGTTTCGACCCAACCCGCGGTGACAGCCCAACTCAGCAGTGCATCCAGAGCGTGCAGTTCCGGTTCCGGGTCGGGTAAGACCTGGCCCATGTTCGCAGAGTCCAGCCCAGTGCACTGAAGCAGGTTCAGTGTGTGTTTGGGTCGGGTGGACCTGGACCGGTTGCAGAAGCCCAGTTAGCATCAGCATTGCAGTCTGACGTCAGCCGACGTCAGCAAAGGTACGGTTAACATGCAGATTTGACTAGATTTGCGGCTGAAATTGTTTCTGCGATATCTTGATCGTCCGATGTCCGATCGGAGATCCGTTTGCGCTTACGGACTCGTTTCGAGCAGATCTACGCAGTGGAAGAGGTAGATTGGCTGTTTGACAGTCAAGGAGGAGGTTTGACCGATTGGAGCGTAGAAACTTGTTTCTGCGATATCGGAGCCATCCTGAGTCGGATTTCAGATCCGTTTCTTCCAGCGTGCTCGTGGTGACGAGATTTATAACTTGATGCAGAAATCTGGAGGAGATCTGAACAAATGTGGATTCAGGCTTGAATCAGGTCTACTCTACCTGGTTGTTGTTGCAAACCCAATAATAGGAGTCGCCGGCCTAGTTGTAAAGGGTTTGCTGATTCAAACGAAGTTATTCGTTTGGGGTTCACATGATCGCATGTGATGTTAGTCATCTTGCCAGAGTCAAGCCGAAAAGCAGCAAGGAGGAGCTGATGCGTCAGCAGTTGTCAAACATTTGTTTGATTGATTGATCGGAGGCCCGGTCAAATGGAGTTTTTTTGACCGCTCGGAGGCAGAGGTTTTCTGCAATTGTGAAGTCATCTGGACTTGTATTCCCGATCTGTTTTGCTTGCATGCTTGTGGTGATTGGATCTTCACAGTGATGTTGAAGATGGGGCAGGATGGTGAGTGATTCAGATATCACTCAGATTCGTCAATGGTTTCAAGGTGGAGTTTGACGAGATGAACTTTGCTCAAAGTTCATGTGCTGGTTCAACATGTCAAAGTGTTGAAGAAGACTGCATCCTTGGTGCAGTGACGTGCCATTCAGCAGGGTACGTGAAGACATTGCCGGTTTTATCTCCTAGTAGCTCGAGTTGTACGGAGTTGTACGGAATTCAAGCCAAGGTGGAGATTGTTGGGTTTATGTCTTGTATTCCAGTTTAGCCGAATGAGTCACTGGGTTAGCCAGGGACTGGTTTAAGGTCAAGGGTATTTTGGTAATTGTACCGGGGCTTTCTTGGTGGCCAAGAAAGCGGAGATTATATATATGTATAGTCTGTAACCCTAGACCTTGCGGCGGCAGTTGCCCGTGGTGTTCCCACACCACGTAGGAGAGATGATGTGAGAGTGTGGGAATCTCTTGTATGCTTTACTTGCCATAGTGAAGATGTTCGTCCTCCTGTGCCCGTGGATGTAGACCTGTTTGGGTGAACCACATAAATCTCGTGTCTCTTCTTGTGTGTGGCTTGTTTGTGTTTGATCTTGTGATTCCGTGGATGTGCACAACGGATGATGTTCAGAAAATCACAACAATGAGGCCATCGAATAGTCCTTTTTTATTTTAATAAAAAATGACTATTCAATGGCCTCGTATCTCATAACCGCTGCATAAAAATATCAACCTAGTAGCGTACACCACTTTGCCTCATGTGTTTTGCAATTCAGACAATTCCTCATGTGTTTTGCAATTCAGACAATTACAAATATTAAAAGAGACGGTAAGTTTAACCTCATTTATCATGAAGAGAGAGAGAGAGAGAGAGAGAGAGAGAGAGAGAGAAGCGTAGTAGGTGAGCTTCCATCGGAGCAGTGAAGGATGAGAAGCGTAGTAGGTGAGCTTCCATCGGAGCAGTGAAGGAAGGCCTCTTGGGCTTTCATCTTTATATATTTGTCTTGGTATGTTCGCAACCTTGGCATCACAAACAAAATGGTGCTATTGCAATTGCTCACTCCATCTTTTTCTTTCTCCTCAGCCCCTAGTCCACAGAGACTCACAGCCCTGAGATACAGGCACCAGACAATTCGACGTGCAGCCAGCAGTACTCCACCCTACTCAAATTTAGTTCCCCGACGATCTGGCAATTACAAGCCTAGCACGTGGGACTCCGATTTTGTAGAGTCCTTGAGAAGTGATTACAAGGTGAGATTATCAAATTTTAAGGCTCATTTGCCTACTTGGTAGTTTATGCTGAGTTCATTTTCAGGCGGCTTTTATCAATAGAGTATAAACTAGCTGTGGCACAGCTGGTCAAGGACTAAGTGCATGTTTGGCAAGTCTAAAATTTTCCCTCTTATTGTCTAAATGTCTAAAATTTATAGAGTTAACAAAATAGAGGCGTTTGGCATGCATTTTTAGCTCTATTTAATTTAGACAATAAGAGGTAAAAGCTCTATTTTGAAGAGGAGGGGCTGTGATGCATTTTCAAATCAGAGGGAAAAAAAAAGAGGCGCCCAGCTACAGTATTTTGAGGGATCACGCCCAGTACGGTTTTTTCGATTTTTCTCGAAATCCGAGCCCCTAAATCTACATCCAAACCGTTGAAAATGTTCACATGATCAATTACGGCCACCCATCCAAATTTCAGCCGTTAATTCATCCGGAATCTCGAGATATGTGCAAGAAAGCGTGAGCCATTGGATACTAGTTTTTGAATTTTGTGGGGCCCAAACACAAGATCCAAACCATTGGAAATGTTGGGAAGACTAAAAATGGCTATGGGGTCAATTTTCAAGGATTGATTCCTTGTGGATCTCAATATATTTGTAAAAAACTTTCAACCATTGAATTTAATATGCTGAATTTGTACTAGTCCACAGGCAGCCCCTTTTTTTATTTTTTATTATTATTTCTGGGACAGTAAATAACAATTCAAACCATTGAAAATGTGTAGAAGGTCAATGACCATTATGAGACCAAATTTCGGCCGTTGGATCATCACCAAACTTGAGATATTTATGTAAAAACGTGAATTATTAAATATTTTTTTTAAAAAATTGGGGGCCTCAAACACAAAATCCAAACCGTTAGATCTCTTTGGGAGGCCAAACGTGGTTATGAAGTAAAATTTCAAGGCTTAATACCTACTAGATCTCAATATATTTGTGAAAAATTTTCAACTATTGATTTAAAATGGTCTATTTAAAATAGATGCTTTCATTGCCAAACACATATTTTAAATCTAGCCTCTTTTTTTTATAGCTCTTTTTTTAATAGCTCTATTTTAGATGGTCTATAAAAATAAGACTAGACCTACCAAACAAGCCCTAAGAGTGTGACAGAGTTTGAATTTCCAACGCAGAGAAAGTGTAAATGAGGTGAGAGCATAGGATGCGAGTCATGCGACACATGAAAGGATGAAGTGAAGCCTATTTCTTTTCTAGGGGTGTTTCTTTTTTTTCTCTCTCTTTTTTGAAATAAGTATATTTTTCCTAAAATTTTGGAACACACAAAGCTACACCCACTACACTGAGTTTCTTGCATGCAAGCATGAGCTTTTTTGACATTTCCATTAAATAGGCATGTTTGGATATATAATGTAGTGAGGTGTGCTGAGGAAAAGCCTCAAATAAAAAAATAAAATGTAATAGGATCAAATCATAATATAATGAGTGTTGTTGTTAGTGCTTGAGAAGGAATTTTTTTTGACATTTTGTGTTAAAAATAAATATTTTTTATCAATTAGTGCGAATAAAAAGTAATTGTTTGACTTTTTAGTATAAAAAAGTTGAAATGAGGTATTTTAATTTGACTCTTTTTTATTTATTGTGTCTTAAAATGACACCTTAATTCAACTTACCAGTGAAGTAAATTTTCCAAACATAAGAGTGGAGATTGTTTTAAACATAACTAAAGTCTTAAAAAGGGATAATAATTAAAAAGAATTCAATCCTTTTAAAGAAGAGAATCCATAGGGAGCCTTTCCCCTATAGTGGGTGATTGAACGGGGTGAACACTTGAGCAGTCAACGGTGAGTAAATTGGGCTGTGATGCCCAAGCCTAGCATGACCCGGTAAAAAAAAACCGGTGCCATGGCCGTCATGGCACATTGACCGTGCTGGGCTAGAGGCACCTGGGCTATGGCATGGCACAACACGGCCTAGTCTTTTGGTCGTGTTGTGTTGGGCAAAGGTGCCTGGGTGACAGCACGGCACAGCTCAATATGATATTTGTATAAAAAATTTGATGAGCCTATATATATAAATAAAAATTTTAAAATTAGAATGATTAAATTCTATTTTTTATTTATAAAGTAGCATCAATGTTTTGTGCATTCGTTTTAATAATTTCAACTTCATTTCAAGTTGAGAACCCTAAAAGCCCATAAAGTTTATTTCAATTTATAAAAGAAAATTAAAAAAATAGAAGGGGAATATGAGCCGGCCCGTGGGCGGAATGGCCTAGCATACCATGACCTAAGCCGTGCCTTCGGCCGTGCTAGGCCAACCCTAATTGACTTGGGTAGGACATGGCACAGCCTCTGAATCTTCACAGGTTGGCACGACTAGGTGAGAGTAGAAAGCACCATACATTTTCCCCTATTAGTTTAGTATATTATAAGGACCCTGCATCGGTTTCTTCAAATCCAAATAGGATTAGAATTTCTTTTTTATTTTTTATTTTTTGATAGAAAATAGGATTAGAATTTTTAGTTTAACTTAAACTTTGTCAACGAGCCACAAACCTTAAAATTATGACTAACAATAGAATCCTGTGCTTAGCACTAATCAAAAATAAAAATATAGTTAAACTTAAGAATTTTTTTGAATATTTTAAGATAAAATAAATCTAAAACAAATAATTTTATAATCTATGAATATTTAAATTTATTCTAGATGTGATAATAAATATAAAATGAAGTAAACTTACATAACATGTTGAACCGTTCAACTATGAGAAGAAAATGTAATCTATTAGTCCTCGGCATTCAATGCATACCCCTTTGACCTCACCATAATTATGAGATCCAAACCATCCATCCATCCAATAAGTCCCACAATTTTCTACCAAAAAAGAAAAAAATCCCACCATTTAAGGATCATGTGAGGGAAGAAAAAATAAAATAATAAGCAATTATAAACAATATACTCTAGCACTACAGCCATGAAGTATGTAGTAAACATTAAGGAGATACAAAATGTCTAAATTAAAAATTAAAAAAACATAAAGCAATTGGAAGGTATGGATTAGGCACAAAATCAAATATAAAAATGGTTAATAAAATCAATCGACTTGAGGAAGAAAAACTAAAACCTCACTATTGTGATCGAAATCGAACGAAACTTACCTATCGATTGGATATCAACATTAAGAATCTTGAAACGGAGTGGAGTGCTATTTTTTTCTTTTTAATGAATGGTAAAACGGAGAGGTTAGTCATGGTAAAACTAACTTAAAATTGTATTGAGAGAGGGAGAAAGGTTAGATAGTTTAAATTAAATAGGCTCTTAGTTGTTACTTAATTTCTGTCTAATAGAGATTGTATTTGCTTAGGAGATCATTTAGAAAATATCTATGACAAATAACCTTTAATTTTGAGGAACTTTAATTTGAAATGGGATAAGGACAATTACAATAGGAAAATTAGGGGATAATTTAGAAAATAGTGCATATCCAAATCTATGAATTAATGATAGAAGATTGAGTCAAAAGAAGGTCATTTATCTTCGTTGATTCATAGGATATTTTTCTCATTTATTGGAGATTAAAAAGGATGAAGGAGATATTAGAAAGTTTGATTAGGTGAGAGATTTTAGGATAAACATATTGTTATACTTAAACCAATGGATAGTAGACATTTGTCATTGGGCCCACAATAACATGGATACGAAGGAAGCTAAACAAATGAATCGCTCTTACAATATTGAGATGGCCCTGGAGGTTTTCTTAGCTCGTTGACATGCCACCCTCTAGAGTTGGCTCCTTATTGCTCTAGAATTTGGACTTCTGACTCATGGTGGCTGACAAGCCATAGTCCGCCATGTCACCATGGTCAAAGCCAACTTTCCATGGAGCAGCAACCTTACATGAATGGCAGGCTTTTACCAGTAATATGGCAGACCATGATTAGTCCACTCACGGTCACAGTGGGAGGAATCCCCTAGATCCAAACTCATTGCTTATATATTTATATAATCGTTGGATTTGTTTTGCAGAAAGAGGATCATGAAATGTACATTGAGAAGTTAAAGGATGACGTGAAGCACTTGATCAAGGAAGTTGTAAATCCAATAGAGAAAATGGAGCTGGTTGACACTATCCAACGATTAGGATTGGGATATCTCTTCAACAAGGAGATTAATGAAGTGCTGAACACAATAGCATCAAGCAAAGCGACCATCAAGACAAAGAATGATCTCCATGCTGTAGCACTCCAATTTAGGCTTCTTAGACAACATGGGTATGAGGTCTCACCAGGTAAACATGCTCCTCTCACAATGGACCACTAGTTTGACCAATATTGATGGGTAGGCTAAGGGTGCTAAAAGGTTGGGTTACACCCGGGCCCAAGTTAAATTTAATTGGGCTTAGGTCAAGGCTTAGGTTGAACCCCAATAATGGACCTTGGTTAATAGCCCACATTGCATGTGAGTGTTATTGCCTCTGCATGAAACAGCGGCAGAAAAATCAAACCGCCACCAAAAAAAAATAATAATAAAGTTCATCTGCGGCTACAGGTTACCTTTTCTTTGTAGTGCCATCATCATATTAATTGACTTCATCGAGTTTTATATCCTAGAGTCATGGGCAATTCACATGTATTAGTATTTTATATGGCTCTGCCAAATTTGAAAAATAATAATCTTAAATTATGTCCAACATTTACTTTGAAAGATGTAAAATCAAGCATGTCCCTGACAAGCATGTGGCACACATTATATAGAATATACTCTTCCATTGATTTTTGGTGATTTATTTCATTGGAGTGATGGAATCTGAACAAATTGAATTATCACACATTTACATTTCAGGTTGAGTACATTTGTATTTAAAGTACAGCTATCAAGTAAATCAAAGCAGGTACAACAGAACATGATTTTAGGAGTGTTGACTGGATCCTCAAGTGATTCAAATAACTAAAGTTGAACCAGTCTTGCTGGGCCTGCACTGTGGATCAGGTTGATTCAGTAGAACTTCACCAACAGCCCCCTTCAAGCGCACGGGTTGGTTCATGACGCCAAGCTTGTGTTGAAGAAATTTAATCCTGTCTGACGATAGACTCTTTGTGAAAATATCAGCCACTTGGTCTGAGGATGAAATGTATCTAACGTCAAGCTGTTTCTGAGCCACCTTTTCACGCACAAAGTGATAATCAAGCTCCACATGTTTAGTTCGGGCATGAAAAACAGGATTGAATGCTAAAGATATGGCACTCATATTGTCACACCACACCAAGGGTGTTTTTGTTGTGGGAAAGCAAAGGTCACGCAAAAGAAAACAAATCCAGGAAATTTCTGCAGCTGTCAAAGCTAGCGAACGATATTCAGCCTCTGATGATGATCTTGCCACCGTGGGCTGCTTCTTAGCTGACCAAAATATTGGATTGGGCCCAAGAAACACACAACATCCTGTGGTGGACCGACGATCCACTGGGTCACCTGCCCAGTCTGCATCACAGTATGCAATAATATTCAATGGGCCTGGCTTGATTTGAAGCCCACACGTTGCAGTCCCTTTAAGATACCGTAAAATCCTTTTAACTGCACTTAAGTCTGCTTCAGTGGGTTGGTGCATTCGCTGGCATGCTTTGTTGACAGAAAACGCAATGTCAGGTCTAGTTAGCACCATGTATTGCAATGCTCCAACGATGCTTCTATAATAGGTAGGATCAGAGAGAAAGCTATCCTTGTTTGATGACACTTGGACCCGAACAGAAGGTGTTGTAACTGGCTTAGCATCAGCCATTTTGGCACGATGCAGCAGATCCATCAGATACTTGGTCTGGGACAAAAAGATTCCAGTTGGAGTTCGCTGTACTTCTATTCCGAGAAAATAGTGCAATGAACCCATATCCTTCATAGCAAAAAACTTGCCTAATTGTTCAGTCAAGATTTGTAGATAATCTTTACTACTTCCAGTTAGAATGATGTCATCTACATACAACAATAAGTAGGTTAAGGAACCCACTTGCTTTCTCACAAACAAAGATGGATCAGACCCTGAGAAATTGAAGCCCAAATCAATCAATTTTGTAGTGAATTTCTCATACCAAGCCCGCGGGGCCTGTTTAAGTCCATAAATGGATTTTTGCATTTTGCAAACATGAAAAGGGCGTGCTGAGTCTATATAGCCTGGTGGCTGTGCCATATAAACATCCTCTTTGAGATCTCCATGTAAGAAGGCACTTTCTACATCTAATTGTTTAATGGGCCAGCCCAAGGTGACAGCTATGGTTAGAACAGTTCTGATTGTGGTCTGCTTCACAACGGGACTAAATGTTTCAAAGAAGTCTATGCCTGGTCTCTGATGAAACCCCTTTGCCACCAGTCGTGCCTTGTACTTATTTATGGTTCCATCAGGATTCCTTTTAATGCGATAAACCCATCTGCATCCCACTACATTCATCGAAGATTGATACTGAACTAATGACCATGTTTGATTACGTTGAAGGGCTAAGAGCTCATGATCCATAGCCTGTCGCCAGTGAGAGTGCTGTGCAGCTTGTTCATAGCTTGAGGGTTCTGTATCCCATGAATTGGACAACAAAGCACATGGCAAAGGGTATCTTGAAATCCATATCTTTTTCTTTGAGATTCCGGATTTGGAACGAGTTTGCATGGGATGGAAATTCTCATTTCTAACATTTGAGTCAGGATGTGATATTACTGGGCTCACAGGTTGAAGCAAAGATGGATTATCGTGGTCTGTCATTGATGGGATTGATTGAGCTGCAGGAGGGTTGTTTGGTTCTGTGGCCTGAATTTGTCTATACTGTGGATATTGTGACCTTGTAAAACTGGGTGGACTGGGTTGGTTGGGCGGCAGTTCCACTGGTCCTGATGAGATGGCGTCTTGAATTTGAAGGGATGGTTGTGGCTCATAGGAAGGACTTTGATGGAAGGTCAATGGTAAGACAGGTAGCCAACTAGAGATTGGACCAATTCCGAAGAGTGAGTCAACAATCAACGGGTTAGATTTCTTTGCACGTTGATTAGATTTGTTAGAGAATGGAAAATACGATTCATCAAAGGTCACATGTCTGGAAATATACACACGTCCAGTAACTGGGTCTAGACACCTATAACCTTTGTGGTGCAAACTATAACCAATAAAGACACATTTTATTGAGTGGAAATTGAGTTTGTGTTTGTTGTAAGGCCTAATCCATGGGTAGCAAGCACATCCAAAAGTTTTGAGAAAATCATAATTTGGTCTTTTATGAAAAATAGTTTCCCAAGGAGACAGGTTGGTTGCAGGAACAATGGGCAAGCGGTTGATGAGGTAAACCGCTGTGTTAAAGGCTTCCAACCAATATGATGAAGGCATATGAGCATGAGCTAAGAGGGTTAATCCTGTTTCCACTATATGCCTATGTTTTCTCTCAGCCACTCCATTCTGTTCTGGAGTATAAGGGCATGAGTACTGACGGGCAATTCCATGGATGTTTAGGTACTCATTGAATGCACGACTAGTATACTCTCCTCCTCCATCTGATCTTAAGATCTTTATTTTATGATTAAGTAGGTTTTCAGCATAAGGCTTAAAGATGGTAAATATGCGAAAAACATCTGATTTATTTGCAATGGGATACAACCAGCAATATTTAGAGAAATCGTCTATAAAAATAACATAAAATTTGAAACCGCTAACAGAAGTTATAGGTGCAGGTCCCCACACATCAGTGTGTATTATTTCTAGAGGTGAAGAAGCAACTGAATTAGAGACAGGAAAGGACAATTTAGATGACTTTCCTAATTGACATGAAGAACATGGTGACTTAAAACAATTGTTGGAAAACTGTAAGGAAAGTGAGGAGAGAATAATCTGTTGAAGACGATCAGAAGGATGTCCAAGTCTTGAGTGCCACAGCTCACGTTCTGAGAGTTTGTTGAGAAGAGCTTGAGTTGGTTTTGAGCTGTGGAAAGGATAGAGACCATTCTCACTCGGCCCGCGGAAAAGCGTCCTCCCCGACAGCTTGTCCTTAATACAAAAACCCAAGTCATCAAAAATGAAATAACAACCATTATCTCTAGAAAATTGCTGAACTGACAACAAATTTGTTGAAGCATTAGGGCAGCAGAGAACATTTTTAAGATGGAATTTAGAAGAAGAGGTTTCAAGAGTAGAGGAACCAATATGAGTTATGGGTAAACCTTGTCCATTTCCCACCTGAACGCTGTCTGATCCATGATATTTAGAGTGTTGAGGAATGTTACCCAGTTCAGCAGTGATATGATGTGAGGCACCGGTATCGGAATACCATGTTGAACTTTCAGTTGATGGATTTGCTGCAACCATAGCAGCCAATCGCTGTGGATGAATTCGCCCTTGATACGAGTAATTCATCCTGTGATAGCAATCAATCGCCGTATGCCCAGGACGGTTGCAGATTTGGCAGGGTACCCGCTTGTCTCCCAAATCTGAATTGGGTCTACGGTTGGTTTGTCCTCTTCCTCCTGACCCACTGCGGCCACGTCCGCGCCCTCTATTGCTACCATGTCCAGGTGAGGGTCCAGTGAGTTGTGGAGCTCCTCCCGGCTTGACAGCTACCAAGGCTGAACTTGACTCAGTTGCTATCATAGAGATCTCTTCAGTGAGACTAAGCTCTTCACATATCAAGAGGGTATGCAGCTCTTCCAAGGTCACAGGATCTGACCTTGACCGTGTTCGAATTGCTGTCTGGAAGGGCTTATACTCCACTGACAGCCCATCTAAGGTGTGCAAAATTAAATCATCATCTCCAATGGGTGCACCACAGGCTGCAAGCTGATCAGAAATAGTTTTAATCTGATGCAAATAATCTTGCATACTGTTGCTACCTTTGCGTAGATGTTGTAGTTTTTTCTTGAGATGAATGATATGCGACCGGGACAGAGATGCATACCGGCGCTCCAATGCTTCCCACACAGCTCTTGCAGATTTCAAGTTTACTGCATATGGTAAGGCTGATGTTGATAAGGTTGCCTGTATCCATGACAACAGATGTTGGTCCTGTTGTTCCCAGGTTTTATAATCAGGATTGACGGTAGTGGAGAGAGTTCCATCAGCGTTATTTTGAAATTGCTGTGGTGGAGATGTCGTTCCATCAACATAGCCTAGAAGTCCATGGCTTCTCAACACTGGAAGGAAGAGAGAACGCCACAGCAAATAATTGCTGTGGTCAAGTTTTATGGGGACTAGATGTGTAATATTTGAAAGTATGAATGTGGGGCTATTTGAGGAAGAGGACAACTGGGTTGATGGGTCTGCCATGGAAGGAGTTTCAGAATGATGCGACGTGAGTCACTATGGCTCTGATACCATGAACAAATTGAATTATCACACATTTACATTTCAGGTTGAGTACATTTGTATTTAAAGTACAGCTATCAAGTAAATCAAAGCAGGTACAACAGAACATGATTTTAGGAGTGTTGACTGGATCCTCAAGTGATTCAAATAACTAAAGTTGAACCAGTCTTGCTGGGCCTGCACTGTGGATCAGGTTGATTCAGTAGAACTTCACCAACAGAATCATTGTCAGGACCTTTGATATACATTCTTCTATCATTTGCTAATAGCTTGAGCTTTTAGTATTTCTGAGAGTATTTCTGAGAGTCGTGCGCTCAAATCACTAGGGACATGTAATTGTTCCCCAGTAGTTTGTGTTTTGAGCACTTTTTTGGGGCATTACACATCAATTGTGGATCCACGGCCTTTACCATACAAAATGACACCCATGAAAGCATTATAGAGCATCACATAACCTTGGAAATCCTAGTAATTCATTTGATGTTTTAATCTAATTATCTTTACCTTTTTAGAGTGACTCATGCATCTAATTACCTATACCTTTTGAGAGTGACAGATGCTTTCCATGACTTTAAAGATGAGAAGGGTGGCTTCAAAGAAAGCCTTTGCATGGACATCAAGGGAATGTTGAGCTTGTACGAAGCTTCACACCTTTCCTTTCAAGGGGAAGTAGTCTTGGATGAAGCCAGAGAGTTCACAAGCACACATCTCAAGGCTATCCAGGGGAACATAGACCCAATTCTCTTAAAGAAAGTAAAGCATTCTTTAAAGATCCCATTGCATTGGAGAATGTTGCGGCTAGAGGCTTGGTGGTACATAAAGACATATGAGGAGGAGGATAGAAAGAATCCTTCATTAGCTGAACTAGCTAAGCATGATTTCAACACTGTGCAAACAGTATACCAAAGGAATCTAAGAAGGATGTCAAGGTAAGAGAATTCCTAGCCCTTTGAATCCATGGTGTCGTTTGGCAAGTCTAAAATTAGGATTTATTTGATCTACTTAAGTGAACCAACCAGAAGTTTGAGTGCTTTAGACTGTTTAGTGTTGTGCGCGTGTGTGCAAACGCAAGCAAGATCAACCAATATAGCCACACAAGAAGACAAGAAGATTTACGTGGTTCGGCAAGGATGCCTACGTCCACGGGAAACCAATTTCCACTGGGTTCTCTTCCAATCTGTGAAACCACAGCCTTGGAATCTCAGCCTCTCTGACTGTCTGCCCTAGGGTTACAGATTACATCTCATATATATAACCAATACATCCTTATCCCCCAAGAACTCTATCTCAAGAAAAAGGAAAGTCCTAATACATTAGGAAACTACCCCAGATATAGAACCCAATCATGGTCTGGACCCACATGGCCAACATTTAGAAAAGTCTTTTTTTTCTCTAATTGAATCCACAGTAACAACATTTGCCTTTGTTTTTTAGAAGTTACAAGAAGGAAAGAGAATCCAGTCAAACATCAATGTCTAACAAGTAAATTAGAAAATTTTGGGTTTTTATAACAAGTTTTTACATTTAACTTTTACTATTTGTCAAGTTTCCAATATTACTGATATGACAAGTTTGCTTTTTTAATTAAACTAGACATACTACACATCTTACCAAATGATCTATTTGTAAAAATTCTAATTGAAACAGCTCTACTTGGAATAATCAAATCAGTTCTATTTCAAATTTATCAAAGTTTCCAAACATGCCCTGCTAGACAGAAAAAAGCTACTAATAAGAAAGCCAATATAATAGCTTGCATTTGTATGTAATGGGTTCCAACTAGTTTATTTATTATTTTTATACTTTACCCCAAGGTCACAAAGAAGACAAGTAACACTGCCTTGAAAGGGATATGAAGCAGCGCTTACAATGATACAATGTTTCCTATTCCAAGATGTATACACGCAAGCACAACACGAGTATATATATATATATATATATATCATTGCATTTTATTATTTAAAAATAAGTAATTTTCTGAGAGAGAAAATTGTTCTAATTTATTGTACATTGCAGCTCTTTTGTTGTTTGATGCAATATTTTGTCTAAGCGTGAAAGAAAAACAATGTATAGTTTCGATCTCAATTTCCTATGGAATGGGTAGTAATGTAAGATTTCTCTCATTTGCGGAAATGGAAATTTGTGGACCACAAAATCCTTTTTTTTTTTTTTTTGTTTTTTGCCAAACACACCCTCTTCCTATGATTTGTGTATGATCTGTGCGAAGGAGGAAGAAAAGAGACTAGAATTCCCATAATTAGATAGATGCCATTTGATTGTGAAAAGGACCCACTTTATTTGCATACAGAGGGAAATGATCTATCTCCTTGTATTTGTGATCTGACCCCTCTGCTTCAACTCTCAAATTGGAAATCAAGAACAGAACCCACCTAATGGAAATGACTGATTCACACCCACCCACAAGCAAGTTCTAGAAACCCAAGAGCAGAGATGATTCCCTGTTTTTCGATTTCGACTTCTATTCAAAAGATCGTCGCACACAGTATCTAGAGCATCAACTCTTGAATAAACGAAGACTCCTATCCTATTCCTATCCTCTTCAGTTTGTGGAAAACAGGAAGAAAACAGAGAAGGGAGTAGGACAGAACGGAAAGAAAGAAAGTACCTTAGTCAACAGCAGATGAAGGAGATGATGCCAATATTGGTGATTAAGCCGCACAAGCCAGGAGAAGATGATGGAGATTTGCCAATCTCCATAGCAGGCCTGGGATAAAAAAGAGAGTGGAGTGGAGCAAATGGATAGAAAGAAGCCCTGCCAGTGGATTGTTATTTTTATGGGTTTGATTTGGAGAGCAAGAAGAAATACCTGAGTAGAAGTTGAGAATGCGTTAGATGAGACCAGAGAAAAGAAAGAGCATGCGTTTGAAGTTTTATGTATCATGGCATCAAAGAGATTTAAGGGGCCAATGACTATTGGGCGCCAAACAGTAAAGAAGGTTATATGAATCAAACAGAACGGTGGTATATCTACGTCGATATTTAAAATAGTAAATCGTGATGGTTAAACGACGGTTTCTAGCCATCGGTAACACCCAAAAAAACTGTCATGTTTTCCCTTTTCGGTAGGTAGTGCCAACATGAGCTCAGGGGACGAGGCACAATATATTGACTTATAGGAAACCTCATGTCTGGCCTTAATTGAGAAGTATTATTTTACTTCTTATTCCAGCTTGATCTTTTAGTTGAGTATTCTGAAAGAGAGTTCCAATAATCCTATAATGGAATGTCAAGGTGGAGCTATAGTAACGATTGCTGTTCTTCCTAATCCTAACATGTTAATTGTTTTCTTCCTTTATGTGTTGTAGGTGGTGGAGGGATCTTGGGCTAGGCGAGAAGCTCAAGTTTTCTAGAGATAGGCTGGTGGAGTGCTTCTTTTGGACCACCGGCGTCATATTTGACCCACAGTTTGAGCGTTGCAGGGAAGTCCTCACAAAAGTGAATCAATTGATAACTACAATTGATGATGTATATGATGTGTATGGTACTTTGGAGGAGTTGGAGCTCTTTACTGATGCTGTTGACAGGTTGGTTATTGCATCCACTAGGAACTTTGGTTTAAAATATTTGGTCAAACTCGACTGATTAGATTCAGGGCAGTCATTAAATAAATTACTCCGTGAAAAAGACGTAGTCATACGCGTTTGTGCCAACTTGGGTTAACCAGGCTTGACTTGGGTAGAACTTGTTCGCTAGTCAAGAAAATCAAGATATAGCTAAAACACCCCTAGACTCTAGTTCAGTGGTATTGACAAAATTGTTTCACATACTTACCCTAAGATCAATCCCTAGATCATGAAGTTAAAAGTGTCACCCCTTACCATTAGTCCAACATATGGGGAAAAAAGTTTGTCGAGGATTAAATTTTCTTCTTTCACAAGAGAATGGTAAGATAAGACGCACAACAACTTTTGAGCATATATACAAAGATTGGCTACCTTTGATACCATTACTAAAATTGAAATGTTGCAGTTAAAATTGAATTGAAAGCCTCCCCCTACAGCCTCCCCCTACAGCATATACTAAGAGATTGACATGGGATGCAAAAGAGTGTAGGCCTGATAAGAGCAAAAAATGTCAAAGTTGATATCAATTCTGAATTGAATTGAATGTAGGTTTGATAAGAATTTGTGTCTCGAGAGCGGCATCTTACCACTAAGGTAAGGAGTGTCTATTTTTATTGGGAGGTCACAACTTCAAACCTAGCCTCCTCCTTCATTGTAGATGTGAATTTTTATCACATCACATATGCAAGTTGTATTTTGTGTTCTCATTACTATAAGTATATAGCTGAAATTAACTCTCTCAAAAGTATTTGACAGGCTCAACAATGTCCATTATTGTAGGCTTAATCACTCACTTAGCTTCTCCCATGATCGTTTTGATTATTTCAATCACATTTAACAAAACATGAATCTGGAAAACCCCTCAACTTTGCTCATTGCTAGGTTACTGGCTCGACAGTTCCCAACAAGGATTAATGGTGCTTAAAACCCTTTCAAGATTGAAAGACCCTGGCAGTCAATCTTTAGTCATTTTGGCACTATAATTCTACATTTTTCTTAACCATTGATTTCTATGCATTCCTTTGTCAATTAAACGTCCTCTTATTATTTTCTTTTTTACGAAAAAAATTTATCTTATTTTAACAGTCATTGCAACTTTCAGATGGGACATCAAGGTAATGGAGCAGCTTCCAGAATATATGAAAATTTGCTTTCTAGCACTCTTCAACACTACTAATGATATAGCTTATGAAGCCCTTAAGGAGGAGGGACTGAATGTGATACCGTATCTTAAGAAAGCGGTATTGTTTCACTTTTTAATCACATCTTTTATAATACTTGTTAAGCTGAATCCCATCTTATTCTCAGGCACCCAAATATTAGACTAAATCGAAGTTGGTAACTAGATATTATTTTTTTAATGTTCTTTTTTTTTTTCCTTTTTCAGTGGACAGATCTTTGTAAATCATACTTAGTAGAGGCAAAATGGTACAACAATGGATACAAGCCAACACTAGAGGAGTATCTAGAGAATGCATGGACGTCAATATCAGGGCCTGTTATTTTAGTGCATGTTTATTTTTCTTTCGGACAAAAGATGCCAATTAAGGCCTTAAATTACACAAATACATCAAGTCTAATAAAGTGGTCATCAGTGATTCTCCGCTTGTGCGATGATTCGGGAACTTCAAGTGTAAGTATCCTGATCGTAAGTAGTCTTCAAAATCTAGGGATTAATTTGCAAAAGTGCATGAGAATTTTTGGCCCACCTAAATGGAATCGGGATTCTATGAGGCTTTTAACCCATGGTGACCATGAGTAGATCAATTATGGTTTGCCATGTCACCATGGGAAGGGTTTTGTTGGATGGGACACAATTGCCAACGTGAATGACATGCATCCCCTTAGTGATTTGTAGGACTGTGATTGATCCACTAACGATCACCTTGGAGAAAAGCCTTAGACAATTCAGACTCACTTAGATGCATTTAAATCTCAAAGTTATAGGAGTCTAGATCATCTATCGAAGTTGTTACACCTTCCCCGCGAGTGGACCAATCATGGTTCGTCACATCATCCAAGAATTCAGGTGTACATGTAGCTCTCTCATATGATTCAAGCTTCTTCTAACTTCAAAATCATTTGAATTTTTGAATGATGTGGCAAACCGTGATTAGTCCAATCACGATAAATGTGTAACACCTACGATAGGTGATCCGGACTCAAGTTATAAAGATGAGAAGAAGTTTTAATGCTCATTAGCTGTCTAGCCAAATATTCTCCAATTAGATGATTTTAAGTACCAAAGTTAAATAATTTTGCAAGAGCAACATTGATCATGATTCAATCCAATAACTGCTAACATTTAGATTAGTGTTAATTTAAAGTAAGTTCTCATGGGTTTAAATTGATCATAGGTGAGCTTTATTATATGAGTAATAATGAACTCAAGTTTTTTTAGAAAATAAAAAAATAGAACTTGTGTTTTCTGTTTTGAATATTTATAGCGTACTGAAAATCAAAATACCATGATTATGTTCCCTTTAACAAGTTGCATGTTTAAAATGCTTCTTTTAATCTTTCCTTCTAGTTAAATTTAAAGTTGTTTTGATTGTTTTATTTTGTTGCACATAGGTTGAGGTTGCCAGAGGTGACGTTCCAAAGTCTATCCAGTGTTACATGTATGAAGCTGGTGTCTCGGAGGATGTTGCTCGTGTTCACATAAAATATCTAATTACTGAGGCTTGGAAGAAAATGAATGAATGTCTAGTTCATGACTCTCCCTTTCTTCAACCTCTTGTCAATGCTAGTATAAATCTCGCACGAATGGCTCATTGCATGTATGAACATGGAGATGGACATGGTTTCTCTAACGAGGAGGATAAGAAGCGAGTCTGGTCATTGTTGGGTGAACCCTTCATGCTTATGTAGCTAAGGCGATTCATTTATTTTTAGACAATTGAAACCCTAAATAAAGTTGATATGGAAGACATTTCTAGAGAAAAATAAATGTCATGGAATTTGCATGCCTCATGGAAATGAAATTTGCCAACAATGTGAGTAGAATTCTTTACACACCTTTTACAAGCTGATCAACTAATGCAGCCGTTAATTAAAAAAAAACTCAAGGTATTTTAACCATGATATTTGATTGCCAGAATAAAAAAGGAAGAAAAGTAGAACAATAAGAAGAAGAAATCTCTATTACTATCGCTAATTAGTGATAGCTCAACAGTGTCGGCACTTTAGGAGGCCTTTGTGCCGGAGACGGTGGGATTTGGTGCCTTCCCACTCCCTCAAGTCAAATCATGTTGAGTTTTTAAACTGACCAACACATTCAAGAACTATAAAAAAACAAGTAGTATATGTCCAATACTCAATGAAGATGAGCCAGCCAAATAAGTCAACTTTATGGCCCACAGCTCCCACCTCAGGTATTTTGCGAGAGACAGAGGGTTGAAGAAAAGAATTCTAAACTCCATGCATAAAATAAATAAAAGGGACTAAAGTACTAAACACAAACCCTATCTCATAGAAAAACATAGCTCACTATAACCGAGTTTTTGTTCTAACACAGTTGACTCCACAATGCCGCCTTCGAGCTTCAAACTCGAGCCTTATGAAAATTGCTACAACTTAAACCCAATCAAACCCAAATTACTGCTCGAGCTAAGCTGCTTGAACTTTTAAGCCCAATTAAACCCAAATTGTTAGAACTAACATCCATCGGGCGCTTGAGTTCTTCTAAAATCTTGTTTGGTATCTCTACTCTTATTTTGGTAGAGCCATTCAAAATAGAGTTATAAATAAAAAGAGCAACAATAAAAAGAGGCTAAAATCAAGAAGTGCATTTGGTATTCAATTGTCTATTTAAAATAAGGAGTTTGGTATACATTAATGTTTACCTCTTATTAGATGGACATGCCTCTTATTAGAGGGGCTAGTATTTGTCATTACCTAACGGCACATTCGGCAATAGTCCGCAGTGCAAAATCCTTACCGTGTTTTCTTGGATTCACTGAAAGCCCTTGCTTGGAAAAAAATCCCACTATATGAAAGGATATCTCAAAATACATAAAAAGTTACTAGAAAAGAAGAAAGCCTCTGTCAGACCTCCCCCCATTGCAATTTGACTTTTAATATACTTACCAAGCACTGTTTAAATAGTCTTATCCTGTGGGAAAAAGGGAATATCCTCTTGGCATGATGCCAAACACGCCCCTCATGTCTAGCCTTAAAGGAGAACTATTATTGTACTTCATATTCGAGCTTGACCTTTTAGTTCAATATTCTCAAAGTGAGTTCCAATAATCCTTAATGAAATGTAATGGTAGAGCTATAGAAATGATTGATGTTCTTCATGTTAATTGTTTTCTTCTTTTTTGTGTTGTAGGTGGTGGAGGGATCTTGGGCTAGGCAAGAAACTCAAGTTTTCTAGAGATAGGCTGGTGGAGTGCTTCTTTCGGACCATTGGTGTCATATTTGACCCACAGTTTGAGCGTTGTAGGGAAGTTCTTACAAAAGTTGGCCAATTAATAACTATAATTGATGATGTATATGATGTGTATGGTACCATCGAGGAGTTGGAGCTCTTTACTGATGCTGTTGACAGGTTCGTTATTGCATCCATTGGAAACTTTGGTTTAAAATATTTGGTTACACTCAACTGACTAGACTCAGGGCAGTCATAAAATACATTACTTGGTGAAAAAGATGTAGTCATACAAGTTTGGGCAACAAATCAAGAAAAATAAGATAAAGCCAAAACACCCCTAAACCCTAGTTCAGTGGTGTTGGCAACATTATTTCACATAATCACTGTTGACCATAAAAAGTTTGCAAATAATGCAGCAAAGGTATTACAAGCTTTGGATTATAAAGTTCCAAAGTTTTCAAAGCACTTGGACCTCATCTCAGCTGAAATCAGCTTCAAAGACTCTTTGCTAGTTCCTTGGGAATCACTGCGGGACCTAGCACCTCTACATGTTGAAACAAGCTCCTATCCAATGAAATACTTTCAAGTACATTTAAAGACTACTCCTCAAGGATTCAGAGCATTTGGACATCATTTGGATCCAAACTTGGTCCAGATGATCATATACTATGCTCTGTGGGTCCCTGTGCAGAATGACATCCCATGAAGATCAAACTAGCTGAAACACCCAGAGGAAACTTAAATGATGTCCAAGACAGGCCCTACAAAATTCTAGGTTAAACACACATCACCGGACCCAAAAGCTACAGGCATGTTAACTTGGGATTAGTTTCCCCCAAGCCATGGGGTCACTGACCAAAGTCCTGCTTCCCGATGTCCAAAATTGATGAAATCTGGGTGAAGCTTCAGTCATGCTCAGAAGATAGGTTGCAAATTTTCAAGTCGAAAGGACTCCGTTTGGTCCAAATTTCATTGCATGTCAGCTTAAAGGACAGTAACCCCGAGTTATGGGGGTCACCGGCTAAGATCTTACTTCCGGAAGGCCAAAGCTGATAAAACTTGGAATAAATGCTCAAAGAATGCTCCAAGTTACTCTCCTAAAGTTTCAAGTCAATTAAACATTGTTCTGATAGAAAACAAGCTAACTACCTCAATGTGGGGTGAATAGTGACCTAACACATGCAACGAATAGGCCACTGGTTGAAATCATGCCTCCCCAAATCCAAAGCTAATGAAATTTAGAGGAATACTCCAAGATGTTCCTGATGTCAGTCCTTCCAAGTTTCAAACCAAACCGAGGTCATTTGGGCCTCAAACGGCTGAAACAAGGGCCCACTTTCATGAAAAGTCAACTGGAGGGTTGACCAATTTCAAAAATTCCAAACGATCTGAAACTTTTATGACATGCTCAAAATAGTGTCAAGGAGCATCCCTCCAAATTTCGTGAAGATCGGACATCGTTCGGACCCCAAACAGGTGCTAACGGATCACAAATGCAAAAAATCGAAATCGGGCCTTGTCCGTGACCGTGGCCTATTCATCAAGGGAGTTGACCAACTTCAGATGGTCAAAACGATCTGGAAATTTTATGACATGGTTAAAATAGTGTCAAGAACTATCCCTCCAAGTTTTGTGGAGATTGGACCTTGTTTGATTCCCAAATAGGTGAAAACGTGCCGCAACTGCAAAATTGGGCCTTGTCCGTGACCGCAGCCCAAAAGGACACTTCATGTGGTTTTGGGTGGTTTTTCTCCACTCCCTTTCAAAATTCAACTTTCCACAACTCCCCTCAACCTCCAAGAACCACCAAAAACCACCTGGGGCCTCTATAAAGAGGACAGTATTTGAAGGAAACCGGAGGGGGGGGGGGGACACAAAAGAGGACACACAGGAGAGAAAAAGAGAGAATTGAATCAATGCAAGAGCATCAAGCAAGAAAAGCAGCATCCCACGACCATTCCCTTCCTTCTTTAGTCACCAAGGTGAGCAAAAAGATTCAGAGGAAGAGGAGAAGGGTGAGGTAAATACAGAACACACTATGTACATGCAGTAACGACTATTCGAAGGATGACATTGTCATCTTTGCTTTTCTCATTCAGGGGGATTTCTTGGCCATCACAGAGGTTGTGAATGAGGCCCTTTGGGCCTCATTTTGTTCCTTGAAAATCATAGGTTCAGAATGACACAACTTTGGCTTCCTGTGATACCCTCTTCGGACTTGAACAAAAGACAGTCCGTAAACAAGAATCATGAATTACAAAGTTTTCAATAGATTCCATAGTCGAATTCGATCTTCTCAATGGTCATCCAACACCCCAAGATGTCATCAAAGGGAGTTTCAACACTTGAAAAAGTTTGGAAGAAGAACCAGCACAAACAGTATAAAAAACGGAGGCGAACAGTGACTTCACAGTCACTGTCTGCCAGTGACCGTGGCCCACGGTCACTGGCTTGGGGCAGTGACCGCGGGTCACAGTCACCCCCATTTTTTCCCTCGTTTTTGCATTTTCTTTAACTTTGTGTACATTTTCTTGTATTTTCCAAATTGAGATCACATCTAAGACTTAAGGGAGGGGTTATAAACTTTGCAAACTCATGTAAACAACCTGCATTCCCGCAGTCAGGGCATTAGAACCCATGTAAACAAAAAGAAATTAATGATGAACTGTAATTAATTTTCATTCTTCTTAACACTTGAAGTACGCTAGTGTTGGACACTGAATCCATTACACATTTCCACATCAGTTTTAAGCGCACTCACTTACATCAGAGATTGATCCCTAGATCATAAAGTTCAAAGTATCACCCTTTACTACTAGTCCTACATATGAGGAAAAAAAATAAACGGCCAAGGATTCCATTTTCTTTTTTCAAAAGAGAATGGTCTGATAAGACGCACAATAACTTTTGAGCATATATACAAAGATAGGCTACCTTTGATACCAACACTAAAAATGAAATGTTGCAGTTAAAATTGAATTGACAGCCTTCGACTGCAACATATAAAAATAAATTGACAAACGATGCTAAGAATGTAGGTCAAATAAGAGCAAAAAATGTCAAAGTTGATGTCAATTTTGAGTTGAATTGAATGCAGGTCTAATAAGAATGCATGTCTCGAGAACGGCTCCTTACCACTAAGGTAAGGAGTGTCTATTTGATTGGGAGGTCACAGGTTCAAATCACACCCTCCCGCCACCCCCCTTCTTCTTTGCATAAGTGAATTTTATCACCTCACATATACAAGTTGTGTTTTATGTTCTCATTACTGTAGGTATATAGCTGAAATTAACTCTCTTAAAAATACTTGACAAACTCAAGTATGTCCATTACTGTAGTCTTAATCGCTCAATTAGCTTCTCCCTTGACCGCTTTGATTATTTCAATCACATCTGACAAAACATGAATCCGGGAAAATCGATCAACTCTGCTCATTGCTAGCAAGATTGTTCTTACACTTCTGCTTTTTTAGGAGACAATAAATTCGGTCCTTCAAATGCACCTTCACCTAGACATGTTCAAGACTCAATTAAATTTATTTAGATCTTACCATGGAAAACTTTATCTCTTTCCCCCTTTTTCCCTTCCTATTGTAGATTATTAATATGTTAAGTGATCTAGGTTACTGGCTTAACAGTTCCCAACATGGATTAATGATGATTAAAACCCTTTCAAGATTGAAAGACTCTAGCAGCCTGTAACGACCCGACTAGCCCACTGGCCCAGTAACTTAGTGAGCCTTTCACGTGGCCCAAAATGCTTAAATCTAAGTTATTAGTGGTAATCTACATACTTCATTATATACCAAACTCATATTTTATTCATAAGCGATGTGGGATGGGGTGTTACAATCTACCCCCTTAAGGCCACATGTTCTTGTGTGGATTCATGTAACTTCACCAAGCGATATGGGACCGAAACATTCCCCACCCTTGTCCCCGCAGATTCCTCTATCTTGACTTAGAGGCTCGCGTATCTTAGCTTTATCCTGATCTTGCCTCAAGGGCTTTCTCAACGGGATTGGAGATCCCACATTTCTGGCTGGCTCAATAACTTGGTAAGCCTGTAACGTGGCCCAAAATGCTTAAACCTAAGTTATTAGTAGTAACCTACATAATTCATTATATACCAAACTTATATTTCATTCATAAGTGATGTGGGATAAGGTGTTACACAGCCAATCTTTAGTTATTTTGACATTATAATTCTACATTTTTCTTAACCATTGATTTCTATGCATTCCATTGTCAATAAAACGTCCTCTTATTTTTTTTTTTACGAAAAAAATTTATCTTATTTTAGCATTTATTGAAACTTTCAGATGGGACATTATGGCAATGGAGCAGCTTCCAGAATATATGAAAATTTGTTTTCTAGCACTCTTCAACACTACTAATGATATACCTTATGAAGCCCTTAAAGAGGAGGGACTGAATGTGATACCGTATCTTAAGAAAGCAGTATTGTTTCACTTCTAATTCATATCTTTTATAATACTCGTTAAGCTGAATCCTATCGTAGTCTCAAGCACCCAAATATTAGACTAATCAAAGTTGGTAACTAGATAATATTTTTTTATGTTCTTTTTTTTTCTTTTATTCAGTGGACAGATCTTTGTAAATCATACTTAGTAGAGGCAAAATGGTACAACAATGGATACAAGCCAACACTAGAGGAGTATTTAGAGAATGCATGGACATCAGTATCAGGGCATGTTATTTTAGTGCATGCTTATTTTTCTTTCAGACAAAAGATGCCAATTGAGGCCTTAAATTACCCGAATACATCAAGTCTAATAAAGTGGTCATCAGTGATTCTCCGCTTGTGCGATGATTTGGGAACTTCAAGTGTAAGTATCCTGATCGTAAGTAGTCTTCAAAATCTAGAGATTAATTTGCAAAAGTGCATGAGAATTTTTGGCCCACCTAAATGGAATCGGGATTCTATGAGGCTTTTGACCCACGATGATCGTGAGTAGATCAATTACGGTTTGCCATGTCACCATGGAAAGGGGTTTTGTTGGGTGGGACACCATTGCCCACATAAATGGCATGTGTCCCCTCAGTGATTTGTAGGACTGTGATTAGTCTACTTACGATCACCTTAGGAAAAAGCCTTAGACAATTAGGACTCACTTAGATGCATTCAAATCCCAAAGTTATTGGAGTCTAGATCACCTATCGAAGTTGTTACACCTTCCGGCGAGTGGACCAATCATGGCCTGTCACATCATCCGAAAACTCAGGTGTACATGTAGCTCTCTCATCTTATTCAAACTTCTTCTAACTACAAAATCATTTAAATTTTTGAATGATGTGGTAAACCGTGATTAGTTCACTCACGGTAAAAGTATAACACATGCAATAGGTGATCTGGACTCAAGTTATAAAGATGAGAAGAAGTCTTAATGCTTACTATCTGTCGTGCCAAATATTCTCCAATTAGATGATTTTAAGTACCAAAGTTAAATAATTTTGCAAGAGCAACATTGATCATGATTCAATCCAATAATTGCTAACATTTGGATTAGTGTCAAATTAAAGAATGTTCTCGAAGATTCAGATTGATCATAGGTGAGCTTCATTATATGAGTAACAATGAACTTTGGTTTTATAGAAAATAAAAAAATAGAACTTGTGTTTTCTGTTTTGAATATTGATAGCGCACTGAAAATCAAAATACAACGATTATGTTCCCTTTAACAAGTTGCATGTTTAAAATGCTTCTTTTAATCTTTCCTTTTAGTTAAATTTAAAGTTGTTTTGATTATTTTTATTTTGTTTCACATAGTTTGAGGTTGCCAGAGGTGATGTTCTACAGTCTATCCAGTGTTACATGTATGAAGCTGGTGTCTCGGAGAGTGTTGCTCGTGATCACATAAAATATCTAATTACTGAGGCTTGGAATAAAATGAATGAATGTCTAGTTCATGACACTCCCTTTCTTCAACCCCTCGTCAATGCTAGTATAAATTTCACACGAATGGCTCATTGCATGTATGAACATGGAGATGGACATGGTTTCTCTAACGAGGAGGATAAGAAGCGAGTCTGGTCATTGTTGGCTGAACCCTTCATGCTTGTGTAGCTAAGAGGTTTCATTTATTTTTAGACAATTGAAACCCTTAATTAATAAAGTTTATATGGAACACATTTCTAGACAAAAAATAAATGTCATGGAATTTGTATGCCTCATGGACATGAAATTTGCCAACAAGGTGAGTAGAATTCTTTACACACCTTTTACTAGCTAATCAACTAATGCAGCCGTTAATAAAAAAAACTCAAGGTATTTTAACTGTGATATTTGATTGCCACAGTTAAAAAAAGGAAGAGGAGTAGAACAATAAGAAGAAGAAATCCCTATTACTATCACTAACTAGTGATAGCTCAGCAGTGTTGACACTTTCAGAGGCTTTGTGCCGGAGACGGTGGGATTTGGTGCCTTCCCACTCCATATTTATTGTAGGGATGAAGGGATGAAGGGTTGAAGGAATCCAACTTTTTTCCAAGATTTCGTGTGAATGATGAGATCCGAAGATCCTTCCCATCCATATTAAAAATGGAAGTAGTACCTCTTTTGTGGTGTTGCACAAATGCCAGAGATAAAGGTTGTGGTCTATCTTACTTTCCACCAGATGAAATAGTCCTTGTTTGTAAGAATCGGGTAATCCCCGGGCCGGAAGCCAATGGTGCAAAGGCGGAATTAGCGAAGGATACCTTAGGTTATAAAAAAAATCCTAATATTTTGTCTTTTACATAAAGAAAGAAAAAGTAGAGTAACCTAACTTGTTAAATGTTGATGAATTTTCTAAATGCCTTGCTTTCTTTAACTCAAACGGCGCAGGAGATCTAGGGCTTTCAATCCTTTACCTTGTGTTTTAAAATTATTGAACTTGTAGTCAACTCAAAACCCTATTAAGTAAGACTGACAGCAATTTTTGGTACAAACTGATCTACACTAGCAAACCAATCCGACTCCTTTGCCTTGGCAAAATTTGCTCAACTAACTCAAGTCAAATCATGTTGAGTTTTAAAACTGAACCAACACATACAAGAACTATAAAAAACAAGTAGTGTAGGCTGAATACTCTACGAAGATGAACCAGCCAAATAAGTCAACTTTGTGGCCCACAGCTCCCACCTCAGGTATTTTGCGAGAGACAAAGAGTTAAAGAAAAAACTCTAGACTCCATGTATAAACTAAATAAAAGGGACTAAAGTACTATACACAAGATCCTATCTCATAGAAAAACATAACTCACTATAATTGAGTTTTTGTTCAAACTCAGTTGATTCTACAATCCAGCCTTCGAGCTAAATTCAAACTCGAGCCTTGTGAAATATACTGCTCGAGCAAAGCTGCTTTAACTTTTAAGCCCAATCAAACCCAAATTGCTAGAACTTACGTCCATAAGGCTCTTAAGTGCTTTTAAAACTTTGTTTGGTATCTCTATTCTTACTTTGATAGAGCCATCCAAAATAGAGCGATAAATAAAAAAAGCAATAAGAAAAAGAGGCTAAAATCAAGAAGTGCATTTGATATTCAATTCTCTATTTAGAATAGAGAGTTTGGTATACCCTAATGTTTACCTCTTATTAAATGGACAGGCCTCTTTTTAGAAGGGCCAGTATTTGTCATTACCTAAGGGCACGTTCGGCAACAACCCGCAGTGCAAAATCCTTACCGTTTTTTCTTGGATTTATAGAAAGCTCTTATTTGGAAAGAAATCCCACTATATTAAAGGATATCTCAAAATACATAAAAAGTTATGGATGAGAAGAAACCCTTCGTCAAACCTCCCCCCATCGCACTTTGAAGGCTCACGCAGGCGTGGATATATAGATGAACAGTGTTTTCCACAATAACTAGGGCATTATACATTTTCATGTGGAAACCTACTTTATGTGTCCCATAATCATGATCTTAACCGTTAATCATGTTAATAAGTTTCAAAAACGGCTACGACGTAAAATGTCAATTGTTGATTCATCATATATTTTGAGATATTTACAAAAAATTCTAAATCATTGGATTATTGTTTTTTGTTTTTATGGGTTCCTTTTGCAAAGTTTGAGCCATTCAGTCTCTTTAGAGGGCCTAAAACGGCTTGGGGGTCAAATATGGCAACTTAATTTAGCATGGATTGTTAGGAAAATGGAAAAACATTCCTAGCCATTGATCATCCACAATGCAACATCATTATTGACATGTGTTTCCGTAATGTAACGATGTTACTGACATGTGTATAACAGTGTTTAAGCGGTGACATTATACTATCCCTTTTTCATTTGAAAGTCTATCTTATGGGTCTCATAACTGTTATCCAAATCGTACATCAGGTTGAGAAGGTTAAAAACGACTAGTATATTAATTTTGAGCTTTTAATGATGTATATATATTGTGTTATTTATAAAAAAAGAAAAGTCTACACTATAAAATTTTAATTTTTAATTTATGTGGCGTTCATAATGAGAATCCAATCCGTCCATTATATTTAAATGGCAAAAAATAGTAATGGGTCCAAATTTTAGGGCTTAATTCATCACGGATTGCAATAAAATTGACAGAAAACTTGTGACCATTAGATCTAGTACGTGTGAATCCATGACTTCTTTGGTGTTGACAAACATGGAGTGAGGCGAATCTTCTTTACAGAAAACCCACATTGAGGATGGTACCATATGGGAAGAACAGAAGAATCCTTTGGACAGTGGATTTCCCTCTAGTTGCCAAACATGTCCTAAAGGAATTTATCGACATTATCGAATGTTCTTATAAAATGGAATAAATAACAAATAGAAAAAGTTGGATTGGAATGCTTAAATTAATACCTTGTCAATGTATCAAAAGTTTCTATTGCATTGGGATCATATTGCCCATCAAGTAACTGTGATGACTTCGGCCATTTTCCTAAGAAACAAACATATCAACTTCCACAATGCCCAAAATTAAACATAATCCCCACAAAAAAAAATGTAAAAGCCAATGTAACACCTTTAATTAAACATCCACAAAGCTCAACATTTAACATTATCAAGTTGAGCAGCCACAGTTGCATCCTCTCCCTAGTTGCATGAACAAGCCACATCCAAACCTTCTAATTTATGTTCAACAGCCCGAAAATCCACATAAGATTCTCTCAAACATACCATCAAACATATGGAGTGCATTGAAATCCAACCAAATTTCATAAAAAGGGGCATTTTAGGTATTTTGAAAAAATAGAAGAAGTACCTGCTGAAAAATTCTATTTCTCGCCGGTTGTCCTTATTTTAAATAAAAATGGAAAACTTTAGTCCTTTTTTCAAATGTGAAAATTTTTTTTGTCCTTTTTTGAAATCTAGGTTAAACTTGCACCCTATTTTGAAATTTTTCCAAAAATAAACCTTTCAATGAAAAAAGATCAAAGAGTGGCAAGATGTAGTGGGCGAATACCTTCATAAAGAGTTACCATTTCGATAGTTCTTAGGTTTCCAAGGGTAACTCGGCGTAATGCGCAGAGGTCAAATAGTATTATTAAGAGTTATCACCTACTCAAACACATCACTAGAGCCAGAGTAGTTGGGCCAATGACAATTAACCAAGTAGGTTAGGATAATTTTTGGATACTCCTTTCTTACTTTAAATTTTATTTAATTAAATTGGCTAATTTGGTTTGCTTAAGGTTATATTTGGTAAATCTTTTTGTTCCCCCTATTTGTCTTAAAATTATTTGATTTTTTGGTAACACATCCATGAATGTCTGTTTCAAATGGTCTTTAGACATTTTGCCTTCATTTTATACAATCAAGAAAATGACTAGAATCAGAGGTATATGTTGTTGGATTCCGGTGTATGCAGATTATTGATAATAATTACAAAAACAAATAACTAAGGAAAAGATTTGGAGTCACCAAAACAATTGGTAACCGAATCACATTTTTGGAGATGCTTTTTTTAGACAAATTTCACCCCCATACAAATGCAAATTGACTTACGGATGTATGCCCCAGGATGAGACGGCTTCCTTGATTGGAATCTCCAGCAACTGTGAACTCAATTGACTAAAGAGTACTTAAATCTCAAAAGGACCACTTTTGCATACTCACGACAGCAATAAACCAAATTAAAAGAGAAAGAAGAACGAATTTAGAGAATTACTGTTGCAGATCTTCATTAACGAAAAACACAGGAAGAAATCTGACAAATAGATGTCTGTTTCGTGAAAGAAAAAGCAAAGAAGACAGCCTTTTTGCAGACTGAAAAACGCAGATCTGAGATGTGTAGAAAGGCTCTCTCTGGGTTACGGTCACATGGAAAGATGTGGGTTGGATGAATTTGGTTGGCGATAAGTGGATCCAAATCCGGATCCACCTCTAATCCAAAAATACATGGGCGAGGCAAAGCCCAACTCGGGCAACCCAACAAGCATGCCCAGTGCGGATGGGTGGGACCGACCCGACCTGACCCATACTGCCCAAGCTCGCCTCGCCACGTATGATGTGGCCAACTAGCACATGGTAACTAACATGATACACACTAGAAAGCACATGGTAACTAACATTAATAAACTACATAAAAGAAGTAGAAAATAACCGATGTGAGACAAAGGTTATTAAAGATGAATAAGGGAAGAGGAAACTAATACACTAAGGTGGGAAAACTGTTGGATACGTCTAAAGTGGAAAGAGGTTGGTGCTAGGATAGTTTAGATGTTCTTGTAGGCCTGCCCTTTTCATGCTTTTTGTTTTTAAATCCTAGGGCTGTAAATCACAATCCAACTGTCAGATATATTTAAAAGGCCAAATGTATAAATTTCCGCCTTTGGATGATCATAAATTTTGACATATTTTCAAAAAAAAAAAATCCAAATACTTTGATCTACTTTTTGACTTTTGTGGGCTCTAAAAGCAATGTACAGAACATTTAATTTTGTAGTAGGCTAAACACAGATTAGATTAAATTTCAACGCCTAGTTCCTAGTGAATTTTGAGAAATTTACGAAAATGGTAAAGCATTGATATCCTTCACTTTCTGGGTTTCGAACGTGTCCACACAGTCGGTTTTTTTTTTTTTTTCTAATTCTACGGCCCCACACTAAGATCCAATCTGCCGCAACTCTTTAAAATATACTAAAAAAAACCATTTAATCAAATTTCAGCCACTGTTGCTTCACTAGTGACGAGATACTTGTGAAAGAACATGAAACACTTGATCTTAATTTAAAGACAATATCAAGATTCAATCCGTTGATCCTCTTAGAAACACTAAAAACGGCTATGGGGTTAAAAAAGAGCTCTGATTTATTGTGTTTATCAAAAAATTAGAAAAAAAACACTATAGGGGAAATGGCCCGCATAATCATGTGTAAAATCCTAGTCCATTTTTCTCTTTTTTTATGTTTTATTCCACTAAACTACAATCCAGACAGTTGGATGTCTTCCAAATATCAAAAATGTACATTAGATCATTGAAACATTAATTATTCACAACTCTCGAGAAATTTGTATTAAAAAAGCAGAACCATAGATGTGCAATTCTGGAATTCTGAACCGTTGATCATATCTGAACCATTGAACCATTGATCTTCTTAAGATGGTTGGAAAAGTCTATGGTTTCAAAAATCAATCCCTGATTTACTTTGGGTATCAAGAGATTTATGAAAAATTAAGTACCATCAGATTTTTAAAAAAATCTACTTCAATCAGCTTTTTCTGTTTTACAAAACAATTTATTTCTAAAATATCTACTTCGAATAAGGCCATTTGAAACAGATTTGTTTCATGCAAATCAATTTCATATGGATAAAATTTTTCAAACAAGGCCTAAGTATAATTACTTATTCTTATTTGAGCAGGATTACTTCACTATAGAATAAGGCTCCTCTTATGTAATTAAACACCTTAAAGATTCATTAGATAAGATCAATAAAGTAAGAATTTCTCCTGTAGAAATGTGAGATGTCGAGTGTGTGCTTCTGTATGGTGTGGGGTTGTACAGCCAAAAGGCCGTACAAAGCCCCTGCTAAAATCAAATGAGCAAAACACTTATACATATTAATTCAAACCTTAAGATAATAAGAGATTCCTCGACACCAAATACTTGGACTCTTAACTCACTCACCTTCTTCACACACTACAAAAACAACCAAATACAACATCAGATAGCCCACCAAATGACACTTACAAAAGACATGACTATACGCATATAACAAGATAATGTTTATCTTTCCTAGATGGCCTTTAGACTTCTATAAGTAACTTTTGAATTCCCTAGGAGATTTTCTTGATTTTCTTCTAGAAATATTAAAAGTAATATAATTCCAATATAACTCTCCCTTGCTTTTAATATCCAATTCACATTAGAGTTGATGATCCTTCTCCGAATTTCAATTCTTCATTTATTTATTTATTTATTATTTTTATTTTTCGTCATAGCCTTTGAACCAAGCTTCATAAAAGTTTTTCATGGCTTGTGTTGAGGCTTTCAATTTCTTTATCTCTTCTAGTAAAAGCACTGAGTGTATTTCTCAAACTCTTTACTTGATCATGATCATCACACTTGTTAACATCGATCACTTTTATCACACCAGAATCTGAAGAACTTTCAAAGCATGTGATGTTACACTTTCTTTGGCCTTCTTCTTTAGTAACTTCTATTGCCGGTAAAGGAATAAGAATATTTTTGAAGAATAAAATGAACTGTGGCTCATGTTCGGATCCAATTCTCAAAAAAACATACTTAGGAGGGACACATTCAAGCTTTGTTATAGCTTTTTGTAATACAATTTTGAAAGGGATTTCAACAATCGTTATTCTCTAAAATATTTTTTTAACAAAGAAATTTAATTTAGAGAAGAAACTTGTTCTCTTAATGACAAACCATGATGGTGCCAATTTTAATCAAGAAAAGAAACTTATTCTCTTGAGATACGTAAACCAACCAAGAGAAGAAACTTATTTTATTGAAATACCTAAACTAATCAAAAGAAGAAACTTATTCTCTTGAATCAAAATTATAGATTTTTTTCATTTTTCTGATCCGTTTATTTATTTCCTTTTTTTTTAAAAAAAATAAATTATTTTAGTCTCCCCCTCATCTTTTTTTTTCTTTTTTTCTTTTTTTTTTCCTTTTTTTTTTTTTTGTTGTTGTTGTTTGGGTTACTTAGCTCAATGACTAAGTGGGGGAGAAGTAAAGGCACCCACCAGGTAGTGGCTAAAGGCTCCCACTCCCATATCACCACTAGGGCATCCCTAAGCCCCCTCCCCCTCATGTTTTCAAATATTAAATTCTCTCTTTAACTTATTTTAACACAAGACACAAACCACCTTTTAAAAGGAACTTTATTTTTTTTCAAGAAAAAAACAATATGCAACCTTCAAAAAATATTTTTAAACAACAAAAAACAATCCAGGATCAATGCTTTGAAATTTGGCAACCTACTTCTCATTCAAGTTTGTAGAAAAGCTCTGGTACCAATTTGTCATATTCCAAGACAACAATAAATCTCATGATGTTTAATTTTTCTACATGACCTTTAGACTTTCCAAAATAACTTTTGGATGCTCTAGGAGATTTTTTTTTATTTTCTTTAAGAAATATTATAAGTAATAATTGAAACATAATTCTACCTCACTTTTAATATTCAATTTGCATTGGAATCACTGATCTTTCTCCGGATTTCAATTTTAATTTTTTTGTCATAACCCTTGATGCCACCAGGGCTGGCTCGAGACAATTTAAGGCCTAAAGTAACAATCCTAAATGATTCATTTTCTTTTTTTTAATATGATAAATATTTTATTTAAAATTTATTTTTTATTTTTTATAATGCAAAATTACTAAGTAAATTTTTATATTCAAGTTTTACTAACATAACTTTTTCAATTGATAGTATAGCTAATCTACTTAATCTTTCTTGTGATATCATTAATCTTATGTAAGATTTTATCAATTTTAATTTTGAAAAGCCTATGTCTGTGAAAGCAACAATTATAGGTATTCTCAATCATTTTCTAGTAGACATATTTAATATTTATAAATTTAACTAATAATATCTACATGTAATATGAACACTACTACAATAAACATATAGTATGAACTTGGAATTAAAAAAAATTCTAGAAGTAAGAGCTTGCGAATCTGACCCGACCGCGAAACTGACCCGACCCGACTCGTATATAACCCAACTCACTTGATAGACCGGTCGGTCATGGGTTAGGAATTTCTGGCCTGCAATTAACCAAGTTTAGGGTTGACCCGCTTAACCCGTATTAATTCTTGTTTTTACTAAAACCTATTTAAAAACATAAGCAAAAAGTGTGCCTAGTGATTATCTCCACTTTCATCCTTTCACATTTCTAGTTTTTTCCTTGCTTTTCATTTTCTTCCTTGTTTTCAACTTCTATTTGTATGAGTTATACTTGTATTATGGTTAAAATTTTTAATTAACAAATACAATAGATGCAGGTTATGCAGCCCAACCTAACTCACATAACCAGCATAGGCTATGGTTAAAGCGGGTAAAGTCGAGTTGACCCGTGGTGGGTGTGGGTTAGAGGTTTCTAACCCATTGAGAATGCGAGTTAGGCTATTCTGATCTATTTATTAAATGGGCCTGACCCGTTTAGCCCAACCCAACCCGATTGCCACCTCTAGAACAATAAAACATGATTTAGCAATTTATTATTGTTAGCCACAAAGATTATAGATATGGATTACTTTTAAATTATATGTAACTACTTCAATATAAAAAGAAAAACATTTTATATTTGAAGTTATTATCTATGGATTTCAAGCATCACAGATGCAAGAGGAAAATATGTAAAAACTGAATGATTTTAAAACAGAAAAAGATTTCTTGCTTGCTGTAATTTTTGGATTTTCTTTTTTATTTTAGTGGCAACATCTTTTCAACGATGAAATGTACCTATAATGCTTTTTTGGAAACCTTTAATGCTTAATGATTAATGATCATTGCCTTTTTTGGGGATTTAAAAAGATGTCATATTGTCGCTTGCTTTAATTGCTTTCATGAGGCCTTATTTCTTAGGGATTTTGTTTTTTTTTTTTTTTTGCCTTATTTTTTGGGGGTTCTAATGCAAGAGCTTTTCTTGCTTTATAGTTGAGCCACCTATAATATGAGTTTCATAAAAGCAATTTTTTAAAATTCAAAATATAATGAAATTTGGACTAAGGATAGTACATAATGTGAGAAATAAAGCATGGAAGCATGTGTGAATGAGAATCAACAGCAGATACTTCAGTTTTAATTATCGGGGAGGTTGCTTTTGGTACCCGGGAACAATCTTTCTGTTCATGCAAACCAAGGCCATAGAGAACATGTGCAGTTAACAGAGATGTCAAACCAATGCTCCTTCTATCATGCCCCAAATTTTTATTTTTGAGTCATAGCAGTCTGTCGGGTTTGAGCTGAGTTGAGAGGGGTAATATAGCCTGAATAATCACTTTTGGGCCTTGGGTTTACGTTATTTGACCCTTTTAGGCCAAAAAACTTTTTTTGAAATTTCGTAAAACTTACTGAAAGCAGGGAGCCCTTCCTTGTAATTTAGAAAAACCTTTTCTCAATATAAACCCTTAAGGTTTTCCTCATTCTCTCATCTTTTTCCTTTCTTCTGCAACCAACCCCTAGAAGTTTTCCAGGGGAAAACCAAGGTGGGATCTTCTAAGCTTTGATCTTCATATTTGCTTTTGGCTTCAAGATCCAGACAAGTGGATAACTGCAAACAATGTTTTTTTGGTTGTTTTCTTCAATCACATGCTGTTTGTATGGTTTATTTGTTTTGGGTTTAATATTTGAGGTTAGAGATTAATAATGAAGATTTGTTTATACCCTTTTTATTGAAACAAGCATAACTCATCTATTGGATTTTAGGTTTTATAAAAAAATATGCTTTTTATATCTTTATTATAAAAAAAAAAGTAGCAGCACAACCGCTGCCTGCGCTAGCAGGCAGTAGCAACGCTGCCTGCACTGCCCAGGCAGCAGTGCTGCCTGCCAGCTAGGCGGGCCTGGCTGTAGCTGGGCTGGCAGTGCCCGGCCTGGCATACTGCTGGCCCAGCTGCGACTGGGCCGGGCCGGCTCCTGCGGGTTTGGGCCCAATTTTAAAAAAATAATATATATTTAATTAAATAAAAACATAATTGGAATTGTAGAATAGTAATTATAATGTTTAGAGGGTTATAATTTAGTTAATGGTCTAGTATACCAATAGAGATCTGATTCTATTCAATTAATTTGTAATTCGATGTTATTAGAAATTTAGTTAGATTATTTATAAATTTAATTGATACTTATGTAATTTTGATTAATGTTTATTTAGATCGATTTGAAATTAACTAAGTTGTATTTGGTAATGATTAAATCTTAAATAGAATGTATTTATAATTTTAATTTGAATTTTTAATCTGAGTTAAATTTAGAATTGGGATCCGATATGTGTACCCTTTGTTTGGCTTAAAATAATAAGGTGTATTATACACAACAATGATATTTAAGGAATTAATTATTCCCTTTCCCTTTTTTATCATAACTTGATTTAAATTTGGATTCGTAATTTAAACATCTTTTAACCAATTTATAAAACATACTAAATATACGTAATTGGATTAGATAAATCATGCCTTTTTAGAAAAGTTAGTTGAATGTTTACATGAGATTTGGATAAAATGCAGAATGAGAATGTGAGATTCAGGATGCACCATATGATAGACACTAAAAATAGGGTATTGGCATCGTGAACTCACATTTCCGTTGTGAAAGAGGGTTTATTCTCATGTGTATATTTAACCAACTATAGCCGTTAGGTGGTTTAGTGCTTCCCCTCAGATAACTTGAATTGACACACGTTCATAATACACTTTTAAATTAAATACTCTAAAGTGATATTGGGTTGAATATTAGGATTAAGGGTTTCATATCATGGTTCATTCTGCATCAGTATATATATTTATTTGTAAATATATATAATTGTATATATATATCTGACCGACTGTAGTTCGGAGGTGGATGTACACCATCGAGTCAGCGTGTACTATAGATTATAGTATACAACTGTGCCTTTTGTTATATTTGGCGAGAATACCTGTTTTTGTTATCTGCCTGCGGGATTACCCGTTTTTGTATATTTATCTGTGGGAATACCCGTTTTTGTTATCTGTCTGCGGGATTACCCGTTTTTGTATATTTATCCGCGGGATTACTCATTTTTGTATATTATATCTGCAGGAATACCCGTTTTTATAAATTTATCTACGGGAATACCCGTTTTTGTTATCTGTCGCAAGAATACCCATTTTTGTATATTATATCTGTGGGAGTACCGGTTTTGGTTTATTGTATCTGCGGGGTTACCCATTTTTATGCATTTATGTCATTAGGGTTTGCATCTGATATATTTTGGGTCATAATGAATATTATGTTTAATTCAGTCGATTAATCCATTGCTTGTAGTTTACCCTCTTGCTAGATTATGTCAATTTGACCCACTACTTTTGGTGTCTAGGTTCCATTATCGGTGCCGAACCGGAGGGTCAGGCGACGCAGGAAATTTCGCCAGATGGCAGAGTTGTTAACATCATCTGAGGTGTCCTAGTGTTAGTGCAGAGTTCGAAACTTTAGACTACATAATAAGGTCATGTTTGAGCCATTAGTTTATTAATTTAAATTTATTTGTTTTGAAATTATAACTTTAATTGTTATACTTCGAAATACTTGACCTTGATTTTATTATTAATGAAATTTGTTACATGATTGTTATATGATATTCGTCTGCAATAAGTATGGATTTCAGTTTCACGTGTAATTATGGTTACTTGATCACCAAGCATAGTCTCACGAAGGATTTCGACTCACCCGAAATTGGGGCTCGTACTGTTTATGTTAGAAAAATTTTAATTGGCCCCAATTCTCACACCCTTAGAATCGGGTTTGATGGCGTGACAACTTCTGATTTGGATCGTCTTACCATCTTGTTTAAGGACTTTGTTGAAAAAAGCCACTTCCCTCGTCTTGCTCATGTTGAGAGACCCTAGTTTCCGTATCATTGAAAATGAATGGTCATGGCAAGACGTGAAAATGAATGGTCATGGCAAGACGAAAGTAATTTTTGTCATCTCGTGCTTTATCATACGGAAAAAAAAAAAGGTCACACCAAGTAGCGGTGCCCAGACGGCGCTCTTCCTCCTCCTCCATTTTATGGAAAAATGCCGAAGCAGGAAGAAAGCGGGACGGATAAGAAGATGAGAGCTACGTAGATCTGATATATGAGGCCATCGAATAGTCCTTTTTTACTTTAATAAAAAAGGACTATTCAATGGCCTCGTATCTCACAACCGCTGCATAAAAATATCAACCTAGTAGTGTACACCACTTTGCCTCATGTGTTTTGCAATTCAGACAATTACAAATGTTAAAAGAGACAGTAAGTTTAACCTCATTTATCATGAAGAGAGAGAGAGAGAGAGAGAGAGAGAAGCGTAGTAGGTGAGCTTCCATCGGAGGAGTGAAGGAAGGCCTCTTGGGCTTTCATCTTTATATATTTGTCTTGGTATGTTCGCAACCTTGGCATCACAAACAAAATGGTGCTATTGCAATTGCTCACTCCATCTTTTTCTTTCTCCTCAGCCCCCAGTCCACAGAGACTCACAGCCCTGAGATACAGGCACCAGACAATTCGACGCGCAGCCAGCAGTACTCCACCCTACTCAAATTTAGTTCCCCGACGATCTGGCAATTACAAGCCTAGCACGTGGGACTCCGATTTTGTAGAGTCCTTGAGAAGTGATTACAAGGTGAGATTATCAAATTTTAAGGCTCATTTGCCTACTTGGTAGTTTATGCTGAGTTCATTTTCAGGCGGCTTTTATCAATAGAGTATAAACTAGCTGTGGCACAGCTGGTCAAGGACTAAGAGTGTGACAGAGTTTGAATTTCCAACGCAGAGAAAGTGTAAATGAGGTGAGAGCATAGCATGCGAGTCATGCGACACATGAAAGGAGGAAGTGAAGCCTATTTCTTTTCTAGGGGTGGTTCTTTTTTTTTTTCTCTCTTTTTTGAAATAATTATATTTTTCCTAAAATTTTGGAACACACAAAGCTGCACCCACTACACTGAGTTTCTTGCATGCAAGCATGAGCTTTTTTGACATTTCCATTTAATAGGCATGTTTGGATATATAATGTAGTGAGGTGTGTTGAGGTAAAGCCTCAAATAAAAAAAATAAAATGTAATAGGATCAAATCATAATATAATGAGTGTTGTTGTTAGTGCTTAAGAAGGAATTTTTTTTGATATTTTGTGTTAAAAATAAATATTTTTTATCAATTAGTGCGAAGAAAAAGTAGTTTTTTGACTTTTTAGTATAAAAAAGTTGAAATGAGGTGTTTTAATTTGACTCTTTTTTATTTATTGTCTTAAAATGACACCTTACTTCAACTTACCAGTGAAGTAAATTTTCCAAACATAAGAGTGGAGATTGTTTTAAACATAACTAAAGTCTTAAAAGGGATAATAATTAAAAAGAGTTCAATCCTTTTAAACAAGAGAATCCATAGGGAGCCCTTCCCCTATAGTGGGTGATTGAAGGGGGTGAACACTTGAGCAGTCAACGGTGAGTAAATTGGGCCGTGATGCCCAAGCCTGGCATGACCCGGCAAAAAAAAACTGGTGCCATGGTCATCATGGCACATTGACCGTGCTGGGCTAGAGGCACCTGGGCTATGGCAGGGCACGACACGGCCTATTCTTTTGGTCGTGCCGTGTTGGGCCAAGGTGCCTGGGTGATAGCACGGCACAGCTCAATATGATATTTGTATAAAAAATTTGATGAGCTTTTATATATATAAATAAAAATTTTAAAATTAGAATGATTAAATTTTATTTTTTATTTATAAATTAGCATCAATGTTTTGTGCATTCGTTTTAATAATTTCAACTTCATTTCAAGTTGAGAACCCTAAAAGCCCATAAAGTATATTTCAATTTATAAAAGAAAATTAAAAAATAGAAGGGGAATATGAGCTGACCTGTGGGCGGAATGGCCTAGCATACCATGACCTAAGCCGTGCCTTGGGTCGTGCTAGGCCAACCCTAATTGACTTGGGTAGGACATGGCACAGCCTCTGAATCTTCACAGGTTGGCACGACTAGGTGAGAGTAGAAAGCACCATACATTTTCCCCTATTAGTTTAGTATATTATAAGGACCCTGCATCGGTTTCTTCAAATCCAAATAGGATTAGAATTTCTTTTTTTTTTTTTTTTGATAGAAAATAGGATTAGAATTTCTAGTTTAACTTAAACTTTGTCAACGAGCCACAAACCTTAAAATTATGACTAACAATAGAATCCTGTGCTTAGCACTAATCAAAAATAAAAATATAGTTAAACTTAAGAATTTTTTTGAATATTTTAAGATAAAATAAATCTAAAACAAATAATTTTATAATCTATGAATATTTAAATTTATTCTAGATGTGATAATAAATATAAAATGAAGTAAACTTACATAACATGATGAACCGTTCAACTATGAGAAGAAAATGTAATCTATTAGTCCTCGGCATTCAATGCATACCCCTTTGACCTCACCATAATCATGAGATCCAAACCATCCATCCATCCAATAAGTCCCACAGTTTTCTACTAAAAAAGAAAAAAATCCCACCATTTAAGGATCATGTGAGGGAAGAAAAAATAAAATAATAAGCAATTATAAACAATATACTCTAGCACTACAGCCATGAAGTATGTAGTAAACATTAAGGAGATACAAAATGTCTAAATTAAAAATTAAAAAAACATAAAGCAATTGGAAGGTATGGATTAGGCACAAAATCAAATATAAAAATGGTTAATAAAATCAATCGACTTGAGGAAGAAAAACTAAAACCTCACTATTGTGATCGAAATCGAACGAAACTTACCTATCGATTGGATATCAACATTAAGAATCTTGAAACGGAGTGGAGTGCTATTTTTTTCTTTTTAATGAATGGTAAAACGGAGAGGTTAGTCATGGTAAAAATAACTTAAAATTGTATTGAGAGAGGGAGAAAGGTTAGATAGTTTAAATTAAATAGGCTCTTAGTTGTTACTTAATTTCTGTCTAATAGAGATTGTATTTGCTTAGGAGATCATTTAGAAAACATCTATGACAAATAACCTTTAATTTTGAGGAACTTTAATTTGAAATGGGATAAGGACAATTACAATAGGAAAATTAGGGGATAATTTAGAAAATAGTGCATATCCAAATCTATGAATTAATGATAGAAGATTGAGTCAAAAGAAGGTCATTTATCTTCGTTGATTCATAGGATATTTTTCTCATTTATTGGAGATTAAAAAGGATGAAGGAGATATTAGAAAGTTTGATTAGGTGAGAGCTTTTAGGATAAACATATTGTTATACTTAAACCAATGGATAGTAGACATTTGTCATTGGGCCCACAATAACATGGATACGAAGGAAGCTAAACAAATGAAGCGCTCTTACAATATTGAGATGGCCCTGGAGGTTTTCTTAGCTCGTTGACATGCCACCCTCTAGAGTTGGCTCCTCATTGCTCTAGAATTTGGACTTCTGACTCATGGTGGCTGACAAGCCATAGTCCGCCATGTCACCATGGTCAAAGCCAACTTTCCATGGAGCAGCAACCGTACATGAATGGCAGGCTTTTACCAGTAATATGGCAGACCATAATTAGTCCACTCACGGTCGCAGTGGGAGAAATCCCCTAGATCCAAACTCATTGCTTATATATATATATATATATAATCGTTGGATTTGTTTTGCAGAAAGAGGATCATGAAATGTACATTGAGAAGTTAAAGGATGACGTGAAGCACTTGATCAAGGAAGTTGTAAATCCAATAGAGAAAATGGAGCTGGTTGACACTATCCAAAGATTAGGATTGGGATATCTCTTCAACAAGGAGATTAATGAAGTGCTGAACACAATAGCATCAAGCAAAGCGACCATCAAGACAAAGAATGATCTCCATGCTGTAGCACTCCAATTTAGGCTTCTTAGACAACATGGGTATGAGGTCTCACCAGGTAAACATGCTCCTCTCACAATGGACCACTAGTTTGACCAATATTGATGGGTAGGCTAAGGGTGCTAAAAGGTTGGGTTACACCCGGGCCCAAGTTAAATTTAATTGGGCTTAGGTCAAGGCTTAGGTTGAACCCCAATAATGGACCTTGGTTAATAGCCCACATTGCATGTGAGTGTTATTGCCTCTGCATGAAACAGCGGCAGAAAAATCAAACCGCCACCCAAAAAAAAATAAATAAATAAAGTTCATCTGCGGCTACAGGTTACCTTTTCTTTGTAGTGCCATCATCATATTAATTGACTTCATCGAGTTTTATATCCTAGAGTCATGGGCAATTCACATGTATTAGTATTTTATATGGCTCTGCCAAATTTGAAAAATAATAATCTTAAATTATGTCCAACATTTACTTTGAAAGATGTAAAATCAAGCATGTCCCTGACAAGCATGTGGCACACATTATATAGAATATACTCTTCCATTGATTTTTGGTGATTTATTTCATTGGAGTGATGGAATCATTGTCAGGACCTTTGATATACATTCTTCTATCATTTGCTAATAGCTTGAGCTTTTAGTATTTCTGAGAGTATTTCTGAGAGTCGTGCGTTCAAATCACTAGGGACATGTAATTGTTCCCCAGTAGTTTGTGTTTTGAGCACTTTTTTGGGGCATTACACATCAATTGTGGATCCACGGCCTTTACCATACAAAATGACACCCATGAAAGCATTATAGAGCATCACATAACCTTGGAAATCCTAGTAATTCATTTGATGTTTTAATCTAATTATCTTTACCTTTTTAGAGTGACTCATGCATCTAATTACCTATACCTTTTGAGAGTGACAGATGCTTTCCATGACTTTAAAGATGAGAAGGGTGGCTTCAAAGAAAGCCTTTGCATGGACATCAAGGGAATGCTGAGCTTGTACGAAGCTTCACACCTTTCCTTTCAAGGGGAAGTAGTCTTGGATGAAGCCAGAGAGTTCACAAGCACACATCTCAAGGCTATCCAGGGGAACATAGACCCAATTCTCTTAAAGAAAGTAAAGCATTCTTTAAAGATCCCATTGCATTGGAGAATGTTGCGGCTAGAGGCTTGGTGGTACATAAAGACATATGAGGAGGAGGATAGAAAGAATCCTTCATTAGCTGAACTAGCTAAGCATGATTTCAACACTGTGCAAACAGTATACCAAAGGAATCTAAGAAGGATGTCAAGGTAAGAGAATTCCTAGCCCTTTGAATCCATGGTGTCGTTTGGCAAGTCTAAAATTAGGATTTATTTGATCTACTTAAGTGAACCAACCAGAAGTTTGAGTGCTTTAGACTGTTTAGAAAAGTCTTTTTTTTCTCTAATTGAATCCACAGTAACAACATTTGCCTTTGTTTTTTAGAAGTTACAAAAAGGAAAGAGAATCCAGTCAAACATCAATGTCTAACAAGTAAATTAGAAAATTTTGGGTTTTTATAACAAGTTTTTACATTTAACTTTTACTATTTGTCAAGTTTCCAATATTGCTGATATGACAAGTTTGCTTTTTTAATTAAACTAGACATACTACACATCTTACCAAATGATCTATTTGTAAAAATTCTAATTGAAACAGCTCTACTTGGAATAATCAAATCAGTTCTATTTCAAATTTATCAAAGTTTCCAAACATACCCTGCTAGACAGAAAAAAGCTACTAATAAGAAAGCCAATATAATAGCTTGAATTTGTATGTAATGGGTTCCAACTAGTTTATTTATTATTTTTATACTTTACCCCAAGGTCACAAAGAAGACAAGTAACACTGCCTTGAAAGGGATATGAAGCAGCGCTTACAATGATACAATGTTTCCTATTCCAAGATGTATACACGCAAGCACAACACGAGTATGTATATATATATATATATATATATCATTGCATTTTATTATTTAAAAATAAGTAATTTTCTGAGAGAGAAAATTGTTCTAATTTATTGTACATTGCAGCTCTTTTGTTGTTTGATGCAATATTTTGTCTAAGCGTGAAAGAAAAACAATGTATAGTTTCGATCTCAATTTCCTATGGAATGGGTAGTAATGTAAGATTTCTCTCATTTGCGGAAATGGAAATTTGTGGACCACAAAATCCTTTTTTTTTTTTTTTTTGTTTTTTGCCAAACACACCCTCTTCCTATGATTTGTGTATGATCTGTGCGAAGGAGGAAGAAAAGAGACTAGAATTCCCATAATTAGATAGATGCCATTTGATTGTGAAAAGGACCCACTTTATTTGCATACAGAGGGAAATGATCTATCTCCTTGTATTTGTGATCTGACCCATTGCTTCAACTCTCAAATTGGAAATCAAGAACAGAACCCACCTAATGGAAATGACTGATTCACACCCACCCACAAGCAAGTTCTAGAAACCCAAGAGCAGAGATGATTCCCTGTTTTTCGATTTCGACTTCTATTCAAAAGATTGTCGCACACAATATCTAGAGCATCAACTCTTGAATAAACGAAGACTCCTATCCTATTCCTATCCTCTTCAGTTTGTGGAAAACAGAAAGAAAACAGAGAAGGGAGTAGGAAAGAACAGAAAGAAAGAAAGTACCTTTGTCAAGAGCAGATGAAGGAGATGATGCCAATATTGGTGATTAAGCCGCACAAGCCAGGAGAAGATGATGGAGATTTGCCAATCTCCATAGCAGGCCTGGGATAAAAAAGAGAGTGGAGTGGAGCAAATGGAAAGAAAGAAGCCCTGCCAGTGGATTGTTATTTTTATGGGTTTGATTTGGAGAGCAAGAAGAAATACCTGAGTAGAAGTTGAGAATGCGTTAGATGAGACCAGAGAAAAGAAGGAGCATGCGTTGGAAGTTTTATGTATCATGGCATCAAAGAGATTTAAGGGGCCAATGACTATTGGGCGCCAAACAGTAAAGAAGGTTATATGAATCAAACAGAACGGTGGTATAGCTACGTCGATATTTAGAATAGTAAATCGTGATGGTTAAACGGCGGTTTCTAGCCATCGGTAACACCCAAAAAAACTGTCATGTTTTCCCTTTTCGGTAGGTAGTGCCAACATGAGCTCAGGGGACGGGGCACAATATATTTACTGATAGGAAACCTCATGTCTGGCCTTAATCGAGAAGTATTATTTTACTTCTTATTCCAGCTTGATCTTTTAGTTGAGTATTCTCAAAGAGAGTTCCAATAATCCTATAATGAAATGTCAAGGTGGAGCTATAGTAATGATTGCTGTTCTTCCTAATCCTATCATGTTAATTGTTTTCTTCCTTTGTGTTGTAGGTGGTGGAGGGATCTCGGGCTAGGCGAGAAGCTCAAGTTTTCTAGAGATAGGCTGGTGGAGTGCTTCTTTTGGACCACCGGCGTCATATTTGACCCACAGTTTGAGCGTTGCAGGGAAGTCCTCACAAAAGTGAATCAATTGATAACTACAATTGATGATGTATATGATGTGTATGGTACTTTGGAGGAGTTGGAGCTCTTTACTGATGCTGTTGACAGGTTGGTTATTGCATCCACTAGGAACTTTGGTTTAAAATATTTGGTCAAACTCGACTGATTAGATTCAGGGCAGTCATTAAATAAATTACTCCGTGAAAAAGACGTAGTCATACGCGTTTGTGCCAACTTGGGTTAACCAGGCTTGACTTGGGTAGAACTTGTTCGCTAGTCAAGAAAATCAAGATAAAGCTAAAACACCCCTAGACCCCTAGACTCTAGTTCAGTGGTATTGACAAAATTGTTTCACATACTTACCCTAAGATCAATCCCTAGATCATGAAGTTAAAAGTGTCACCCCTTACCATTAGTCCAACATATGGGGAAAAAAGTTTGTCGAGGATTAAATTTTCTTCTTTCACAAGAGAATGGTAAGATAAGACGCACAACAACTTTTGAGCATATATACAAAGATTGGCTACCTTTGATACCATTACTAAAATTGAAATGTTGCAGTTAAAATTGAATTGAAAGCCTCCCCCTACAGCCTCCCCCTACAGCATATACTAAGAGATTGACATGGGATGCAAAAGAGTGTAGGCCTGATAAGAGCAAAAAATGTCAAAGTTGATATCAATTCTGAATTGAATTGAATGTAGGTTTGATAAGAATTTGTGTCTCGAGAGCGGCATCTTACCACTAAGGTAAGGAGTGTCTATTTTTATTGGGAGGTCACAACTTCAAACCTAGCCTCCTCCTTCATTGTAGATGTGAATTTTTATCACATCACATATGCAAGTTGTATTTTGTGTTCTCATTACTATAAGTATATAGCTGAAATTAACTCTCTCAAAAGTATTTGACAGGCTCAACAATGTCCATTATTGTAGGCTTAATCACTCACTTAGCTTCTCCCATGATCGTTTTGATTATTTCAATCACATTTAACAAAACATGAATCTGGAAAACCCCTCAACTTTGCTCATTGCTAGGTTACTGGCTCGACAGTTCCCAACAAGGATTAATGGTGCTTAAAACCCTTTCAAGATTGAAAGACCCTGGCAGTCAATCTTTAGTCATTTTGGCACTATAATTCTACATTTTTCTTAACCATTGATTTCTATGCATTCCTTTGTCAATTAAACGTCCTCTTATTATTTTCTTTTTTACGAAAAAAATTTATCTTATTTTAACAGTCATTGCAACTTTCAGATGGGACATCAAGGTAATGGAGCAGCTTCCAGAATATATGAAAATTTGCTTTCTAGCACTCTTCAACACTACTAATGATATAGCTTATGAAGCCCTTAAGGAGGAGGGACTGAATGTGATACCGTATCTTAAGAAAGCGGTATTGTTTCACTTTTTAATCACATCTTTTATAATACTTGTTAAGCTGAATCCCATCTTATTCTCAGGCACCCAAATATTAGACTAAATCGAAGTTGGTAACTAGATATTATTTTTTTAATGTTCTTTTTTTTTTTCCTTTTTCAGTGGACAGATCTTTGTAAATCATACTTAGTAGAGGCAAAATGGTACAACAATGGATACAAGCCAACACTAGAGGAGTATCTAGAGAATGCATGGACGTCAATATCAGGGCCTGTTATTTTAGTGCATGTTTATTTTTCTTTCAGACAAAAGATGCCAATTAAGGCCTTAAATTACACAAATACATCAAGTCTAATAAAGTGGTCATCAGTGATTCTCCGCTTGTGCGATGATTTGGGAACTTCAAGTGTAAGTATCCTGATCGTAAGTAGTCTTCAAAATCTAGGGATTAATTTGCAAAAGTGCATGAGAATTTTTGGCCCACCTAAATGGAATCGGGATTCTATGAGGCTTTTAACCCATGGTGACCATGAGTAGATCAATTATGGTTTGCCATGTCACCATGGGAAGGGTTTTGTTGGATGGGACACAATTGCCAACGTGAATGACATGCATCCCCTTAGTGATTTGTGGGACTGTGATTGATCCACTAACGATCACCTTGGAGAAAAGCCTTAGACAATTCAGACTCACTTAGATGCATTTAAATCTCAAAGTTATAGGAGTCTAGATCATCTATCGAAGTTGTTACACCTTCCCCGCGAGTGGACCAATCATGGTTCGTCACATCATCCAAAAATTCTGGTGTACATGTAGCTCTCTCATATGATTCAAGCTTCTTCTAACTTCAAAATCATTTGAATTTTTGAATGATGTGGCAAACCGTGATTAGTCCAATCACGATAAATGTGTAACACCTGCGATAGGTGATCCGGACTCAAGTTATAAAGATGAGAAGAAGTTTTAATGCTCATTAGCTGTCTAGCCAAATATTCTCCAATTAGATGATTTTAAGCACCAAAGTTAAATAATTTTGCAAGAGCAACATTGATCATGATTCAATCCAATAACTGCTAACATTTAGATTAGTGTTAATTTAAAGTAAGTTCTCATGGGTTTAAATTGATCATAGGTGAGCTTTATTATATGAGTAATAATGAACTCAGGTTTTTTTAGAAAATAAAAAAATAGAACTTGTGTTTTCTGTTTTGAATATTTATAGCGTACTGAAAATCAAAATACCATGATTATGTTCCCTTTAACAAGTTGCATGTTTAAAATGCTTCTTTTAATCTTTCCTTCTAGTTAAATTTAAAGTTGTTTTGATTGTTTTATTTTGTTGCACATAGGTTGAGGTTGCCAGAGGTGACGTTCCAAAGTCTATCCAGTGTTACATGTATGAAGCTGGTGTCTCGGAGGATGTTGCTCGTGTTCACATAAAATATCTAATTACTGAGGCTTGGAAGAAAATGAATGAATGTCTAGTTCATGACTCTCCCTTTCTTCAACCTCTTGTCAATGCTAGTATAAATCTCGCACGAATGGCTCATTGCATGTATGAACATGGAGATGGACATGGTTTCTCTAACGAGGAGGATAAGAAGCGAGTCTGGTCATTGTTGGGTGAACCCTTCATGCTTATGTAGCTAAGGGGTTTCATTTATTTTTAGACAATTGAAACCCTAAATAAAGTTGATATGGAAGACATTTCCAGAGAAAAATAAATGTCATGGAATTTGCATGCCTCATGGAAATGAAATTTGCCAACAATGTGAGTAGAATTCTTTACACACCTTTTACAAGCTGATCAACTAATGCAGCCGTTAATTAAAAAAAAACTCAAGGTATTTTAACCATGATATTTGATTGCCAGAATAAAAAAGGAAGAAAAGTAGAACAATAAGAAGAAGAAATCTCTATTACTATCGCTAATTAGTGATAGCTCAGCAGTGTCGGCACTTTAGGAGGCCTTTGTGCCGGAGACGGTGGGATTTGGTGCCTTCCCACTCCCTCAAGTCAAATCATGTTGAGTTTTTAAACTGACCAACACATTCAAGAACTATAAAAAAACAAGTAGTATATGTCCAATACTCAATGAAGATAAGCCAGCCAAATAAGTCAACTTTATGGCCCACAGCTCCCACCTCAGGTATTTTGCGAGAGACAGAGGGTTGAAGAAAAGAATTCTAAACTCCATGTATAAAATAAATAAAAGGGACTAAAGTACTAAACACAAACCCTATCTCATAGAAAAACATAGCTCACTATAACCGAGTTTTTGTTCTAACTCAGTTGACTCCACAATGCCGCCTTCGAGCTTCAAACTTGAGCCTTATGAAAATTGCTACAACTTAAACCCAATCAAACCCAAATTACTGCTCAAGCTAAGCTGCTTGAACTTTTAAGCCCAATTAAACCCAAATTGTTAGAACTAACATCCATCGGGCGCTTGAGTTCTTCTAAAATCTTGTTTGGTCTCTCTACTCTTATTTTGGTAGAGCCATTCAAATAGAGTTATAAATAAAAAGAGCAACAATAAAAAGAGGCTAAAATCAAGAAGTGCATTTGGTATTCAATTGTCTATTTAAAATAAGGAGTTTGGTATACATTAATGTTTACCTCTTATTAGATGGACATGCCTCTTATTAGAGGGGCTAGTATTTGTCATTACCTAAGGGCACATTCGGCAATAGTCCGCAGTGCAAAATCCTTACCGTGTTTTCTTGGATTCACTGAAAGCCCTTGCTTGGAAAAAAATCCCACTATATGAAAGGATATCTCAAAATACATAAAAAGTTACTAGAAAAGAAGAAAGCCTCTGTCAGACCTCCCCCCATTGCAATTTGACTTTTAATATACTTACCAGGCACTGTTTAAATAGTCTTATCCTGTGGGAAAAAGGGAATATCCTCTTGGCATGATGCCAAACACGCCCCTCATGTCTAGCCTTAAAGGAGAACTATTATTGTACTTCATATTCGAGCTTGACCTTTTAGTTCAATATTCTCAAAGTGAGTTCCAATAATCCTTAATGAAATGTAATGGTAGAGCTATAGAAATGATTGATGTTCTTCATGTTAATTGTTTTCTTCTTTTTTGTGTTGTAGGTGGTGGAGGGATCTTGGGCTAGGCAAGAAACTCAAGTTTTCTAGAGATAGGCTGGTGGAGTGCTTCTTTCAGACCATTGGTGTCATATTTGACCCACAGTTTGAGCGTTGTAGGGAAGTTCTTACAAAAGTTGGCCAATTAATAACTATAATTGATGATGTATATGATGTGTATGGTACCATCGAGGAGTTGGAGCTCTTTACTGATGCTGTTGACAGGTTCGTTATTGCATCCATTGGAAACTTTGGTTTAAAATATTTGGTTACACTCAACTGACTAGACTCAGGGCAGTCATAAAATACATTACTTGGTGAAAACGATGTAGTCATACAAGTTTGGGCAACAAATCAAGAAAAATAAGATAAAGCCAAAACACCCCTAAACCCTAGTTCAGTGGTGTTGGCAACATTATTTCACATAATCACTGTTGACCATAAAAAGTTTGCAAATAATGCAGCAAAGGTATTACAAGCTTTGGATTATAAAGTTCCAAAGTTTTCAAAGCACTTGGACCTCATCTCAGCTGAAATCAGCTTTAAAGACTCTTTGCTAGTTCCTTGGGAATCACTGCGGGACCTAGCACCTCTACATGTTGAAACAAGCTCCTATCCAATGAAATACTTTCAAGTACATTTAAAGACTACTCCTCAAGGATTCAGAGCATTTGGACATCATTTGGATCCAAACTTGGTCCAGATGATCATATACTATGCTCTGTGGGTCCCTGTGCAGAATGACATCCCATGAAGATCAAACTAGCTGAAACACCCAGAGGAAACTTAAATGATGTCCAAGACAGGCCCTACAAAATTCTAGGTTAAACACACATCACCGGACCCAAAAGCTACAGGCATGTTAACTTGGGATTAGTTTCCCCCAAGCCATGGGGTAACTGACCAAAGTCCTGCTTCCCGATGTCCAAAATTGATGAAATCTGGGTGAAGCTTCAGTCATGCTCAAAAGATAGGTTGCAAATTTTCAAGTCGAAAGGACTCCGTTTGGTCCAAATTTCATTGCATGTCAGCTTAAAGGACAGTAACCCCGAGTTATGGGGGTCACCGGCTAAGATCTTACTTCCGGAAGGCCAAAGCTGATAAAACTTGGAATAAATGCTCAAAGAATGCTCCAAGTTACTCTCCTAAAGTTTCAAGTCAATTAAACATTGTTTTGATAGAAAACAAGCTAACTACCTCAATGTGGGGTGAATAGTGACCTAACACATGCAACGAATAGGCCACTGGTTGAAATCATGCTTCCCCAAATCCAAAGCTAATGAAATTTAGAGGAACACTCCAAGATGTTCCTGATGTCAGTCCTTCCAAGTTTCAAACCAAACCGAGGTCATTTGGGCCTCAAACGGCTGAAACAAGGGCCCACTTTCATGAAAAGTCAACTGGAGGGCTGACCAATTTCAAAAATTCCAAACGATCTGAAACTTTTATGACATGCTCAAAATAGTGTCAAGGAGCATCCCTCCAAATTTCGTGAAGATCGGACATCGTTCGGACCCCAAACAGGTGCTAACGGATCACAAATGCAAAAAATTGAAATCGGGCCTTGTCCGTGACCGTGGCCTATTCATCAAGGGAGTTGACCAACTTCAGATGGTCAAAACGATCTGGAAATTTTATGACATGGTTAAAATAGTGTCAAGAAGTATCCCTCCAAGTTTTGTGGAGATTGGACCTCGTTTGATTCCCAAACAGGTGAAAACGTGCCGCAACTGCAAAATTGGGCCTTGTCCGTGACCGCAGCCCAAAAGGACACTTCATGTGGTTTTGGGTGGTTTTTCTCCACTCCCTTTGAGAATTCAACTTTCCACAACTCCCCTCAACCTCCAAGAACCACCAAAAACCACCTGGGGCCTCTATAAAGAGGACAGTATTTGAAGGAAACCGGAGGGGGGGGGGACACAAAAGAGGACACACAGGAGAGAAAAAGAGAGAATTGAATCAATGCAAGAGCATCAAGCAAGAAAAGCAGCATCCCACGACCATTCCCTTCCTTCTTTAGTCACCAAGGTGAGCAAAAAGATTCAGAGGAAGAGGAGAAGGGTGAGGTAAATACAGAACACACTATGTACATGCAGTAACGACTATTCGAAGGATGACATTGTCATCTTTGCTTTTCTCATTCAGGGGGATTTCTTGGCCATCACAGAGGTTGTGAATGAGGCCCTTTGGGCCTCATTTTGTTCCTTGAAAATCATAGGTTCAGAATGACACAACTTTGGCTTCCTGTGATACCCTCTTCGGACTTGAACAAAAGACAGTCCGTAAACAAGAATCATGAATTACAAAGTTTTCAATAGATTCCATAGTCGAATTCGATCTTCTCAATGGTCATCCAACACCCCAAGATGTCATCAAAGGGAGTTTCAACACTTGAAAAAGTTTGGAAGAAGAACCAGCACAAACAGTATAAAAAACGGAGGCGAACAGTGACTTCACAGTCACTGTCTGCCAGTGACCGTGGCCCACGGTCACTGGCTTGGGGCAGTGACCGCGGGTCACAGTCACCCCCATTTTTTCCCTCGTTTTTGCATTTTCTTTAACTTTGTGTACATTTTCTTGTATTTTCCAAATTGAGATCACATCTAAGACTTAAGGGAGGGGTTATAAACTTTGCAAACTCATGTAAACAACCTGCATTCCCGCAGTCAGGGCATTAGAACCCATGTAAACAAAAAGAAATTAATGATGAACTGTAATTAATTTTCATTCTTCTTAACACTTGAAGTACGCTAGTGTTGGACACTGAATCCATTACACATTTCCACATCAGTTTTAAGCGCACTCACTTACATCAGAGATTGATCCCTAGATCATAAAGTTCAAAGTATCACCCTTTACTACTAGTCCTACATATGAGGAAAAAAAATAAACGGCCAAGGATTCCATTTTCTTTTTTCAAAAGAGAATGGTCTGATAAGACGCACAATAACTTTTGAGCATATATACAAAGATAGGCTACCTTTGATACCAACACTAAAAATGAAATGTTGCAGTTAAAATTGAATTGACAGCCTTCGACTGCAACATATAAAAATAAATTGACAAACGATGCTAAGAATGTAGGTCAAATAAGAGCAAAAAATGTCAAAGTTGATGTCAATTATGAGTTGAATTGAATGCAGGTCTGATAAGAATGCATGTCTCGAGAACGGCTCCTTACCACTAAGGTAAGGAGTGTCTATTTGATTGGGAGGTCACAAGTTCAAATCACACCCTCCCGCCACCCCACTTCTTCTTTGCATAAGTGAATTTTATCACCTCACATATACAAGTTGTGTTTTATGTTCTCATTACTGTAGGTATATAGCTGAAATTAACTCTCTTAAAAATACTTGACAAACTCAAGTATGTCCATTACTGTAGTCTTAATCGCTCAATTAGCTTCTCCCTTGACCGCTTTGATTATTTCAATCACATCTGACAAAACATGAATCCGGGAAAATCGATCAACTCTGCTCATTGCTAGCAAGATTGTTCTTACACTTCTGCTTTTTTAGGAGACAATAAATTCGGTCCTTCAAATGCACCTTCACCTAGACATGTTCAAGACTCAATTAAATTTATTTAGGTCTTACCATGGAAAACTTTATCTCTTTCCCCCTTTTTCCCTTCCTATTGTAGATTATTAATATGTTAAGTGATCTAGGTTACTGGCTTAACAGTTCCCAACATGGATTAATGATGATTAAAACCCTTTCAAGATTGAAAGACTCTAGCAGCCTGTAACGACCTGACTAGCCCACTGGCCCAGTAACTTAGTGAGCCTTTCACGTGGCCCAAAATGCTTAAATCTAAGTTATTAGTGGTAATCTACATACTTCATTATATACCAAACTCATATTTTATTCATAAGCGATGTGGGATGGGGTGTTACAATCTACCCCCTTAAGGCCACATGTTCTTGTGTGGATTCATGTAACTTCACCAAGCGATATGGGACCGAAACATTCCCCACCCTTGTCCCCGCAGATTCCTCTATCTTGACTTAGAGGCTCGCGTATTTTAGCTTTATCCTGATCTTGCCTCAAGGGCTTTCTCAACGGGATTGGAGATCCCACATTTCTGGCTGGCTCAATAACTTGGTAAGCCTGTAACGTGGCCCAAAATGCTTAAGCCTAAGTTATTAGTAGTAACCTACATAATTCATTATATACCAAACTTATATTTCATTCATAAGTGATGTGGGATAAGGTGTTACACAGCCAATCTTTAGTTATTTTGACATTATAATTCTACATTTTTCTTAACCATTGATTTCTATGCATTCCATTGTCAATAAAACGTCCTCTTTTTTTTTTTTTACGAAAAAAATTTATCTTATTTTAGCATTTATTGAAACTTTCAGATGGGACATTATGGCAATGGAGCAGCTTCCAGAATATATGAAAATTTGTTTTCTAGCACTCTTCAACACTACTAATGATATACCTTATGAAGCCCTTAAAGAGGAGGGACTGAATGTGATACCGTATCTTAAGAAAGCAGTATTGTTTCACTTCTCATTCATATCTTTTATAATACTCGTTAAGCTGAATCTTATCGTAGTCTCAAGCACCCAAATATTAGACTAATCGAAGTTGGTAACTAGATAATATTTTTTTATGTTCTTTTTTTTTTCTTTTATTCAGTGGACAGATCTTTGTAAATCATACTTAGTAGAGGCAAAATGGTACAACAATGGATACAAGCCAACATTAGAGGAGTATTTAGAGAATGCATGGACATCAGTATCAGGGCATGTTATTTTAGTGCATGCTTATTTTTCTTTCAGACAAAAGATGCCAATTGAGGCCTTAAATTACACGAATACATCAAGTCTAATAAAGTGGTCATTAGTGATTCTCCGCTTGTGCGATGATTTGGGAACTTCAAGTGTAAGTATCCTGATCTTAAGTAGTCTTCAAAATCTAGGGATTAATTTATAAAAGTGCATAAGAACTTTTGGCCCACCTAAATGGAATCGGGATTCTATGAGGCTTTTGACCCACGATGATCGTGAGTAGATCAATTACGGTTTGCCATGTCACCATGGAAAGGGGTTTTGTTGGGTGGGACACCATTGCCCACATAAATGGCATGTGTCCCCTCAGTGATTTGTAGGACTGTGATTAGTCTACTTACGATCACCTTAGGAAAAAGCCTTAGACAATTAGGGCTCACTTAGATGCATTCAAATCCCAAAGTTATTGGAGTCTAGATCACCTATCGAAGTTGTTACACCTTCCGGCGAGTGGACCAATCATGGCCTGTCACATCATCCGAAAACTCAGGTGTACATGTAGCTCTCTCATCTTATTCAAACTTCTTCTAACTACAAAATCATTTAAATTTTTGAATGATGTGGTAAACCGTGATTAGTTCACTCACGGTAAAAGTATAACACATGCAATAGGTGATCTGGACACAAGTTATAAAGATGAGAAGAAGTCTTAATGCTTACTATCTGTCGTGCCAAATATTCTCCAATTAGATGATTTTAAGTACCAAAGTTAAATAATTTTGCAAGAGCAACATTGATCATGATTCAATCCAATAATTGCTAACATTTGGATTAGTGTCAAATTAAAGAATGTTCTCGAAGATTCAGATTGATCATAGGTGAGCTTCATTATATGAGTAACAATGAACTTTGGTTTTATAGAAAATAAAAAAATAGAACTTGTGTTTTCTGTTTTGAATATTGATAGCGCACTGAAAATCAAAATACAACGATTATGTTCCCTTTAACAAGTAGCATGTTTAAAATGCTTCTTTTAATCTTTCCTTTTAGTTAAATTTAAAGTTGTTTTGATTATTTTTATTTTGTTTCACATAGTTTGAGGTTGCCAGAGGTGATGTTCTACAGTCTATCCAGTGTTACATGTATGAAGCTGGTGTCTCGGAGAGTGTTGCTCGTGATCACATAAAATATCTAATTACTGAGGCTTGGAATAAAATGAATGAATGTCTAGTTCATGACACTCCCTTTCTTCAACCCCTCGTCAATGCTAGTATAAATTTCACACGAATGGCTCATTGCATGTATGAACATGGAGATGGACATGGTTTCTCTAACGAGGAGGATAAGAAGCGAGTCTGGTCATTGTTGGCTGAACCCTTCATGCTTGTGTAGCTAAGAGGTTTCATTTATTTTTAGACAATTGAAACCCTTAATTAATAAAGTTTATATGGAACACATTTCTAGACAAAAAATAAATGTCATGGAATTTGTATGCCTCATGGACATGAAATTTGCCAACAAGGTGAGTAGAATTCTTTACACACCTTTTACTAGCTAATCAACTAATGCAGCCGTTAATAAAAAAAACTCAAGGTATTTTAACTGTGATATCTGATTGCCACAGTTAAAAAAAGGAAGAGGAGTAGAACAATAAGAAGAAGAAATCCCTATTACTATCACTAATTAGTGATAGCTCAGCAGTGTTGACACTTTCAGAGGCTTTGTGCCGGAGACGGTGGGATTTGGTGCCTTCCCACTCCATATTTATTGTAGGGATGAAGGGATGAAGGGTTGAAGCAATCCAACTTTTTTCCAAGATTTCGTGTGAATGATGAGATCCGAAGATCCTTCCCATCCATATTAAAAATGGAAGTAGTACCTCTTTTGTGGTGTTGCACAAATGCTAGAGATAAAGGTTGTGGTCTATCTTACTTTCCACCAGATGAAATAGTCCTTGTTTGTCAGAATCGGGTAATCCCCTGGCCGGAAGCCAATGGTGCAAAGGCGGAATTAGCGAAGGATACCTTAGGTTATAAAAAAAATCCTAATATTTTGTCTTTTACATAGAGAAAGAAAAAGTAGAGTAACCTAACTTGTTAAATGTTGATGAATTTTCTAAATGCCTTGCTTTCTTTAACTCGAACGGCGTAGGAGATCTAGGGCTTTCAATCCTTTACCTTGTGTTTTAAAATTATTGAACTTGTAGTCAACTCAAAACCCTATTAAGTAAGACTGACAGCAATTTTTGGTACAAACTGATCTACACTAGCAAACCAATCCGACTCCTTTGCCTTGGCAAAATTTGCTCAACTAACTCAAGTCAAATCATGTTGAGTTTTAAAACTGAACCAACACATACAAGAACTATAAAAAACAAGTAGTGTAGGCTGAATACTCTACGAAGATGAACCAGCCAAATAAGTCAACTTTGTGGCCCACAGCTCCCACCTCAGGTATTTTGCGAGAGACAAAGAGTTAAAGAAAAAACTCTAGACTCCATGTATAAACTAAATAAAAGGGACTAAAGTACTATACACAAGATCCTATCTCATAGAAAAACATAACTCACTATAATTGAGTTTTTGTTCAAACTCAGTTGATTCTACAATCCAACCTTCGAGCTAAATTCAAACTCGAGCCTTGTGAAATATACTGCTCGAGCAAAGCTGCTTTAACTTTTAAGCCCAATCAAACCCAAATTGCTAGAACTTACGTCCATAAGGCTCTTAAGTGCTTTTAAAACTTTGTTTGGTATCTCTATTCTTACTTTGATAGAGCCATCCAAAATAGAGCGATAAATAAAAAAAGCAATAAGAAAAAGAGGCTAAAATCAAGAAGTGCATTTGATATTCAATTCTCTATTTAGAATAGAGAGTTTGGTATACCCTAATGTTTACCTCTTATTAAATGGACAGGCCTCTTTTTAGAAGGGCCAGTATTTGTCATTACCTAAGGGCACGTTCGGCAACAGCCCGCAGTGCAAAATCCTTACCGTTTTTTCTTGGATTTATAGAAAGCTCTTATTTGGAAAGAAATCCCACTATATTAAAGGATATCTCAAAATACATAAAAAGTTATGGATGAGAAGAAACCCTTCGTCAAACCTCCCCCCATCGCACTTTGAAGGCTCACGCAGGCGTGGATATATAGATGAACAGTGTTTTCCACAATAACTAGGGCATTATACATTTTCATGTGGAAACCTACTTTATGTGTCCCATAATCAAGATCTTAACCGTTAATCATGTTAATAAGTTTCAAAAACGGCTACGACGTAAAATGTCAATTGTTGATTCATCATATATTTTGAGATATTTACAAAAAATTCTAAATCATTGGATTATTGTTTTTTATTTTTATGGGTTCCTTTTGCAAAGTTTGAGCCATTCAGTCTCTTTAGAGGGCCTAAAACGGCTTGGGGGTCAAATATGGCAACTTAATTTAGCATGGATTGTTAGGAAAATGGAAAAACATTCCTAGCCATTGATCATCCACAATGCAACATCATTATTGACATGTGTTTCCGTAATGTAACGATGTTACTGACATGTGTATAATAGTGTTTAAGCGGTGACATTATACTATCCCTTTTTCATTTGAAAGTCTATCTTATGGGTCTCCTAACTGTTATCCAAATCGTACATCAGGTTGAGAAGGTTAAAAACGACTAGTATATTAATTTTGAGCTTTTAATGATGTATATATATTGTGTTATTTATAAAAAAAGAAAAGTCTACACTATAAAATTTTAATTTTTAATTTATGTGGCGTTCATAATGAGAATCCAATCCGTCCATTATATTTAAATGGCAAAAAATAGTAATGGGTCCAAATTTTAGGGCTTAATTCATCACGGATTGCAATAAAATTGACAGAAAACTTGTGACCATTAGATCTAGTATGTGTGAATCCATGACTTCTTTGGTGTTGACAAACATGGAGTGAGGCGAATCTTCTTTACAGAAAACCCACATTGAGGATGGTACCATATGGGAAGAACAGAAGAATCCTTTGGACAGTGGATTTCCCTCTAGTTGCCAAACATGTCCTAAAGGAATTTATCGACATTATCGAATGTTCTTATAAAATGGAATAAATAACAAATAGAAGAAGTTGGATTAGAATGCTTAAATTAATTCCTTGTCAATGTATCAAAAGTTTCTATTGCATTGGGATCATATTGCCCATCAAGTAACTATGATGACTTCAGCCATTTTCCTAAGAAACAAACATATCAACTTCCACAACGCCAAAAATTAAACATATTCCCCACGAAAAAAATGTAATAGCCAATGTAACACCTTTAATTAAACATCCACAAAGCTCAACATTTAACATTATCAAGTTGAACAGCCTTAGTTGCATCTTCTCCCTAGTTGCATGAACAAGCCACATCCAAACCTTCTAATTTATGTTCAACAGCCCCAAAATCCACATAAGATTCTCTCAAACATACCATCAAACATATGGAGTGCATTGAAATCCAACCAAATTTCATAAAAAGGGGCATTTTAGGTATTTTGAAAAAATAGAAGAAGTACCTGCTGAAAAATTCTATTTCTCGCCGGTTGTCCTTATTTTAAATAAAAATGGAAAACTTTAGTCCTTTTTTCAAATGTGAAAATTTTTTTTGTCCTTTTTTGAAATCTAGGTTAAACTTGCACCCTATTTTGAAATTTTTCCAAAAATAAACCTTTCAATGAAAAAAGATCAAAGAGTGGCAAGATGTAGTGGGCGAATACCTTCATAAAGAGTTACCATTTCGATAGTTCTTAGGTTTCCAAGGGTAACTCGGCGTAATGCGCAGAGGTCAGATAGTATTATTAAGAGTTAGCACCTACTCAAACACATCACTAGAGCCAGAGTAGTTGGGCCAATGACAATTAACCAAGTAGGTTAGGATAATTTTTGGATACTCCTTTCTTACATTAAATTTTATTTAATTAAATTGGCTAATTTGGTTTGCTTAAGGTTATATTTGGTAAATCTTTTTGTTCCCCCTATTTGTCTTAAAATTATTTGATTTTTTGGTAACACATCCATGAATGTCTGTTTCAAATGGTCTTTAGACATTTTGCCTTCATTTTATACAATCAAGAAAATGACTAGAGTCAGAGGTATATGTTGTTGGATTCCGGTGTATGCAGATTATTGATAATAATTACAAAAACAAATAACTAAGGAAAAGATTTGGAGTCACCAAAACAATTGGTAACCGAATCACATTTTTGGAGATGCTTTTTTTAGACAAATTTCACCCCCATACAAATGCAAATTGACTTACGGATGTATGCCCCAGGATGAGACGGCTTCCTTGATTGGAATCTCCAGCAACCGTGAACTCAATTGACTAAAGAGTACTTAAATCTCAAAAGGACCACTTTTGCATACTCACGACAGCAATAAACCAAATTAAAAGAGAAAGAAGAACGAATTTAGAGAATTACTGTTGCAGATCTTCATTAACGAAAAACACAGGAAGAAATCTGACAAATAGATGTCTGTTTCGTGAAAGAAAAAGCAGAGAAGACAGCCTTTTTGCAGACTGAAAAACGCAGATCTGAGATGTGTAGAAAGGCTCTCTCTGGGTTACGGTCACATGGAAAGATGTGGGTTGGATGAATTTGGTTGGCGATAAGTGGATCCAAATCCGGATCCACCTCTAATCCAAAAATACATGGGCGAGGCAAAGCCTAACTCGGGCAACCCAACAAGCATGCCCAGTGCGGATCGGTGGGACCGACCCGACCTGACCCATACTGCCCAAGCTCGCCTCGCCACGTATGATGTGGCCAACTAGCACATGGTAACTAACATGATACACACTAGAAAGCACATGGTAACTAACATTAATAAACTACATCAAAGAAGTAGAAAATAACCGATGTGAGACAAAGGTTATTAAAGATGAATAAGGGAAGAGGAAACTAATACACTAAGGTGGGAAAACTGTTGGATACGTCTAAAGTGGAAAGAGGTTGGTGCTAGGATAGTTTAGATGTTCTTGTAGGCCTGCCCTTTTCATGCTTTTTGTTTCTAAATCCTAGGGCTGTAAATCACAATCCAACTGTCAGATATATTTAAAAGGCCAAATGTATAAATTTCCGCCTTTGGATGATCATAAATTTTGACATATTTTCAAAAAAAAAAAAATCCAAATACTTTGATCTACTTTTTGACTTTTGTGGGCTCTAAAAGCAATGTACAGAACATTTAATTTTGTAGTAGGCTAAACACAGATTAGATTAAATTTCAACGCCTAGTTCCTAGTGAATTTTGAGAAATTTACGAAAATGGTAAAGCATTGATATCCTTCACTTTCTGGGTTTCGAACGTGTCCACACAGTCGGTTTTTTTTTTTTTCTAATTCTACGGCCCCACACTAAGATCCAATCTGCCGCAACTCTTTAAAATATACTAAAAAAAACCATTTAATCAAATTTCAGCCACTGTTGCTTCACTAGTGACGAGATACTTGTGAAAGAACATGAAACACTTGATCTTAATTTAAAGACAATATCAAGATTCAATCCGTTGATCCTCTTAGAAACACTAAAAACAGCTATGGGGTTAAAAAAGAGCCCTGATTTATTGTGTTTATCAAAAAATTAGAAAAAAAACACTATAGGGGAAATGGCCCGCATAATCATGTGTAAAATCCTAGTCCATTTTTCTCTTTTTTTATGTTTTATTCCACTAAACTACAATCCAGACAGTTGGATGTCTTCCAAATATCAAAAATGTACATTAGATCATTGAAACATTAATTATTCACAACTCTCGAGAAATTTGTATTAAAAAAGCAGAACCATAGATGTGCAATTCTGGAATTCTGAACCGTTGATCATATCTGAACCATTGAACCATTGATCTTCTTAAGATGGTTGGAAAAGTCTATGGTTTCAAAAATCAATCCCTGATTTACTTTGGGTATCAAGAGATTTATGAAAAATTAAGTACCATCAGATTTTTAAAAAAATCTACTTCAATCAGCTTTTTCTGTTTTACAAAACAATTTATTTCTAAAATATCTACTTCGAATAAGGCCATTTGAAACAGATTTGTTTCATGCAAATCAATTTCATATGGATAAAATTTTTCAAACAAGGCCTAAGTATAATTACTTATTCTTATTTGAGCAGGATTACTTCACTATAGAATAAGGCTCCTCTTATGTAATTAAACACCTTAAAAATTCATTAGATAAGATCAATAAAGTAAGAATTTCTCCTGTAGAAATGTGAGATGTCGAGTGTGTGCTTCTGTATGGTGTGGGGTTGTACAGCCAAAAGGCCGTACAAAGCCCCTGCTAAAATCAAATGAGCAAAACACTTATACATATTAATTCAAACCTTAAGATAATAAGAGATTCCTCGACACCAAATACTTGGACTCTTAACTCACTCACCTTCTTCACACACTACAAAAACAACCAAATACAACATCAGATAGCCCACCAAATGACACTTACAAAAGACATGACTATACGCATATAACAAGATAATGTTTATCTTTCCTGGATGGCCTTTAGACTTCTGTAAGTAACTTTTGAATTCCCTAGGAGATTTTCTTGATTTTCTTCTAGAAATATTAAAAGTAATATAATTCCAATATAACTCTCCCTTGCTTTTAATATCCAATTCACATTAGAGTTGATGATCCTTCTCCGAATTTCAATTCTTCATTTATTTATTTATTTATTATTTTTATTTTTCGTCATAGCCTTTGAACCAAGCTTCATAAAAGTTTTTCATGGCTTGTGTTGAGGCTTTCAATTTCTTTATCTCTTCTAGTAAAAGCACTGAGTGTATTTCTCAAACTCTTTACTTGATCATGATCATCACACTTGTTAACATCGATCACTTTTATCACACCAGAATCTGAAGAACTTTCAAAGCATGTGATGTTACACTTTCTTTGGCCTTCTTCTTTAGTAACTTCTATTGCCGGTAAAGGAATCAGAATATTTTTGAAGAATAAAATGAACTGTGGCTCATGTTCGGATCCAATTCTCAAAAAAACATACTTAGGAGGGACACATTCAAGCTTTGTTATAGCTTTTTGTAATACAATTTTGAAAGGGATTTCAACAATCGTTATTCTCTAAAATATTTTTTTAACAAAGAAATTTAATTTAGAGAAGAAACTTGTTCTCTTAATGACAAACCATGATGGTGCCAATTTTAATCAAGAAAAGAAACTTATTCTCTTGAGATACGTAAACCAACCAAGAGAAGAAACTTATTTTATTGAAATACCTAAACTAATCAAAAGAAGAAACTTATTCTCTTGAATCAAAATTATAGATTTTTTTCATTTTTCTGATCCGTTTATTTATTTCCTCTTTTTTTAAAAAAATAAATTATTTTAGTCTCCCCCCTCATCTTTTTTTTTTCTTTTTTTCTTTTTTTTTCCTTTTTTTTTGTTGTTGTTGTTGTTTGGGTTACTTAGCTCAATGACTAAGTGGGGGAGAAGTAAAGGCACCCACCAGGTAGTGGCTAAAGGCTCCCACTCCCATATCACCACTAGGGCATCCCTAAGCCCCCTCCCCCTCATGTTTTCAAATATTAAATTCTCTCTTTAACTTATTTTAACACAAGACACAAACCACCTTTTAAAAGGAACTTTATTTTTTTCAAGAAAAAAACAATATGCAACCTTCAAAAAATATTTTTAAACAACAAAAAACAATCCAGGATCAATGCTTTGAAATTTGGCAACCTACTTCTCATTCAAGTTTGTAGAAAAGCTCTGGTACCAATTTGTCATATTCCAAGACAACAATAAATCTCATGATGTTTAATTTTTCTACATGACCTTTAGACTTTCCAAAATAACTTTTGGATGCTCTAGGAGATTTTTTTTATTTTCTTTAAGAAATATTATAAGTAATAATTGAAACATAATTCTACCTCACTTTTAATATTCAATTTGCATTGGAATCACTGATCTTTCTCTGGATTTCAATTTTAATTTTTTTGTCATAACCCTTGATGCCACCAGGGCTGGCTCGAGACAATTTGAGGCCTAAAGTAACAATCCTAAATGACGCATTTTCTTTTTTTTAATATGATAAATATTTTATTTAAAATTTATTTTTTATTTTTTATAATGCAAAATTACTAAGTAAATTTTTATATTCAAGTTTTACTAACATAACTTTTTCAATTGATAGTATAGCTAATCTACTTAATCTTTCTTGTGATATCATTAATCTTATGTAAGATTTTATCAATTTTAATTTTGAAAAGCCTATGTCTGTGAAAGCAACAATTATAGGTATTCTCAATCATTTTCTAGTAGACATATTTAATATTTATAAATTTAACTAATAATATGTACATGTAATATGAACACTACTACAATAAACATATAGTATGAACTTGGAATTAAAAAAAAATTCTAGAAGTAAGAGCTTGCGAATCTGACCCGACCGCGAAACTGACCCGACCCGACTCGTATATAACCCAACTCACTTGATAGACCGGTCGGTCATGGGTTAGGAATTTTTGGCCTGCAATTAAACAAGTTTAGGGTTGACCCGCTTAACCCGTATTAATTCTTGTTTTTACTAAAACCTATTTAAAAACATAAGCAAAAAGTGTGCCTAGTGATTATCTCCACTTTCATCCTTTCACATTTCTAGTTTTTTCCTTGCTTTTCATTTTCTTCCTTGTTTTCAACTTCTATTTGTATGAGTTATACTTGTATTATGGTTAAAATTTTTAATTAACAAATACAATAGATGCAGGTTATGCAGCCCAACCTAACTCACATAACCAGCATAGGCTATGGTTAAAGCGGGTAAAGTCGAGTTGACCCGTGGTGGGTGTGGGTTAGAGGTTTCTAACCCATTGAGAATGCGAGTTAGGCTATTCTGATCTATTTATTAAATGGGCCTGACCCGTTTAGCCCAACCCAACCCGATTGCCACCTCTAGAACAATAAAACCTGATTTAACAATTTATTATTGTTAGCCACAAAGATTATAGATATGGATTACTTTTAAATTATATGTAACTACTTCAATATAAAAAGAAAAACATTTTATATTTGAAGTTATTATCTATGGATTTCAAGCATCACAGATGCAAGAGGAAAATATGTAAAAACTGAATGATTTTAAAACAGAAAAAGATTTCTTGCTTGCTATAATTTTTGGATTTTCTTTTTTATTTTAGTGGCAACATCTTTTCAACGATGAAATGTACCTATAATGCTTTTTTGGAAACCTTTAATGCTTAATGATTAATGATCATTGCCTTTTTGGGGGATTTAAAAAGATGTCATATTGTCGCTTGCTTTAATTGCTTTCATGAGGCCTTATTTCTTAGGGATTTTGTTTTTTTTTTTTTTTTTTTTTGCCTTATTTTTTGGGGGTTCTAATGCAAGAGCTTTTCTTGCTTTATAGTTGAGCCACCTATAATATGAGTTTCATAAAAGCAATTTTTTAAAATTCAAAATATAATGAAATTTGGACTAAGGATAGTACATAATGTGAGAAATAAAGCATGGAAGCATGTGTGAATGAGAATCAACAGCAGATACTTCAGTTTTAATTATCGGGGAGGTTGCTTTTGGTACCCGGGAACAAGCTTTCTGTTCATGCAAACCAAGGCCATAGAGAACATGTGCAGTTAACAGAGATGTCAAACCAATGCTCCTTCTATCATGCCCCAAATTTTTATTTTTGAGTCATAGCAGTCTGTCGGGTTTGAGCTGAGTTGAGAGGGGTAATATAGCCTGAATAATCACTTTTGGGCCTTGGGTTTACGTTATTTGACCCTTTTAGGCCAAAAAACTTTTTTTGAAATTTCGTAAAACTTACTGAAAGCAGGGAGCCCTTCCTTGTAATTTAGAAAAACCTTTTCTCAATATAAACCCTTAAGGTTTTCCTCATTCTCTCATCTTTTTCCTTTCTTCTGCAACCAACCCCTAGAAGTTTTCCAGGGGAAAACCAAGGTGGGATCTTCTAAGCTTTGATCTTTAGATTTGCTTTTGGCTTCAAGATCCAGACAAGTGGATAACTGCAAACAATGTTTTTTTGGTTGTTTTCTTCAATCACATGCTGTTTGTATGGTTTATTTGTTTTGGGTTTAATATTTGAGGTTAGAGATTAATAATGAAGATTTGTTTATACCCTTTTTATTGAAACAAGCATAACTCATCTATTGGATTTTAGGTTTTATAAAAAAATATGCTTTTTATATCTTTATTATAAAAAAAAAAAAGTAGCAGCACAACCGCTGCCTGCGCTGGCAGGCAGTAGCGACGCTGCCTGCACTGCCCAGGCAGCAGTGCTGCCTGCCAGCTAGGCGGGCCTGGCTGTAGCTGGGCTGGCAGTGCCCGGCCTGGCATACTGCTGGCCCAGCTGCGACTGGGCCGGGCCGGCTCCTGCGGGTTTGGGCCCAATTTTAAAAAAATAATATATATTTAATTAAATAAAAACATAATTGGAATTGTAGAATAGTAATTATAATGTTTAGAGGGTTATAATTTAGTTAATGGTTTAGTATACCAATAGAGATCTGATTCTATTCAATTAATTTGTAATTCGATGTTATTAGAAATTTAGTTAGATTATTTATAAATTTAATTGATACTTATGTAATTTTGATTAATGTTTATTTAGATCGATTTGAAATTAACTAAGTTGTATTTGGTAATGATTAAATCTTAAATAGAATGTATTTATAATTTTAATTTGAATTTTTAATCTGAGTTAAATTTAGAATTGGGATCCGATATGTGTACCCTTTGTTTGGCTTAAAATAATAAGGTGTATTATACACAACAATGATATTTAAGGAATTAATTATTCCCTTTCCCTTTTTTATCATAACTTGATTTAAATTTGGATTCGTAATTTAAACATCTTTTAACCAATTTATAAAACATACTAAATATACGTAATTGGATTAGATAAATCATGCCTTTTTAGAAAAGTTAGTTGAATGTTTACATGAGATTTGGATAAAATGCAGAATGAGAATGTGAGATTCAGGATGCACCATATGATAGACACTAAAAATAGGGTATCGGCATCGTGAACTCACATTTCCGTTGTGAAAGAGGGTTGATTCTCATGTGTATATTTAACCAACTATAGCCGTTAGGTGGTTTAGTGCTTCCCCTCAGGTAACTTGAATTGACACACGTTCATAATACACTTTTAAATTAAATACTCTAAAGTGATATTGGGTTGAATATTAGGATTAAGGGTTTCATATCATGGTTCATTCTGCATCAGTATATATATTTATTTGTAAATATATATAATTGTATATATATATCTGACCGACTGTAGTTTGGAGGTGGATGTACACCATCGGGTCAGCATGTACTATAGATTAGAGTATACAGCTGTGCCTTTTGTTATATTTGGCGAGAATACCTGTTTTTGTTATCTGCCTGCGGGATTACCCGTTTTTGTATATTTATCTGTGGGAATACCCGTTTTTGTTATCTGTCTGCGGGATTACCCGTTTTTGTATATTTATCCACGAGATTACTCGTTTTTGTATATTATATATGCAGGAATACCCGTTTTTATAAATTTATCTACGGGAATACCCGTTTTTATTATCTGTCGCAAGAATACCCATTTTTGTATATTATATCTGTGGGAGTACCGGTTTTGGTTTATTGTATCTGCGGGGTTACCCATTTTTATGCATTTATGTCATTAGGGTTTGCATCTGATATATTTTGGGTCATAATGAATATTATATTTAATTCAGTCGATTAATCCATTGCTTGTAGTTTACCCCCTTGCTAGATTATGTCAATTTGACCCACTACTTTTGGTGTCTAGGTTCCATTATCGGTGCCGAACCGGAGGGTCAGGCGACGCAGGAAATTTCGCCAGATGGCAGAGTTGTTGACATCATCTGAGGTGTCCTAGTGTTAGTGCAGAGTTCGAAACTTTAGACTACATAATAAGGCCATGTTTGAGCCATTAGTTTATTAATTTAAATTTATTTGTTTTGAAATTATAACTTTAATTGTTATACTTTGAAATACTTGACCTTGATTTTATTATTAATGAAATTTGTTACATGATTGTTATATGATATTCGTCTGCAATAAGTATGGATTTCAGTTTCACGTGTAATTATGGTTACTTGATCACCAAGCATAGCCTCACGAAGGATTTCGACTCACCCGAAATTGGGGCTCGTACTGTTTATGTTAGAAAAATTTTAATTGGCCCCAATTCTCACACCCTTAGAATCGGGTTTGATGGCGTGACAACTTCTAATTTGGATCGTCTTACCGTCTTGTTTAAGGACTTTGTTGAAAAAAGCCACTTCCCTCGTCTTGCTTATGTTGAGAGAGCCTAGTTTCCGTATCATTGAAAATGAATGGTCATGGCAAGACGTGAAAATGAATGGTCATGGCAAGACGAAAGTAATTTTTGTCATCTCGTGCTTTATCGTACAGAAAAAACAAAAGGTCACACCAGGTAGCAGTGCCCAGACAGCGCTCTTCCTCCTCCTCCATTTTAAGGAAAAATGCCGAAGCAGGAAGAAAGCGGGACGGATAAGAAGATGAGAGCTACGTAGATCTGATATATGAGGCCATCGAATAGTCCTTTTTTACTTTAATAAAAAAGGACTATTCAATGGCCTCGTATCTCACAACCGCTGCATAAAAATATCAACCTAGTAGTGTACACCACTTTGCCTCATGTGTTTTGCAATTCAGACAATTACAAATGTTAAAAGAGACAGTAAGTTTAACCTCATTTATCATGAAGAGGGAGAGAGAGAGAGAGAGAGAGAGAGAAGCGTAGTAGGTGAGCTTCCATCGGAGGAGTGAAGGAAGGCCTCTTGGGCTTTCATCTTTATATATTTGTCTTGGTATGTTCGCAACCTTGGCATCACAAACAAAATGGTGCTATTGCAATTGCTCACTCCATCTTTTTCTTTCTCCTCAGCCCCTAGTCCACAGAGACTCACAGCCCTGAGATACAGGCACCAGACAATTCGACGCGTAGCCAGCAGTACTCCACCCTACTCAAATTTAGTTCCCCGACGATCTGGCAATTACAAGCCTAGCACGTGGGACTCCGATTTTGTAGAGTCCTTGAGAAGTGATTACAAGGTGAGATTATCAAATTTTAAGGCTCATTTGCCTACTTGGTAGTTTATGCTGAGTTCATTTTCAGGCGGCTTTTATCAATAGAGTATAAACTAGCTGTGGCACAGCTGGTCAAGGACTAAGAGTGTGACAGAGTTTGAATTTCCAACGCAGGGAAAGTGTAAATGAGGTGAGAGCATAGGATGCGAGTCATGCGACACATGAAAGGAGGAAGTGAAGCCTATTTCTTTTCCAGGGGTGGTTCTTTTTTTTTCTCTCTCTTTTTTGAAATAAGTATATTTTTCCTAAAATTTTGGAACACACAAAGCTGCACCCACTACACTGAGTTTCTTGCATGCAAGCATGAGCTTTTTTGACATTTCCATTTAATAGGCATGTTTGGATATATAATGTAGTGAGGTGTGCTGAGGTAAAGCCTCAAATAAAAAAAATAAAATGTAATAGGATCAAATCATAATATAATGAGTGTTGTTGTTAGTGCTTAAGAAGGAATTTTTTTTGATATTTTGTGTTAAAAATAAATATTTTTTATCAATTAGTGCGAAGAAAAAGTAGTTTTTTGACTTTTTAGTATAAAAAAGTTGAAATGAGGTGTTTTAATTTGACTCTTTTTTATTTATTGTGTCTTAAAATGACACCTTACTTCAACTTACCAGTGAAGTAAATTTTCCAAACATAAGAGTGGAGATTGTTTTAAACATAACTAAAGTCTTAAAAGGGATAATAATTAAAAAGAGTTCAATCCTTTTAAACAAGAGAATCCATAGGGAGCCCTTCCCCTATAGTGGGTGATTGAAGGGGGTGAACACTTGAGCAGTCAACGGTGAGTAAATTGGGCCGTGATGCCCAAGCCTGGCATGACCCGGCAAAAAAAAACTGGTGCCATGGTCATCATGGCACATTGACCGTGCTGGGCTAGAGGCACCTGGGCTATGGCAGGGCACGACACGGCCTATTCTTTTGGTCGTGCCGTGTTGGGCCAAGGTGCCTGGGTGATAGCACGGCACAGCTCAATATGATATTTGTATAAAAAATTTGATGAGCTTTTATATATATAAATAAAAATTTTAAAATTAGAATGATTAAATTTTATTTTTTATTTATAAATTAGCATCAATGTTTTGTGCATTCGTTTTAATAATTTCAACTTCATTTCAAGTTGAGAACCCTAAAAGCCCATAAAGTATATTTCAATTTATAAAAGAAAATTAAAAAATAGAAGGGGAATATGAGCTGACCTGTGGGCGGAATGGCCTAGCATACCATGACCTAAGCCGTGCCTTGGGCCGTGCTAGGCCAACCCTAATTGACTTGGGTAGGACATGGCACAGCCTCTGAATCTTCACAGGTTGGCACGACTAGGTGAGAGTAGAAAGCACCATACATTTTCCCCTATTAGTTTAGTATATTATAAGGACCCTGCATCGGTTTCTTCAAATCCAAATAGGATTAGAATTTCTTTTTTTTTTTTTGATAGAAAATAGGATTAGAATTTCTAGTTTAACTTAAACTTTGTCAACGAGCCACAAACCTTAAAATTATGACTAACAATAGAATCCTGTGCTTAGCACTAATCAAAAATAAAAATATAGTTAAACTTAAGAATTTTTTTGAATATTTTAAGATAAAATAAATCTAAAACAAATAATTTTATAATCTATGAATATTTAAATTTATTCTAGATGTGATAATAAATATAAAATGAAGTAAACTTACATAACATGATGAACCGTTCAACTATGAGAAGAAAATGTAATCTATTAGTCCTCGGCATTCAATGCATACCCCTTTGACCTCACCATAATCATGAGATCCAAACCATCCATCCATCCAATAAGTCCCACAGTTTTCTACTAAAAAAGAAAAAAATCCCACCATTTAAGGATCATGTGAGGGAAGAAAAAATAAAATAATAAGCAATTATAAACAATATACTCTAGCACTACAGCCATGAAGTATGTAGTAAACATTAAGGAGATACAAAATGTCTAAATTAAAAATTAAAAAAACATAAAGCAATTGGAAGGTATGGATTAGGCACAAAATCAAATATAAAAATGGTTAATAAAATCAATCGACTTGAGGAAGAAAAACTAAAACCTCACTATTGTGATCGAAATCGAACGAAACTTACCTATCGATTGGATATCAACATTAAGAATCTTGAAACGGAGTGGAGTGCTATTTTTTTCTTTTTAATGAATGGTAAAACGGAGAGGTTAGTCATGGTAAAAATAACTTAAAATTGTATTGAGAGAGGGAGAAAGGTTAGATAGTTTAAATTAAATAGGCTCTTAGTTGTTACTTAATTTCTGTCTAATAGAGATTGTATTTGCTTAGGAGATCATTTAGAAAACATCTATGACAAATAACCTTTAATTTTGAGGAACTTTAATTTGAAATGGGATAAGGACAATTACAATAGGAAAATTAGGGGATAATTTAGAAAATAGTGCATATCCAAATCTATGAATTAATGATAGAAGATTGAGTCAAAAGAAGGTCATTTATCTTCGTTGATTCATAGGATATTTTTCTCATTTATTGGAGATTAAAAAGGATGAAGGAGATATTAGAAAGTTTGATTAGGTGAGAGCTTTTAGGATAAACATATTGTTATACTTAAACCAATGGATAGTAGACATTTGTCATTGGGCCCACAATAACATGGATACGAAGGAAGCTAAACAAATGAAGCGCTCTTACAATATTGAGATGGCCCTGGAGGTTTTCTTAGCTCGTTGACATGCCACCCTCTAGAGTTGGCTCCTCATTGCTCTAGAATTTGGACTTCTGACTCATGGTGGCTGACAAGCCATAGTCCGCCATGTCACCATGGTCAAAGCCAACTTTCCATGGAGCAGCAACCGTACATGAATGGCAGGCTTTTACCAGTAATATGGCAGACCATAATTAGTCCACTCACGGTCGCAGTGGGAGAAATCCCCTAGATCCAAACTCATTGCTTATATATATATATATATATAATCGTTGGATTTGTTTTGCAGAAAGAGGATCATGAAATGTACATTGAGAAGTTAAAGGATGACGTGAAGCACTTGATCAAGGAAGTTGTAAATCCAATAGAGAAAATGGAGCTGGTTGACACTATCCAAAGATTAGGATTGGGATATCTCTTCAACAAGGAGATTAATGAAGTGCTGAACACAATAGCATCAAGCAAAGCGACCATCAAGACAAAGAATGATCTCCATGCTGTAGCACTCCAATTTAGGCTTCTTAGACAACATGGGTATGAGGTCTCACCAGGTAAACATGCTCCTCTCACAATGGACCACTAGTTTGACCAATATTGATGGGTAGGCTAAGGGTGCTAAAAGGTTGGGTTACACCCGGGCCCAAGTTAAATTTAATTGGGCTTAGGTCAAGGCTTAGGTTGAACCCCAATAATGGACCTTGGTTAATAGCCCACATTGCATGTGAGTGTTATTGCCTCTGCATGAAACAGCGGCAGAAAAATCAAACCGCCACCCAAAAAAAAATAAATAAATAAAGTTCATCTGCGGCTACAGGTTACCTTTTCTTTGTAGTGCCATCATCATATTAATTGACTTCATCGAGTTTTATATCCTAGAGTCATGGGCAATTCACATGTATTAGTATTTTATATGGCTCTGCCAAATTTGAAAAATAATAATCTTAAATTATGTCCAACATTTACTTTGAAAGATGTAAAATCAAGCATGTCCCTGACAAGCATGTGGCACACATTATATAGAATATACTCTTCCATTGATTTTTGGTGATTTATTTCATTGGAGTGATGGAATCATTGTCAGGACCTTTGATATACATTCTTCTATCATTTGCTAATAGCTTGAGCTTTTAGTATTTCTGAGAGTATTTCTGAGAGTCGTGCGTTCAAATCACTAGGGACATGTAATTGTTCCCCAGTAGTTTGTGTTTTGAGCACTTTTTTGGGGCATTACACATCAATTGTGGATCCACGGCCTTTACCATACAAAATGACACCCATGAAAGCATTATAGAGCATCACATAACCTTGGAAATCCTAGTAATTCATTTGATGTTTTAATCTAATTATCTTTACCTTTTTAGAGTGACTCATGCATCTAATTACCTATACCTTTTGAGAGTGACAGATGCTTTCCATGACTTTAAAGATGAGAAGGGTGGCTTCAAAGAAAGCCTTTGCATGGACATCAAGGGAATGCTGAGCTTGTACGAAGCTTCACACCTTTCCTTTCAAGGGGAAGTAGTCTTGGATGAAGCCAGAGAGTTCACAAGCACACATCTCAAGGCTATCCAGGGGAACATAGACCCAATTCTCTTAAAGAAAGTAAAGCATTCTTTAAAGATCCCATTGCATTGGAGAATGTTGCGGCTAGAGGCTTGGTGGTACATAAAGACATATGAGGAGGAGGATAGAAAGAATCCTTCATTAGCTGAACTAGCTAAGCATGATTTCAACACTGTGCAAACAGTATACCAAAGGAATCTAAGAAGGATGTCAAGGTAAGAGAATTCCTAGCCCTTTGAATCCATGGTGTCGTTTGGCAAGTCTAAAATTAGGATTTATTTGATCTACTTAAGTGAACCAACCAGAAGTTTGAGTGCTTTAGACTGTTTAGAAAAGTCTTTTTTTTCTCTAATTGAATCCACAGTAACAACATTTGCCTTTGTTTTTTAGAAGTTACAAAAAGGAAAGAGAATCCAGTCAAACATCAATGTCTAACAAGTAAATTAGAAAATTTTGGGTTTTTATAACAAGTTTTTACATTTAACTTTTACTATTTGTCAAGTTTCCAATATTGCTGATATGACAAGTTTGCTTTTTTAATTAAACTAGACATACTACACATCTTACCAAATGATCTATTTGTAAAAATTCTAATTGAAACAGCTCTACTTGGAATAATCAAATCAGTTCTATTTCAAATTTATCAAAGTTTCCAAACATACCCTGCTAGACAGAAAAAAGCTACTAATAAGAAAGCCAATATAATAGCTTGAATTTGTATGTAATGGGTTCCAACTAGTTTATTTATTATTTTTATACTTTACCCCAAGGTCACAAAGAAGACAAGTAACACTGCCTTGAAAGGGATATGAAGCAGCGCTTACAATGATACAATGTTTCCTATTCCAAGATGTATACACGCAAGCACAACACGAGTATGTATATATATATATATATATCATTGCATTTTATTATTTAAAAATAAGTAATTTTCTGAGAGAGAAAATTGTTCTAATTTATTGTACATTGCAGCTCTTTTGTTGTTTGATGCAATATTTTGTCTAAGCGTGAAAGAAAAACAATGTATAGTTTCGATCTCAATTTCCTATGGAATGGGTAGTAATGTAAGATTTCTCTCATTTGCGGAAATGGAAATTTGTGGACCACAAAATCCTTTTTTTTTTTTTTTTTGTTTTTTGCCAAACACACCCTCTTCCTATGATTTGTGTATGATCTGTGCGAAGGAGGAAGAAAAGAGACTAGAATTCCCATAATTAGATAGATGCCATTTGATTGTGAAAAGGACCCACTTTATTTGCATACAGAGGGAAATGATCTATCTCCTTGTATTTGTGATCTGACCCATTGCTTCAACTCTCAAATTGGAAATCAAGAACAGAACCCACCTAATGGAAATGACTGATTCACACCCACCCACAAGCAAGTTCTAGAAACCCAAGAGCAGAGATGATTCCCTGTTTTTCGATTTCGACTTCTATTCAAAAGATTGTCGCACACAATATCTAGAGCATCAACTCTTGAATAAACGAAGACTCCTATCCTATTCCTAGCCTCTTCAGTTTGTGGAAAACAGAAAGAAAACAGAGAAGGGAGTAGGAAAGAACAGAAAGAAAGAAAGTACCTTTGTCAAGAGCAGATGAAGGAGATGATGCCAATATTGGTGATTAAGCCGCACAAGCCAGGAGAAGATGATGGAGATTTGCCAATCTCCATAGCAGGCCTGGGATAAAAAAGAGAGTGGAGTGGAGCAAATGGAAAGAAAGAAGCCCTGCCAGTGGATTGTTATTTTTATGGGTTTGATTTGGAGAGCAAGAAGAAATACCTGAGTAGAAGTTGAGAATGCGTTAGATGAGACCAGAGAAAAGAAGGAGCATGCGTTGGAAGTTTTATGTATCATGGCATCAAAGAGATTTAAGGGGCCAATGACTATTGGGCGCCAAACAGTAAAGAAGGTTATATGAATCAAACAGAACGGTGGTATAGCTACGTCGATATTTAGAATAGTAAATCGTGATGGTTAAACGGCGGTTTCTAGCCATCGGTAACACCCAAAAAAACTGTCATGTTTTCCCTTTTCGGTAGGTAGTGCCAACATGAGCTCAGGGGACGGGGCACAATATATTTACTGATAGGAAACCTCATGTCTGGCCTTAATCGAGAAGTATTATTTTACTTCTTATTCCAGCTTGATCTTTTAGTTGAGTATTCTCAAAGAGAGTTCCAATAATCCTATAATGAAATGTCAAGGTGGAGCTATAGTAATGATTGCTGTTCTTCCCAATCCTATCATGTTAATTGTTTTCTTCCTTTGTGTTGTAGGTGGTGGAGGGATCTCGGGCTAGGCGAGAAGCTCAAGTTTTCTAGAGATAGGCTGGTGGAGTGCTTCTTTTGGACCACCGGCGTCATATTTGACCCACAGTTTGAGCGTTGCAGGGAAGTCCTCACAAAAGTGAATCAATTGATAACTACAATTGATGATGTATATGATGTGTATGGTACTTTGGAGGAGTTGGAGCTCTTTACTGATGCTGTTGACAGGTTGGTTATTGCATCCACTAGGAACTTTGGTTTAAAATATTTGGTCAAACTCGACTGATTAGATTCAGGGCAGTCATTAAATAAATTACTCCGTGAAAAAGACGTAGTCATACGCGTTTGTGCCAACTTGGGTTAACCAGGCTTGACTTGGGTAGAACTTGTTCGCTAGTCAAGAAAATCAAGATAAAGCTAAAACACCCCTAGACCCCTAGACTCTAGTTCAGTGGTATTGACAAAATTGTTTCACATACTTACCCTAAGATCAATCCCTAGATCATGAAGTTAAAAGTGTCACCCCTTACTATTAGTCCAACATATGGGGAAAAAAGTTTGTCGAGGATTAAATTTTCTTCTTTCACAAGAGAATGGTTAGATAAGACGCACAACAACTTTTGAGCATATATACAAAGATTGGCTACCTTTGATACCATTACTTAAATTGAAATGTTGCAGTTAAAATCGAATTGAAAGCCTCCCCCTACAACATATACTAAGAGATTGACACGGGATGCAAAAGAGTGTAGGCCTGATAAGAGCAAAAAATGTCAAAGTTGATATCAATTTTGAATTGAATTGAATGTAGGTCTGATAAGAATGTGTGTCTCGAGAGCGGCATCTTACCACTAAGGTAAGGAGTGTCTATTTTTATTGGGAGGTCACAACTTCAAACCTAGCCTCCTCCTTCTTTGCAGATGTGAATTTTTATCACATCACATATGCAAGTTGTATTTTGTGTTCTCATTACTATAAGTATATAGCTGAAATTAACTCTCTCAAAAGTATTTAACAGGCTCAACAATGTCCATTATTGTAGGCTTAATCACTCACTTAGCTTCTCCCATGATCGTTTTGATTATTTCAATCACATTTAACAAAACGTGAATCTGGAAAACCCCTCAACTTTGCTCATTGCTAGGTTACTGGCTCGACAGTTCCCAACATGGATTAATGGTGCTTAAAACCCTTTCAAGATTGAAAGACCCTGGCAGTCAATCTTTAGTCATTTTGGCACTATAATTCTACATTTTTCTTAACCATTGATTTCTATGCACTCCTTTGTCAATTAAACATCCTCTTATTATTTTCTTTTTTACGAAAAAAATTTATCTTATTTTAACAGTCATTGCAACTTTCAGATGGGACATCATGGTAATGGAGCAGCTTCCAGAATATATGAAAATTTGCTTTCTAGCACTCTTCAACACTACTAATGATATAGCTTATGAAGCCCTTAAGGAGGAGGGACTGAATGTGATACCGTATCTTAAGAAAGCGGTATTGTTTCACTTTTTAATCACATCTTTTATAATACTTGTTAAGCTGAATCCCATCGTATTCTCAGGCACCCAAATATTAGACTAAATCGAAGTTGGTAACTAGATATTATTTTTTTAATGTTCTTTCTTTTTTCCTTTTTCAGTGGACAGATCTTTGTAAATCATACTTAGTAGAGGCAAAATGGTACAACAATGGATACAAGCCAACACTAGAGGAGTATCTAGAGAATGCATGGATGTCAATATCAGGGCCTGTTATTTTAGTGCATGTTTATTTTTCTTTCGGACAAAAGATGCCAATTAAGGCCTTAAATTACACGTATACATCAAGTCTAATAAAGTGGTCATCAGTGATTCTCCGCTTGTGCGATGATTTGGGAACTTCAAGTGTAAGTATCCTGATCGTAAGTAGTCTTCAAAATCTAGGGATTAATTTGCAAAAGTGCATGAGAATTTTTGGCCCACCTAAATGGAATCGGGATTCTATGAGGCTTTTGACCCATGGTGACCGTGAGTAGATCAATTATGGTTTGCCATGTCACCATGGGAAGGGTTTTGTTGGATGGGACACAATTGCCAACGTGAATGACATGCATCCCCTTAGTGATTTGTGGGACTGTGATTGATCCATTAACGATCACCTTGGAGAAAAGCCTTAGACAATTCAGACTCACTTAGATGCATTTAAATCTCAAAGTTATAGGAGTCTAGATCATCTATCGAAGTTGTTACACCTTCCCCGCGAGTGGACCAATCATGGTTCGTCACATCATCCAAAAATTCAGGTGTACATGTAGCTCTCTCATCTGATTCAAGCTTCTTCTAACTTCAAAATCATTTGAATTTTTGAATGATGCGGCAAACCGTGATTAGTCCAATCACGATAAATGTGTAACACCTGCGATAGGTGATCCGGACTCAAGTTATAAAGATGAGAAGAAGTCTTAATGCTCATTAGCTTTCTAGCCAAATATTCTCCAATTAGATGATTTTAAGCACCAAAGTTAAATAATTTTGCAAGAGCAACATTGATCATGATTCAATCCAATAACTGCTAACATTTAGATTAGTGTTAATTTAAAGTAAGTTCTCAAGGGTTTAAATTGATCATAGGTGAGCCTTATTATATGAGTAATAATGAACTCAGGTTTTTTTAGAAAATAAAAAAAATAGAACTTGTGTTTTCTGTTTTGAATATTTATAGCGTACTGAAAATCAAAATACCATGATTATGTTCCCTTTAACAAGTTGCATGTTTAAAATGCTTCTTTTAATCTTTCCTTCTAGTTAAATTTAAAGTTGTTTTGATTGTTTTATTTTGTTGCACATAGGTTGAGGTTGCCAGAGGTGACGTTCCAAAGTCTATCCAGTGTTACATGTATGAAGCTGGTGTCTCGGAGGATGTTGCTCGTGTTCACATAAAATACCTAATTACTGAGGCTTGGAAGAAAATGAATGAATGTCTAGTTCATGACTCTCCCTTTCTTCAACCTCTTGTCAATGCTAGTATAAATCTCGCACGAATGGCTCATTGCATGTATGAACATGGAGATGGACATGGTTTCTCTAACGAGGAGGATAAGAAGCGAGTCTGGTCATTGTTGGGTGAACCCTTCATGCTTATGTAGCTAAGGGGTTTCATTTATTTTTAGACAATTGAAACCCTAAATAAAGTTGATATGGAAGACATTTCCAGAGAAAAATAAATGTCATGGAATTTGCATGCCTCATGGAAATGAAATTTGCCAACAATGTGAGTAGAATTCTTTACACACCTTTTACAAGCTGATCAACTAATGCAGCCGTTAATTAAAAAAAAACTCAAGGTATTTTAACCATGATATTTGATTGCCATAATAAAAAAGGAAGAAAAGTAGAACAATAAGAAGAAGAAATCTCTATTACTATCGCTAATTAGTGATAGCTCAGCAGTGTCGGCAGTTTAGGAGGCCTTTGTGCCGGAGACGGTGGGATTTGGTGCCTTCCCACTCCCTCAAGTCAAATCATGTTGAGTTTTTAAACTGACCAACACATTCAAGAACTATAAAAAAACAAGTAGTATATGTCCAATACTCAATGAAGATGAGCCAGCCAAATAAGTCAACTTTATGCCCCACAGCTCCCACCTCAGGTATTTTGTGAGAGACAGAGGGTTGAAGAAAAGAATTCTAAACTCCATGTATAAAATAAGTAAAAGGGACTAAAGTACTAAACACAAAACCCTATCTCATAGAAAAACATAGCTCACTATAACCGAGTTTTTGTTCTAACTCAGTTGACTCCACAATGCCGCCTTCGAGCTTCAAACTCGAGCCTTATGAAAATTGCTACAACTTAAACCCAATCAAACCCAAATTACTGCTCGGGCTAAGCTGCTTGAACTTTTAAGCCCAATTAAACCCAAATTGTTAGAACTAACATCCATCGGGTGCTTGAGTTCTTCTAAAATCTTATTTGGTATCTCTACTCTTATTTTGGTAGAGCCATTCAAAATAGAGCTATAAATAAAAAGAGCAATAATAAAAAGAGGCTAAAATCAAGATGTGCATTTGGTATTCAATTGTCTATTTAAAATAAGGAGTTTGGTATACATTAATGTTTACCTCTTATTAGATGGACATGCCTCTTATTAGAGGGGCTAGTATTTGTCATTACCTAAGGGCACATTCGGCAATAGTCCGCAGTGCAAAATCCTTACCGTGTTTTCTTGGATTCACTAAAAGCCCTTGCTTGGAAAAAAATCCCACTATATGAAAGGATATCTCAAAATACATAAAAAGTTACTAGAAAAGAAGAAAGCCTCTGTCAGACCTCCCCCCATTGCAATTTGAAGATCCACGCAGGCATGGATATGCAGATGAACAGTGTTTTCCACAGTAACTTGGGCGTTATACGTTTTCATATGGAAACCTATCTTATGTGCCCCATAATTAAGATCTTAATCGTTAATCATGTTAATAAGTTTCAAAACGGCTACAATGTAAAATATCAATCATTGATTCATCCTATATTTTGAGATATTTAACAAAAAATTTTAAGTTGTTGGATTATTATTTTTTATTTTTATGAGTCCTTTTTGTAACGTCTAAGCCAATCAGTCTCTTTAGAAGGCCTAAAATGGCTTGGGGGTCAAATATGGCGACTTAATTCGTCATGGATTGTTAGGAAAATGGAAAAAAGTTCCTGGCCATTGATCATCCACAATGCAACAACGTTATTGACATGCGTATCCATAATGCAACGAAGTTACTAACATGTGTCTAACAGTGTTTAAGCGGTGATATTATGCTATCTCTTTTTCATTTGGAAGTCTAACTTATGGGTCTCATAACTGCTATCCAAATCGTACATCATGTTGAGTAGGTTAAAAATGGCTAGTACATTAATTTTGAGCTTTTAATGATGTATATATATTGTGTTATTTATATTAAAAAAAAAAAAGAAAAGTCTACACTATAAAATTTTGATTTTTAATTTATGTGGGGTCCATATTGAGAATCCAATCCGTCCATTATATTTAACTGGCCAAAATTGGTAATGGGATCAAATTTTAGGGCTTGATTCATCACGGACTGCAATAAAATTGAAAGAAAACTTGTGACTGCTAGATCTAGTATGTGTGAATCCATGACTTCTTTGGTGTTGACAAACATGGAGTGAGGTGAATATTCATTATAGGAAACCCACATTGATGATGGTACTGTATGGGAAGAACAGAAGAATCCATTGGACAGTGGATTTCCCTATAGTTGCCAAACATGCCCTACAAGAATTTATCGACATTATCGAATGTTCTTATAAAATGGAATAAATAACAAATGGAAGAAGTTGGATTGGAATGCTTAAATTAATTCCTTGTCAATTTATCAAAAGTTTTTATTGCATTGGGATCATATTGCCCATCAAGTAACTGTGATGACTTCAGCCATTTCCCTAAGAAACAAACATATCAACTTCCACAATGCCCAAAATTAAACAATAATCCCCACAGAAACAGCCAACGTAACACGTTTAATTAAACATCCACAAAGCTCAACATTTAGCATTATCAAGTTGAACAGCCACAGTTGCATCCTCTCCGTAGTTGCATGAACAAGCCACATCCAAACCTTCTCAGTTATGTTCAACAGCCACAAAATCCACATAAGATTCTCTCAAACATACCATCAAACATATGGAGTGCACTGAAATCCAACCAAATTTCATAAAACATTTGGAATGCTTTTTATCCTCTCCAATCTCACCATCTAAAATAAAATAAAATAAAATAAAATGGCAACATCCTCCTCTCCCCAGTTGCATGAAAACAAGCCACAACCCATACTTCTCATTTGTATTCAACAGCCATAGTTGCATGAACAAGCCATAGCCCATACTTCTCATTTGTGTTCAATAGCCACAAAAGCTTCTCTCAAACATACCATCAAACATATGGAGTGTATCTGATTTCCAACCAGCTTTCTATCCTCTCCGGTGTCACCATCTAAGGGCTCACAATAAACAATCTAGACCACTAATCAAATGGCCCCCACCATCAACCATCAAATAATCATACACTTCAACAACTCATATTCATCCTTTGAAAGGCAAATTCCCATCACTCTTGGCTCTCTTCAAATCCAGCCTCATCTTTTTCCTCTTCTTCTTCTTTCTAGATCTGTGAGAAACGGAGAAGAAAAAAAAATGTCTACCCAAAGTATTGACATAGACAAGTATAAGCATATGCAGATGACTTTGAAGGAGCAAGCACAGAGAAATCTAAACTACTAGATGTTGTCCTCCAATCCAAGCCCTTGAAGCCCATTATAAATCTCATTCGGCCACCTTTGCGGCTCCGTCATGAATGGTTGCCAGAATATTGTTGAGGATGACAATGATTTCTTACTTTCTTGAGTCGCAAATCCTCTTTTCTTTCCTCTCTTCTCTCCTCCATCCATCTCTCATTTAGGGCATTCAACGAAAATGAGTTTTATTGAAAGGGATTTTCAGTGACAATAAATCATCGTCTGAAGGCATTTTTGCCGTAAAAAATGTATAGCATCTCTAGTTTTTTTTTAGAGCCAAAGCTTTTATTTCCACATGCTCCAAAATTGGGGTATCTCATTTTAAGAGGATTTGCCCCTACATGTCTAAAATGGACATAGAGTAAATTTCTTTGCCAAATGCACTTATTTTTTAAAACCTTTGTCTCTTTTCAATATTTAGACTAAAAGAGGATAGAAATAGAGATGCCAAACATGTTCTAAATACACACAAGAAAATACTTTCTCCACACACACTATTTTAATTTTTTTTTTAAATTACCAAAATAACCCCACCATTCCTCTCTACACCTTGTCCTCCTTCATCTCCTTACCCCACCTTTTTCTCTGCGCCTCTCTCTCTCCCTACCCCTTTGTGTTCTCCCCCCCCTCTCTCTCTCTCTCTCTCTCTCTCTCTTGCATTTTCCTCCGCATCGGAACTCTAACCCTATTCCTCCTTTTCTCTCATCCCCCTTCCTACTGCCTCCACCGCGCCCTCACCCCCTTCCCCAGATACTCCTACAAATTCAACCTCTGTAGCCTCCCCCTCCTACAGTCCAAACTCCACTCCTCCCGCCCTGGCTCTCTTACTCCATCTTCTTCCGCACCCCCCTTCTTGACTTTCCCAATCACCACCTCCAAATTCCTCTGTGTCTTCGCTAATGCCGGCCACCAGATCCTCGCCCTCTCCTCCCTCTGCATCAGTGATGTGATCGGCATGGAGATTGTTGACTCGCCTCTGCTGGTCCAGAAGGCAAATCCCTACAACCTCCCATTCTTCAATGGCATGTTTGATGTGGCCTTCAGCCCGCACCTGCAAAGAGGCAATGTTTCTAGATCAGTACACGAGGGAGATGAAGCCGACTGTGAAGGAGTGGTATGCGTGGTGGTGTTGGATCAACTGATGATGGGGGAAGAGGATTTAGAGGGAGAGGGATAGAGAGAGAATACAGAAAAAGAAGGAGAGTAGAGCCAGCAAATTGTTAAAATGGGTTGGGTTAGGGTTGGTCTTCCTAACCTGCAGGTTAACCCGTTTAATAGCTAGGGTCCTTGTCTCATGTATTTAAATATTTTTGAATAAACTTTTACAATCAATGCTTGGATGGTGTTGGTTAAATTGCTTCGCATGACTTCAATAAGTAATGCGTTTGAGTCTTAGAAATCATTTACGAGGCTTAACAACAATAGCTAAGAAAAAGGTGCAGGGTCGGGTCGGGTCGGGTCGGGTCAAGTTGACTCGACCCACGTTTTATATGCGATAGCCTAACCTGCAGTAACATGGGCATGCAGGTTTGCAACCCGTCTCCAAAACAAGTCGGGCTCCATCTAGGGTCCAAAACGTTGGCTCCACCTTTGACTCGACTCTTACAAGCTCGACCCGACTCATTTTTCGGAGAGAGAAGGGTGAGGAAGGTGGGGAAGGGGATGAGAGGGTGTAGAGAGAAATGGTGGGGGTATTTTGATTATTAAAAAAGAAATTAAAACAGTGTATGTGTGGAAACTGGACAGTAATTGCTTGTGCATATTTAGAAGTACTCCTCCAACTTTTATCCAAAAACTAAATGCAGCCCAGCCCAGCCCAACCTTTACTATCAAGATTGGTAGAGTTAGGCCCAATGATCCAATTAAATAGCATGGTCCATTGCCCATGGCCTGCCGACTTGTTGGCCTTTTTTGTAATTTCATTGTATTGTATGTCTATATAATAGATACTAGCGCTTTAGGGCCCGCGTTGTTTAAAGAAATATAATATTTGTAAATTGAAATATTTACATAAATTATAAATTAATATTAACATAAAATTAATTACAAAATCATAATTTAAATAGAATCCTTAACACCAAATATTATATATATTTTTTAGATTTGGGATTTTTAAGATTACTTGATAAAAATCGCATCCGCTGTAAGAGAGATGGAGATGAGATTGTAAGAGAGAAAAGAGAATGATAAAAAGACATAACACTTGGCTTTCCTTCTCATGTCTTGTTCAAAACCACCATGTATTTGTCAGATGTGTGTTTGTATGTGTTTAGCGGGTTCCACCTGAGGGCAATTAATGCTACGATGTCAAATATCTCATAGGTACCTACGCAATTAAAAACAATGCAAAAAGCTAAAAACAAAAACATAAAAAAAGTTATTCAAATTGGGAATGAAATTCTAAATGATTGCACTTTCTCATATAATCTTGCTTGTCTTTCTGACATTGTTTCTATTCATCGAACATAAAAGGTGGAATAACTTATATATGAATATAAGTATAACAAATAAATTAAAATAAATGCAAATAACAAAACATAAACAATAAATTATTTTTTAATACATAGTGTTGGAAGAATGACTTAATACGTAGAATAAGTGGCTAAATTATAATAAAAAATGAAAAAGGGCAAAGAAATAAAATACCCTATCCCAATTCAAGTTTGGTTCCACGCATGTCCAAAGTATAACGCCAGGAAATAGCTGCTAAAATTTAAAAGCTTAATTATGACCCTATTTATATTATTGGCCAGTATACCTTGTATAAAGTATCCATATTCTCTCTCCTCTTATCTCCGTTGGAATATTTTACAAGTACAACATTGTATGTTTCTTCCTGATTTGTGAATCACAATACAAATCATAGAACTAATGATCATTGGTAATTAGTGGTTGAGATCTTATGATAGGTCCACTAAAGACAACTTTGCTTGATGGGGTCACATTATACCATTATACTAAGAGGAAAGGCATCTTCCGCCAATGATGTGTGAGAATAACTTTTTTTCTTATAATTACATGAACCCTATGATAATCTAATTTCTTCACCCTGGCAAGTTGGGATGGGATTGCACCTAGAAGAAGTTGAATTTTGGTGAGATTTGTGAGGTCGTAGATGGAGAATAGTATCTTTTGAATGGCCCCGGTAAGCCAAATATATATACTTTGAAATAACATTAGAGATAAAATAAGCTCAAATATATAAATATATTATTTAATCTTTTAAAGTTGTTCATATCAAGAACTATTAAAAAGAAAAGAGTTATAATGAATTTGACATACATTACAAATCGGACATATTGAAAACAAATTTATCAGTAAAAGTTAAAGAGATATAAGAGTATTATATAATATTAGATGCTAATGAAATGATATAAATGAAATGAAGCGATATATGAACTCGAGATAAATTTCAAATCTTAAATAATAGATAAAAATGTTGGATACAAATGTTATGATCAATAGGAGAGTAAAAATATAATGTATAGGAAGAAAATACCATTATTTCCACCACTTTTTAAACTATTAGAGAGAATTATAGTTTTGTTGAAATTCAACAAATTACTATTCCAAAATAGAAATTAGTGGGGTTGCACATATCGCTGACATGAAAGGACCGTCAACATGGCCATATACATCAAAGCTCCTATAGTCGAAGATTGACCAATTTCAAGGACAATCAAGAAAAATACATGTTGGATACCACATCCACTAAAAACAAAAAACAAAAAAAAAAGTATATATAAAAACCATCAAACTTTAAAAAATGTAATTAAATTACCAATCACATGTTGTATACTACATGTTGCCATCTGTATGAGCAACATGGTTTGAATTTACGGTTCCATGAAGCCACATGGTATGAATTCAATGTTCTTTGTAGACTAATTTGAAGAACATGATAGACCATCATGTTTCTTAGATAGCATAGAGATATAATGTTTTGAATTAGAAATAAATATTGGAGACGATAGAGATTGATGTAAAGATATCCTAAGATAAAAAGGAAACTGAGGATTTGAATTTGAGAGAGAGAATAGGGATGGTGGATTTAAGGAAACTTAGAGGATAACAACAATTAAAATTGGATAGTCCAATTAAATGTGTTATTCAATTGAATAGATGAGGGAGAGATTTTAGTGGGAGAGATTTTGAATTTTTGTTTTAAAAAACGGATGGATGGAGAGATTTTAGGGAAGTCAATGCACTTGTAATACTTCTGAATTTATAAATAACTAATATGGATAGAGTGCAACTAATATGAATAGAATCCATAGAATTTTTTTAGGGAGAAAAAAAGATTTAAAAAGATTTAAAGAATTTAGATTGCGCCACATGTCGCTCTCTCATGAAAAAAATTGCACCACATGTTGCTCTCTTATTAAAATGGGTTTTGTTATAATATATGTAATAATAATAAAATAAGCGAGCTTAGGTATTGTTATAATATATATAATAATAAAATGAGTAAGCTTTTTCAAATCAATCAATTCCACTATAATCTTGTGATTGGCAAGAATCATGGTGGGCAGACAATAGAAATTCTAAGCGAGCCATTAGTAGTATCTGAATCAATATCAATTGTGTAACAACTTAGAATGGGCTTCACGCCTCCACCTATGAAAATCCGATCCAATCAAAATAAATAAATGTCATTCTATATTTTTCAAGTTTTACCCTAATATAATATAAATTGGTCCCGTTGTAAGATTTGCCATTTGATTATAAACATGATTAACATATTTTAGGTATATTCATTAATCATATTTTCCTTTTAACAAACAATCAACTCAAGTACGCTAGAAAAGCATTTTATTTTAAGCAAATTAAATTTATAATAGGTGGGCCCCACTACAAAGGTTTATCCTTTCTTTCTTTTTTTTTTCAGTAGACATACAAAAAATGGATTTACATGTGTGAAATAGAAGTAGAGTTGGGAAAGACGACCGTTTTAAGGTACTCTTACAAAACATTCAATCCAGAGAGGAAGAGCCTATGAAATCCATCTTCTACTATTGTACACAAGAAATTAATGTATAAATAAAATAAATGCAATAAAATTCATTGGATACAAATTCTCTCCCCCCCCCCCCCCCCCCCCCACATTTAATGGGAGGTTTTATATTTAATTGGTGTGGATACATTATACTCTCGATCATAAAAATTTCATTGACTGGTAATTACATCATTAAAAGAAAATCTCTGATTACCAGGACATTTGACTGAAAAAATGCAAAGAAAATATAGAAACATTTAAAGAAAATTTTTCTTGCTCATCACCTTTGCCGTCATAAATCCATCATTGGCTTTAACTTGGATCTTTACGGAAATTGCATTTTTTGAATTGGACAACTGACAATCTTTTTGTTTTTACTTTTGATAAATGGGTCATTATCCATAAATGATGCATTAGATGCAGACCTCACTTTTTAAATGGGTTGGACTCATTGGGTTGGCCCATATAAAATATGATCTGTGATTTTTGTTTAGGAGAATCTCAGCCTAATACCAATAATACATAGGCCAAACCTAGCCTGATTTCAGTTTTCATTTGAGCTACATTTTGAATCCAATTTCAAATAATATTTGGGCTGAACCTGGTTCAATTCCAACCTTTATTTGGGATGTATTTTCAGCCCAATTTTTGCAAGTACTCGGGCCGAGCTTACCCCATTTATAGCCTTTATTATGCTTATATTTTGAGACCAATTTTAGAATTTATTTAGGTTGATTTTATGCCCAATTTCAGAATTTATTTGGGTTGATTTTGTTCCCGGTTTCAGGCTTTAGTTGGGTTGATCTTGTGCCCAATTTAAGACTTTATTTTGGGCTGATTTTGAGTTGCAAGTACTTGGGCTGAGCTTAGCCCATTTTTAGCCTTTGTTTGGGCTATATTTGAGACTAATTCCAAGCAATATTTGGGCCGAACCTAACCCGGTTTCAGCTTTTATTTGGGCTATATTGGACCACAAATCCAATTAGTATTTGGGCCGAACCTGGCTCAATTCAAACAATATTTGGGCCAAATTGTAACCCGGTTTCATCTATGGTTTGGGCTAAGTTTAAAGTCGTTTTAGAATCACACATTGGACTTGTTGAATTTCACCATTTAGATTGTTTGAATTTGGTGAGTTGGGCTGTTTGTTTGGAGGTATTTGATATTTGGTTGGATAAATCCAACCTTAGATTTCAGGTGAAATTTTCCAATAGGAGGGCAGAATCCTTCTAAGGATGGTCCCAAGACACCTCTTTTTTCTTTTTTCATTTTTTTAAATATAGTTCAAGTTTGAATGAATTTTTTAATTTGCAAATTTAATCATGAATCAGTTTTTTTTTTTTTTTTTTTTTGGGAGCTATATGAGATACTGTTGGATAGAATTTGACCTTTTGGAATCCAATGCCTTCTCATCAACATTCAGTGGACGTGCATTGAGGATGGTCGGAGTTACGTCTCTATGAAATTTGTAGGGCCATTTGACCCATCTTCCAGAAAAAGGCCACTTTCTCTCAAGTTGCTAGCTCTAAAATCTTAAAATTGGTGCGAATTTTCTTCCATTATCAAGTAGATTTTCTGCTTTTGTGTATATATGCCATATCTTTACTCCTACTTCTAAGAAAACTCCTAGAAATTGGTGGTCGTAAAAAAAAGAAAAAGAACGGTCTTTTGTTAATATGCTTATAAACTGACATTGGAAATGGCCAACTGTTTTGACATTGGAATTTAAACTATCTTTTTCTTAAAAACAAAAAAAATACCCTTTTTCATATTAATATAAGTGTCTTTTTGAAAAAAAATATCTATTTAAAGTAAATTTCATCTTAATCGTAGTGTCCCAACTTGTCCAAAATGGTGTTTGGGTTGTTTGATATGAGATGAATCGCAATGCTGAGTTGGGCATCATGTTCAAATATTATTTTCCTTTTATGGCATTCCCACCCTATTTTTATCATTAGGTGACAATGGCCATTGTGATTCAACAATTTTGGTTGGCCTCCCCCAAAATGTTAGATTCGCTTTTTGAATAGTGGTAGAAAACAGTTTCCTTCTCTCTAATGACTTTAAGCTGTATTAATTACATAAGAAGTCCTTGGTTCTTTCAAAGTAATAATTTGATTTTACAAAACTAATCGAAACATATTTAATTGAAGAGGCACTTTGAACATAACAACAAAGTTAGATTTTTTTTTTTAAAATATTGATATCTAGGGGTTTGTTTGCTATTTGGCAGACTCTCAGAGATGTCGATGTAAATTAATTCCAATTGTGCAATCACTTATTATCACGAAAATGAATTTTGGCCCAAAACAACATAAAAGATAGGGTTGTGATTCTTTTTTGTAAAGAATTCAAAATTAAAAAATTTGAGTGAGATGAAAAATATCATTCTTAATTTAAGATCCTATTTTTAGGGATTAAATTATCATTCTTAATTTAAGTTCTTATTTATTGTGATTGAATTGTATTTGTAGATTTTAACAAGAAAAGAATTTGATAATTTTAATGAGAGTGTACCATGTGTAGCTATTTTACTAAAAAAATTATGCGTCATGTGTCACTTTCCTGCGAAAGAGGTTATTTTCATAATATATAGATAATATGTAGCATTGAGAAGTGCTGCATCTTAAGGTTTCACCCTAATTTGCGACACAAAGGCAAACGAGAGAAATGGCGGCGGCGGCGGCGGCGGCGGCAGCAGCAGCAGCTGCAAGTAGTGTAGTGGCCAAAGGAGCAGGAGGCAGCAGCAGCAGCAGCCTTAGACGCCTCTTCTCTTCCTTTCCCTTCGCTTCTCCTCAACCAGCTGCTCCTCCTCCTCCTGCTGCAGACCCTTCCACCAACCTCTTCGTCTCAGGTACTCCCTCTGTTTCTCTCTCTCTCTCTCTCTCTCTCTACTCATTTTCTTTGGGTCCTGTAGATGCTGTTTTATTTCAGTGGATCGAGCGAGGGACGATAGTGAATGATGTTCTGGTTGCATTTGGATGTACTCTCAAAACCCAAAAGCCTGATGGTTCTGATTTGCATTCTGGGTGGGCATTGAATAGGAATGAATGATGCTTTAGGTGACTCTGGATATACCCCAAGAACCCAGAACGTTTAAGTAGTGTGATTTGGACTTTTGGGTGAAGTCTGTATGAGAAACCCAGGTTGGTGGGTGGTAGTGGCTGTTCTGTTTCATCTATTGGAGTATTTTTGGGTGCCTCTGGAGGTAACTGTTGTTCTAGCGATTCCGGATATCAAATAAGTACAAGGACTGTATAACTCGAATAATGAAGCTCAATAATCAAGGATTTAAGAAGTTGAAGAAATTAAAACAGAAAACGAAACATGGAACTCAGATTTGATCGGGTTGAACTACTTCTAGGACATTCTTCACTGAGGTGCAATGGATTTGTAATGCTTTGCTGTGGACATGAGGGCTTCTCTCCCGTTACTTCACGAATCGCGTAATTGATGTGTGGGGCTTCTTGAAATAAAGATTCCTTTTACGAATGTGATGCACAACCTCTAATAGTTGGAAAAGTGAGAGAAGGGAGAAGGAAAAGAGTTGCACTGAAAGAGGTGGTAGGGTTTCTTTTTTTCTACTTTGTCTTTCGTATAGAAAAGAAAATAGAGAGAAACATTCGCATGCGACTTCCCTATTACTTGCGCACATTCCTTACCATTAAGGAAAATGAAGGAATGGTGGCAAACAATTATGCCCATTTACAAGTGAATACTAAAATGCCCATATGCAAGTGGGTTGACCTGGTACAGTCTTGATTCACAAGACAAAAGCTTCATGGTTTTCCATGTCTAAATCTATTCTTTTATAAAAAAAAAGCAAAAGTATCATCAAAACCCAAATCCCTAAGTTCATGTTTGTGCAACATTTAAGATTCCTTGATAGTAAGGAAAAGCCTTTGATTTTTCACATATTATCATTTTTCTGTTGTTTGGGGCAACACTTGTCCACGAAGAAAGAAGAAAAATAAGTAATTGTTTCTTAATTCATTGGAAAACCATTTCCTATGAAAGGGGTTAGGAATCACTTTTCTATGGCACTAGAGAAAAGGAATCCGTGGTGCCGAGGAATTCTAGCATTGTACAAACGTGTCTTCAAAGGGCATGTTTGTGTACCGTTTGTGATTTTTTTTGTTCTTACCTCTATCTTTCCTCTTTCGCGGCATTGTAGAAAAATAGTTATCTTTTTGTCAAATTTTCCCATTTGGAAAAGCGACAAGTACTATAAGCTATTCCTTTTTCTCCATGTTTTCTGTAAAAATGCTGTTACATGAATGGCCCCTGATGTCCATAGAAACTGTTTTCACATATCTGTTTTTTGTTGCATGTGGAACAATGATTTCAAAGCCTCATAGGAAATGATTTCTGCTACATTGCTGAAAAATAACTGTTTTTGTTAGTTTTTGTCATGGAAAAATGGTGTCTCATCAAACTGCAGAAAAGCAATGAGTGTGGAAAAGCGATTCATTTTCTATGTCTTTTGCCTTGTTTTTGTAACCTGTTTTTGTGGAAAAGTTTTGGAAAAGGACTTGCTTTTCCACGCTCATCACTTTTCCATAATTTGGTGCAACATTGTTTCCGCGAGGGAAAATGGCAAAAGCAAACATGCGGAATTGCTTTGATGCAATCGAGGAACAGTAGAAATCAACAAAACCGCTTTTTAGTAGTATTACACAAATGTGATCTAAGGACATGTTTGTGCAACGTTGGAATTCTGCTGCATTGTGGATTCCTTTTTGGCTTCACTACGGGAAAGCGATTCCTATCCCCTCTCATATTAAATGGTTTTCTGTGGAGTTGAGGAAAAATAGTTTATTTTTTTCTCTCTTTCTCCACGCGGAAAAGTACTGCACCAAACAACATAAAATTGACAAGCGCGAGAAATTAGAGGCTTTTCCTTGCTACCGAGGAATCCTTGGTGTTGCACAAACGTGCCTAAATGTTTTAGCTTTGGATTAAGGGAAATGTGGCTTGGAAACCCAGTTGGGGGTTTTAGATGCTGTTTTGTTTCAATTGACTGTGCCATCACCTGCTATGAATACCTCTGAAGAATGTTTTGGTGCATTTGGATGTACATCCAAAAACCAGTACCCCAAGTGATGTGTGTGTGTTACGGGTGAAATGGGGAATGGGATCCCTGTTAAATGGATCTTAAGAAGGAACTTTTTAGATGTTCACAGGCGACACTTGGGTTGCTTGCTAAAAACAGTGAAATAATGGAGAACTATTGTATCAAAGTTAGGTTCTTAAAAAGGAAATATAGGGGTTTTCCTCAAAGAGGATCTTCTTTTTGTGAAAGAAGCCTTGGAATCATGATAATAAGATGAATACCAAAAAAATTTTATGAATGCTTTGATCCGCCAATCTGTCATGTTTTTGATGGGTCCTTTTATATATAATGTGCGTTCATTGAATTTTGAAATTTTATATTCTTTTACAAGAGTTTATAGTTTATTCACTTGTTCATATAACAATTATCATTACAATGCCTTTAATCCATGGATTTGGCATTTAATCCATGTATTTTATGTTTACTTTCATGATTACTTGGTCAATAAAATTATGTAAAGGCTGTAGGTCTATGGATTTTGTACTTGATCGAAGGATCTTTTGTAGATTTCCTTTTAATTCTGAGAACATGATTATTTGTTATGTTGTTAGGTAAGCTCTTGAACATTTGATGATTTTACTCTTTTCTAGATGTGGTGAATGATAATTGATGTCAATAGAAAAAAAAAAGACAGCCTAGTGCACGAAGCTCCCGCCATTGTGGGGTTTGGGGAGGGTTAGATGTACGCAGCCTTACCCCAACAAGCTGAGAGACTGCTTCCGCGTTTCGAACCCATGATGCCCGAGTAATAACGGAGCAACCTTACCGTTGCGCCAAGGCTCGCCCTCTAATTTCTATAGATCCTATATCCTCAATTCTATTGCTTTGTTTAGTTTTTTATTGTGACCATGCCATATGGCATACATATTTATTTTTGAATAATTTTAGTTTATTGGCAATCATTAATTGACAATGATACTCTGGTATCTCCATGAAGTGGTGAATGACTCGCCAAAATTAAATAACTACTAAAATGTCTATATTTGATACTAGACGACATTGACTTGTTCTTGTCCCAACCAGCATAGAGGTCAAACTAGAAAGAAAAAGAAAAAAAAAAAAGATTTGCGTGCATAGGCAACATCTTTTGACACTGGTTTTACATAGCTGCCAAGACATTATTTATATTGTCTTTCTTGGAGGAAATGATTTCTGCAATGAGTAATGGGCATTCCACTCTTCATTTGCTCTCACTCTTTATCAGTACATGAGAAGTGATCTCTCTAGACTTCTTTGCATAAGGATTTTGATGAAATGGAGGAAATGATTTCCATCCATGAGGGATGGGCATTCCTCTCATTGTTTGCCTCCTTCATACTTCTTAACATATGAAGTGCTCAGTGCAATATTTTCTTTAGACATACTCACTTCACAAGTTGTACACTTTCATTACTGACAATGGTTTAATTTTATGTTTGCTTTTCTTCTTACATGAACTGTTTTGCTTTCTTTTCTTTTTCAACAATTCATGGGTACCTTTTCTTATTACTGAATGCCTGCTGCCCTCCTTTTTTTCCCCATTTCTTGTTTAGAGAAATAGCATTTTAGCTCTCTTTGATATTACACTAGCCTTTGCTTTACTAGTCTCTAGACTAAGCAAGCATGTGTCGTTCTTTGATTTTATTAGTTGCAATGAATTGATAGATCTCCTATTTAGTTGGTTTGAATTTACTTGGCTCAACAATGAAAATAATCATTCCGCTAGTACATATGACAATTTTTTAACCACTTAAGGGTACAGTGCACAATATCTGAATATGGTCCAACTAGAAGTCCCTAAGCCAATACTAGTTCATTGTCCAGTTTTAATGGATTGTAGTTGTAAATTTTGTGGCCTCTCACTTACGATTTGAGTTGTCTTGGCTGGTAAGTAAGGAGTTCTAACATTTAGTGTGAAAATTATATGTACAACAATGGTTGGTTGGTGGTCAACTGTACATCTTGTTCAAACATTGAAACAAATTTATTGAGTTAGAAATCTACAGTCTTGTTGGTAGATCTGATCCTTATGTCTTAAAAGAAAGTTTTGATTAGTTCAGAGCTGAAGAAGACCTGTCACATTGAGGTAAATTCCATGGCTATTCCTGTGCAGAGCATTTTGTCTTTTTTCTAAAAATGAATTTTTTCAGGGGAGAATTGTTTTATGTTGTTTGTGTAGATATTTTCCATGATTTCCATTTTGTGAGGTGAAAGCTTTTTTATCACAATTTTTGTGAAAAACATATTCAGACCCCTCACCACAGAATTTTCTTTTCCATCCCTAATAATAGGGGAGATATAATTGTAGAAATTGCTTTTTCAGAAAATGGAATCGCAGTGTAAGTAAAATGCTATAGAAAATTGTCATGTGCGAAGTGTAAGGATGTAGTGAAGGTAGAAGAGATCACAAGAAAGCAAGAATTCTGTGACAACTTACTCTAAGGGGACCAAGAATGCCCACCAAATAGAGGTTGCAGTGTAAAGGTTATGTGACACAAGTGCCTATAGCATTGTTTACAGGATAATTTCATCTTTCCATTGTAGGGGATGAAGGGGTGGATTGGCTTGTGAGCTATGATAGCTAGATACATAAATGTAGGAAATATCTGTATTTTTTGTAATAGCATCGTACCACTCTAGTTTGTGTAAAATCTGTGTCCTTGTTGTCTCCTAACGTGTCCTTGCCACTTTCATGTTGAATTTGGTTATCATAGATAGAGAGGAGTTTTATGGAACCAAAAGCACTTGTTTCTTTTAAAGGAAATAAAGGACTGAGCTGGATGGATCCTACCACTTCAATTTGTGTAAAACCTGTGTCCTTATTGTATCCTTGATGTGTCCTCGCCACTCTCACGTTGAATTTGGTTATCATAGCTAGAGAGGAGTTTATGGGACCAATAGCACTTGCTTCTTTAGGAGGAAATAAAGGACCTCGCCAGATGGATTCCCTTTTTTTTTTTTTTTTTCTTCTTTTTCCCTTTTTTTGCCCCAGCTGTTTTGGGAAGAATTTGATAAAGAGTTTAGACTTAATGATTCTCTTGGGCGTAGCCATCCTAACTAGATTCTCCTCAATGCTTGTAATATGGAGGCAAACTGATGTAGCGAGGTGTGAAGAAATAGGGCACATCATCTTCTTAATGATGTAGCTACTTCGTGGGTGCCATGTCACTGCCATGTGGGCATCTTTGTCATGTGGGTTTCTTTGTGCCACATTAGAAGTTTTGAGAATCAAGCTGGTGTTATGTTGACTGTCTTGGGCCTTAACCATTTATGCTATCTTGTAATTAGTTTTTGTAAGTTGTATATGTTTTGGGCTTGTTGTTGGTTGCTAGTAAATCTCAATATTAAGTGTAGGTAGGTGTGTTGGAACTAAGAGGAGTCAGTCTGGTAAGTTGTAGTTTTGAATGCAGCAATTGTGGGAATCAAGCATGTATTCATGAGGGAAGGGTACTATATATTTTAAGGGCCCAATGGAGAAGGGGAGATGTTTTGAAGATTATGTTTGTTTATTAATTCAGCTGTGAGATTGGTTATCTGCTTTATCCCCTATTGTTGTGTTTGTATCTCTAAACTTGTGTATTCTGTTCAGTAAATTATAGTATACATAATTAAAACCTTAGTATTTCAGGGTCGAACCTCCGTATTTCAAGTGTTCATCATTTGGTATTAGAGTACCCTCGTATCTTGGTGCTTCCCTCATCATTTGGTATCAGAGCACCTCAGTCCTCTGGTGCTCCCTCATCATTCTATTTTTGGTTTTTGGGAAAATTATATCACTGCCAAGTCCAATGGAGAAGGGGAGATTTTTTGAAGAATATGTTTATTAATCCATTCTATTTTTGGATTTTCATGTCATATTAGCTTGGTTGGAGACATCTATATGATTTTTCTATAGTCCTTGATTATTTTGTTAGTAAGTTTACGGAGCCTTTGTCTAAGTCAAGCAAAATCAGAATGGGATTTTACTCAATAATAATTGTCTATATTAGAGGTCATCATCATTTCCTGAATTTATATCCCATCACACAGGTTGGCTGTGCTACTTTCTCAAAATAGACTCAAAATTTGGTTTGGCAATATCTTTAAAGTTAATTGCTACTCTTAGGGTTACCCTCATTTATTCAGGGTTCTGATTGGCACATGTCAAGGCGCAATACATGATGTAAGAAAAATCGAGGCAGGTTGTAAAAATGGGGTATTTTGAAGTCCTCTCCGATGTCCAATGCCATGTGTCCGATATAATGTGCTATTGATAAATGCGTACTAAGGGAGGGTTATCTATAAGGGACCATCAAAGAGGGGGCTCTCCTTAAAGTAGTCAGATGAATGGATTAGAGTCAGTAAAATAAAGGACACATATGGAGTGATCGGTGTTAATCTAATCATGTACTTCACTAATTAGATGATTAAATATAAGGTTCTATAAATAAAGAGAATGAATCATGTCCTATGTGTTGGCCAAAACTGAAGAAAGATTATTATAGAGTGGGGTGGTCTTTTTTTTTAAGCAGGTCATTGAAGCTTATGAATTAGTCTTATGGAGTTTAGACAGGCCCATAAGGAATGTGGAAGCATATTGTGGTTTGAAAATATGGTGTTGTGATGAATGGATGAACTATATTACCAAAGAAGCTAATATTTTATCTTTTAGATTTAGGAAGATAGGTTTGTCGTATGAAAGAATCACACACACGAATGGATTAGTCCCGTTCGGTGTCATTTTTCATGGACTTGTCCATTCATTTAACTTCCTTAAGGATGGTTCCTTCTTTGATGGTCTCTTTTTGATGCACCTTTTCTAATGTGTATCGTTTCTGAATTTTTTTTGATGTCCTATTTCAGTTTTACTCTGTCATGTATTTTTTTCCCACCTAGTATGTGTTGGTCCCAAGCCTAGATAAAAGAGGGCTGCGTCAGAATAGCAGTCGGCTATAAACTTGCCAAAGCATATTTTATTTCTAATTTGAGTTAGTGACATGGGATAAGGCTTTGATGAAGATTTGTAATGGCTAATATTGGTATGAACACATTCTTCCAGTTTATATGATTGGAGTAATTGAGAATTTGGAAGGAAGCCATAGTACTTAAAATGAATTATTCTTGTTCATCAGGAGAAATCATTCTAGAACCCTATATTATGAAGGTTAATAAATGGAGTAAGATGAGTTCTTGGACTGATGCAGATGCTGGGAAAAAGGCATATTTATTACCATTGTCTATGACTGAACATCATGTGATGATGTTTCACTATTGATGGTTTGAGGAAAATTGGAAGTTTCCAAATCACTGTTAGGACATGTTTGCATTATTTTTTGTGCAAAAGTGCTTCTGTGGGCTTCTTCTTTTCTGCAGAATGGAAAAGAGATTCCGATGGAAATGGGTTTCTGTGCCATTGTTGCATTTTGTCACTTTTCCTTGCAGTAATGATGCTGCACGAAACTGTGAAAAAAGCGATGAGCATAAAATGTAGAATCCTTTATGTGGGCTTTTCATGGAAATGGTGATACATAAGTATTCCCATAGTGCTTGTGTTATGTGTTTGGAAGATGCTGAATCTGATGAGCATCTACTTTATTCTCAAGTTGCTCAATTGTCAGGGTTTAGTGCCTTCTGGCTTATGCTGGTTCAAAATGAAATGGTATTTTCTAGTCCCATTTTATTTTATTTTCAGGCTTGGTTATTAGGCTTTCAATACAAAGGGTGGTTGTTTTGTTTGTGTTTGATCATTTTGTCTTTGTGGAAAGAAAGAAATGGAAGGATGTCTGAGAAAAATGAGTTGCAATTCTGCGAACTCATGAATTTAATTTGCCACTGAGTATTCTCTAGGTGAGTGCTTTGTAGGGAATTTCAATTTTTATTTCTGGGAAAAGCGCTGCGTGATTTGAAGGGTGCCAGGGCCAGTTGGTGATGGTGGTTTAGTTTGTGAGATCACCTAGGTATAGACCTAGTCAACTTTGGGCTTGTTTGTGGACCTTCTCGTGTACACTTAAGGTTGATGGCTGCATCACTCTGGGGTGAGGTCATGAATGACTGCTATAATTGTTGCAGTGGCAACAAGTCGGTCAATGAAATTAGTATATAATTATTTGTAGACAGAGGAGAGGACACATCACAAGGTATACAGTCACCAACCACAAGGTCTTTCTGTGCAAACTCTAGGATCTAGGTTGGTATGCCAAATGTCTTGTTGAAGTTCACATAATCCCTTCTTTTTCGAGTCACAGGTTTCTTTAGTCAAGATACATTGAAGATACACTCGTAGCCTTTCATAGTTCTCAACTTTGTGGAATCAGGTATTTAAGTCGGTTGAACTCAACCTGTTATGTGGCTTGTATATTTACTACAATCTTATAACAATTGGTTGGATTGTATATTCTGTAGTAGAGTGTGGTTCATCTAATGAGTTGGCATGAACTTGTGCTCGTATGCCTCACAAGTCTCATCAACAAGGGTGTATAAAACATTTGCAAATTTCACTTTAAATGTTTTCCATAAATGTGTCAAATTATGGAACTGTGATACCTTTTTTACTTGGTATGTGTGCCTTGCTATTTCAGGTACTGAATCTTAAAACCTTCCCTTTAGTGATATATTAAAAAGAGGAAGAAAAAAAGGCAGAAAAATAAGCAAGGAATACACACACAAAGAGAAAACCAAACAAAAATACAATCAGCCAAGAGAATTAAACATCAAAAGAAATGTTTAACTGAAGGACTCCTTCCCTAGCAAGACCATCCACCATATCATTCACTTCTTGCAAGACGTGATTAAAAGTAACATTGAGTTGAAAAGAAATATCTTGCGTCTCCTCCACCCAATCCGTCAAATTGAAAAGAAATATCTTGCACCTGCTCCATCCAATCTGCCAATCTCCAAGGAAATAATGATTTTCTGACCCCTGCTGAATAGCAGCAAAGAGTCTAAATGAAAAAAATTGGACAACCTATTTTAAATTGTCAAATTATTTTTATTTTGTTAAGTATTTTTATTTATCCGAAGTTGCCTTTTATGGTCATTGAACAACTACTGACTCATATCCTCAAGAAACATGTAGTTTTCTTAAGAACTGTAGCAATCTGACTATTTTCATTCATTTTTTGAGAAAAAAAAAACTCAACTGTTATCATTATGTTGTAGCCTGCCCTCTCTTAATGGAAAAGAGCTGATCTTTCTCCGAAGCTATCTTTTTCTCTTTTTCTCTTGCCTTTTTTTTTCTTGTTAAAAGATGTGAAAAAGAAATATACCGTTTCATCCCTCATGACTATCTCTTTATATCTCTTAGGATTCTTGTCCCAATGAACAATGTCAAGAATGATACCTTTCTTCAGTTGATCTGTTACAATGAACTGGTAGATCTCCCTTTGGGTCGGTGTGAACTCACTTGGTCCAATAGTCTGAAAATGATTCCATGACTAGAATTGATAGATTTTAAATTATTTTAGATTGGGCTAAAATACACAGACATGAATGTGGCCCAAATAACAGTCGTCCTTAAACAAATGTCAGGGCATTCTGAATTTTAAGGGATTGTAGTTGGATTTTTGGTTGCTATCCATTCAGATTTTAGTTGTCTCAGCTAGAAGTCAAGGAGTTCCTAAATTTAGTGTATGAATAGTGTACTGAAAAATTGGCTGTTTGGAGGCCGAATGCATGTCTTGTCCCAAAATTGGAAGGCTGAAAGTTAAATTTTATCAACTATGGACATATAATGATTAATAAGTCTGATGATTCTTAGGAGTTTTAATCTTTGGATTGTGAAGAGGAAAATGTTGGTGAAGGATGAGAAGTTGCATTGAACTAAAAACCAAGTATCAGAGTAAATGAGGGAAGAAGAGATCACAAGGAAGCAAAGATCTTGCTCTATGATACCCAAATACAGATACGGACACTGACACGGGGATCGGGGATACGACTCCGTAGTTATGAATATCTAGGACACAGATATGGATACGGTGTCCTAATTTTCTCTTTATATCACTTTTAAACCAGTAAAATTATCATTGTTTTTGTCCCCTTTCTAGCATTTTTTATGGTGAGAATTAAGAAAGTTAAAAGAACTACATTAAATAAAGGACTTGGTCAGTAGGATATGTTAAAACTTGTTCTCTATAAGTATCGGGTACCAATACAAGTGTTGTATTGGTCCGATATGGATATGTTGTACAAGTATCCGGGTATCATAGCTTGCAGTGGATGGCTCAAAGAAGGGATGCTATTAGACTTTCTTCCATTGTATGGTATGGCTTCTGTTAAAAGAAGGGCCAATCATATATAGCATTAGATGTGTATGGCATGGCTTCTGTTGGAAGAAGGGCCTATCATATGTAGTGTTAGATGTAGGAGTGTCCATGATTATGGACTAGAAAAGATATTCCAAGAGTTGCTACAATGTTCTTTCAAAACCTTCATATTAGAAGCTTTGCTAGAAAAAGAGCCAATTGTATTTGGGGTTAAAAGCAGATGGATTTGAAATTCTAGAGCACAAACGATAATACAAGAGTTCTTGCTTCAACATTCTTTCAAAGCCTTCATATGGTGGAAAGATGGACCTGACCTTTCCTGGGATCATTTTTGTTTGCACTGATAGGAGGGCCTGTTTTCTTGAGACGAGTTTGATAGAATAAAAAATGAAGTGATGTTTGTTTTAGGGCAATTGGTACAACCTATCATTTAAATACCCCGTGCCAAACTGTGAAAAGGCTTTTCCGTGAGATGTGAAATGCAAAATATTAGCCACAATTGGCCTCCCTCCCTCCCTCCTCTCTTCTTTTTTACTTGTTCTTCTGGGAAGAATTAATTGAGGTTTTTCATATATGTAGTGGAACCTTGTTGGTTGTTATTCCTAAGGTGATGAGGTGATGTGCCCTTTTCCTTTGGGATTTCAATTCAATTAGCTAGACTGGAAGCATCTATAAGGTTTTAGTCAAATATCTTGTCTTCGTGAAGTTTAGGGAGGTTTTTAAAATGAGGCAAATTTGAGCTCATTACTATATCTTGGAACCATATCCCATCTAACGGGTTGGGTTTGTGGTGGTTGGGGTGTTAACGAAGTGCTGCTTTCTCAATGTAGACTTTATTTTTGGTTTGGCAAGCTTTTTATAGCCAACTGTCAGTTTGATGTAATCCTTCTCCTTTCTTTGGGCTTGGGACTGACACATGTTGAGGCATGATACATGGTTGAAGAAAAACTACTGGGAGTCAATGGAACACGTGATTTAAAGTGGGGGGCATGATAAAGCCTTCATAATGTTCAACACAATGTTTCCCTAAGGGATCATTGATAAAGGACAATTGAAAAAGGGGCCATCTATGATCGAGATCGAAGAAGGGGCTATCCTTTTGGAAATTAGATGAATGGATTAGAGCCATTAAAAGAGAAATTCGAGAATGGGTTGTCATTAATTCATTCATGTGGTTGTCATTAACTAGATAACAAGATATAAAGAGTATAACCCATGTGCTTTATGTGGTTGTATCTGACAAAAGATATGATATGAATTGGCCATTTTTTTTTTGTCCAGGCTTTGGGGTCAAATGGAGCTTATGGATAGAGGAGTGTTTGCTGTCTACTAAGTTTATATTCTTGTGAAAGTTTCCCTTAAAGGTTATTTTTGTCCTTCCTATTGTATTAATTGAGGAGAGTTGCTATCCCATTTCTTTTTGTGATGGTGGGTGAAGCCCTTAGTATAATGGTGGAAGAGGCCTGGTTGATCTGTCTCTTTTAAGGAGTTTTATTGCCTAGAATCGTTGTACTATTATTCACCATGAACTTATTGAATACGCTTATACTTTCTTTGACTCTATTCATTAGAAGTTAGATAATATGAAAATGGTTAATTGTTTTTAGGTGTCGTATTGGGACTAAAAACTAATTTGTATAAGGGAAATTATTGTGTTTATGTTGATCAGGGAAGATTGAAGATCTTATGAACACTTTAGGTTGCAAAGAAGGTCAACTTCATCATATTTAGATTTCCCTTTGTGTTCATCAATTCTGTAAATAGTTTTGGGGAAGATTGAGAATGAAAGTATCAAGTTCGAAGAGCAAGTGTTCATTGTTTAGAGGTTGCATTACATAGTGTATTTGTTTTATTAGATTTGCCTATTTGTTGTACTGTTAAGGAAGAGAACTAAGAGTTAACGGAGGGATTTCTTTTGGAAGTGAATGAAGGAAAAAGGAAAAAAATAATTATTTACTGAATCATTTATCTATTTTTAAACATATGACTCATGTTGCTAGGTTCTTGCAACTTTTATTTGAGGCTTTTTTGGTTAATGGTTGTGGAGTCTAAGAGATGATTCTTGAATATTGTGGAAAGTGGATTTTGGTTGAAAATTTATGAAAGGAATGAATGGACTGCTTTAGAAGGACGGCTTGGCCTAATGGTAAGGCTTACTGGTAGCGTCTTGGAGGACGTGGGTTCAAGTCACGGAAACAGCCTCCCCAGAAATGGAGGTAAGGCTGCGTACATCTTGCCTTCCCTTGACCCCGCTAAGCGGGAGCCTTGTGCACTGGGCTGCTGCCTTTTTTTTTAATGAATGGACTACTTTCATATAGGCTAGCATTTGTTCTCTTGGGCTTTATTGAAGGTCTCTCTTGTGTGAGTGCAAACATAGCATGTATAAATGGATTATGCTGACCCATCTCATGTCCATTTTGGTGAAATAATTAGTTCATTCATTTGACTTATTTAAGGAAGGTCCCTTATTGGTCGATGTACTTTTTTCGAGGTGTATTGGTATTGCAATGGCTGCGTTTAATCACTTGTTTTGACTTTCCTCCACTATGTATTGTTCTTCGGCATGTGCCAGGTCCAAGTCCATATAAAGGAGGAGGGTTGCGTCAGATTAGCAGTTGGCTGTAAAACTTGCTAAGCCATATTGTGCGTTCTACTTTTAGAAGAGTAGCAGTTATCTAACCCAATTTTGATGTGGCTTTGAGTATATGAAATGATGGGTCTTTGTTATAAAATGGTTGAGAAGTTGTGTTTTAGAATGGTTATTTCCAAGAGTATTCAGAAAAATTGAGAATTCGAAAGTGATAATGAGTGGTTGCATTGATTGTTTCTTAGGCCTGGGTATTTTGAACCGAAGCTTTGGGAGTTGGATGAATCCTTATATTGATTGATGCAAAAGCTAGAAAAACACTCTTCTAACACTATGACTGTTGAGCACTGAAAGTCAAGTATGGGCATGTGATAATAGTGGTATATATATATTTCAATTTAATCTTATTTGATTTGTTGGGTGCCCTGATTGGCTAAATTTTATGCTTGTCTTGCACCTTGAGTATTGGCATTTGCTTGGTTTGCTTTACAAAAGAAGATTTAACAATTAATGATTATAAAAGGAAGACTTGGCATGTCACTTTTGATGCTTGTGTCATGTCTTTGGAAGATGTTACATGTTAGCTATTGACCACCTATTCCTCTAATGTTGGGTGCCTTAGGATGTATGGGTTAGTTGTCTTTTCCTAGCTTTGAATGGCTTAGGTTTTCGCTCTAGTGTATTTGATCTCTTTCCAAGACTGGCATATTGTGCTTTGGATGAAAAGGGTAAGATTGTTATTGTCGCTTTGTCTTTGTGCAATAGTTTGGCTTGCAAAAAGAAAGAAATGGCAGAAATTTGAGAACTGTGAGTTGTGATTCCATGAGTTCATGGATTTCATTTGCTAATGAGTGTTTGGGTTTGTGATAATCATTTCTTGGAATCTATATCCAATCAAACTGGTGTTGGTTCAGTTCTACTTTTTTCAAAGTAGACTTGAAATTTTGTTTGGCAAGCTTTATGTATCCAATTGTCAGTTTGATGTAACCTTCCTTCTTTTATTTGGGTTTGGGATTGGCACATGTTGAGGCACGATGCATGTTGGAGGAAAATTGAAGTGGGTCACCAGAATATGCCAACAAAAAACAAGGTAGTGCAGAGTACTTCACAATTCACATGTTGATTGGTTAAAGAAAGGGCCATTGAAGAAGGGGACCCCAATAGGGTGTTTTCAAAGATTGGGTTGTTCTTAATTTTGTAGATGAATGGATTAATTCCACTAAAAGGACAAGTGAGAAGGAAATGACATTAACTAATTCATGTGCTTCACTTGATGGATGCCGAGTTTGAATGAGAATAAAAGGAATAAATTATGTGATATATGTAATTTGGATCCAAAGAAAGATTATGGTAGATAAGTTGGCCTCTCTCTCTCTCTCTCTCTCTCTCTCTCTCTATAACTGTACACCTATATAGTGGTCTTTGGGGGTTCAATGGAGAGCTTATAGACGGAGTTTTTGATATATGCTAAGTTTATATATGTGGGTGAATGCTTTAGTGCAAGCCTCACACATGCTGCTTACCTCCTAGTGGGACCATTTTATCACGAATCCAAATGGACCATCCCATGGATTAGCATTGATCCGTTGGTATTGGACCTTGAGGGTCAATTTTTTTCTCTTTTGATATAGAACCATTAACTTGTGGGCCTTGGATCAAGGGGTTGGATGATCCGATGGGCCTTAAAAGTTTATACAAAGGTAGGGCCCATCAAGTTGTGCATGGATGTTGACGCTTCTCATGATGGCATTTCTATTAGGTTGTTGACGCTTATGAAATAAGGCTTTTCTTGCTAGATGGATGTTGGCATATGGGAGATGATTCTCAAGGACTTTGGAAGTAGTTTCGGTTAAAAAATATGGCATCAAGTCTTGACTGGATGGATTTCTATGTTGGAGGCTAGTGTTTAGTCACATGGGTTTTGGAAAGTTATCATTTTTGTGAATGAATTAATTACCCTCTTGATGGACTGAACTGTTCATGTGGCTTCCTTTGGGATGGTCCTTTCTACAATCTCCTTTATTGATGGTTCTTCTTAATGTCCCATTTTTAAGGATGCATTATCATGGCCCCATTTCAGTGACCGATTTCACTTAGACTTCTACAAATGCTTTTTTCTTCTGTATGTGCTAGTTCCATTCCCAAATAGAGAAGGTGTGGGTTGTGTTAGGTTAAAAGTCAGCTATAAAAGCTGGCAAAATACCAATGCATTTTTTGGGCTTTATTTTGAGAAAAGTAGCACTCAGCTAACCCAAGCTAGATGGGATTAGGCTTTTGATATTAGATAATCTTCTCTGAGATTTTTTGATATTTTCATCATATGATTCTAACACGTGAGAAGTTATGGCTTTTAGTTAGGCACGGGTGAATCAACATTTGTCATTCCAATTATTTCCATGCCTACTATTTGAGTTATATTGTCTACAAGGCCAATTCATTTTAGAACCCAATGTTTGTAATATTGAACAACGGAGCTCAAGAAAACGCATATTTAACTTTGTTGAAGACTGACCATTAAGCGTGGGCATACTGGAAGACATGTGATAGACATTTTATTTTTCTGCTTGAACTTCTTATTTAGAATTGTTTGTGCTCACAGTATATTTGACTTCCGCTAAGATATACGTTTCTTTAGCAACTAGAGTATTGGCACTATTTTGGCTTTGCTTTATGAAAGAAAATTTTTGGCCATTGATCTTTTAAAGAAGAATACTTTAGACACTCTTACAGGGTGTTTGTTTGCTGGAATTCAGAAAATTCCTATTGGGGAGAATTATAATTTCTCCAGGAATTCCTAATGTTGGGAATTTCTGAAAGCAATGTTAGTTGCTATTCCAACATTTGGAATTCCTAGTCTAATTAGTGAGATTCAAAATCCAGCCTTGTGGATTGTCACTTTTGGCTTATACAATTCACAAGGATAGAGAGGTGTGCTTGAGCATTTGTAAATCAAGCTAGGGGACAGCATTTGAGGAATTCTGAATTCCCCCAATGGGAATTCCCAGATATCCTGTAAATGAACAGGTTTCCTAAATCCTCCTATACACCCCAGCATCAAGGATGCTGGAATTTGTACAAATTAAGATCAAAAGTGACATTTTAAAAGGCTGTTTTTTGGACTTCCACTAATCAAACAAGGAGTTCAAGCAATTTCATAGCAACTAACGTTGGTGTCAGAAATTCTGAATGCCGATTTCCTGTCAGAAATTCCAGCAAAACAGACAGATGCCCTTTTGTGCCTCTTCCTTTTCTTTTTGGAAGACATCTGTTGAGCATATCTTTTTCCTAGTGTTTTGCGCTCACCAATTATCAGTTACTGCCTTATCTAGGTTTGAAATTGAAATGCAGTGGGGTTTTCTCTGCCCTATTCATCTCAATTTCAAGAATAGCACATTGGGCTTCAGAGTAGAAAGGGAAAGCCTGTTTCTGCTGCTTTGTTTATATGTAGTGGTTTGTCTCTATGGAAGGGAATAGATCGAGCGATGTTTGAGATTGTTGTGAGATCATGGATTTAAATTTTCACAATTAGTATTTTATAGCCCAGAGCTAAAAAGGAATTCCGAAGTGTTCTTTCGTTATGGAAAATTTTTTTTTTGGAGATTAATGATTCCCCTTCTAATCTTCGTGTTCTCTTGATTTGGAAATATCCTCTTTTAAATCTTTACAGTCTTAACTGTGATGTGAACTCTACATAATTCTTCTAGTATGACCTTGAACTACAGTAAAATGTGAGGGCAAAAGAGGATTGCCTGACTTCATTGTCTAGAGCTCTTGAACAATCTTGAACGAGAAATGTAAACTAGTACAGTAGCACTCTAATGGATTTGGATGAAATGCATTCCAAAGTTATCTTCTCAATGCATCCTGGAATCTGGCTGTGTAGCATGTAAACAACAAATTCCCAGTTGACATGGTCATGCTTTTTCTGAGTTGATTTTAAGCAACGCACATTTCTTGGACCTCACTCTTAAGGGCACAAATTTTCATTTGCAGTCAATACTCCATTTTGAATCTACAAAATCCTCATTTTGTTAGTCAGTTACTTCTAAATTCATTTTCATGCACACCAACTAGACTGATAGGCTCGAAATCTTTTAGTCCTTGACTCCTCATAAATAATTGCATTTTGTTATGGGAGATATGCAGATTAAAGCTGTTAACTCTACTTGGATCTTCTGTGAAATTTAGAAAGTATGTCCTAAAGATTGTCCTTAATAAATCTCAATCCTGCCATTATAAACAAGTTAAAACCATATGGACATGGCACTTTGTGTCCAGCACTATCTTTCGTACACTTCATTGAAATTCCATGTGAATCATTTAGCTTTTATTTTATTTTGTGTTAAAGTTGATGCTATCCAAATTGGGTTACAGTTATCCACTTTGGTGTAAGGGCTTTAAAGTGATCTGTAAGGGCTTCTTTCATTTCATCCAGAATTTTCAATTCTTTATTTCAAATCAAATTGTGACTTGACTCTAGCCATCTTATTGGTTGTGTTCCTATCACTTTCGTTTGTTAGTGAAGAATGTGACTTCTGCCTCAATAGTGGGTCCCTATTTTCTGTTTTATTCCATAATTTTTAATCTACCCTGTCTACACTTTCTTGACAAGTCACATTCCACTTCAATCTGTATCCTGTTCACCCTTGAAGCTCAATTTGCACCCATCATTCCTTCTCGATGCTATGAAGCTTGGATGTTTGAGAGACACATTCATGGACTGTAAGAGGTAGTCCCTGTTCGATGTTTGACGTAATGGATGAACACCTCTTCAATGATTTGAGTGTTTACTTGACAAGATCCTATGACAACCTTTTATGGTTCTCCCAATTCTCAGAAACAAGGAATCTCTCAATCTTGCTCACTGTTGGTTAGTTTTGGTTTTTTTAGCATGTAAATTTTGCACCAATGTAGTGGTAAATCAACTCACTACCATTCGTATACTATGAAAACATTTCCATTGTTGTATTAAAGTGGTAGTCTCCTCTCTCATGAGGGAGGCAAATCACATTAATTTCTTTCCAAGCACCAAGGTAGATCAATTTCCATTTATACAACTCCCTTTTCTATCATCATTTGGTCCATACATATTCGTTGCCACCCATCTAAATCCATCTTCCATTGCCTGAATGTAAGTTAAAAAAAAAACACGCTCAAAAAATTAGAAAAAAAAAAGAAAAGAAAACCTCCACCTCAATTGCCTCAGCTCTCAAGAACTTTTCAGTAATGTTTTAACATCATCATCATCATCAAAACCTTATCCCATGTTGGGGTCGGCTATATGAATTCTGTTTTTCCATTCTGTTTTATTTTGAGTCAAATCTTTAGATAAGTTAAACTTCTTTAAATCTGATTTAATGACCTTCATCAATGTTTTCTTCGGCCTACCCTTACGTTTTGATGGGCCATTTATCTGAATAGCCAAACTTTTTCTCATTGGTGCCATAACCGGCTTACGCTCAACATGCTCAAACCATTTTAAACGGGTTTCTTTTATCTTATCCTCATTGGTGCTACCCCTAAATGCTCTTGAAAGAACTCATTTCTAATTTTATCTTTCCTAGTTTTACTACACATTCATCTAATCATTCTCATCTCCGCCACATCCATTTTATGTATATGTGTCTTTTTAATTGGCCAACATTCTACTCTATATGTCAAAGCTAGTCTAACTACTGCCCTGTAAAATTTGCCCTTTAATTTTATTGGCATTCGTCTGTCACAAAGCACTCCAGAAGTTAGCCTTCACTTTAGCCATCCAGCTTTTATCCTATGCCCAACATCTTCGTCAATTTTTCCATCCTTACTAATCATCGAGCTCAGATACCGAAAAGAATCTCTACGTGGTATCTCATGTGTTTTTATTTTGACAGTAGTTTCAACACCTTGTATATTTCCACTGAAATTATAATCCATATATTCTGTCATTGCACAACTTATTTTAAAGCCTCTAGATTCTAATGCCCCCTGCCATCTCTCGAGTTTTGCATTTACACAATCTCTTGATTCATCCACCAATACTGTATCATGTGCAAATAACATACACCATGGTACTTCTTCTTGAATATGCGCAGTTAACTCCTCCATAATCAATGCAAAGAAGTAAGGGCTTAAGGCTGATCCCTAATGCAAACCTATAGTCACGGGGAATCCACCTGTTTCTCCACATGTGGTTTTCACATTTGTTACTGCTCCTTCATACGTATCCTTAAAAATTTCAATGTAGCCGCTAGGGACATTCCTTTTCTTCAAAATTCACCAAATTAAATGCCTCGGTACCCTATCATAGGCTTTTTCTGAATCGATAAAGACTCTGTGGATTTTTTCTGAATCGATATAGACTGTAGATTTTTTCACTTTGCTCGATATTTTTCCATTAATTACCTAAGTGAAAAGATAGCTTCCATAGTTGACCTTATTAGCATCAAACTATATTAATTTTCAGCAATCTTGGTCTTTTGTTTAAGTCTTTGCTCCATTATTCTCTCCCATAACTTCATTGTATGACTCATAAGTTTAATCCCTTGGTAGTTGGTACAATTTTGTATATCTCCCTTATTCTTATATATAGGTACTACAATGTTTCTTCTCCATTCATCTGGCATTTTCTTTGTTACAAGTATCTTATCGAAGAGTCTACATAACCAATTCACCCCAACCTCTCCTAAGCATTTCCATACCTTTATCGGAATATTCAGTAATTATTTAACATTTTATTTAATTTGATCCAACTTCATTTCTTGCAAGAAGATGTTGTTCAATTTTCTTCCTTTTAGCCGATCTTCTAACTAAGAGCCTTTATTCTAAGAATTCTTCATATATTACCTCCCTTGTTCTCCTTGCCCTGCAATTTATTGTTATTTATTCCCTTGACAACCTCATTCTTCTAATAACCAACCTTACTGCATGCTTTCATCTTTATGTAGGTTCTGTGGCAAAACGTCATTATCTGTTTAAGTCCACTTTAAATGAGGCATGAGTTGATTGACCCAGATCATGGTCTTTCAGCCTCTGATGCTGAGATTTTTCAAACTAAGCTACACATTGTATATTGTCTTTTTCAATACTTATTTCTTATGTAAACTTATGTTCTTGCTGTATGCATGGCATGTCTTGGCAGCATAGCTTTTAGTGCTTCACCATGTTTTATCCTCCTAAATTTTTTTGAAATATTCATTATGTTTTGTTTTGCTGTAGTTACATTGACCTCCTTTTCTCTACGGGACCAACACTATTTGTAGTTGGTAGATGAAGTCTTTGTATAAGGTTTTCTCACATGTTATGCTACCTTCACTATTTTATTTTGACTCTGTCACGACCCGAGCCCAGAATTCGGGGGTTAGCGAAAAGCTAAACCTGTGACACACGTACTCCCGTACACGTGCACCCAAACCCAGTCCAGATGCACGCACACAAGGGATCTAACACGTGCGAACTAAGCGTACGCGGAAGCTGTACATATCATAGCAAGCAACAAAGAAAATAGCGGAAGCCAAACAAATACAAATACGGAAACGACAAAGACAACTATACTGATAGAAAACCAATTACACACCAAAATCAATATATACAAAGATACACAAAGTCCAAAGTCCAAAGTCTGAATACACATCCCCAAAAACCAAAACTCAAAATCCCAAAACAAAAGCCACTGGAAGTATGCATGAACGCACTCGGCAGAGATGATCAGGCCCACTCTGCCAAACCTGAGGGTGCCTCTACACTCGCCCCTGCAGCCTCCTCGACCGCCGGGGAGCTGGGCAAGGTATCTGTGCCTGCAACACTACAGACAACACAAATGAATACAACGATCCAGCAAATATAAGTAACAGGGGTGTAACACTCATAGTATCAAAGTGAATAAATGACAGAATAATGATTTCAGAGTTTCATCTTAGTAAGCTAAGCAAATCGTGCATAGAAGTAAAGCATGATATGTGAATCAAACATAGAAATACTGACTAAGTGGCTACTACGTTAACCAAGTTCTCGCCAATAGAGAGCAGAGCAAAGCAGAGCAGATGAGAACACCACTGACCGGGCCAGGGTACAAGTGGGTCTCGGTTTCCTGGGTTCCGGGGTCCCAAGACAAAGCAACACTGCAGTTATACAGAGATACAGAGATCTAAGCCAAAGGTAACCCCGTCGGGCATCCTAGGGCTGAGGCTGAGTAGAGCCAGACTAATACCAATCAATCAAATCCATAGAAAGGGAGATTATCCGCTTTGGACTCACCGATGACAAAGACCGGATCTTATCCTCACGTATTAACCTCTGGGCAGAGCCACCCGGGAATACCCAAACTCAGAGATAAACAAAGCCAGCAGAGCATAGATATAAATCCAAAGCACAGCATAGATCAAAGCATAGTGCAGAACGAAGCATAGAACAGAGATACAGGACGAAAACAAAAATGACTACGGAATGCATAAACTTAGATTAACAGAACAGAGGGCAAAATCATAAACAATATGCAATGCATCTCAGATTAATACGGAGTCAAGGTTCATTACAAGCCAGTCCTAAGCTAGTTGTTCACTGTCACTAACCGTGCATGTTGATGTAGTTTTAAGTTAGTCAATGCACCGTTGCCATCAAAGTGTTGCAATGTAATCTGTGCGTGCACCGACGTCCCTTAAACCAACACCCATGGGGAGGTGCTTAACAGTAAATCAACACTCACATGAATAAGTCATAGCCTAACAGACTATTCATGCGATCCAAGAATCCATTGGGCCGGTTTACATGGGTGGTTAACCTGTATTTGAGTCCTACAAGTCTCACCATTATCCTAAGTTATGTTTCAGAATTGCCATGCCTAACGGTTTAGCTATGGGGGACCTATGGTTGAGCCGAAGACATCTTACGCGCTTGTCGTACTATGCACTACGGCTTCACCTTGGTTCCATTCAAGACACAGCTAAACGAATCATCTTTCACTTCTGATCTGATGCCTTTTTCGGCTGAGCTACAGTCAGTATACGGCTTAGCCGTAGACCCATCCACGGCTTAGCCGTAGCATTCCACGGCTTAGCCGTAGCCTCACCGTAGGAGTACTGATATCAGAAAAGTTTCGACTGATCAGAGATTTAATTCACGGCTGGGGTACGGTTGGGTCACGGCTAGCTTACGGCTCAGCCGTAGAACAAATTACGGCTTAGCCGTAGCCTAGCCGTAGAACAAAACTCAAATTTCGAGTCTCTGGAAATCAAGCCGTAGAAGTTCACGGCTTAGCCGTACCATACAGAGATGAATTCGGGCTGAGTACAGAAACTGAAATTTGACACAGAAACATCTCCAAACAAGCTACGGAGGTTCCAAATTCACAAGCATTGGCTGTAACCATCAAATGCACTAAAGAAGATGGAAATCAAAGCATTCAAATAGAGTACCCATGTGTATTATCAAAGTCTGTACTTATACTTGCCTCAAATCTGACAAATCCTCTGAATCAAGCTCCAAGGCAACTAAAACCAAAACAAATCAAAGCAATCACACATGCATGAGATGAAGACAAAGCAATCATAGAATGGGAGGTGCAATTGGAGAAGAAGAGAGAAGAGTTGGGAAAGAACCCACTTACCTCAAGCAATACACAAAGATGAGAGAATGGAGAAGAACCCAATCCACTAAGAGTAGCAAAACCCCAATCGAAAGAGAGAGAGAGAGAGAGAGAAGAAACCGAAGTGAAGAGGGAGAGAGAGAGAGAACGTGGCTTTCCCCTTGGAGTTCTTGCATGCAGTCGATCAAGACAAATGGGTAAGGAGAAAGACACCTGGAGCTGAATTGTATATATAAGTTTTGGAAGTTTAAGTCAAAGTCCAAAGAGTCTGGGTTATTTACAAATCAAGTCACATGAAGGTCCATCTTCCCCAATTGACTCCAAACGGATCTGACACAGTTACGGAAATTGTCGAGCTCAACGAAATACGCGTGCTGACACCAAGATGATGCAAGGATGATATGAGCAAAACAAAAGCAAAATTACGAAAAAGGGCTTAGAACTACCTATTCCAGGTCAAAGGTCACTCAACTACCTATCCAAGGCCCAAAACCAAGTCCAAAAGAATAAACAAAACAAAACACACACTAATGAGCCACTAATCCGGCTCAAAGGGGATCGGAGTGTTACATCCTCCCCCACTAGGAATCATTCCGTCCTCGGAATGACTACCTACCTGCGCAAAGAGCTGGGGGTACTGGCGCGCTAGCTGCTCCTCTAGCTCCCAAGTAGCCTCAGCCGGACCGTGATGCTCCCACAACACTTTAACCCATCTGATAGTCCTGGTACGGAGAATCTGCTCTCGTGTGCCAACGATGCGAAGCGGACGCTCAACGTAAGTTGCATTAGGCTGAATCTGGATATCATCGTAGCGAATCACATGGCTCGGATCTGGCACATACTTACGGAGCATCGACACATGGAAGACATCGTGCACACCGGAGAACTCAACTGGAAGCGTCAACCGATAAGCTAAATCTCCAACTCGGCTCTTGACTTCGAACGGTCCTACGTATCTCGGAGCTAACTTACCCTTCTGACCAAATCGAACTGTGCCCTTCATCGGAGAAACTTTAAGGAACACCCAATCTCCGACTTGGAATGCCAAAGGTCTCCTCCGAGTATCAGCATAGCTCTTCTGCCTGGACCGAGCAATCTTCAAATTCTCTATCACTTTCTGCACTTTCTCCGTCGTCTCTGCTATGATCGTCGGACCATGAAAACTCCTTGCTCCTACCTCTTCCCAGCACACCGGGGTCCTGCACTTACGTCCGTAGAGAGCCTCATATGGTGCCATACCAATACTCTCGTGAAAGCTGTTGTTGTAAGCAAACTCACACAATGCCAAATGCATATCCCATTCCTTCTCAAAGTTCAGCACACTAGCTCTGAGCATATCCTCCAACGTCTGAATGGTACGCTCCGACTGTCCATTAGTCTGGGGGTGGTATGCCGTGCTAAAACTCAGCTTCGTGCCCATAGCTTCCTGAAATGCTCTCCAGAATGAAGATACAAAACGACTGTCTCGATCCGACACAATCGATACCGGGGTGCCATGCAATCTGACTACCTCGTCAACAAACTTCCTAGCCATCTCCGTGAATGTCATCCCCTTCTTGAACGGAAGGAAATGTGCTGACTTGGTCAATCTGTCCACTATTACCCAGATCGCATTGTTCTTTCTACTGGTCGGCGGAAAACCGGAGACGAAATCCATCGTAATGTGCTCCCACTTCCACTGCGGAGTGTGCAATGGATGTAATGATCCTGGAGGTCGCTGATGGTCAGCTTTCACCCTCTGACAGGTCAAACATCGAGCTACGAACCCTGCGATCTCCCGCTTCATATTGTTCCACCAAAATCTGTCTTTCAAGTTCCGGTACATCTTCGTACTCCCTGGGTGCATCGCATATCGGGCATCGTGCGCCTCTGTCATCAACTTATCTTTCAGCTCATCCACAGCGGGAACACACAATCTATTCCTGAAGTACAAAACTCCATCCACCAAGCTAAAATCCGGTCGATCTGCAATCCGATCTCTGAACTTCACCAGGAGGGGGTCCTCAAACTGGCGATCCTTGATCGGCTGAATCACTTCAGGCTGAAATACGACGGTAGTAGCTAATGTCATAAATTCGTCTACCATCCGAACCTCTACAGGCTGATCATGCACCAGCATATAGAATCCTGCCAATACCTGAAGACTGTCTGTTCTCCTGCTAAGTGCATCTGCAACTACATTCCCCTTGCCTGGGTGGTACTTGATAGGAAAGTCGTAGTCCTTGATGAACTCCAACCATCTCCGTTGCCTCATATTCAAGTCATGCTGATCAAATAAGTACTGCAGACTGTGATGATCGGAATGGACCTCGAACTTCACACCGTACAAGTAATGCCGCCACAACTTCAGTGCAAATACAATGGCTGCTAGCTCTAGATCATGTGTGGCATAGTTCTTCTCATGCTCCTTCAGCTGTCTGGATCCATAGGCAATCACCTTCTGATTCTGCATCAGTACACAGCCTAATCTAACTCGAGAAGCATCGGAATAGATCACGAATCCCTCACTACCTTCCGGGAGAGTCAACACTGGCGCCGTAGTGAGCTTTTCTTTCAACATCTGGAAACTACGCTCACACTTCTCTGTCCACTCATATGGAACCTTCTTCCGAGTCAACTGAGTCAGCGGTGCTGAAATCTTCGAAAAGTCCTGCACGAACCTGCGGTAGTATCCCGCCAAACCCAGAAAACTCCGAATCTCTGTCACTGATCTGGGACGGGGCCAATGGACTACTGCCTCAATCTTCGCCGGATCCACCATTAATCCATCTCTAGAAATCTTATGACCCAGAAATGCAACTTGCTCTAACCAGAAATCACACTTGGACAACTTGGCATACAACTTGTGATCCTTAAGCAGCTGCAATGCTTTCCTCAAATGGTCTGTATGTTCCTCAGCAGTCTTCGAATATACCAATATGTCATCTATAAAAACCACAATGAACTGGTCCAAGAAGGAAGTAAACACCCTATTCATCAAGGCCATGAAAGCTGCGGGTGCATTCGTCAAACCAAACGGCATGACAAGGAACTCGTAGTGTCCATACCGAGTCCTGAAAGCTGTCTTCGGAACATCCTCATCCTTCACCCTGAGCTGGTGATATCCTGACCTCAAGTCAATCTTAGAGAAGTAAGCTGCACCCTGAAGTTGATCGAACAACTCGTCAATCCTAGGCAATGGATATTTGTTCTTGATAGTCACTTTATTCAACTGCCTGTAGTCAATGCACATCCGGAAACTGCCATCCTTCTTCTTGACAAACAATACAGGAGCTCCCCAAGGTGAAACACTTGGGCGTATGAACCCTTTATCCAACAGATCCTGCAACTGTTTCTTCAATTCCAACAACTCTGCAGGTGCCATACGATATGGAGCTCTACTGATAGGTGCTGTACCTGGTACCACGTCAATAGCAAATTCTACCTCCCGAACTGGTGGCAACTCTGGCACATCCTCCGGAAAGACATCCGGAAACTCGCTGACTACTGGAATCTCACTGAGCTGTCGCCGATCTTTCTTTTCTGAAATGAATGCAAGAAATCCCTCACATCCCCTACGAAGCATCCTGTCTGCCTTACAAGCAGAGATCACACGTCTTGGGCACTTCATCTGGCTGCCCTCAAATCGGAATCCGCTGCCCAAATCAAAGTAGATAGCTTTGCTGTAGCAATTGATACACGCATGATATCTCGCAAGCCAGTCCATACCAAGAATCACATCAAAATCCAGTGTCGTGAGCAACACGAGGTCTACCGGGAGCTGATGACCAGCTATCCGCACATCACACTGAGGGTAGAAGACACTGCACTCCACCCGTTTACCAACCGGAGTGGATACTAACAACAAATATGGAAGTGGTGTGGGTCGCTGTCGAAGCTGCACAGCAAAATGGGGTGCTACGTACGAACGCGTAGACCCGGAGTCAAATAAAACTAAAGCTTCTGCATCAGAAATTAAAATTTTACCTTCCACGACTGTGGCCTCCTCCGCGCCCTCATGCGTAGCAGCATAGGCTCGGGCTGTCTGGCGGTTCGGCTTCTGAGCCGGGCGAGCTGGCTGAGATCTGCCCTGCGCTGTAGGTCCTGCCTGTCTCGTCTGTGGAGAGGACTGAAACTTCGGGCATTGGGCCCGCCTGTGATCCGTAGAGCCACACCCGAAACAAGCCCCACTCTTCCTCCAACATCTGTCTGTGGGGTGATCCTTCCCACAGTGACCGCAAATCACCTGAGCACTGCTCGAACTGCCCTGCTTACCCTTGAACTTCTTCTTGAACTGACTTCTGCCACTGAAACCTGCTGCCCTCTTAGCCTCTGTTCGCTCCTCCTCAAAGATGGCCTCTGCATCATAAGCCCTGTCAATAGCGTCATCCAAGGTAGCCGGCCACATACAAGCAACCACGTGGCGTTTGTGCCTCGGATTCAGACCGTTGACGAAGCGAGTCACCTTCTTATGCTCTGTGTTCACCATGTCCTCTGCGAAATGAGACAACTCTATAAACCTGTGTACATAATCTGCAACTGACATCTGTCTCTGCTGGAGGTTGAAGAATTCCACTTCTTTGGCTCGCTGAATGTGGAGAGGCATGAACTTCCGACGGAATTGCTGCTTGAAGGTCTCCCAAACTGTGGCACTGGGCATAGTCTGAAATGAAGTCTTAACACTCCTCCACCATGTCTTGGCTACACTCCGAAGCATAGAGGCTGTGAGAACTACCTTCTGCTTGTTACTGCACACAATCGTATCAAAAAGCTCTTCAGTCTGCTCCAACCATTGCTCAGCCTGCAATGCGTCCTCTATCCCATGGAACTCAGTCGCCCCTCGCTTACGGAACTTGTCAAAAAGAGCATTAGGATCTGATTCCTTAGGCTGGAAAATCACCTGCTGATCTATACGAGGTGATGCTACTGCGGCAGCAGCCTGACTCTGTCTATCTACCATGGACGCCATCTGTGCCTGTAATGACTGCATAGACTGCATCATCATCATCATTCGTTCCTCACTACTGATGTGTGGAGGTACTGATCCACTATCACCGTTGTGGCCTTGTTGATTCTCATCCCGAGATCCCGATCCTGATGCCATCCTGCAAAAGGAAAAGAAACACAACACACAAATATAAAATGCCCTGAGTTAGTCAAACCCCAAATCAACATATGAGACTTCGAGTCAAATAGTTGATAGCGTTATCTCACCACGATCTTGGATGCCTACATGCTTATAACTAGCATGCTCTGATACCATACAATACGTATGTCACGACCCGAGCCCAGAATTCGGGGGTTAGCGAAAAGCTAAACCTGTGACACACGTACTCCCGTACATGTGCACCCAAACCCAGTCCAGATGCACGCACACAAGGGATCTAACACGTGCGAACTAAGCGTACGCGGAAGCTGTACATATCATAGCAAGCAACAAAGAAAATAGCGGAAGCCAAACAAATACAAATACGGAAACGACAAAGACAACTATACTGATAGAAAACCAATTACACACCAAAATCAATATATACAAAGATACACAAAGTCCAAAGTCCAAAGTCTGAATACACATCCCCAAAAACCAAAACTCAAAATCCCAAAACAAAAGCCACTGGAAGTATGCATGAACGCACTCGGCAGAGATGATCAGGCCCACTCTGCCAAACCTGAGGGTGCCTCTACACTCGCCCCTGCAGCCTCCTCGACCGCCGGGGAGCTGGGCAAGGTATCTGTGCCTGCAACACCACAGACAACACAAATGAATACAACGATCCAGCAAATATAAGTAACAGGGGTGTAACACTCATAGTATCAAAGTGAATAAATGACAGAATAATGATTTCAGAGTTTCATCTTAGTAAGCTAAGCAAATCGTGCATAGAAGTAAAGCATGATATGTGAATCAAACATAGAAATACTGACTAAGTGGCTACTACGTTAACCAAGTTCTCGCCAATAGAGAGCAGAGCAAAGCAGAGCAGATGAGAACACCACTGACCGGGCCAGGGTACAAGTGGGTCTCGGTTTCCTGGGTTCCGGGGTCCCAAGACAAAGCAACACTGCAGTTATACAGAGATACAGAGATCTAAGCCAAAGGTAACCCCGTCGGGCATCCTAGGGCTGAGGCTGAGTAGAGCCAGACTAATACCAATCAATCAAATCCATAGAAAGGGAGATTATCCGCTTTGGACTCACCGATGACAAAGACCGGATCTTATCCTCACGTATTAACCTCTGGGCAGAGCCACCCGGGAATACCCAAACTCAGAGATAAACAAAGCCAGCAGAGCATAGATATAAATCCAAAGCACAGCATAGATCAAAGCATAGTGCAGAACGAAGCATAGAACAGAGATACAGGACGAAAACAAAAATGACTACGGAATGCATAAACTTAGATTAACAGAACAGAGGGCAAAATCATAAACAATATGCAATGCATCTCAGATTAATACGGAGTCAAGGTTCATTACAAGCCAGTCCTAAGCTAGTTGTTCACTGTCACTAACCGTGCATGTTGATGTAGTTTTAAGTTAGTCAATGCACCGTTGCCATCAAAGTGTTGCAATGTAATCTGTGCGTGCACCGACGTCCCTTAAACCAACACCCATGGGGAGGTGCTTAACAGTAAATCAACACTCACATGAATAAGTCATAGCCTAACAGACTATTCATGCGATCCAAGAATCCATTGGGCCGGTTTACATGGGTGGTTAACCTGTATTTGAGTCCTACAAGTCTCACCATTATCCTAAGTTATGTTTCAGAATTGCCATGCCTAACGGTTTAGCTATGGGGGACCTATGGTTGAGCCGAAGACATCTTACGCGCTTGTCGTACTATGCACTACGGCTTCACCTTGGTTCCATTCAAGACACAGCTAAACGAATCATCTTTCACTTCTGATCTGATGCCTTTTTCGGCTGAGCTACAGTCAGTATACGGCTTAGCCGTAGACCCATCCACGGCTTAGCCGTAGCATTCCACGGCTTAGCCGTAGCCTCACCGTAGGAGTACTGATATCAGAAAAGTTTCGACTGATCAGAGATTTAATTCACGGCTGGGGTACGGTTGGGTCACGGCTAGCTTACGGCTCAGCCGTAGAACAAATTACGGCTTAGCCGTAGCCTAGCCGTAGAACAAAACTCAAATTTCGAGTCTCTGGAAATCAAGCCGTAGAAGTTCACGGCTTAGCCGTACCATACAGAGATGAATTCGGGCTGAGTACAGAAACTGAAATTTGACACAGAAACATCTCCAAACAAGCTACGGAGGTTCCAAATTCACAAGCATTGGCTGTAACCATCAAATGCACTAAAGAAGATGGAAATCAAAGCATTCAAATAGAGTACCCATGTGTATTATCAAAGTCTGTACTTATACTTGCCTCAAATCTGACAAATCCTCTGAATCAAGCTCCAAGGCAACTAAAACCAAAACAAATCAAAGCAATCACACATGCATGAGATGAAGACAAAGCAATCATAGAATGGGAGGTGCAATTGGAGAAGAAGAGAGAAGAGTTGGGAAAGAACCCACTTACCTCAAGCAATACACAAAGATGAGAGAATGGAGAAGAACCCAATCCACTAAGAGTAGCAAAACCCCAATCGAAAGAGAGAGAGAGAGAGAGAGACGAAACCGAAGTGAAGAGGGAGAGAGAGAGAGAACGTGGCTTTCCCCTTGGAGTTCTTGCATGCAGTCGATCAAGACAAATGGGTAAGGAGAAAGACACCTGGAGCTGAATTGTATATATAAGTTTTGGAAGTTTAAGTCAAAGTCCAAAGAGTCTGGGTTATTTACAAATCAAGTCACATGAAGGTCCATCTTCCCCAATTGACTCCAAACGGATCTGACACAGTTACGGAAATTGTCGAGCTCAACGAAATACGCGTGCTGACACCAAGATGATGCAAGGATGATATGAGCAAAACAAAAGCAAAATTACGAAAAAGGGCTTAGAACTACCTATTCCAGGTCAAAGGTCACTCAACTACCTATCCAAGGCCCAAAACCAAGTCCAAAAGAATAAACAAAACAAAACACACACTAATGAGCCACTAATCCGGCTCAAAGGGGATCGGAGTGTTACAGACTCCCTTTTGGCTACTTGTTTATCGCGAACAAGATTCTTCTCCATGTGTTCAATTTTATATAGCTTAAAATAGTTTTGAGATGGGAAATTTTTTGAACTCTTCACTAAGTCGAAAATATTGTGCCAACCCTGTCGTTCATATAGCGATTGTCTTCTTTGTCTAACTTTTGAAGCCTTTAATACTGTTGGATTCACTTCCCTAAAAATCATAGTTATCAGAATCCTACAATTTGTTTCCTAAATCCTGGTTTGTATCTTGAATCCCAAGGAAAATGATTTGTTTCTTTGCAATTAATGCCATTTATAAATAAATCGTAGGATTCATTTGTGAATCTTACGATTTGATACTTGTTTCATCGAATCTTATGATTCAAGCCATTCGGCTGAGCCAAAATTGCTACAACTAGTAAGTTAATATTAACAATCTTTTACCATTTTTTCTTTTTTGTTCTTTCTTTCAGCATTTTTACTTTTAAAAAGGTTATTTAGTAGTTAATCAAGCCTTTAAAGAATTTGTGTGCCTTTGGGGGGGTTTTAAAGATGAATAAGGAACATGAGTTTAATTAAAATGTTCGGCTATATGTTTGGTGCTTGTCTATATATATATGTATATATATTTTGAATCTATTTTGGTTCTTTTTTCTTGATGAACTTTTTCTTCACTTAAAGAGATATCATACTGTATAAGATTGATGGTTTGAATGTTTGTTTTACTTTTATGTTTTGATTTAAAGTTAACAAAAAATAACTATATATGTATTGATACCTTAAACTTATTTAACTATTTACTGATATCATCTATTATTTATTAATATAGGTCATGATGTTCTTGATTTAACTGTATGAAAGACTCATTCGTCATTGTATTTATACTATACCATAAATGGGAAAAGGATGGTTTTGAATAGCTACTTTTTTTTTTTACTTTTAATTTTAATTAGTTTTCATTTTTATTAAAAATAAAAAAATCCTATGATTTACTATTCAATTCGATTCATGGGTATGAATTATTTGCGATAGATTCCGATTTTCAAAACTATGCAAAAAATAACCTTCCAGACAATTTCCATAACGATGGATACACCTATTTTGAAGGGCATCCATCCCCCTATTTTTAGCTTCTTGGACATGGTTTGGTCACATCCTCCCTTTAATGTGCACAACTTTCCAATGCTCTTATCATAAATGCCTTATCTCATCAACTTAGGCTTGGCTAAAAGAGTTCCTACTTTAAAATTCGTAACTTAAAAGCAGAAAGGGAGGAAAAACTAGGACGAAGTTAAACCAAAAAAACCAAGAAACTACATGCAGAGGATACTCTCTATGTATGTGCACATGCACGCATATATTAGAATGAGAAATTCTCTACCTAGCATAAACTTCGTGTTATAGATTTTCACCCTCTGACTAGCTATGGATAAACCTACTCATCTTCAATGTTGCTAAAACTGCCACTTAAAGCTTGCCTTTAAAGTAAAATTCTTGTGCTCGGCTCTATTTAACACCACAGTCTACACTTATTTGTTTATGTTTTTGGTATGCTACATGTGTTGATGTAGAGATCTTTCAATAGATTGAGCATGGCTGTGAGGGGATATCCATGCTTTTAGGTACTCTTTTAGCGACACGCCATTCCTTAAAACTTCACCCAGGGTCTTGATTGATCTCCCTTTCTATCACAGCCACGAATCCATGATTGAGAAAATAGATTAATCTCCCAAAGGATTTATTTAATTCAGAAGGATTCTGGACCTAAGACACAATCATAACTAAGGATGAAAATAGCGGTAGCGGCGGACGTACCTGCTTGCAATCGAAATGCTATGTAGTAGCTTAGTGGTGCGATTTGAAAACATCATCAAAAAATTTTGAAAAAATTTTCAAAAATTTAGAATTTTAGAAAATGATAGAATATATGATTTTCTTGCAAAAGTAATTAGGATAAAGGGGTGTAGTGGTCCCCTCATTGTATGAGGTCCTGTATCGCTGTATTAATAGAAAATAATAGTAATGATAATTTTTTTTCACGTGTATTTATGTTATGCTAACTTAGAAACTAATAAAAGGCTTATTAAAAACGCTATGTGATGAAGAAATATCATCATAATAAATATTGTATTGAACTTGAAGTCAAGACTCAAGACTTAAAAGTTGGAACTTAGGAGTGCAATTGTAAATACTAAACAGTGAATAGTTAATACTCAGTAATCAACAGTCAAATACAACAAATTTGGAATGACATAATAATTATAACTCCATAAAAACACTCCACTTGAGAGGAACTCTCTGCATCAACTTTAATTCAGTGAGATCCTACGTGTTTTGGTGTTCTTTTAAGGATAGAAGGGAGATCCTATGTGTTTTGGTATTCGTTCAAGTATAAAAGGGTAGAAGTGTTAAGTAAGAATATTATTTTAATAGAAGAAGTAAAAAAATAAGCTTTAATATGTATTTCAAAGTTTTTTAAAAAGTAGCTATCAATCACATTTCGTAGTGGCCCTGTAGTGGTCCCATAGCGAATTGTAGTGGCTACTATAGAAGATAGCAGCGCTATATTCAATTTAACGTAGTGATTGTGGCCGCTATGCTTGATATAATGGCTGCTATTTTCATCCATGATCATAACCATAAACAACCCATAATTAAAGGAAAACCAACCAAAAATTTTATTCATCAAATAAGCATAAGCAACTACAGTGAGGTCTTTCTTATTTATAGAGGAGTAAACCTAATTCTTAGCAATCAAGACTTACAATTTAAAGCAAGGAACTAATTAATTCTAATTAAGAAAGAAATAATAATTAGTAGTAGGATAAGTATAGAAGATGCTATAGTAGCTCTTAGCCAATTGGGCCTGTGGATGAACCCAATGGACTGGGTTGACTTGTGGGTCAATATTTGGGTCCAATTGCCTTCTTGGGCCTGGTCCGTATTGCATCAATTCTCCCCGACTTGGAAAAACTCGACTCTGACGACTTTGCCAACTTGAGAATGCCGAGAAGAATTTGACCACAAGGGTAGGGAAACTTCCTCCTAGGTCAAAAATCAATCACACAAACTTATTCCTTGGCTTTTGATCTTTATTCACAAGACATGATGTGAAAGCTTGTCTCATTCTTTTCCTCCACGTAAAAGTATGTTGGATGTGTCTTGTCTTTAGATGTGCATGGACCAATAGATGCTTCAGTTTTGGCCTTTCATGTATCCATGTGTGATCCCCAAAGATAAAGTCAATGTGGGGGACTTCAACAACTTAATCTTCATGCAAAACCACAGGAGCTGTTGATTTTATTTCTGGTGACCCAATGTGGGTTGGTGGAAGTGGAGTTAGAATTAGATCTCAAGGATGTTAAATATTCTTGCTAACCTGATCAAATTTTGTAATGGTTGCTTGTTCTTGCTCTCCTTTTAACTTTTTGTGGCTCTTGAGTCTTGATTACCACTATCATATTCTAAATTTTACATGAGATCAACTTTGCCTTGACCTTACGCAGTTGTTGTATCGTGAATGTTAGCTGTCATGGTTGGCATCTCCATTGGTGTAATTATGATGTTAATTTCTTCTTTTGGCTCTTCTTTTGATTCTTTGGTGGAAGGTGATGATGCAAGAGTGGCTTGTGGTGATGAGAATGGAGTTTCTAGAGGCCGCCATTGAATTTGTAATCCATTACATTTAATAGTTCAAGTATTATTTGCATGGTAGGTGATGACCTTAAAACGACGGAGCCATGGATGACCAAGTAAGATGTGTGCAACCTTCATAGGTATAACGTCACACTTAATATTGTCTTCATAAGAACTAAGCTTGATTGGAACAATACACTTCTGGCTGATAGGAATAGCATAAACATCTACCCATGTAACTCGATAAGGCTTCAGGTGCTTTGTTGTCGGCAATTGCAACTTAGCAACTGCTTATTTGGATATAACATTTATAAACTACTACCATCAATAATGACATTACATTGGCTGCCTTTGCAAACAATTTGTGTTTGAAAAATAAGAGTTAGATTCTTATCATCATTGTCATCTGCATTTGCAACTAAAAGGCACAGATGAAGGAAAAGCAAGGTACCATGTTCAGCAAGGTTTGAAACTTCAACTTGCTGTTCAGACTCAGGTTGTAGAACCAGATCAGGCGATTCCATCTCAATGTGCTCATCATCATTTGTATCATCTTCACAAAGTAAATTTATGTGGACATTTCTTAGCATAATGTCCTCATTGCTTGCAAGAATGACATGTATCTTGTTTACCTGTTCTTATAGACCTGCAGGGATTATTCTAATTTGCTTGCCATCTTTGAGTTTGTTGAGGATTTATCTGTCCCGGGGGAGCTTGTGGTTACTTTTGAAGTTGATTTTGTGGTTGGACAGGAGTAGGTTGAAACCCTGACATGGGCTTCCTGCCCCAATTACCAAAGCGTCGTTGACACAGTTCATGTTCAACTTTCTTCGCTTTGCGAGAGATATCATCAATACTGGTGAAATCAAAAATTGCGATTGCAATCTTTATGTCTGGGTGCAATCTTTCCTGATAGTTGGTGACCATCATGCTATCTGTTTCATGAGCTTTGCATTCGATGCAAAGCTCATGAAACAGATAGCATGATGGTCACCATCTATCAAGAAAGATTGCACCCAGACATAAATATTGCGATTGCAAAGCCCATGAAATTTGTGAGTATATTCATCAATAGTCATGGTGCCTTGTTAAGATGGATGTGCTCTCATTGGAAGGAATTAAGATAATCAGATGGCAAAAATTTGTCTTCTAACCTTTCTTTCTTAACTTCTCATTGGATGATAAGAGGGCGTCCCATCTATTTATTATGATCATCTATATTTTTCCACCAAGTTCTAGCAAGACTCTTTTGCCTCATCTTAGTAGAAGTAACTTGTTGAGGATCATCGATATGATACCAAGAGAAATAATCTTCAATGGAGGTGAGCCAGTTAAGGAAGCCTCGAGCATCAATTGCCAAGAAAAATCAGGAACCTCAAATTTGACTTTTTTAAAGAGGTAATCTTGTCGTGGTGCCTCATTATTGTCCCTTTCATCAAAAAGACGTTGAAGATAACTCCTGGATCGATTAGTAGTGATCAGTCTCCAATTGAAGTCTTTAAGGTTGTGTGACAATCGTGCTGAAAGATTCATCGTTAGTATTAATGGAAGCTTTTGTGAGTTCTTTAACTGTGTCTTCTAAAGCATCCACCGGTGCATATAAATGTTTGATGCATTTGTTATGCTAATTATCGGTGAATATACCACAAAAAAGTTGACTAGTGTGGGTAGCCATAAAAAAAGTTTTTCTTTTTTTATATTTTATATTTTATATTTTATATTTTATATTTTATGTCTGGTTTGGGGCTGAAGACAGAAGCTCGAAGGAGATGGGTTTGTCGTAGTGGGGTTTCGGTTGACAAAGATGGTTTTGGTAGGGTTTGGGGGTTGAAAGGTTGTGGATTGGGTTGGAGAAGGTTCGGGAGGGGTTCGCTGGGCAGGGATGGGTCGGTGTTACAATGGCGTCAAAAGTAGGGTTGCTACAATGAGATGGGGTGTGGGTTTTGGGTTAGTCTTGAGTGAAGGTTTTGTTGGAGATGGGTTGAGGAGAAGGTTTCGACTTTAGGGTTTTGGATTTGGGTTTTAGGGTTGGGCGGAGTTTGATGATTGGGACTGGATGGGTGGGTCTAGGGCGTCTGGGTTGTTCGGAGATGGTGGATTAGGGTTCTGTGAAGGTTTGGGATGTGCGGATAGGTGGGAATGGAGATTGGGGGCTATGGGAGTCATGTGGGTCTACTAGTGGGGTTTTGGTGGGGGTTGGTGGATGGGTTTCAGTTGGGGTTGGGTTTAGAGTTGAAGAAGGTTGGGTTAGGGTTTGGGAATGGGCTGTGGATTTGTGTGGGTGAATGGATAGTGGAGTCTATGGTGGATTAGGGACTGTGATAGGATGGTGGGAAAATTCTGAGGACATTGTCTTTCCTGCGATCGCTTTTCGTCTTTGACATCAATTGGCGCAGCTACGAATCCACAATCGAGAAAATAGACCAATCTCCTGAATGATTGATTGAATACAAAAGGATTCCAGCCCTAAGGTAAAATCATAACCATGAACAACATGTAATTGGAGGAAAACCAACTAGAGATTTTATTAATCAAATAAGCATAAGCAACTACAGTGAGGTCTCCCTTATTTAGAGTAGTAAACCTAATTCTTGGCAACCAAGACTGACTAATTAAAACAAGAAAGTTCCTACTATTAATTAAGCAAGAAATAATAATTTGTAGTAGGGTAACTATAGAAGATGCTATAGTAGCTCTCAATCAATTGGACCTGTGGCTGAACCCAATGGACTAGGTTGACCTGTGGGTCAATATTTGGGCCTGGTTGCCTTCTTGTGCTCTATCCGTAATGCATCATTTTCCTCCTAATACCTTTCACAGAATGAGTATTAAACATTTTAATGGATGCCCATTTTCTTTTATTTTAGCTTTTGGCCTCAGTAGAATTTGATCCACATTGGTGGGTGGGCTTTGCTCTTGTTGCATCGGTTATCTTTTAAATCATCATTCACCTATGACACTCATATACTTCAAAATAGGCAATATGTCTATATTGTTAAAATTTAAAAATAACATATAAATTGATACATTTAATTTAATATACTAAATCAACTCATAAAATGACATGCTTTTTATAAACCAAAAATAATCTGTCAACATATTAATGTCATATGCCAACACCCTCTTGTTTGAATGGTGTTGGCCACTCAGTTTCACACATGCCCAGGGATCAATCCCTGGGTCCTTGAGTTTAAATTATCACTCCTAACCTTACTCCAATGTAGCCGAGAGAGAGAGAGAGAGAGAGAGAGAGAGAGAGAGAGAGAGAGAGAGAGAGAGAGTCATCAATATGGCCCATAGCCAAAAAGGAAAAAAAAAATAAAAAAAGAGGAACGGGTGTTGGTGAGAGCCATAAAGGAAAAAAAATAAAAAAAGAGGAATAGGTGAGTCATATCAAAATGGCTCATAGCCGAAAAGGAAAAAATAAATAAATAAAAAAGGAGGAATGGGTGAGAGCCATAAAGGAAAAAAAATAAAAAAAGAGGAATAGGTGAGTCATATCAAAATGGCTCATAGCCGAAAAGGAAAAAAAAAATAAATAAAAAAGGAGGAATGGGTGAGAGCCATGAAGGAAAAAAAATAAAAAAAAGAGGAATGGGTGTGGGAAGGCTAGGGTCATCTTAGTGTTTCACTTGACAAGTTTGAATAGAGGTTTTATTTTTTATTTTTTGTATTTTATTTATAAAATTTACAAATAGCCCCATGTAGTTACTTTTATTTTCCCTAAAGGGTCTAAAATATAAAATAAAAAATCTGGTCCTATTTCTGGACAAAATCTTGTTTGTTTTGTGTGTGTATGTGTTTTGGGGCAACTTGGTTTAGACCATGGATTGAATTAAAAAAATGAACCAAAATGCACAATCATGATGTAGTCGTCTTTCCTCAAGCAATCTGTAATATACAAATGGTATTAAAGTTTCTTATGAGCTAATGGTACAAAGTCATCAGTCCATAGAAACTCAGCACATTGGTTTTTTGGGAAAATTTCAAACAAGGCCCTAAAGTTTTGCCTTATTTAATAAAGGACACAAGTTTCATTAATTTTCAAATTACTCCCAAGTTTTCCAAGAAATTTTCGACATCCTTCCATTAAAAGCTATTTTTGGCAACTTTTTCGCTTTATTTCTTTAAAGTACCCAGATTACTCATTATTGAAATAAATTTCTCATTCAATTCTTCTATATTTTTCTCATTTTCTCCTCCAACATCTTTACCATGATCAAGGACAACTAACATCCCCACAGTGATTAGTTGCATGTTTTGGCTGTTGAAACAATGTCATGGCTTATAATAATTGGGAATTTGGTATTTTAATAAAATTGAGAGTAAAAAATGCTAGAGTACTTTTTAATGGATGGCTATCCTTAATTGAAAACTTTTTAGAAAACTTAGGGACTAATTTGAAAAGTTTTGAAATTTGTGTCCTTTTTTGAAATAAGGCAAAACCTTAGGGCATTATTTGAAAATTTTCATATTGAAAGGAGTTGGCCATTCTCTAATGATCGTCACTTTTCCCTCCTAAACCCTAGCTGCCATTAGCTGAGAAAACATTGCCCAAAATTTCCTAGATCATGAAGTTGCATTTCTTGGTGGACATATAATTTCTTGTAACATTTTAAAAACATCTCATAAATGCATATATAGTCGTTTCTTTTGATGACTGGAATAAAAAAAAAAAAAAAAAAAAAAACTAAGCTAATATGGGCTGAAATGAACCAAAATTCGTAACTACGATGTAAAGTTGCCTTTTCTCATGCAATCTGTAATAGAGCAGGGTCCTGAATTTCTTGATAAACTAATTGTAGAAAGTCCCCAGTCCATAGAAACTCAGCAATTTAACTTTATTGGAAGGAGTTGGTCATTCTGTAATAGCCTTTACCTTTTCCTCATCAATCATAATGCCATTAGCCAACGCAACAAAACCTAAAACTGTTTTGATCACAATGCTGCATTTCTTAGCGTCAACATAATTTCTCTCTGTAGCACCTTGAAAACATCTTGTAAATGCATAGGTAGGCATTTGTGTAGGGAAATAAGCTAAAATTTCATCAGAGCAGACTATAACTTGGCCAATAAAGGCTCTTAAATCGTAGTGCTTGGACAAATTGAAAGGCCTAATCAACCATTCATGTAACTCATCCTGTGTTTGAAATTCTGTCTTCCATTCATCTCATGGCTTGATTCATATTCGATGATTCCCACTACGTAGGTCAATTTTAGAGAAATTCAATGCCACCAGATCAATTAGAGATTCTACGCGGCTATGCCATCAATGTGTCTAGCATATAATTGAATCGTGGAATCGAAAACAATAATTAATTGTGATCTGATTAATGGCCTGGCTATCTATCCACATCTGCCAAGTCCTCTCTTGTTGGTGTGATAGCGCCGACACTGCACAATGACTCCTTTCCAACAATTCAGTTACTTGGCGATTCAAGTTTTCATATTCTTTTGGGCTTGTTCGATAGGCTGGCATATTAGATAAAATTGCGAAACGGAATGAGGTTGATTTGATACTGAATATCCTCATCGGTGGCAATCCGGGTGTGAACTCATCTGGGAGTAAATCTTAAACCCTTCCACCAATGGTGCTATTAATCTAGGCTCTTTATAATGAGCTGCTTATCTTCTAAGCATCCTCGACATAGGTTGTCCCACTTTCCAAAGCTTCTTCAATCAATTTTGACTTAAAGAAAACACTTGACAACCAAACACTCCCTCCCCCCACCCCACCCACCACCACCACCACCACCACCACCACCACCACACACACCCCACCCCACCCCACAAACCCCACCTCCCCCGCCACCCCCCCCCACCAAACAACCAAATTCACACACAATAATGTGGATTTCCTGGGAATCTTCTTCTATGTGAGTCATAATACAATTTTGGCATTTTTTTATTTTTGGTAAAAATAAAGTTTTCTCATTATCCTTCACAAAAGGGAAGTTATTTCTATATCCATCGTGAATGGTAATTCCACCATGGTCTCCTTAACAGTATGTGGCATACATATATGGCATGACAACGCACCACACATTGTCATGGTATTTACTCTCAATAGAAATTAAAACACATGAAATAACAATTATCTCATTGCCCTTCCTAAAACACGAGAGCTTATAAGGTGCAGGGTGCTTCATTGTCTCCTTGCCATTCCCAAACCATCAGAGCTTGTGAGGTGTAGAGTGCTTCTCATATGGAAACTTCAACTTCTTGATGATCATCTTGGTTGACGGAATTCTTGTAAATCCTGTTATCACTATGACATGGCACCTGTGATCTCCAACAGTGCTAGTCGGATCAAAAACACCAGAGCAAATGCAGCCATCCTCCTTAAGTACCTTCAGGGTGAGGAGTCTTCTGAATAAGGATCGGCACCATCTTAGTAGATCACCCCAATGTCACCATTATCATTCGATTCCTCATCATAAATCAGATCACTGTCATAATCATCATAAGTTGCCTCATCATCATCGCCAACTGGTGTGTTCTTCACCATGCATACTATCTGCTTTTGTAGTTTGATGATACTTGTCCTTACAACATTTGAAGCATTGCCCGTCATTTGATCAATTCCATATTGTGCATCTGGCTACTGCCAATCAACCACGGTCAAGTTTACCTCACTATTCTCCTCCTATTGAACAGCAACATCTGCACTAGCCCCCTGTTTGGCCTTTTATAAGATGGAACAGCAACATGTTTAGTTGTTGTTTAGTATTTTTTCTCTGGATTTTACTTCTTGTTGGGCTTCATCTATCGAACAAATTAAGTTTACAGACGAGTCTGTCTGCTTGCATTGAGGCCCACAAACCATGTCAGCAGTGTGCAACAAGCAGTTTCTCCATTTCCAACTCATCTTTTTATGGAAATCAAATGGTGGAATCCTTCCACATAGTCATCTGTAGTCCTATATCCTTGTTGTATGGCTTACAATCGCATATAAAGGGATTGAGTGAAATTTAATGGAAGAAAATAGCTTTTTTTTTATTCATTTTGTTTTCTACTATGTGATCAAATCTTTTCCCAGTTGTTGTTCCATCCATGGTTCAAAATAGCGGCGCCGTGGTCTAAAACCTAGTAGAACCAAGTAGTTTTAATTTAAAACATTGTTTTTCATATTTGTATAGGAAAAACGAGTCAGCTTTTGCAAATGACAATGAATAGTCTAGAATGATTATCGGTGCCTTCTCCCTTACCCTAGATTTCTTAGGGGCAAATTTCTTCATCCCTTTGGCCCTATCTCTAATGTAAATATCTAATTGATTGGAAAACAGCTTGCTTACCAAAAAAGCTAAAGACTATTTGGAAAAGGGGGAGTTAGGAATTTGTGCTCCAACTCTACCTATGGTAACTGATATAGGCCAGATCCATGATTGGCCAGCCCATTGGGCCCAAATCCAAAGCCCAGCAGTGAAGAGTTCTTAGTTTCCTGTTATTAATTGCTTTCCTAAGTTTCTGGGATTCTTTTTTTTCAAGGAGTTGTTATTAGTAGGATTAAATTAAAAATCTTTTACTTTGTGGATTATTTCCTTATTTAGAGAGTAGTTTAATTATAAATACAGATGTAATCCCTTCTCATGGGATGTACATGGACTATATTATTTGAATAAGATTTTAGTTTTCTTCTTCAGAGTAAGTTGATTGTCTTTGGTGTGAGGCCTAGATAGTTTATCAAAGCCTTTTGGGTAGGAGAATAGCTTGTTGGTTATTCTTCTTTCCCATGCTGTGTCAGTAGCCTAATTCCTTTTATATTGGCAATGTCTTTATCATATCATGTTTGATACTTCGTGTTGTGTACATGTGTTCCTGCCAGTGTACTGGGAGTGTGCCTCTCACATTAATCCCATATATGTATGTTTTAGATTTCTACGCCTTTAAAACCCTGCAAAGCTCCCCTTGAACCCCGACTCTTGGATTTGAAGTCTCCATGACTGCCTTTTAGTTGTATAGGAAAACGGTAATAAACTGTGGCGACATTTCAATTGATAGATCTGGGATTTGGAAAAAAGAGAAAAAAAAAAAAAACAAAGAAGACCAAGATAAAGTTTTCCTTAAACAGCGCATTCTCCCTTTTCATGGTCCTCAAAAGTTCTTCTGATCTTGTCTCAATCATCAAGGCTGCTGTGATTAGAGGACAGCCACGGAAGGTGAAAACAAAGGATGAAAAAGGAGGATTTTGACTAAATGAAAGAGATTGGTGAGAAAAAGATAGAAAGCATCAGTATCATAGCAACGTTATTAGATGTAAGCCAGAAACTAGAGGAAGCTGGCTTTAAGGATTAGGAGATGGTGCCCTTCCCTGGCCAATGCTCTGCCAATAAAGAATGAAAGCTCAAAAGTGGTTAGTAAACTCCAATGCCAGCCAGCTATTTGCAGAACTGAGGATGATGGTTAGGTGTGGAAGAGGTAGAATTCTGTGAAATGGAATAGTGAAGGAAAACGGGAGCATCCTTGGGGAACATGATCATTTTTTAGTATTGTGTATTGTCTCCAGCATCTTTCTTGTCTTTACTTGCTAATATAATCATTGAATTTGTGATTTGGAAGAATATAGCCCTAACTAGGGACAAGTGGAAATTTATAAACAACTAAGCAGACCCCAAGATATACTTTGTTATTTTTGTTGTTGTCATTGATGGTGATGATAATCTTACTTTCCTATTTCGAAGACTAACAATTTCTTGTATGTAGGTCTCAGCAAACGGACCACAACAGAAGGACTTAGAGAAGCTTTTTCAAAATTTGGGCAAGTTGTCCATGGTATGTCTTTATGTACGAAGATTGAATCAGAAAAATATTTTTATGGACAGAAATATTCATTATGAGGTGTTGCTGATCTACAGCTAGAGTTGTAACAGACCGTGTTTCAGGATATTCCAAAGGGTTTGGTTTTGTTAGATATGCCACACTAGAAGAGGCAAGAGAAGGTATAAAGGGAATGGATGGGGAGGTGAGCTAGTGGGATCTGCTTCTTTTATATAGTATTCTTTTATATAGTAAACGTTTGACATCCAGTGCAAATGAATACAACTCATCATCATCATCAAAGCCTTATCCCAACCATGTTGGGGTCGGCTATATGAATTCTATTTCTCCATTCCGTTCTATTTTGAGCTAAATCTTTCGATAAGTGCACTCATTGAACATTTTGACAAATTCTTTTGCTAGAGTCTCAGACCATGATTTTAAAATTTTCAATCTGAATTGTCTTCCTACAAAACTGTGTGCTTGTTGAGGTTTTAGGATTTTCTCCCATCAATACATTTTCACTGCCCTGACGTGGTGGAAGTAATTTGTTCTTTGCTTGTTCATCATGATCATATAATTCCTTTTCTTAGATTGAGATATTATGATTGAGATATTATCTTACAAAAACTTACTTTGTTATTTCTTAATAAATACAAATTACTTGGTGCTAGTTATCAGGGAATTTGCAGTATTCCCCTTATTAATTAAGGCCCATCTTGGACAAGGGATGCCTCAATTTATTTATTTATATTTATAGTTATATTTTATTTTTATTATTAGTATTTGTTGAGGTAAATCCCTATGTGACTAGTCTAATCAACAGAAGTGCCAAGGTTACTCTCTGGGAGATTCCTGCAGAAATGAATGGTATGGGTTTCCCCAGAACAAGGTAATCATCTTATGTAAGATGCATGCATCCTACTGGGTCATTCATCTCTGGCCTTTTATCATGGGCTGTTCCCTACTTGATCATTTGGTACAACTCGGCTGTTACCCCTTGTTTGGGATTTTGGACATCCTTTGTTGTGGCTTGCAGATCAACAACCTCGATTGCGTGTCATAGGTCCCTCATGTACAGACCTGTGAGTCCAGGGAATTTGCTGATGTCCTGACACAAGTTGGGAGCTCAGGACTTGGTATTTTTTTTCCAGGAAAATAGAAGAGAAAAGAAAGAGATAATTCCTCAATTTTGCAAGATGACATAATAAACATTCTAGTTGTGTTTGTTACTCTTTAATTTGAATGTTCTCTGTGGTGCACTTTGTTTATGTTTTAGGGCATTCTAAAAATGAAGTTTGTGCTTTGATCCCTTATTGAAGTTTGTGCTTTGATCCCTTATTGAAAATGATGCTGCCAACACACACAGAGGTGAGTGGAGTTGGCACTTCGGCATCACGCACATGCCAGGGATCGATCAATGGGTCTTCATGTTGATAAAAAAAAAAAGATTCTCATTTCTATTGTAATGATACTTATTTTTCTTGCCCGTAGTTTCTGGATGGATGGGTTATTTTTGCTGAGTACGCAAGACCCAGATCGCCACCTCAGACAAGTGGATCTCCTTCATCAGGCCTTCCATAGTTCCAAGAATTCGTTATTTCAATTTATTATTCTAGGGTCATGTATCAGGAACTATTTTTTGGGTCCCAGTCTTCTATTTTGATTTGGAGAGCTTCCCTGATAACCAAGCTGTTAGTTTCTGTTGGAGAACAGCTGGAAGGAGGATCAATTCATCTGACTAGTTTACTTTTGGATGTGCAAACTTTATGTATCTTGGTTTACTTTAAAAAAAAAAAACCCTTGTATCTTTGCCATTGTTGTTCCTGCTTATATACATATACTTTTGTGCCAAGCATGAAGATAATAATCAGTTTGAAAACTGATAACAGAGTTTCAGACTTTGTGCTAACTATGATTACTCTCTAGTTTGTTTTTCAAATTCTTTGGCACTTTTATTGTCAATTTCTTCCATTCACACTGGAATATGCATATTCTTCAAAGCTGTGGTAAGAAGAAAACATGATATTTGAGCTACGGACTTTATATTCATTTCAGAAGGTTTGAAACTTGTAGCTCATTTTCAATTAACGAAGGTAGTTTTTTAGTCATTTAGAATCCAATTTCTAACTGTCCATGCATAAAGATAGTTGTAGTGTTACCCTTGCAGGCCCCAAATTGTAATTTGTACTGTATAAGATATTATTTAACTAATAAACACCAAGACGTGAAGTATGTGAAAATGCCCAAGAAAATAGAAAGAAAAATCTCAAAATTATAGATCTACACTTTTGTAGGGCCCCATTCATGATCTATACAGTTCAATATTCTCATATAAATGATAAACATCAAGACATGAAGTTTTAAATCTTGAATTCTCATGGATTTTGAGAAAAAAATGTAAGAACTCTAAAATCAATTAAATCCTATATCATTTACTCTTGTCAAAAGGGTGCTTCCAGTTATGGGTTAAGAAAGAGAGTGTACTAACAAAATCTACTAACAAAAACGAGTCATCCTAAAATGTGCATTCCCAATGCTATGGACGGGGAAAAGGTTTTTGTTAACGAAAATAACAATGATGGTGTCACATGAAATAAGTGGAAGATGCAATATACATCCAAGGGAATCATATACCCTCAAATTACAGTGAGTGCTAACTCATTGGAGGTTATTGAGTTTGATGGGATTGAATTTGTCATGGGTTGTCCCAAACGATACCTTATTATCATTCATTTGGAAGCGTCCAATTCAGCAGCGAAGATAAATGTGAAAACATTGTACATTAGCAAGTTTACTTTCTCTGGGCTGAAGAACATTGTATTTGGCCAACTTGGGTAGCAGTTTGAATCAACTGAGTTACCTGTTTGTTGTATCCAATTATGGGTTGACAAATTACAAGAAATTACATTTTTTTTTGAATGATAAGCTAATCTTTCGGTTTTTCATAATAAAATAAAATACAGAATGAGAAATAACTTTGAATGTGCAACAAGCATTAAAGCTACCCTCGAATGGGACAAATAAACCCCATCATCAACAACGAAAGCCCACAACCCATGCATGAAAAAAAATCCCAAACAGTGGGCAAAATCAACTATCCTTCATACAAGTGATTTGAATACTATATCTGAAAATACGTAGGAGACACTAAAACACTCTTCATTCTTTTCAAGAAGTCTCCACGAAGGACGAGAGAGACCTATGAATTGCGTCGGCCTAGCACTGTGGCGAGTTCGATAAACACATCTAGCTTGAAATCGTTCTATCCATGTTGAATCCAATGGAGATTTAGCCATCTTGAGAAAGTATCCATCCAACTCAAATCTGAGTATGCTTAATAGACACACCCTGAATCAGAAAACCAGAATGTGACCAACAGATGTCCATTATCCATGGGGATAATTTGGCTATTGATAGTGGCCACAAACTTAGCAACAAAGACACACAAGGAATAACTTTTGAAGGCCTATCAGTGGGGCGAACCCAAAGAGATCCAATGTCATCAGGTAACTGGAGCCCAAAAAAAAAAAAATGAGCCTACTTCAGATTTGGATTTGAATACGCCTTTCTATAGTGGTCCTTTATCATAGAAAATCTTGGCATTCCGTTCTTGCCAGACATTCCACACAAAGGCCGGCAAGATCAATTTGCTTAAAATCTGAATATTTTTATTCTGATTCAACCAAAGAGTGATTCATTCTATCATTTCATGGGCTATTTACGTAGGTCGGCTGCCAGAATACTTTCTGAAGCAATTCGTTCCAAATTTGTGAAGCAAAAGTATAGTACAGAAACAAATGAGAGCTCCATTCCCATGTTGCATCACATTAGACACAATGAGTTTCGCAAGGTACATTTCTCTGTAAGAGAAATTCCTTAGTTTTCAAACACCCTTTAATAAGCATCCAAGAGCAAGCAAAATGCTTAAAATAAATCATAGAAGTACAATTACGAGTTTGACCAAGATTTGTGAATAAAGAACATGCAAATTTCTAAGAAATGTGTCCATTTGCTTCTAGATTACATATGACTTCGTCAGGAAAAATTCTACCAAAAAAAGACTTCATCCGGAAACTGAGTTGCCAGATAAACTTCATCTTGGATTCTATCACAGATGGTGATAAGATCCTCTGCAGTAGCAGGGCGAAGGATCCTATTAGAAGTAGGAGGAAACTGCCAATGACCATTAACAATGAAGCGACCTGAGGGCTAGGATTTGGACAGCTTTTGGGTCCTCAAAAAAGTACTCCTGATTGAATGGCCTAAACAGTATTAGCGATTGTACTCATCTTTTGTACTGGTAGGTCATAAGAAGACCTTTCAAGTTCTGAAAATAACTTGCTGATTTACGACCAAATGGTTTCTAAGAGTTCTGGGTACCCATATACATATTCTCTAATAACTTGAAAGATCCAGTTTTCGGGACTGGGCTTTCCAAGTCTCCCTTCTCTGTCCTATCCTTGGAGGCCCATTTACCATCCAAAGGTTGGGAAAATGACTAATAATTACATTTTCCTTAGATGGGAAGTCATTCATTGTAATTAGTCTCTAGGGCTGTTAAAGGGTTCAGTCCAGCCAAAAGATCCAACTGAGGAATAGCTGCATTTATGCAAATCTTTTAGTATACTATATGTCTTTGTTGCTATTTCCAATGGGGGTTAGGGGGAAGTTGGATCGTTTAAGGAGAGATTTCTGATGGAGTGGAAGGAATGAAATAATAAAATTGCATTTAGTCAGATGGGAGGAAGTTATCAAGCCTAAGGCTTTGGGGGGTTTAGGGTTGGGTAATTTGGATTTAAAAATTGGGCCTCTTTTGGCCAAATGGTGGTGGAGGGTTGGGGAAGAGAGGAAGGCTTTATGGTGGAGAGTCATTGTTGCAAAATATGGTGATGATGAGTGGGGATGGGAGACTACTAGAGTTGCTAGGTATTATTTGTCAAGTTTGTGGGGTAATATCTTACGGGTTGGGGATCTATCTTTAGTAAGGGGAGAGTTGCTTTGGAGAGGAGTGGGCTTTAAAGTAGGGGAGGGAAGACGAGTCCATTTTTAAGTGGATGATTGTGTGGAGATGAGTTCTTTCTCTTTCTCATAGCCTAGATTGTTCAGTTTGGTTGTTAATAAGGGGGCTTCAACTAAATATTGTGTTATTGGTGAGGGGACCTTTGGATAATTGGATGTGTCATTTAGGAGGGCTTTGTGTTTGTCTGAGAAAATTGAGTTGAGGTCATTGGTTAGTCTTTCTAACATTTTTATTTGTAAGGATGTAGCGGACTCTCGTATCTGAAAACACTGCCCTTTTGGCATTTTTCCTTGAAACTTTTATTATAGGATATTGGAGGGCACATTATTTGTTAGAGTTCCTGCTTCGTTGGTTTAGATGGGCTTAGCTCCTCCTAGGGTAGAGGCTTTTGCTTGGCTTGCAATTTCGGGGCAAATTGTTGTAGCGGACATTCTTAGGAGGAGAGGCTTGGCTTCATATGCTATTTGAGGTATATGTGTGATGTGTGGGAAGGAGAGGGAGACAATTGAACATTTGCTTTTGCATTGTGAGTTCTCTTATTCCTTATGGTGTGGTCTTCTTGCGAGGTATAGTGCTCGTTGGTGTAGTCTACGATCTTTGACAAATATGCTTGAAGCTTGGAGGTATTCTTCTTTTTTTGATGTGGTTCAATTTTTTGAAGACTTATTCTTTTTGCTATTTTATGGTCAGTGTGGAAAGAGAGGAATGATAAGGGTGTTTAGAGGTATTTCGTTTTCTGTGGAGGATTTGTCTTAATTGGTGGTGGTTCAAATTGCTAATTGGGCATCCTTCAAGAGTGAGTTTGATAGTCTTAGCGTTGATGGTGTATTGCATAATTGTGAGGCCTCCTCATATTGTGCGATGAAGAAAAAGGTGAAAAAGGTAGTGCATTGGGTTCCACCTTCAGAGGCTATGTCAAAGTTTAATGTGGATGGGACAGCTAAAGGTAAGCCAAGGTTGGTAGGTATCGGTGGGTTATTGTGTAATAGTGAAGGTATTGTGCTGGCAATTTTCTCTAAGCATATGGGGTATATGGAGTCCAATAAGGCAGAGGTTCTAAATATCTTACATTTAATACGGATTTATGTCTTTTTCTCTTTCCAGTCCAAGTTAGTGGTAAAGAGTGACTCCATCAATGCCATTTTGTAGGTGTCGTCTTCGGCTGTATTTCGTTGGAGATTTCAGTTTTACTTGAATGAAATTAAATCTTTATCATCTTTAATTCAAGTGTCAGTTTCATCAAGTTGAGACGGCGACTAACGAATTTGTAAACTCACTTGCAAAGCAAGGGGTGAATAGGTCAAATGATTTGTAGCTTTCACCTTGTAATTTGTTTCTGTGTTTTCTCTTGGTATAATGCTTTTATACCTTTAGCCTATTTTTTTGTAAGGCTACTTGTATCTTATTTTTTCTTTAATATAATTCATCATTACCAATAAAAAAATGCAAATATTATGACGTTGGGATGAGCAACTAGGACTAGAATATTACAGTAATAATTGAGAACTTGCATATTGGCCCAGCCCATCCAGGTTGAGTCAGGGTGTTCAGGTCAGGAAAATGAGTGGGGTACTACAGGTCAGTTTGATTACTGTGAAAACATTTATAGGCCCAACCCAACACCGACCGACTAATTAATTGAGTTGAAAATGTCAGCCTAAACCTGACTCCAAAGTTAAAAAGGATCAACTTGATCCCTTAGCATGGCTGGGTTTGGGTGGCCTAGTGGTCCATTGAAAAATGTGGAGGGATGTAATCGAAGCTGGGCATTACCCTGATGATCATTATCGAAAATATTTATTAATTTATTATCATATACAAAAAAAAAAAAAAAAACAAAAACAAAAACAAAAACAAAAAAATGGATGTAACATACAAAGTATAATCTAGGCTATCACCATTTTAACTATAAGATGTCGGAGGTCGTGTTTGCAAAAGAGTTTCCTATGAAACCATTGAGTTAAGCTGCTTTTCAAGCTGCTTCGCACGTCGAAGTGCATCTAGAGCCTCAGCTTGCTGTCCCGCCCGTTTCAAGTTCAGCGCCTGCACCTTCTCAGCCTTGATCCTTTCCTCCAATTGACCCTTGTCTCGACTAAGACTCTCATTTCTAACTACATTCAGTTGAGTTTCTGGTTGTTGTGGAGCCTGCTCGACAATATCGACGTCCTGCCATCCAATTGCTTTAAGTGCGGACAAGAGCTGAGGATCAAGAAGATCTTCAACGCCCACATCATTGTCTGCTTCCACTTTGTTCTTCATTTTACTATGATATGGGTCAGAGGAACCCATTCCTTCCAACTGAGTCTCGATGGCCTTAGCCAGTTCGAATTCAGCTTCTGATTCCTCCATGCGACCCTCTCTTCGGAGCTTCAAGGCCTGACGTTTGTGACCAAGGGACTCCTGTTGCAGCTTGAACCGATCTCGACTGGAAATTGGTTTTGGAGCTTGACTCGTACTGTGTTCAGGAGCAGCAATATTATCATTGGAAGAGAACCCAGATGCATTCATATTACCTGCATCAGCATGGTGAGCTGCTGCTTCTAGACTCTTTTCCAAGATCTTCGCCTGCCTCAGTTCCTCTCTAGCCTCCGCCAACTTCCCTTCCCTCTTCAGAGCAACTGCTTTTCGTTTACAGGCTAGCACTTCCTGTTGCCGGGAACTGCGACTGCTTTGAAGATCAGATCCAGGAGCAGTACTCACTTCATAGTGTGGAGTTTTATCTGCTTTAGTAATTGCTTTTTCTCTCTTCTCAGCCACATGAATTGGAGCATGGGCGGATGAAATCTCATCTTCAGCACCCATTTTTCGCTTTGAGATTCTAGTATCTGAATTTCCACTATTTGCTGGTTTCTGGATGACAAAATGACCATAATTCTCATCATTTCCTGTCAGTAAATCCATTGGAGTTGCATGTTCATTTGATTGAGGTACACCATCTGAACGTTTTGCTACTGACTGAGACATTTCTTTGTTGGATTGTGAAGTTTCAGAAGCTGAAATTGCATAAGTTGCAAAAGAAGGCTGAATGCTGGCGTTTTCCTTCCAACCCATATCCTGCAGTGCCTTAGCGCTCTCAGAAACATCCACCATTACATCATCATTGAGACTTATGTTATCAGCCACTTTGCCTATTGTTAGCAAACCTCCTACACTTTCATACTTCCCTAAAGTGATTGAAGCATCAGATGACTGTTCCTTCCGCGAGGCAGCTTCCATCTCTGCCATTTGGGCCTCCAAGACCTTGGCCATTTGTAGCTCTTCATCGGCTTCATCTAACTTCCCTTGGCGCCTGAGGGCAAGGGCCTTTCTTTTTATGCTTAATAGTTCCTTCTGGATTTCTGCCTTGCTTTTTGGCCTGTGGTCATGAATTTCAGCCTTGTTTCTCATGTCTGTAGTGTGTTCTGAATGACTGTTGATTTCTATGGAAGATTTCCTTCGCTCGCTTCCGGTTTCAACTTCTCTACCCTCCCATCCCAAATCTTTCAATATCAAGAGTAGTGCAGGATCATGCATGTCGTGTTCTGTTACATCTGTGTCTTCTTCAGCTACATCCCCATGTTTTTGGAATGGCTCCAAATCTTTTCTATCAAGACTGGATTTAGAAACAATGGGCTTTGATGCATTTTCCAACTCTTCCAGTTGTTGCTCAAGTACCTTTCCCCTCTTCAATTCTTCTTCAGCTTCATCCATTTTTCCCTCCCTTCTCAAAGAAAGTGCCTTCTTTTTTAGACTCAAAAGCTCCCTCTGGATAACTAATTTACTTTTTGATGGGGCTTTATTAAGAGGTTTTGTGGTTGGTATGACTTCATCATCTGCATGATCAGTTTCCATGGAAGAACTTTGAATGGAGTTTGACCCGGCATTGCTGTTTTGGTAATTAGCAGAATGGCCATCAGATTGCAAGTTTCCAAGGTCCTGTTCCAGTAGTTTAGCCTTTTTAAGCAGTTCCATTGCTTGTGTGAGGTTTCCTTCCCGTTTAAGCTTAAGAGCCCCACTTTTGAGAGACAGTACTTCTCTCTGAAGTGCTTCGGCATCCATAGGAACAGATTTTGATACTTTGTCATCCAAATGATGGGCATCTTCAGTCCAACCAAATGATTTCAAGGCCGCAGCTATCACTGGATCATTCATATCATCATCAGTCACTTCAAAGTTATCATCATAAGCGGCGTCATTGGCTACACCTGCAATGTCAGCCATATCAAAACCAGAACCCTTCATAAAATCCAGTGACAAACCGTCTTGGTTACTGTTATAATTATCGTCATAATCATCCATATTACAGACCAGAGCAGACAACTCGTCATCAGATTTATCAGCCTCAGTCAATAATTCCTGTTCTTCCAGCTGCTTTTCTAGAACTTTTGCTCTTTTCAATTCTTCTTTTGCTTCAGCAAGCTTTCCTTCACGCTTTAACATAAGAGCCTTCTTCTTAAGAGCAAGGACTAAAGTCTTATCAATGTTGGCAGTTCCGTTACCACAAGAAGGTTTTTTAGGGCTTTCTCCAAGAAGGCTATATAGCTCTCCCTCGAAAGTAGTCTTTACAGACTGGTTACCAGCATCATGCATATCTGCATCGGACCATCCTAATTCTCGCAGTTCAGCCGTAAGGTCATCCTTTTCTTCTTTAACAGATTGTGAAAAGAGCTTATTCTTTCTGCCAGATTCATGATGGTCATCATTTATCTTCTGGGTAGAAGCCAAACTGATTGCATTCCTACGGCCTTTTCTTAATGCAAGCTCCAGTGCTCCAGCCTGCCTCTCGAGCTCCTTCCCTCGCTTAAAAGCTTGTAGTGCTTCACCAGATTTTCCTTCTCCCTTCAGGATTCTATATTTTTTCTTCTCTTCCAGTGCTTGCTGGCGTAACTCCTCAGGGCTGTTGGATCCCTTTTCGTTGATGGCATGATTATTAATATCCATCGAGATGCCTGGAGAAGTATCTCCTCTCTCGCATTGAACAACAGTGTCTCCATCCAAATTTGAAAAAGAACTGCTGCTACCAGCTCTCTGGAGATCAGGAAGCATTTCGGTGCTAGTTTCCCGCGCTGACAAAAAGGGATGCTGTCCATCACTACCAAGAATTTCATTAAGAACATCATCCTTATGCCTCTGCATAAGTTTTGGACCACCTGAGGAAAGGAACTCAAAATTTCAGATATTCCATTTTTAGGAGGCAGACACCAAAATCTGCAAAACTTCTATAGAAAACTAAAAATGAAACACAAAAAAGGAAAAGAAAAGAAAATAAATAAAAAAGGCCCACTATTTCCCTCTCTTTGCAAAAGATAGGAAATCCAAAAGATGGTTTTAACAGGCAGAGTTGGGACACGCATCGTTAAATAACATGCCAAAACAACATTCGTTAAGCAGAATCCACCTTCCTATCTCACCCAATTCTGACTTCTGAGTCCTGGCTCCATTTAGATATACAGAACCAAATAGGCCCATTATTTCCCTACCATTGCAAAAGAACAATCTTCAATTTTTTTCTACATTTTCCCCTAACAATCATTCAGGAGTACCCATCAATCTCTTATATCCATCGTTCATTAATTGTATACTATTTAAGTACAAGGCGAATAAGAAAAATTCTTCTCTAAGAAATTTCTATAAAGGATCTCATAGATGGAATAATCCAAGCATGTAATACAAGCAAATGTTACTAATTATTGAACTGAAAACTCCACAAGACCTTTCCCAGCTCTATTTTTGTGCCCATATCGCATCTCAAAACGAGCTGCCTCCTCCAGCTTTTTACAAGGGTCGCATATTCGCACAGCTGAATCACCTTGCCCACGTAAAATCATTCTCTGCTGAGTACAGCTGTTGCAAAACAAGCCACCACATCTGCGGCAGTGATGCTAAATCCAGAAACATGAAACACCAGCAAGGAAAAAGCATGAGTTGTGTGTATGACATTTATTTACATCATAAAGTTCGACAAAAAAACCCCAATCTTGCATAAGAAAGTAATGCAAGCGAGTATTATTCATTCTAGAAAATAGTAAAATGAAAGAAGGCGGATAGAATGGAAGATATTACTCTCTCTCCAATGTTCCAGGAGAGAGGAAAAAATGTTACAAAGAAGTTAAATCTATTGAGGCCGTTTACAACTAAGACTTGAAGATTGAGCCTCAATAAGGTAACTTATAGACTTTAGGAGCACCTGTTAAAAGTTTATTGGTATAGGAACATTTCTGATTTTAAATTATGATTCAATAGACCTTAGAAAGTTACCATCTTTGGAGACTTGGGGCTTGGGAGTATAAGTTGATAAATTTTAGAAAGCTAATATTTTCTCATAACAGAATGTCATCATAGCTTTTATGAAGAAAACACCAAATCCACAAGAAAATCCTGAAATTTTGATGGAATGATAAAAGTGGATGGTTAAGCATCAAACCTATCTGACTTTAGTGCCAACCAGATCTCTTGGTTGGACACAAAATAAAAAGGATGAACAAATGTTCTTCCTTCAGCTGAAACGGTGATGCATCTGCTTCATCTCCTCATGGGTGATGAACTAATCTCATAGCATAACGCTTGAAAAGAAAGGAAAATTTGAAAATTTATATTATATTAAATTTGAGTAAAATAGAACAAAAGAGACAGGCAGAAGTGCTGCCACCGAGGTTTTAAATTCCAATGTCATTTTTCATGCTGATTGGGTCAAGGACGTGTCAATGCTGTCCGTGTCAATTGAAGTAGAACATCTAAATTATCAAGCAACTCCAGCTTGAGCATCATCATCATACTAGCAAGTCCCATGTAGCATTGATCATCAATCTCATGTGATTCGCCACCATTCAAATACTCCATTTAGGCCCCTTTATCCACTTTGATAAGTGAAAGAATTTGAACTGGGTAGCATATTGGTACATGTCCCTTTCACCTCAAAGGTCAAACTCATAGGAAAAATAAAACAAACTGAATTCCTAATATGCTTTTGGTAGAGTAATTATGTAAGTCTGTCCATAGTGGTCTGGTGCTGGCTCATATCCCACTCAACCAAGCGCCAACTTGGTGGAGTCTGGCATTTTTGGGATCCCAAGCTCCTAACGCCAATACCGGCCGTGAGTGAACTTGGTGCCAGGCGAAATTTCAAACCATATGTCACAAACTATGGGGATCAGAAACCAAAAATGCCCAAGATTGATGTGTTGTTCACTTAGAGGAATCTATACAAAATTGATGGTTAGAAGAGCAAAGGTACCAAATGATATTCCACTTCTAATGACCCAATACACACATGGTTATAATTTTCAATATCCTGACTCCCTTTGGTAATTGGATACACCTAAGGCTGTCAACAGCCTGAGTCCAGCCCAGGTCTGGGAAAGTCCAGTTAGCTATGATGCAGATTGGGTTAAGAATATGGTCCAACAGTCCAGATACATATCTTAATCTAGGTCCACATTTTCTTAACAGGCCAGATCAGGATCGTAGATTTGGGCCTGCCAAACTCTAAGAAACCCATTCATAATTCCGCACTGGACAGCCTCCAAGCTTGGATATGGATTTGAGCCTAGATTCGTATCTTAAGTAGGGTTTGGATCTTAATTGTGACAATCAGGGTCCAATTATACTTTGTTAGCTGGGCTGGGGTATTGGTATTTGGATCCAACTACTGCAAAAAATAAACAGACTAGGGACTCAGACATTGAAATCTACCACTAATTTGTCCCTAACCAAAGCAAACAAATGGCAATTTAAAGCAAAAATCAGCTTAAACTGGAATTCAGGCATCTCCCCCACACTGTTGTTGGATGTATTGTATAATTTCAATATAATAATGAGGAATGCAGTCTTTTTCTTCAAAATTCACCAAATTAACTACCTCAACACACTGACATGAGGCCTTTTCAAAGAAAAAAAACGTTCTCTTTTTCTCTTTACATTTTTCAATGAGTTATCTTAATAGAAAATGACTCCTATAGTATATCTCCATGACAAAAACCAAACTAGCTCACTGAAATATGTGATTCATGTTATAGGCTTTTATAATTCTGATAGATCAGTGCTTCCAATAATTCCATATATCTCACTTGTCCTCTCAATGGATATTCTTCTGGTACTCGAATTCTTCGCTTTCATCATTATAAGATATCTTCAATTATACAATCTTGATTGAAAGTAGAAGAATATAGAAAGAGAAATTCCATCTATTTTCATAAATGAACAAAAGTCTCTCTCCAGAATCACTGCATAGTGAAAAACCCAGATAAATTCACCTCTTTTATAAGGTAAAACCAGATAAATTTACTTAAAGGAACAAAAGGCCTCATGACCAAATTCAATACAGCCACAAATCCATCTAAAGAAGAATTCGATAAAATATTTCTCCCCAAGAACTTCAAAAGGAAGCAGAACCCAGATCAAATCATGCAAAGAAACTCCACATTCATGCACCAAATCGACAAAAGATCGGATTTTGCAATATGGGTTTTGATCAGAACAATTGATATAATCGAGAAACAGGAAGCTACTGAGAAAAAAATCCCAACCTTGCGATTCAAGATGGTGAACTGAGAAGAACAGCCCTGGCAATGAGAAGCGTCGATGACCCAATTGCTGCCTCTCATCGATGGCTTTGCAGGTAATCCGATCTTCTCCAACATCTTCTTCTTCTCCTTGCTTCTCTTTCAGAGAGATTTTCAGAAACAGAGAGGGAGAATTCGAAGGAAGACTATCTCTAAAAACAAATGCTCTCTCTGTTTCTTCGTCTGAGATTTCTCTGTATATTTGCACCGGGTAGACTTTTGGAGGCTAGGTGGGCAAGATCGCTGCCGTTAAAAAGGTGGGGCTTATGATCAACTGCTCTAACCATCTCTTTAGGAGTCCTCTCTCTTGAAATTATCAAAGGTTGAAAAACCCTGTGACTAGGACTCCACTCGTCCAAAAATCCAACTTGGATAGACTCGATGCAGAGATTTGGGAGAGCCATATTTTTTTTAGGATAAAAATAAATTTATTTTTATAAAATATAAGTACATATTTATTTAGTGGCAATCAATTCAAACTAATAAATTTATTTATATAAGAAAAGCACTACAATAGATAATAAGAGAAGATATATTGCATATTATATAATTTGTTAATCCAAATATCAAATGTAGACGATCAAATATAAGTTTTAAATTACATTTCATTTTTTTAATATTGCTGACTTCAAACCTACCTCATGAATGATTACTTATAAATGAACTTTAATTATTTAAAATTAGACTTATAATGTAAATAATTGATTAAAAGGAGATGACTTGACTGAGTTAAAAGTCGGTCTATTAATGAGATGACTTGGAAGAGTTAAGTTAACTATGAAAGTTTCACAATTATGAAAATATATTCCTTGGTGAGAAAGGTTTTAGAAGATTATGATATATATATATATATACATATATAAAGGTGTCATGATGTGTAATGGCTTTAAAAAATAAAAATATTTTTCTCCATAAGGTGAGAAATGGATGCATAATAGTTTTATCCATATATATATATATATATGTCTTCTTCTTCTTTTTGGTCATTTTTAGTCTGCCATTCATAAGTTATATATAGCACAAATTAGAGTGGTGCTTCCTAATTCAAACTTAAAATTTATTAGTATTACTTTTGCTAACAAGGCAATTCCTACTTTACTGAACAAAATTAATCCCAGGGCATGCAAAAACCCACAATAAACATGCACCAAGTAAATTTATGAGGTCTTATGCGGTGTTGAACATTTGACTAGGGAGCAAACTTATGCCTCATGCCAATGAGATAAGACTCATTTTTCTCATTTTATTTTTTATTTTTTTAATTTTGAATTGGCAATGGTGTAAGGAAATTGTTAGGGAGACAAAAGTTCCTTTTAAAACTATGAAACAAAAGACAATAATTTTTGTTTCTACATTCGTTACGAGGATGTCACCCACAGAGATCTTAGGGAGTTGTCCCTTTCTTTTTACTTTAATTTCTAAAATGCTCTTTTGTGTGCTGATTTACTTTTTAGGATCTTAACTGTATAATTAGCCTTAAATTTGATATTTTCTAAGAAATAATTAAAAATTTAATGTTTCCATAAACAAAAGTGTTAAGTGCTAAAACGCACGGCCTTAGGATATCAGACGTGCGATGTCACACAGATTTTCGATATCACATAGCTTTGTGAGAAATATTTGAGTTTAAGGACAACTCTGTGGGCAATATTTCTTATATTTAAAAAAAAAACTGCATTGATGAAATTGCTGAACTCTGTCTATTGAAAATTCAAATCATTTAAATACATATCTTCCACTTTTATTGGACATAACCTAACTAAATTTTATATAAGTTGGTCCAGATGATGGAGTTGGTATAAAAACTTGAATATATCATAAAAAAAAATGTAAATTGGTATAGTCCATTTCAATCGGAGGCGTTGAAATCGTGAAGCCTTTATTTTCACTGACTTTCGAATTGAAAAAGAAAATGAAAGTTTTATCTGGAATATGAATAATCTTGTGGTATCAACCTTATCTCATATTCAAAATCTATTTTCTACTTAGTCAAAGCCTAATTATATGCGAATGTGAATTTGTTTTTAATCAAATCAATTAGCTCAAATTAAAATGAGCTGATAAAAAAGTTTACAAGAAAGCCTCAATAAATCTTCATTATTCGAGAAAATCAGGTTGTCCTTGAGGATAAGGCAGTTGTTCCCATAGCGCCCACCAGGATTCAAACCTTAGTGGGCACCCATTCCTTCCCACTCCTGGCCATTGAGCCAAGTCTGCAAAAGAAAAAAAAATCTTAATTATTCAGACGATCCGAGGTATTCTAGAACCCTTTTTGGGACATCTGCATCAATCTGTTAAGATCAGACCCTCCATTTGGTCACAACACATCCAAACTTGGATAATCATCCATTGTTGCAATAATGAGGAGATCTCCCTTAATACAGTTGGCTGGGTTGACATTTACAAGCTGATTAACAAAATGGTCATGCTCTGGTTGAGCCTATAAACATTATTGCCCACAAGTTCAACCTGAGCGGACCCATTTCTGCCCCTAATCTTCTAATTGTAAGACAATAGAAAAGGTTTTCCATACAAATGCTAATATCAAATGAGAAGGTACTCAAACATTCTGTTTTATCATGGGCCCTGCCTTGAGCAAAATCATGGCTCGAGCTAGTCTAATTTGGGCTGAGTTAGAAAGTCCATGTACATATTTTGACTGATTTTCTGGCCTGACTGCAAATGGGTTGGGTTGAGCCCCCTGTCTGCGTGAATGCCCAACTAGGTGGCTCAACCTTGTTCAACGTGATCTACATAACTAGATGGGCCATCTTAGGTGGTCTAAGGCCGCCATAGGCATAATGGATTGTCCAAGTTAGATTGTCCCACGTTGCTTTGCCTCATGGTGGATGTTTCAAATAGAATGGGCTCTTGGTTAGCCCTAAGTTCATGAACTAGTGGAGAATGCCTTTTTACCCAAGTGGCAAGGAGTGGTAGTTTTCACTTGGCTGTCTAGACTTTGAACCTTGGGTATGCTATCCCTTCTTCTGTGCGCAGGCTCTCTTCTTACTTGTGCGAACTTTCTTTCTACGTGTGCATACTCATTTCCCATATGAATGGGCTGTCATTCTGGTTGTGTGGGCTCTCTCTGCAGTCCTAGTCTTCTTGGCTGGGATAGAAAAAAAAGTTCATGGACCAATGGATGGTCCTAATTAGATGGGCGTCTGGGATGTGTGAATGGCACACTGTGGTCAACACAATGACTCAATGAGAGCAGCTACTAAAGCCACCTTTGATGGTTGGCCCTGGGGATGTCAATAAGCTTACCATAGTCGACTCAGTCTAATCAGGACTAGGCTTCGCTTCGATCAAGTGCCAACCAAGCCAAGCTTGAGCAGCCCTGATTCGCAAGCCAAACTTGAGCAGCCCTGATTCGCAAGCCGAGCTCAAGGTAGTCTCTGTTGGGCTCAGGTCACAGTCTTAATTAATATAACAAAAGGTTTGGGCCTAGCTCTGATGTTCTGGAAATTTCCCTAAGCCCAAGGGTTGCTGTAAATTTGCTTGGTTATGCTCCCACCCCATAAATAAACCATACTACAAAAAATCATTCTGACACCAAAGACTCGCTCCAATTCTCAGCTTGGCAAGTCAGTGAGTCAAGGACAGTCGAATGAATAAGTCCGGTGGTGATGGCCACACTCGGACTAATTTACCAACTTGCCTGAGTTACTCAGCTTGGTGGATCACTGGGCCGCGTTCTGGGTTTTAGCTGTGGCCCAGTTTGATCATCTACCAAACCAAAAATAAAATTCAGAGCTAGTTCTTTAAGAGGGGAAAAGTTATTGCAAGTTGAAAAACCAAAGAGAATCAGAAGCTCAAAACCATTGAGCATTCTATAGTTACAAGTGGGCCAGACTGCATGGATCAAATTTTTTGCAAGATCATGCCATTTACTATTTAATTGGGGCGGCTAGCAAAGCTTTTGCCCCATTTGTGTTGAAGAATTTCTTGCGAGTCTGGGCTATTAGTGTGGCCTTTACACCCAAAGCCAACCCAAGCTCAGACCATCTAAAAGGGTCAGTTCACATTCAACACAAAGAAAGTTTTAATCGTTACGGTTTTTGGTTGGCCTAAGCCCATGTGAAACTGTAGAGCTAAGATATGTGTGTTTGATCCAAGTCCCTCTATAAAAAGCTTTTCTCAATTAAAGTCTCATTTCTAAACGTTTTAAAATAAATACAAAACTTATCTAATATGTAACAATAGGAATGATCAATTAGACAAGAATGAAAATGGGTCACCAAATACCCGATGGACAACCCAAGCTAGAAAAAAAAGGAAAAATACACTCATCTGTCTTTGAGTATTCCTCAGCAAACTAATGAAATCGAGATGTATTAGTAGGGTAAAGGAAACCGTCTTCAATACTACCCTCAGGCTCCCGATTATTTTGACATGATTCACTATACATTGTCAAAACTTATTAGTTAACAAAGATGATAATGATGAAAATAGTGACAAATGCTTGATTTGAGTGAGTCTAGGCTTGGTTGCACCTAGAGGTGGAACCAAGAAAATTACCTTGGGGGGGGGGGGGGGGGGGGGGGGGGGTGGTCCAATGACAAGTAAAAATCTCCATAACTTTAGAGTGACTTTTTTAAATTTCTTAGAGATTTATATTAAAAATATTAAAATTTTACATAATCACTGTTTTTTTTTTTTTTTTGGTGGGGGGTGGGTTGTTTTCAATTTCTTTTGTGTGGGGTTGAGCTGTAGCCCCTGTCAGCCTCTATGCAGTTCTGCCACTTGCACCATGGGCTGAACTTAGTCTGATCTACAAATCAATACTTATAGTCCTCTATTATAGAGAAGTGAAATAAACATAATTTTCTACTCTAAACATAGCTACTAGGTCATTCAAAACATTCTTTACTCCATAAAATTTGTTGTGACACCCTCTCCAAGAAAGAGCCATAAACGAGGTAATGGGTATGGAAAAGTATGGATGGTGGTCTGGTTATGAGAGCAGCAATTTGTAGGTGTGAACAGGAGACTCCATCCTTCGACCGCACGACACATTAAATGCGTTCTCTCTCGCACACCTTTGCTTGCACGCAGAGCAAGCCACCCCAAAACCCGAACAAAGACCATGTATATGAATGCGAGCAAGCCACCCAAAACCCGAACAAAGACCACGTATATGAATGTGTGTGCATTCATTCATTTTTGTATGGGCCTTCCCAGTTCCCATGCTTGTCTTCCCAGAACCCTAGATCATGTCAGCAGAGGTTTCGGGTACAGGTATCTTATTATTGATTGAAGGTCTTTATTTTTATAATTCTTCTAATTAAGCAGATATAAATTATTTAATGGTCAAATTGGTCGATCCGTTCCCTCTCTAATAAGTACTTACACACTTACAAGGGTTGGTCAAGCGCATTACCAACAGAGCTATAGCTAGAGATTGCTATTATTTTAAGGATTTCATGATGGGCTTGCTATGAATGAAACCATAACTGTGCAATTTAGGTGGCTATGATTAAGGTGATTTCTCCTAAAACTTCTTAAATGATGATCTAAGCACTTAATCCCTGCTATAAGAATTAGACTGTCTCCTTCTTTGACTTGACCACATTGATAGTTTCTCTTCATTAGATTAAGAATGAGACTTTTAACAACACAATTTTACTCCGAAAGTGCAAGCAGGCCCATATGTGGCATGATAGACTACCTGTCCAACAATCTCATACATAAAATAATATATGATATACATCCTATATATTATATTATGTAACATATATTGTTACATAGATATTAGGGGCATGTGATGGAGCCAAATTTGATATTTGAGGTGATTTCACATATATCTTTTTATCTCTCCTGGTCTTATTCTCAAATGGGATATACAAGTGGGCCTCATAAAAAATTCTTATGATAAGTGTGTGAGAATATTTTTTATAAAATTAAAGCCCTTACATACATTCTATATGACCATGTACTTTGGCTTTGAGTTGGGTTTGGTCTCTGAGTTTGGTCATATAATTTAGAATTCTGGCCATAATGTCTGGGTTCGAGACAAGCATGTGAGGACACGAAACCAAACCATTTACATCCTTAGCCATATTCAAAACAAAAAAGATATTTAACAAACATAAAATCAGGAGATGAAAATCATAATATCTCATTGTATTTGTACAATCCTAAGTATTCATAATTGAGCCAGTCCCTTAGCTTCATATATAAAATACATGATTAAAATACACGAGAAATAAGAGAACAAAGGAGAGTCAAATTACCCATTTTACTTGTAATAATTATATAGGGAATAATTATTACTCATTAGAATCAAATGCTGACAAAGGATATCATAAGTCATAAAAAAAATCATTCTATTGTAACTCAAGTCCTATCAAAATCAAATTTGACACAAAGAGAATTTAAGGGAAGTATTGATTTTGAGTAATTCAAGTTTAGAAGAATCAATGATTGCTGTGCTGCAATGACCACTTGATCATCAACCAAAACATATTGCATAAAAACCAACATCAACAAAGAGAAATTTCGTTCTTCATTGGCGAGCAGTTTAAACTAAACTTCTTTCCATTTCAATTAAACCCAGACCCTACTAGTGGACAACCTACTAGTGAACAAGTTAAGGTTAATACATTAATACTATTAATTTAAATCGATGCATACGTGACATGTTCGACATTGGTATGTGGTACCAAGGGATGGCCCAAATGAAAAGTATGTCCCTCTCACCGAGAAGAGTGTGATATATTTTATCATGTGGAGAGTATGGAAGGGTCTCAAGAATTTTTCGAAGTACCCCTTTTGTTTTAACTTTTGTTAAGGCTACTGTTGAACGGAACTCTACTTTTCTTGTTACTCACTTCATTTTCAAGGCTCTATGTTTTCATGCTTTGAACTCTTAGGCCTCCAAGGAATCAAACAGAACCCTCAAATGGGAGAAGATTAACAAGCACATTGCTTTGACGTGAAGTCTTTTTAAAATTCTAAAAATTAAGAATCCGACTTCCAAAAGCAAAAGTTTTTTAATGAAAAATGATCTTGTCCAATGGATAAACACCCCAAGAGATTAATAAAATATTAGAACCAAGTAAACTGCATTAGCGCCAATTTAAGACAAACAACACATGGATAATAATTTTTTTGGTTTCAAAATAGATTTTATTGATAGAAGCCAACATTATATGCCATGATGCCAAAGACTACACCATTACAAAAGAAGTATATGCATAAATTATAATCCCTCTTATTAATGTAAAGGGACAAGGATTCATAGGGTAAATCTTCTACAATTGTAAGTTAAAACAACCATAACTATAACCATCGTTTAGGCCCATCAGGTCCAATCAAACCATTTGGGTTGAGTTAACTGGGCCAGGCCCAATAAACTACAAGATAGTAGTTTCTTCATTCTACCTTTTAAAGATCCCAACCCAAGCCCAATAGATAGAGCACAAGTCTAGTAGACTAACAAGATTTTTAAGGGGGGATCTCTTATAATTTACTATTTACTTTTTGACTTATGTGATGCGGGATTCTATGCAAAGGAATTTATAATGAAAGTTTCTATATATAAAAAAAAGGGGTTCCAAAAAGGATTCATTTTTTGAGATTTTCTACATGGAATGCATGATAATGAAAAAGAATTATTAAGAAAACTCAAATCCAAACATGGGATTTCTTAGTTTTGAAAATTTTCATCACAGTAGAGGTCAATTATTTGACTGAACCCTTGCCTGGTTTAAATTCCATGTGAGTAAGCTTGAGCTAGACCCTACTTCATAAAGCCCAAATTAGCAAGTCCTTGCCAAAAAAAAAAATAATAATAAAAATAAACTTGGCCTGGGTTGAATTTTATATGGCCTAGTTCTAGTGGGACACCTATCCTCACAAATTGCAAACTGATTGGGGCCCAGCTTGCCTCATACTAATCCCTGTGGAATTGGAGGCTGAATGGTCTCGTTTTAGGTCAGGAGGGCAGTACATGTTGATCTGATATTATTATTTTTATCATTTCAAGAGGCTTATAGTTTTATGATTTTATAAAACTTAGATTAAGGACTCAATGTAGACTAAAGCTGAGCCTGAGCGTCACACAGACACGACCTGATGATAGTAATCATTTGCACAAGAGACCCCTAAGTTTAACAGTTTCATGCATGTGATTTTGGAGCCAAGATGGGATTTATGTTAACATACAAAATAAGATCTTTCAATTGCCCTCATCTAATGGCTAGTACATAATCTATACTAAGCATGGGCATGAACTATGTAGCTAGGATCTATGCTCTATATAATTAATCTTAAAACTTTTTGATAAAAAAATACACGTGAATGTTTGAGTGCTATAGTGGTGAGGTCTAAAGGGTATGAGGTGATGAATTCAAATTCTTAATCTATGCAATTTTTAACTTTTTATGAATTCTCAACGAAAAAGTCAAAATTAAAAGAAGTTTGGTCAAAGTTGAATCTAAAATCATTCTCTTTAATATATTATAATTGATATGAACTCAGGTAGCGGTAAAATTATATTCTCAACTTTAAAAATTATGCTACAGTAGTATGCAAATTTTGGGTAGTTATTAAAGTGAGAGAGGACCACCTGAACTAGTACCTCAAGGACCAAGATGTGGGTCTGCAGTAGATTCGTTGGATTCTTTGGTTGGGTGGTCCATACACTTATTTATCAATGATTCATGCAAAAGAGGCAGTTGACCATTCTACATGATTAGATCCTTTATTTTATTGGTAGGTTACTTTTCCCACATGATATAATTTTAATCTTCCTAAGAAGCTTTATTATCAATAAATAACATCATATTATCTAAAAGATAGTTAGATAAAGCTCCCTTCATCTTTTGCATGTCTGTTGCTCAGGCCTCGAAGCTCTTTTTATGGTACTTTCGAGCGCATTATGAGATACGAAATAGTAATGAATACCCTTGCGATGGTTTAGTGCATCTCAACGCAATGGTACATCTTCCAACATAAATTTAATTGCTCGAATCTTATGTGTGCCTTTCATAGCTGCATCATATGCACAGCCATTGATCATAGGGTTACCAATGGGTTCGGGGCCTCGGGAAATAAGAATCCAAGCCACCCATGACAAGTATGGGTTGAGTTTGGTTTGATAGGATTTATCCAACTATATTTCTAAAGTTAGAAGAAGAGTTAACATTGCAATTTTTTATTTTATACATGATTTTCTTAATAAATGATAATTTTAAATAGGAAGTTTGGACTAGGGTATAGCCAAACCATAACCTCTTATATGTATACATATATTCTCAGAAATTCCCAATTTAAAAAGGGGCATTTTTGTCCTTTTTTTATCATCCAATGAAGGATAAATCATATGGTGACTTTTTCTCAATTTCAAAAATAACATTAATTGCTTTTCCACATTTCTAATCTCTTATTTATTGAAAACGTCCGGGTGCTATCTAGCACTTTTCATATATATTTATATATGTATATATATAAAGAAATATTAATATACATCATTTCCTTACCATAGAGTGAAAGATGTTTATATGACTTTCTTATTTGTACTTTACCATTTCTCTTTTTCCTATAATTTTTTTTATCTTTTGCACATTAATATATCAACATATGGAAGTGTCCTTCATCTTATGGTAAGGGATGTATGCATGCTAACATTTTCCAAATATATACATACATATAGGGAAATAATATTATGAGAACTAGTTCTCACCATTCTTTTTTTAAAAACTCTAGGTAGGGCTCATCATCATCCAATCCAAACTTTACAATACACAAGGACACGTCTAATAGTCACTTATCTTAAGTTTCGATCAGATCCAAATTTACTGAACCGTTGAATCGATTGTACATCAACCCGAATTGACTAAATTTGTGAGCTATGAATGAAAGGGTTAGGAACTAGTGATTAAGGCCAAACTTGATATGTGGGATGGTCCCACATAAATCTTTCCATTCCCATGGTCTCATCCCCAAATGAGACTCACAAGTGAGCTTCATAAAAAGTTATCATAGGATTAAAGCTCACATGTCCTTAATCCTTTCATCTGTGGCCCACAAATTCAGTCCATTCGACTTGGTGCACATTCGATCAAAAGGTCCAGTAAATTCGAATTTGACTGAAACTTGGGACATGTGACTTCAGGGGTTCTCTGTGTATTGCAAGATTTGGTTTGAGTGACAGATGGGCCCCACCTAGACTTCTCACAAAAAAAAAATGTTAAGGGATGTATACATACTAATATTATACATATATATATATATATATATGTACTTATATAGTGGCCTTAGTGTGGTAACGCATGGGACCAATTCAAAACCTCTTCTGATATTTAATATGGATTGACATCACTAAATCATATTCACCACAAAAGAAAAAGACTGACCCAGGAGATCCATATAACACAGCCAATGCTAAAAGGAGTTGTTACCCGCAATTAAAGACTGCAACAATCCAAATCCAAACTCAAGAAAAACTAGCATATTGGATAATATAAATATGTGAAATCAAGTATTTAGGTCCATGAATATGAAATTGGGTTAAAAAAAAAAAACACTCCTTAAAGCTGAAAACCTGATGGAGGGGATAAAAACTCATAATGATGTTAGCAGACCTTTATTCTATTATATCATAAAATAATTCAATGTTCCATGTTATCATGAATTAATTTGACATAAAAATGCCTTGATACCATGGTACCATGAAATGTTGGATTATTTTATGATATCATGAAATGCCCCTTTTTTTCACGAAATTTACATATAAGTTATTCTATGATATTATGGAGTCTTTCCACAGGTCCTTCATCGTTATTAAGAAATGTAATCATTTTTCTTAAAATATTAAACCAATGGACCGAGGCTTAACCCAAATTAAAATGGTCCTAAATATTGGTCCCATTTTCAATTCAGGTCCTTTTGAGCATTGGGGAGATATTCAGGCCCCCATCTTCATCCCTATATAGATCTTCAAAAATCTAATTCTCAATGTGCACGGAAGATCTCTATCACCATTTTAAATTGGTATACGTCACCAATGGTCTCGGATTAAATGTAAAATCCTTACTAAAGCAAATCCTCAACAAGAAAACTTGGTCAAGGGGGAGTGAGCCTAAAACTTTGAAACTTTAAGAACTTTTAGATGACAATCTCATTGTCTTCATTAGGAGTGTATATGGTTCGGATTGGATCAGATTGAGCTTAATCCGTCACCAATTCATTACTTACGGATTGACGGTTTTATAATCTGTAATCAATCTGTTTCTCATTAAAAATTGAACCGAACTGAACCATGGATCAACGACTCAGTTTGATTAAAACCGTTCAATTCGTTAATAGTAGTGTTATCTATTTCCTCACTATTTTATATGGAGAGTTAATGGCGAAAATTGAAAGTTGGATAATGAATGGCTAAAGTATTGCATTTTAATATTTTTGTAAAAAAATAATTCAACGGTTCGGATTTGTTTAAATTTGTAGACTAAGAGTAACATCCATCACTAAACAATTACTAATGGATTAAGATTTTTCAATTCGTCACTAAATCATTAATCATCGGATCGGTTAATAACCCACAAATCGAATTAGATTAGATTGGTTTTATGGATTAATGAATTTTTTTGTATACCCCTAGTCCTCAAGTACGTGGCTCCATGAAAATTATCACAGTTTAAAAAGTGAATTGTTTCTTTTCTTTTAGAACATATAATAATAATAATGATAATAATAATAATAATAATAATAATTATTACTGCTGTTTCTTTCTATGGAAAATATTATTGGTCAAAAAATACAAATAGATAATAAAACGGTGTAAATAATAATAGTAATAATTATTATTATTGCTGTTTCTGTCTATGGAAAATATTATTGGTGAAAAAATACAAATAGATAATAAAACGGAGCAATCATGCCCGTTCAATAGACAGCCAATTAAACTCTGCCAAGTACCACAGGAGTCAACAGTCAACACCATGTTATTATATTTGGTGCTGTTTGAGGAGAAGGTTTGCGTTCGTTAGCGGTTTCCCTTCTCGATTTCGCGTCCGACAGCCATTAAATGTAACGTTGCTTTGAGGACCCCACAGCGAAGTGCCCTCTGCCTTGGTCCTCGGTCAAGGCGAATATCCCGTACATGCATTAAGATTTATATGACATTTCAATCACGAGGAATGTTAGTACGCAATTGGTGAGGGACGTTTAGATGGTTTTTTTAAATTTATATTTAAATTTTAATATATTCAAATATAAAAGTATCCCTTGCTATAAGGTAAATGTATTACTTTTTTTCCTTCAATTGCTATCATTCTTTTGAAATTTATTACAAAAGTGCATTTGTATGTTTAGAATTTGATAATTGTTAGGATATTCTACACCTACACCCTCATCTCCCTTGGATAGGGATTCAATCTTAGATTTAAGAATTTTAACCCAGTGAATAGCTAACCACCGTTGGATTGTAATGTCCGCATGCATACATTTTGTACAAGAAAATTCTCATGAGCCTAATATTTGGATCAGATGTGGCCAGAAAATTAGTTCCATTATGGGCCTCATGGTATTAGAGTCCAAGCCAGAGCAGTCCATGGCCACTGTGCACGTGGATCTGGATGTCGGATCCACTAACCATTTTTTTTGCATGTTTGGCATTGATATGGGTCTTGGTTTAGGCCTTCCATTAAAATTCTGGTATGGAAATGGGTTCTCTATCCCATGGACCGATTTGTTTGGGTTCAGTTATGGGTCCCTTTTAGCAAGGTTGGGGAGGGGTACCACTTGATCATATGTTGGCCATCTGGTGTCATTGTTTCAGATCAAAACTTTGTCTTTATGTATTTACAAAAAAAAAAAAGATAATATGTTTATTCTATGTAGGCCGTGCAACTTGGATGGATTGGGTTAAGTTTGGCTCATCCCAGGTTAGGTTAATCCAACCTGAAAACGACCACAATCCATGTGGTTTTTATAATTCAAGCTGAGCCCTACTTGAAGAAGCCCAACCCAAGCCTCACCCCTAAATTTTATTGTTTATCTAAATGTTATAAAGAGAGCTTGGGCCTTATTTGGACTCCACACTTAATTGGATTCGACATTCAGTGAGTGGGCTTAGGCCATCTACTAGGGTCCATGTTGAACATAGGTTTGATTCAAACCCTTCAAACTTCATTGGTTCCGGACTCGGACCAAAGTAGGCTCAGCCATTAAAGTTTTAGAGCCAAAGTTGAAGGTTCTAGAGCCAACGATGAAGGTTTTAGCACAATCTGATGGGGCTTCTTTGCACAACCCTAACTTTCAAAAGATCTTCTCGTCTCTAAACCCTCATTATGCTCATGCATCCAGATGGAATTAGAGAGAGATTCAAGTCTAAACTATGTGCACATAGTGTGTAATTGTTGACAACCATTTACTTTAAAAGCTTAAGTTGATAGAGAACAGTATAATAATGTATGTAATGAGATAAGAAGATTCTACTATTGCATTGATGATTTCCATCTAAATAAATATGCAGGCACCAATTAACCCCCCTAGGAACTGTAGCAAAAGAGCATCTCTTTAATGTACAAGTCTCCACAAAATAATGCCGACTGGCAGTTATATATATGTTCTTTCCAGAGATTTATAAATTCATACATTAAGTGACAAATTGTTTAGTTTTATTTTTCAAGACATTGAAGGTGGTTGATTCTTTTATCTGATACGTACACCAGAAAACACACATTGGATGTTTTGGTCACAGACAGATACCAACAATTGCATGTGTCACATTATCAAAACCAATTGGACTTATAATATTCTCAAGCAAGTCAACTGCCACTCTTAAATCTGTTCTGGCATTACATCAACTAGTCCTTCATATCTTTCTTTAAACGGCTAAAGACATGACAAAAGACTAAAAAATGGTTGAGTTAGATGACAAGCCTTCATCCTTGAGGTCATAGATAGATCCATCCGAAGTTTATGATGTGACGAGTGATATTTATTTTATTGCGCCTCGGTAACATTTCTTCTCAAAATGCTCTTGGAACACTGGTGTTAGATTAGACTCTAAATTTGATTTGATAGGATTTTATGATCAATACTATTTTCGGAAGATTTATGATCAATACCATTTATTTGCATATATTGCTAAGAGGACGTCAATTAGATGAACACTTGTTTAAGTACCCATGGGAATCCCTCATTCAAGGCCCACCTGCAATCTATGCAATTCCTCCACACTTGGGGGATCGACCTATTATTAAATGGAGAATGGCCTATATCACAAAAAAAAAACCTTTTCGGGCCCACCCATAGCCACCCAGAACCCACCAAACAAGATGCTTTTGTACTGCCCCATATGCTGTCAATGAAAACTACTTATCCTCTTTGCATTGGTGACAGAAAGGCACTGCATTTATAGCCTATTTGCATGGATAGGATACACCGTTGCCATATGATGATAAATGTAACTTTTCCACACCTCTGCGCTTTAATTCTTAAGATTCCAGAAAGAAAAAGAAACCCATCAACTTTCCATTTATCTGTTGAAAGCACGGCTGGTTTCAATCATCTCTACTTTCACAAAACTGCTGCAAATACAGTGGTAGCCCATGAACTGTACAAAGTAATATGAAATGCATACATGAAAAATGAAAGAAATATATGTGCAATTGGGTTTCATAAATCAAGGACACAGTTTGGGTAATGATTTGGGATTCCCAGGACTTGGTATTTTAGTTTTCATGAGTTTCCCCACCCGGGTTGGCAATTTCTTGCAAACCTTCTCTAATTCCATCACCCTCCATTGCATCCCTTGTAAATGTGATTTGATCTTTTCACTCTCTACTGTAAGACCCAGTGTTTCTGTGTAGAGGGCAATTTGCTCTTCATTCTTCGTGCTTCCTTTGTCACCGTTAGCACATGGTGACGTGTTAAAGGATTTGAGACAGTTGGTGTCTTGAAGTAAGTTTTTGAGCTTTGATCGCTGCCAGAGGAGTGCCTGAATTGCTGTTTTTGATGGGAATTTTGGATTCTGGGCTAGGTGTTTGCAAGCTTCTGATGAGAGCTTCTGATAGTTCAATGCACAACAAATCTTCATCTTCTCTTTCTCTGATAATCCAGTGTGAACCTGCAATGGAAAGGATTTGGTAATCAAAGCAACAGATTCAGTCTGATACAATTTCATTTAAATAGAACGACAAGAGACAATTAAAGAAACCGAAACAAACGCATTTCACAATTTCACCATATTTTATTAAGAGAGATCCTAATTCATACAAGGTAGAACTAGATGAAGAAACTCAAACAAATTCAAATATTAAAAAACTCAAACTAATAACCTTATTTAAAGCTTAAATTAATTTCCTAACATCTCTAACACTAACAACAATCCACTGATCTGTAATTCAAGGATGAAAGAAAGCATTACCTCAAGATACATGTCAACAGCTTGATAAATCCCATCATATCTCTCTCTCGCAGCGTCGGGCAATGCCACAAGTAGTGCAGTGAACTTTGATGGTTTCAGGAATGAATCAGGAGCCACTTCTGTGATATACATATCCATCAATCTCCCAATGTTTCTCAATCTGGTCAAAGAAATTGGCCCCATGCTTGTGAGAAATGATCTCAAAAACCTCATAACCAAATTCACATCGTATAAAAACTTCACCCCAATGGGAGCAGGAACAAGTAGATTATCCAACGAGGCTTGATCGAGCTGCGAGCCTATCATACTCTCTAACCTGCTTCTGTGACATTTGCTTATATTTGCACTTGATGCGACTCGAAGTATACCAAAGAGTCCTTTACAAGAAACAGAGCTTCTATCAAGTGAAAACAGTAGATCAACAACAGTCTCCATGATTTTGCACTTCTTACTTGATGGGGTGTCGGAGAGTTGGAATTTGAGGTAGGAGAAGAGGAACCTACTGATAGTTACATGGTCGATGTTGCGAAAAACCATGGTTTCTATCATTTTCTCAATAATGTGAACGTTCAAACCTGCAAGGTCTTCAAACCATGAATATCTGTTGTAGCTGTTTTTTGTGCTTTCAGTGCTTCTGGTATCACAAGAGAAGCGGAAGCCGGTGTTGCTGTCCGGTGAACAAGTTGAAGGGGATGTGTCACAGACTAAAGCTATTTTTCCCACAAGAGTATCCAAGCATTTCTTAAGTAGTCCTGATGAATGTACCACAGGAAAGAGGTCTTGGCATTGTTTTAAAGCGATAAGGATCTCAGGCCATGTCCAATAGGCAATCCCTTCGAGGATCTTCTCAGTTTGTTCAATTAGATTTGGGGAGGAGCCAGAGATACCTTCCGTCATTTCCATGAAATCAGCAATGCAGTGGAGGAGGAAGACGTTGGAGGGAGTAATGGAAATACTGCCAGAATTGTAACAGAATCTTGCCATTAGCTCAAACGCCTCTGCTCCTCCGGGTAAGTCATGGAAGAGAACTTTTAGCCTCCCTGTTGTCATTGTTGATTTACTGAAAAGTTTGCTTAATCTTCCCGAGAAAGAGGAAAGGATTTTCTGTTGGAGTGAAACCAGGATATCAAAATCAGTTCCAATACAATAAAGAATTAAATCATAAAATGTTTAATTGAGCAAGAAGAACTAAAGAAGACCTTAAGTTATATCAATAACAGGAAGGCCTGTATTGAGTTTGGATGAGTATAAAATCAACTCAAATGTTTTAACTGGCATTTTGGTAAGTGTCAAGATTTTGTACAATGAAAAATCACAATAGCAAAAAGCCAATGGTCTCTTCATCTCTTGGGTCACGGCTACGAATGGGGATCCTTGGAAGTTCCATTCCAATTTTTTCTTAAAGAGATCAACTTGTTGTCCTCTTTGATTCGAGTTTTCTCATATCTTGCATTCAGCCAATGTTATGGCCGATGTGTTAGCTAAGCAAGGGGTGGATTGTCTGTCTCCTTTCATTGTTTTCAATGTGTATGTTTTTTTTTGTGGCCAATATGACTCTTATATAAAAGCTCAGTTTTCCAGGGCTTGTCCGGTATTCTTTGTAAAACTTTTATTATCAATACATGTTTGTTACTGATCAATTTTTTTGAATGAAATGATTTTCAGGTTCACCCATTTTCATCTTGCTCACAAATTGGACAACTCTTAATTGGGTTATTTGCAAACTATTTCTGGGTCCAAACAATGACAGGGACAATAAAAAAACATGGATTTAGTTAATTATATTAAGATAATGTAATGCACTTCTTTCTTTTCTTCTTTTTTCTACATTTCAGTTATTCGAAAAGAAATTTTGAACAAGAAACTAAAGGAAAGCTACACCTATAGAATGGAGCATCTGTCACTGTCAGAGATGAAAGTTTTCAGTTTAAAATCAACCAATGCGTCGACTGTATCAAACAAGCAAAGACACATATCAGAAAACCATAGAATCTTCTACCAATTCTAGCAAAAGGTTGGAGGTTGTTGTAGACAATAAGTTCAAAAAATGTAAGAGGCAAAACAAGACTAAAAACCGTATCAGCAAAAGTGGAAAGGTAATAAAACTAACACCAAGAGGCCAACCCTTTTCTTTCATCCAAAAGGTGAAAGAAACAAAGAAAGAAAAACTACTAAATCTCCATAACACAGCAATGAATTAGAGAGAGAGAGAGAGAGAGAGAGAGAGAGAGAGAGAGCCATATTTGTGAGACTATAATAAATGTAGGGGAGAACAAAGGGCCATGACCTAGGACAACAGCAATTGAAGCAGATGACATGAACAGATGAAAACCAAAGGCCCACATCTTTGAAACAGAGAAGAAAATAAAGTTGGAAGATAAAGCATACAACAGTGACAAACAGATAAAAAGATATATTAAAGGTTCATACATAGATCAAATGAAAAATGACAATGATGAAACAAGGTCTGAAATTGCCCCATCCCATGATAAAAAAAAAAAAAAAATGAAAAAACACTCTGGTATTAAACTTGCAATCTGCCAGAGCATAAGAGAGCAGAAGCAAATAAAAGCAAAAATGTCAATACCAGATACTGTTCTCTCCAGAATCGCAGATTGAAGAACGTTCAAATCATAGATACAAGACTATGTAAACCAACCAGAGCTTAAATAAAGAAGAAATATCAATCACAACTGCGAAAAACAGAAAGCAGATCCAATTCATCAGAACCTACCAAGAAAACTAACAGAAATTTAAAAAAGAAAAAAAAGAAAAAAAAAATCCCATTACAGAACCTACTTCAACTACTTACTTCAGAAATGTCTCTAAACACCCAACAAAATGATACCAATTAACCACCCCCACGAGAAAGAGAGGAAAACAATCCACTTTTCAATTAACACCTAGTTAACAAACACCAAACAACTTCAAATAAACCTCCAACATTCAAACAAAACAGAAGTGAGAGAAAAAAAGTAGAAAGTACCTTGTCCACTAAGAATACCTCCTCTCCATTGACATCCACTTCCAGAAGACAACCCCAAACCATGTTTCCAAAGACACCCGCCTCAAATAAGCCGCCTGACAGCAAGTCTCTGCACCAAAAACAGAGAAACAGAGAAGGGAAGAAGAAAACAACGTTTCCAAAATCCAAACAGCTTGTGAATGAAAGAACCCAACTTTTTCCTCAGATCAAAGTTGAAAAGAGAAGATCCCAGAAAGCCAGATTCTCTTATGGGGATGAGGACAAAAGAAAGGACAGGGAGAGCAGCTTAGAGCCATAGACTAAGGCTTCAAAGCCCAAAAGACATTGCACACAGCAAACAGTTGTTTAAGGGCTTAAGGGACTGACTGACATTCCTGGATTTTTTCCAACACCATTCAGTGATTTCATGTATACTTTATAAGACTCCAAGCTTAAAACTGAAGCTTTGTGGCTGGATTCCTGATTCCTTTGCTTTTATATATTCCATTTCAACAATGCGAGTCAGTCACACATACAGTGTCTTCTTCGGTGGAAGGAAGGCAAGGATTTGGTAGATTACTGTGTGATTATGAAAAAATGTAGCCTATATATAGAATAGAGACAAATATTTTGAAGAAAATGAAGTAAGAAGGTATAGATTTTGGAGAAAATGAAGCAAGTGAATTACATTATAGCACATGAAGAAACTGCTCCATGATCACATAGGCTACATGTGGACACCCTCCATGGGTTGGTCCTGCCAAAATTTCATGCTTAGTGTGGTGGGGCCCACTTTTGGATTGGTCATATGAAAACTTGAGAATGAAAAACTTGACCCCAATTTCATTAGATCAGAGTAAGGCTAATAACAGGTGGGATTTGAGCCAGATTTACCTTTGACCTTATATGTCGGGGCCCACCTAATTATCAACCCAAACCACTCAACTACACCTAGCGCCACTCTGAGTAAACTGCCGCCAGCCCCAGTTTGACTAACTTGAACTATGTCCACAGTTGGAAGTGATACAAGGAAAATGCATATATAAAATAATCCATTATAATTTTTAGGTCCATAAATCAAGGGTTGAAATTGTCAGATGGGCCTGTATTTTGAATGCCCATCATCCATGATCGGGGTTTCCAACCCTCCTACCCCACTTTGATTGGCACCTACTCAGTGGGCCCTAAAGGATTATCTCATACGATGATATTGTAAGGGACTTAAAGAGTCCTTTTGTGATTACAACAACTGTTTCAAATGCAGAAAATAACCATAGTAGTAGAAGAAGAGAATTATAAATTCGAACTTACACAAAGTGAAGTCAGAATAGTCTATTTTGACGATCAAGGCTATTGTTTAATATTATGTCCTTAATACAAAAATTCGTCCTCGTTGCGATGCTCACGGTGTACAAACATTTGTCTCTCAGGATACAATGATCAGCACGTAGTAGAAGTAGCACTGCAATTTACAACGCCAGCAAACAAAATAGTGTTCTTGACTCTCACACAGATAACAGAATGCAGGAAGGATATGTAATTCAAGATGGGCTTTTAAATAGGTGAGCCGGTGACTGTTCTAAATAGTTAACAGTCACCAAGAAGAACGGATGCTTTTGTTCACTTTTACAAAAATAAGACACAGCCATACATGGGGGACACTGTGAACAGGATCCGACCCATAATGGGTTATAGGCTTTTGACCCAACTTGACCCGCCAGCTGGTCGGCGGCGGCGCGTGCACGTGGTGGTTGTGGTGTCGTGTAGGTCTTCCTTCTGGGATAAAATATGGGTGCCCCCAGGGACCTAAACTATATCTCCACACTTAGTGTATATAAGCACACACACACTTTATTACACAAGCAATGTGGGATTCCCTTCTTCTCTTCTTTGTTATCATATACAAGCCACTTTAAGTAGACACTTTGGGAATCAATTTTTCATTTATATCTTAATAGTTTTCAATAAACAATGGTTTGGGTTTAATCTCCTCATGGAGGAGAACACATTAGCATTTGAACTCGCCTCAAGAAACATATGGACCCACACCTATTGTGGTCCAAAGTTGATGTAAAACCAATTTTTCTAACAATTCCCCATATGAATGAAAATTAACTGTATTAGAATGCAGATGATAGTGCGAACATGAAAAAGAGAGAAAGTAAAGCTCGAAAGTTACTATATAGGGAAAGATAGCTTTTAGACTTGAATCTTCCTTTGTAAAATTCTATCGAATTTACTTGTTAATCGGTGAACATGATGTTTTGAACTGGTTAGTTTTCATGCAAACCATGATAATAGAACGTATACAGTTTGTCACGACCCGAGCCCAGAATTCGGGGGTTAGCGAAAAGCTAAACCGGTGACACACGTACTCCCGTGCACGTGCAACCAAACCCAGTCCAGATGCACGCACACAAGGGATCTAACACGTGCGAACTAAGCGTACGCGGAAGCTGTACATATCATAGCAAGCAACAAAGGAAAATAAAATAGCGGAAGCCAAAGCAAATACGAAACGGAAAAGATAAAGACAAATACAAACCAAAATCAATATATACAAAATACACAGAATACAAGTCCAAAGTCCAAAGTCCAAATACAAGCTCTCAAAAACCAAAACGCAAAATAAAAGCCACTGGTATGCATGCACGCACTAGGCAGAAGTGATCAGGCCCACTCTGCCAGACCGGAGGGTGCCTCTACACTCGCCCCTGCAGCCTCCTCGACCGCCGGGGAGCTGGGCAAGGTATCTGTGCCTGCAACACCACAGACAACACAAATGAATACAACGATCCAGCAAATATAAGTAACAGGAAAGAAACACGCATAGTATCAAAGCAAATGAAATAGGGACAGAAGGTTAAATACAGAGTCCATCTTAGTATGCTAAGCGAATCGTGCATAGGAGTAAAACATGATAATGGAATCAAAACATAGAATACTGAACTAGTTGGCTACTACGTTAACCATGTTCTCTCCAAAAGAGAGCAGAGCAGAGCAGAGCAGAGGAGAACACCGCTGTCCAGGCCAAAGGTACAACGGGTCTCGGTTCCTGGGTTCCGGGGTCCCAAGACAAAGCAACACTGCAGTTAAAACAGAGATACAGAGATCTACGCCAGAGGTAACCCCGTCGGGTATCCTAGGGCTGAGGCTGAGTAGAGCCAGACTAATACCAATCAAATCAAATCCATAGAAAGGGAGATTATCCGCTTTGGACTCACCGATGACAAAGACCGGATCTTATCCTCACGTATTAACCTCTGGGCAGAGCCACCAGGGAATACCCAAAAATCAGAGATATACAAAGCCAGAGAATATACAAAGCATAGCATAGATCAAAACATAGTACAGAGCGAAGAATAATACAGATATACAGAACGAAAGCAAAATGACTGAGGAATGCATAACATAGATTAACAGAACAGAGGGCAAAACCATAAACAATATGCAATGCATCTCAGATTAATACGGAATCAAGGTTCATTACAAGCCAAGTCTAATCTAGTTGCATCACTGTCACTAACCGTGCATGTTGATGTAGTTTTAAGTTATTCGATGTACCGTTGCCATCCTAGTGTTGCAATATAATCCTCATGTGCACCGAAGTCCCTTAAACCAACACCCATGGGGAGGTGCTTAACAGTGATCAACGCTCACATGAACAAGTCACAGCCTAACAGATTATTCATGCGATCCAAAGAGTCCATCGGGCCGGTGTACGGGTATGGTTAACCTGTATTTGAGCCCTACAAGGTCACACCATTAGCCTAAGTTTAACTGATATTTAACAGGTCTTACGGTTTAGCCATGGGTGACCTACGGCTTAGCCGTGGCATCCTACGGCGTAGCCGCAATATGCACTACGGCTTAGCCGTGGTTCCCTTCAGAACACGGCTAAACTGTCATCTTTTCCACCTCTGATCTGATACATCTCACGGCTGAGCTACGGTGGAGTCCACGGCTTAGCCGTAGACCATCACGGCTTAGCCGTAGCCTCACCGTAAGAACACTGATATAAGAAAAGTTTCGACTGATCAGAGATTAAATCTACGGCTTAGATACGGTTTGGTTCACGGCTAGCTTACGGCTCAGCCGTAGGACAAATTACGGCTTAGCCGTATCCTAGCCGTAGAACAATTCAGATTTTCGAGTCTCTGGAAAGCGAGCCGTAGAAATTTACGGCTTAGCCGTACAATACAGAATACGAGTTCGGGAAGATTACAGAAACGAAATTTTTGTACAGAAACTGAATAAAACAAGCTCAACTGATTCTCAAAGCTTAGAAAATGGCTGTAAAACATTTCTATACCGAGAGTGAGAATGAATCCAAGCAATCAAACAACACCCATATGTGTTATCAAAACCTGTACTTATACTTGCCTCAAATCTGACAAATCTTCTGAAATCAAGCTCCAAGCAACTAAAATCAAAACAAATCAAAGCAATCACACATGCATGAGATGAAGACATAGCAACAGAGAATGGGAGATGTAATTGGAGAGGAAATACAAAGAGTTGGGAAAGAACCCACTTACCTAAGGCAAGGACAGAGAGAGGGGAGAAATTCCAACCAAACAGTCCAACCAAACAGAGATTAGCAAAACCCAATCGAAGGAGAGAGAGAGAGAGAGATGGTGGAGGGAGCTTCACCTGGAATTCTCTCTAGCATGCAACGTGGGAGAGAAAAGAGCAGGGAGTTGGACATCTGGAGTAACTCATCTTATATAGGTTTGGAAGTTTTAAAACAAGGTCCAATGGGTTTAGACTAATTACAGTTCAAGTCACACGAAGGTCTAACTTCTCCAATTGACTCCAAACGGATCTGACACAGTTACGGAAAATAACGAGCTCAACGAAATACGCGTGCTGACACCAAGATGATGCAAAGATGATATGAGCAAAGCAAAAGAGAAATTACGAAAAAGGGCTTAGAACTACCTATCTCAGGTCAAAGGTTGCTCAACTACCTATCCATGACCCAAACTAAGTCCAAAAGAAATAAACAAAACAAAACACACACTAATGAGCCACTAATCCGGCTCAAAGGGGATCGGAATGTTACATCCTCCCCCACTAGGAATCATTCCGTCCTCGGAATGACTACCTACCTGCGCAAAGAGATGTGGGTACTGGCGCGCTAGCTGCTCCTCTAGCTCCCATGTAGCCTCATCTGGACCATGATGTTCCCACAACACTTTAACCCATCTGATAGTCCTGGTACGGAGAATCTGCTCTCGTGTCCCAACGATGCGAAGCGGACGCTCAACGTAAGTCGCATTCGGCTGAATCTGAATATCATCGTAGCGAATCACATGGCTCGGATCTGGCACATATTTACGGAGCATCGACACATGGAACACATCGTGAACACCGGAGAACTCAACTGGAAGTGTCAACCGATAGGCTAAATCTCCAACTCGGCTCTTGACTTCGAACGGTCCTACATATCTCGGAGCTAACTTGCCCTTCTGACCAAATCGAACTGTGCCCTTCATCGGAGAAACTTTAAGGAACACCCAATCTCCGACTTGGAATGCCAAAGGTCTCCTCCGAGTATCCGCATAGCTCTTCTGCCTGGAGCGAGAAATCTTCAGATTCTCTATCACTTTCTGCACTTTCTCTGTCGTCTCAGCTATGATCGTCGGACCATGGAAACTTCTAGTTCCAACTTCTTCCCAGCACACTGGGGTCCTGCACTTGCGTCCGTATAGAGCCTCATAAGGTGCCATACCAATACTCTCATGGAAGCTGTTGTTGTAAGCAAACTCACACAAGGCCAGATGTGTATCCCATTCCTTCTCAAAGTTTAGCACACTAGCTCTGAGCATATCCTCCAACGTCTGAATGGTACGCTCCGACTGTCCATCGGTCTGGGGGTGGTATGCCGTACTAAAACTCAGCTTCGTACCCATAGCTTCCTGAAATGCTCTCCAGAATGAAGATACAAAACGACTGTCTCGATCTGACACAATCGATACTGGGGTGCCATGCAATCTGACTATCTCGTCAACAAACTTCCTGGCCATCTCCGTGAATGTCATCCCTTTCTTGAACGGAAGGAAATGTGCTGACTTAGTCAATCTGTCCACTATTACCCAGATCGCATTATTCTTTCTACTGGTCGGCGGAAAACCGGAGACGAAATCCATCGTAATGTGCTCCCACTTCCACTGCGGAATATGCAATGGATGCAATGATCCTGGAGGTCGCTGATGATCAGCTTTTACCCTCTGACAGGTCAAACATCGAGCTACGAACCCTGCGATCTCCCGCTTCATATTGTTCCACCAAAATCTATCCTTCAAGTTTCGGTACATCTTCGTACTACCTGGGTGCATCGCATATCGGGCATCGTGCGCCTCTGTCATCAACTTATCTTTCAACTCATCCACAGCGGGAACACACAATCTATTCCGAAAGTATAAAACTCCATCTACCAAGCTAAAATCCGGTCGATCTGCAATCCGATCTCTGAACTTCACCAGGAGGGGGTCCTCAAACTGGCGATCCTTGATCTGCTGAATCACCTCAGGCTGAAACACGATGGTAGTAGCTAATGTCACCAATCCACCTACCATCTGAACCTCAACAGGCTGATCACGCACAAGCATATAAAATCCTGCCAACACCTGAAGACTGTCTGTCCTCCTGCTAAGTGCATCTGCAACTACATTGCCTTTGCCTGGGTGGTACTTGATCGGAAAGTCGTAATCTTTGATGAACTCCAACCACCTTCGCTGCCTCATATTCAAGTCATGCTGATCAAACAAGTACTGCAGACTGTGATGATCGGAATGGACCTCGAACTTCACACCGTACAAGTAATGTCGCCACAACTTCAATGCAAACACAATGGCTGCTAACTCCAAGTCATGTGTGGCATAGTTCTTCTCATGTTCTTTCAACTGTCTGGATCCATAGGCAATCACCTTCTGATTCTGCATCAGTACACAGCCTAATCCAACTCTAGAGGCATCTGAGTAAATCATGAATCCCTCACTACCATCCGGGAGAGTCAACACTGGCGCCGTAGTGAGCTTTTCTTTCAACATCTGAAAACTACGCTCACACTTCTCTGTCCACTCATACGGAACCTTCTTCCGAGTCAACTGAGTCAGCGGGGCTGAAATCTCTGAGAAATCCTGCACGAACCTGCGGTAATATCCCGCTAATCCCAGAAAACTCCGAATCTCTGTCACTGATTTAGGACGGGGCCAATGGACTACTGCCTCAATCTTAGCCGGATCCACCATCAATCCATCTCTAGAAATCTTATGACCCAGAAATGCAACTTGCTCTAACCAGAAATCACACTTTGACAACTTGGCATACAACTTGTGATCTCTAAGCAGCTGCAATGCTTTCCTCAGATGGTCTGTATGTTCCTCAGCAGTCTTCGAATAGACCAATATGTCATCTATGAAAACCACAACAAACTGGTCCAAGAATGAAGTAAACACCCTATTCATCAACGCCATAAAAGCTGCGGGTGCGTTCGTTAAACCAAATGGCATGACAAGGAACTCGTAGTGTCCATACCGAGTCCTGAAAGCTGTCTTAGGAACATCTTCATCCTTCACCCTGAGCTGGTGATATCCTAACCTCAAGTCAATCTTCGAGAAATAAGCTGCACCCTGAAGCTGATCGAACAACTCATCGATCCTAGGCAATGGATATTTGTTCTTGATGGTTACTTTGTTCAACTGCCTGTAGTCAATGCACATCCGGAAACTGCCATCCTTCTTTTTGACAAACAATACAGGAGCTCCCCAAGGTGAAACACTTGGGCGTATGAACCCTTTATCCAACAGATCCTGCAACTGTTTCTTCAATTCCAACAACTCTGCAGGTGCCATACGATATGGAGCTCTACTGATAGGTGCTGTACCTGGTACCACGTCAATAGCAAATTCTACCTCCCGAACTGGTGGCAACTCTGGCACATCCTCCGGAAAGACATCCGGAAACTCGCTGACTACTGGGATCTCACTGAGCTGTCGCTGATCTTTCTTCTCTGAAATGAACGCAAGAAATCCCTCACATCCCCTACGAAGCATCCTATCTGCCTTACAAGCAGATATCACACGCCTTGGGCACTTCGTCTGGCTGCCCTCAAATCGGAATCCGCTGCCCAAATCAAAGTAGATAGCCTTGCTGTAGCAATTGATACACGCATGATATCTCGCAAGCCAGTCCATACCAAGAATCACATCAAAATCCAGTGTCGTGAGCAACACGAGGTCTACTGGGAGCTGATGACCAGCTATCCGCACAGCGCACTGAGGGTAGAAAACACTGCACTCCACCCGTTTACCAACCGGAGTGGATACCAACAACAAGTATGGAAGTGGTGTGGGTCGCTGTCGAAGCTGCACAGCAAAATGGGGTGCTACGTACGAACGCGTAGACCCGGAGTCAAATAAAGCTAAAGCTTCTGCATCAGAAATTAAAATTTTACCTTCCACTACCGTGGCCTCCTCCGCGCCCTCATGCGTAGCAGCATAGGCTCGGGCTGTCTGGCGATTCGGCTTCTGACCTGGGCGAGCTGGCTGAGATCTGCCCTGTGCTGTAGGTCCTGTCTGTCTCGTCTGTGGAGAGGACTGAAACTTCGGGCATTGGGCCCACCTGTGGTCCGTAGAGCCACACCCGAAACAAGCCCCACTCTTCCTCCAACATCTGTCGGTGGGGTGATCCTTCCCACAGTGACCGCAAACTATCTGAGAACTGCTCGAACTGCCCTGCTTACCCTTGAACTTCTTCTGGAACTGACTTCTACCACTGAAACCTGCTGCCCTCTTAGCCTCTGTTCGCTCCTCCTCAAAGATGGCCTCTGCATCATAAGCCCTGTCAATAGCGTCATCCAATGTAGCCGGCCACATACAAGCAACCACGTGGCGTTTGTGTCTCGGATTCAGGCCGTTGACGAAGCGAGTCACCTTCTTATGCTCTGTGTTCACCATATCCTCTGCGAAGTGAGACAACTCTGTGAACCTGTGTACATAATCTGCAACTGACATCTGTCTCTGCTGAAGGTTGAAGAATTCCACTTCCTTGGCTCGCTGAATATGGAGAGGCATGAACTTACGACGGAATTGCTGCTTGAAGGTCTCCCAAACTGTGGCACTGGGCATAGTCTGAAATGAGGTCTTAACACTCCTCCACCATGTCTTAGCTACACTCCGAAGCATAGAGGCTGTGAGAACTACCTTCTGCTTGTTACTGCACACAATCGTATCAAATAGCTCTTCAGTCTGCTCCAACCATTGCTCAGCCTGCAATGCATCCTCTATCCAATGGAACTCAGTCGCCCCTCGCTTACGGAACTTGTCGAAAAGAGCATTAGGGTCTGATTCCTTAGGCTGGAAAATCACCTGCTGATCTACATGAGGTGATGCTACTGCAGCAGCCTGACTTTGTCTATCTACCATGGATGCCATCTGCGCCTGTAATGACTGCATAGACTGCATCATCATCATCATGCGCTCCTCACTACTGATGTGAGGGGGTACTGATCCACTATCACCGTTAGGGCCCTGTTGATTCTCATCCCGAGATCCTGATCTTGATGCCATCCTGCAAAAGGAAAAGAAACACAACACACAAATATAAAATGCCCTGAGTTAGTCAAACCCCAAATCAACATATGAGACCTCGAGTCAAATAGTTGATATCGTTATCTCACCACGATCTTAGATGCCTACATGCTTATAACTAGCATGCTCTGATACCATACAATACGTATGTCACGACCCGAGCCCAGAATTCGGGGGTTAGCGAAAAGCTAAACCGGTGACACACGTACTCCCGTGCACGTGCAACCAAACCCAGTCCAGATGCACGCACACAAGGGATCTAACACGTGCGAACTAAGCGTACGCGGAAGCTGTACATATCATAGCAAGCAACAAAGGAAAATAAAATAGCGGAAGCCAAAGCAAATACGAAACGGAAAAGATAAAGACAAATACAAACCAAAATCAATATATACAAAATACACAGAATACAAGTCCAAAGTCCAAAGTCCAAATACAAGCTCTCAAAAACCAAAACGCAAAATAAAAGCCACTGGTATGCATGCACGCACTAGGCAGAAGTGATCAGGCCCACTCTGCCAGACCGGAGGGTGCCTCTACACTCGCCCCTGCAGCCTCCTCGACCGCCGGGGAGCTGGGCAAGGTATCTGTGCCTGCAACACCACAGACAACACAAATGAATACAACGATCCAGCAAATATAAGTAACAGGAAAGAAACACGCATAGTATCAAAGCAAATGAAATAGGGACAGAAGGTTAAATACAGAGTCCATCTTAGTATGCTAAGCGAATCGTGCATAGGAGTAAAACATGATAATGGAATCAAAACATAGAATACTGAACTAGTTGGCTACTACGTTAACCATGTTCTCTCCAAAAGAGAGCAGAGCAGAGCAGAGCAGAGGAGAACACCGCTGTCCAGGCCAAAGGTACAACGGGTCTCGGTTCCTGGGTTCCGGGGTCCCAAGACAAAGCAACACTGCAGTTAAAACAGAGATACAGAGATCTACGCCAGAGGTAACCCCGTCGGGTATCCTAGGGCTGAGGCTGAGTAGAGCCAGACTAATACCAATCAAATCAAATCCATAGAAAGGGAGATTATCCGCTTTGGACTCACCGATGACAAAGACCGGATCTTATCCTCACGTATTAACCTCTGGGCAGAGCCACCAGGGAATACCCAAAAATCAGAGATATACAAAGCTAGAGAATATACAAAGCATAGCATAGATCAAAACATAGTACAGAGCGAAGAATAATACAGATATACAGAACGAAAGCAAAATGACTGAGGAATGCATAACATAGATTAACAGAACAGAGGGCAAAACCATAAACAATATGCAATGCATCTCAGATTAATACGGAATCAAGGTTCATTACAAGCCAAGTCTAATCTAGTTGCATCACTGTCACTAACCGTGCATGTTGATGTAGTTTTAAGTTATTCGATGCACCGTTGCCATCCTAGTGTTGCAATATAATCCTCATGTGCACCGAAGTCCCTTAAACCAACACCCATGGGGAGGTGCTTAACAGTGATCAACGCTCACATGAACAAGTCACAGCCTAACAGATTATTCATGCGATCCAAAGAGTCCATCGGGCCGGTGTACGGGTATGGTTAACCTGTATTTGAGCCCTACAAGGTCACACCATTAGCCTAAGTTTAACTGATATTTAACAGGTCTTACGGTTTAGCCATGGGTGACCTACGGCTTAGCCGTGGCATCCTACGGCGTAGCCGCAATATGCACTACGGCTTAGCCGTGGTTCCCTTCAGAACACGGCTAAACTGTCATCTTTTCCACCTCTGATCTGATACATCTCACGGCTGAGCTACGGTGGAGTCCACGGCTTAGCCGTAGACCATCACGGCTTAGCCGTAGCCTCACCGTAAGAACACTGATATAAGAAAAGTTTCGACTGATCAGAGATTAAATCTACGGCTTAGATACGGTTTGGTTCACGGCTAGCTTACGGCTCAGCCGTAGGACAAATTACGGCTTAGCCGTATCCTAGCCGTAGAACAATTCAGATTTTCGAGTCTCTGGAAAGCGAGCCGTAGAAATTTACGGCTTAGCCGTACAATACAGAATACGAGTTCGGGAAGATTACAGAAACGAAATTTTTGTACAGAAACTGAATAAAACAAGCTCAACTGATTCTCAAAGCTTAGAAAATGGCTGTAAAACATTTCTATACCGAGAGTGAGAATGAATCCAAGCAATCAAACAACACCCATATGTGTTATCAAAACCTGTACTTATACTTGCCTCAAATCTGACAAATCTTCTGAAATCAAGCTCCAAGCAACTAAAATCAAAACAAATCAAAGCAATCACACATGCATGAGATGAAGACATAGCAACAGAGAATGGGAGATGTAATTGGAGAGGAAATACAAAGAGTTGGGAAAGAACCCACTTACCTAAGGCAAGGACAGAGAGAGGGGAGAAATTCCAACCAAACAGTCCAACCAAACAGAGATTAGCAAAACCCAATCGAAGGAGAGAGAGAGAGAGAGATGGTGGAGGGAGCTTCACCTGGAATTCTCTCTAGCATGCAACGTGGGAGAGAAAAGAGCAGGGAGTTGGACATCTGGAGTAACTCATCTTATATAGGTTTGGAAGTTTTAAAACAAGGTCCAATGGGTTTAGACTAATTACAGTTCAAGTCACACGAAGGTCTAACTTCTCCAATTGACTCCAAACGGATCTGACACAGTTACGGAAAATAACGAGCTCAACGAAATACGCGTGCTGACACCAAGATGATGCAAAGATGATATGAGCAAAGCAAAAGAGAAATTACGAAAAAGGGCTTAGAACTACCTATCTCAGGTCAAAGGTTGCTCAACTACCTATCCATGACCCAAAATAAGTCCAAAAGAAATAAACAAAACAAAACACACACTAATGAGCCACTAATCCGGCTCAAAGGGGATCGGAATGTTACACAGTTTCTTTCGTGATACAGTTTGTTCTCATGATTGCGTTCATTTTGGCTTGGAATAAAACTAGTTTTCATGAGTGTTTTAAAAAATTCCACCTTAGAAATTCTCATGGAAGCAGCTCTTCACATTCACATAGGCGACTTCTTATTAAGAGTATCCTGCTAAATCCCACTTGGATTTCCAAGTTATAAGAATCATTAAAAGCATAGCTTATCCTAATCAACATTGCAGGCATCACTGTATTTGATCGCGCTTAAAAATATGATGCGTGGAAATGAATTACAGAATCAAGGTCCGACATTCACGCACTTTAAGCTTTAAGAAGAATGGAAAATAATTACAGTTCATCACTAATTTCCCTTTTGTTTACATGGGTTCAAGTGCCCTGACCGGGAGGATGCAGGTTGTTTACATACATTTTGAAAGTTTACAACCCCTCCCTCAAGTCTCAGATGTGATCTCAATTTGGAAAATACAAGAAAATGTATATAAGGTGGAAGAAAATGTGAAAAAGAGGAAAAAAACGGGGGGTGACCGTGACCCGCGGTCACTGGAACCTGCCAGTGACCGTGGGTCACGGTCACTGACAGACAATGGCCTTGTGCCTCCGTTTTTTGTGCTGTTCGCACTGGTTCTTTCTTGGAACTTCTTTCAAGTGTTGGAACTCCATTCTCATGACTTTGGAGCGGTGGACAACCATCAAGAAGATCACATTTAACCATAGAATCAATTGAAACCGCTGTATCTCATCATTCGTGCTTACGGACTGCATTTTTGTTTCAAGTCCGAAATGGGCAAATTTGAAGCCAGAGTTGTGTCATTTGGGCAAATTTGAAGCCGGAGTTGTGTCATTTGAACCTATCATTTTCAAGGAGCAAAATGAGGCCTAGAGAGACTTCTTTCACAACTCTTGTAATGGCTAAGAAGACCTACGAATAAGAGAAACAGAGGTGACAATGTCATCCTCTCAAAAATTGGCGTCGGACGAACATGGTATGGACTTTGGCCATTCCACTTCCTTCTCTCCTTCTGAATTTTCTTGCTCACCTTCAAAACTAAGAAAAGAAGGTGGGAATGGTCATGGAAGTGCTGCTGGAGTTTGCTTCTTGTTGCCTTAGGTGGTGACTTTCTTCAATTTCTTCACTTTTCTTCCTTATGTGTGTGTGTTCCCCCTTTGTTTCTTCCAAATTTTCTCTTTTTATAGACTCCCAATCAGTTTTGTGCAGTTTTGGGGAGTTAATAGCAGTTGTGGGGAGTTGGATTTCAAAGAGGAGTGGAGGGAAACCACCCAAAATCGTGGGAAACATCCTTTGAAGGTCCGTGACCGCAGGCTGGGCCACGGACGAGGCCCAATTTCAGGTTTTCGCGTATGTGGCCCATTTTCATCTGTTTTGGGATCAAACGAAGTCCGATTGCCACCAAACTCGGAGAGATGCTTCTTAACACTATTTTCTACATGTCATAAAAATTTCAGCCCTTTTTGACTTCAGGAAGTTGGTCAACCTTTTCATTAATTGGGCCCCGGTCACGGACAAGGCCCATTTTTGGAACATTGCATATGCGGTCTATTTTTCATTGTTTTAGGCCCGAATGATGTCCAATCATCACGAAACTTGGAGAGATGTTGCTTGACACCATCTTAAGTGTTTCATAGAAGTTTCAACTCTGTTTGACCACCTGAACATGGTCAACTCCTTTTGTTTGTGGGCCCCGGTCACTCCCAAGGCCCATTCTTGGATTTTTGCATATGTGGCTTGTTTCCGCATGTTCGGTGCCCAAACGGTGTCCAATCGCCACGAAACTTGGAGGAACACTTTTTGAAACTATTTTGAGTGTGTCACAGAAGTTTCAGCTCAGTTTGACCACCTAAACTTGGTCAACTCCTTTTGTTTGTGGGCCCCGGTCACTCTCAAGGCCCATTCTTGGATTTTTGCATATGTGGCTTGTTTCCACCTGTTCGGGGCCCAAACAGTGTCCAATCGCTACAAAACTTGGAGGGATGCTTCTTGACACTATTTTGAGTGTGTCACAGAAGTTTCAACTCTGTTTGACCACCTGAACTTGGTCAACTCCTTTTGTTTGTGGGCCCCGGTCACTCTCAAGGCCCATTCTTGAACTTTTGCATGTGTGGCTTGTTTCCGCCTGTTCGGGGTCCAAACGGTGTCCAATCGCCACGAAACTTGGAGGAACACTTCTTGAAACTATTTTGAGTGTGTCACAGAAGTTTCAGCTCTGTTTGACCACCTGAACTTGGTCAACTCCTTTTGTTTGTGGGCCCCGGTCACTCTCAAGGCCCATTCTTGGATTTTTGCATATGTGGCTTGTTTCCACCTGTTCGGGGCCCAAACGGTGTCCAATCGCTACAAAACTTGGAGGGATGCTTCTTGACACTATTTTGAGTGTGTCACAGAAGTTTCAGCTCTGTTTGACCACCTGAACTTGGTCAACCCCTTTTGTTTGTGGGCCCCGGTCACTCTCAAGGCCCATTCTTGAACTTTTGCATGTGTGGCTTGTTTCCGCCTGTTCGGGGTCCAAACGGTGTACAATCGCCACGAAACTTGGAGGAACACTTCTTGAAACTATTTTGAGTGTGTCACAGAAGTTTCAGCTCTGTTTGACCACCTGAACATGGTCAACTCCTTTTGTTTGTGGGCCCCGGTCACTCCCAAGGCCCATTCTTGGATTTTTGCATATGTGGCTTGTTTCCGCATGTTCGGTGCCCAAACGGTGTCCAATCGCCACGAAACTTGGAGGAACACTTTTTGAAACTATTTTGAGTGTGTCACAGAAGTTTCAGCTCAGTTTGACCACCTAAACTTGGTCAACTCCTTTTGTTTGTGGGCCCCGGTCACTCTCAAGGCCCATTCTTGGATTTTTGCATATGTGGCTTGTTTCCACCTGTTCGGGGCCCAAACGGTGTCCAATCGCTACAAAACTTGGAGGGATGCTTCTTGACACTATTTTGAGTGTGTCACAGAAGTTTCAACTCTGTTTGACCACCTGAACTTGGTCAACTCCTTTTGTTTGTGGGCCCCGGTCACTCTCAAGGCCCATTCTTGAACTTTTGCATGTGTGGCTTGTTTCCGCCTGTTCGGGGTCCAAACGGTGTACAATCGCCACGAAACTTGGAGGAACACTTCTTGAAACTATTTTGAGTGTGTCACAGAAGTTTCAGCTCTGTTTGACCACCTGAACTTGGTCAACTCCTTTTGTTTGTGGGCCCCGGTCACTCTCAAGGCCCATTCTTGAACTTTTGCATGTGTGGCTTGTTTCCGCCTGTTCGGGGTCCAAACGGTGTCCAATCGCCACGAAACTTGGAGGAACACTTCTTGACACTATTTTGAGTGTGCCACAGAAGTTTCAGCTTTCTTTGACCATCTGAACTTGGTGAACTCTCCAGTTGACTTTTTTATGACAGTGGGCCCTTGTTTCAGATGTTTGAAGCCCAAATGACCCCGGTTTGATTTGAAAGTTGGAGGGACTGACGTCAAGAACGTCTTGGAATATTCATCCAAATTTCATGCAGTTTAGATTTGAGGAAGTAGGATTTCGAACAGTAACCTATTCATTGCATGCGTTAGGTCACTATTTACTCCACATTGAGATAGTTAGCCTGTTTTCTATCCGAACAGCCTCCCCTTGACTTGAAACTCTGGGAGAATAACTTGGGGCATTCTTTGAGCATTTCTTCCAAATTTTATCTGCTTTGGCCTTCTGAAAGTAAGATTTTAGCTGATGACCCCTAAATTCGGGATTACTGTCCTCTAAGCTGACATGTAATGAAATTTAGGCCAAACAGAGTCTTTTCATCTTGAAAATTTGCAAAGTATCTTCTGAGCATGACTGATGCTTCGCGTCTAAATTTCATTAGTTTTGGACACCGGGAAGCAGGACTTTGGTCAGTGACCCCCTGGCTTGGGGGGAACTGACCTCAGGCTGACATGCTTGTGGCTTTTGAGTTCGATGATGTCTGTTCAACCCGAAATTTGAACTTCCTCTGAGAGTTTCAGCTACCTTGATCTTCATGGAATGCCGGTTCTCACAGTGATTCCCCAGGATCTGCAAATAACCTTTGTAGCCTAAATTAAGCTGAGATGAGGTGTCTTCGCTGCAGTGTTTGCAATTTTTATAGGTCAACAGTATTATCATAGGAATGGAAAAGAGAGGTTATTTCTGCAGTGATTCTGCTAAGTTACACACAACTCTGTTGTCCCATTGAACCTAGATCTTGGGATCTTCAATCAGTTAGGTTGGGTTGCCATTATGTTTGCTTTTAAGTGATACATTTTAAACCCATTCCCCTCAATGAGCTGTATACTAGCTTTTTGGTCAAACCTTTTATTAATGAATCCGCAATATTCTCTTTTGACCTTATGTAATCAATGGATATGATTTCGTTTGAGTGCACTGCCTTATGGTGTTGTGTCGATGACGTATATACCGAGATTTCCCATTGTACATCGTACTTTGTGCCCTGCTAATTACAGATTGGCTATTGTAATATATACATATTGCAGGCACTGGTGTCGGCCACATAGGAATATCTTTTAGGAAATGACAAAGCCACTCTGCTTCTTCTTCTGCTTTATCCAAAGTAATGAATTCTAATTCCAACGTGGACCTAGCAATACATGTTTGTTTAGTTGACTTCAATGATACGACTGCACCTCCAATTATAAACACATATCCATTTATAGATTTTGAATCTTTTATATCAGATATGCAGCTTGTATCGCTATAGAAGCCCTAACTATCGCTTTCTAATGATTTGCCCCTGGATTATTTATGAATTTACTCAGTTTTCCAATTGCATATGGAGTGCAATTCATGATGTACATTGAATTCTCGAGCATACGAAAGTATTTTAATTGGGATATGTTTTTACTAGTATTTTTAGATAGATGAAGATTTATATCTACCGGTGTTTTAGCTAACCTGCCATCATATTTATCAAATTTCTCAAGTACCTATTGGATATAATGTGACTGAGATAGCACATAACCAATAGATGATCTAGAAACTTTCATTCTTAGTATAACATTTGCAACTCCTAAATCTTTCGTGTCAAACTCTTTGTTTAATATTTTCTTGGTAGATTTAATTATGTCAATATTACTCCCACGAATAAGCATATCATCTATGTATAAACATATTATGACATAGCCATGTGTTGTATTTTTTACATATACATATTTATCATATTCATTGATTCTATACCTATTGAACATCATTATCTTGTCAAACTTTTCATGCCATTGCTTTGGTGCTTGTTTTAAACCATAGAGAGATTTAACAAGCCTACACATCTTCTTTTCTTGGCCAAGAACAACAAAGCTTTCTGGTTGTTCCATATAAATCTCCTCATTTAATTCACCATTCAAGAATGTTGTTTTAACATCCATTTGATGTACCTGAAGGTAGAACAAAGTTGCAATAGCTATTAGCATGCGTATGGATGTTTTTCGCGTAATTGGCGAATATGTATTGAAGTAATCCATACCTTCTGTTTGCCTATAGCCTTTGACAACAAGTCTAGCTTTATGCTGATCAATTGATCTATCTGTTTTCATTTTTTTTTTGAATATCCATTTGTTTCCAAGAGATTTAGAACTAGGTGAAAGATCCACTAGTTCCCATATGTGATTTTGCAGGATGGATTTGACTCCACAGTTCACCGCTTTCTTCCATTGAGGTGCTTTTAGTGAAGACATTACTTCCTTGAAGCTTTCATTTTCCTATTCTAATAGATTTATCAGAAAATCTGGACTAAAGGATGTTGCAGTCCTTGTCCTTTTACTACATTTAAGTTCAGCCCCTTTGATTGCAGATTCATGGTCGTTATCATTACTAACCGCAGTATCATAAGCTCGTTTCAAAGACCTTATCTCTTGAGTTTGTTTGAATGGAAAAAGTTTTTCAAAAATTGATGCATTTTTTGATTCTATGATTGTATTAGTATGCATATCAGGAATATCAGATTTGTGCACTAAAAAGCAATACGCACTACTGTTATGAGTATACCCGATGAATATACAATCAATAGTTTTAGGTCCTATTTTAACCTTTTTGGGAACAGAAACCGCTACCTTGGCTAGACACCCCACACTTTCAAGAATTTATAGGATAGTCTTCGACCATTCCATAATTCATAAGGAGATTTTTCCATTTTCTTGTGAGGTATCTTGTTAAGAATACAATTTGTAAAAAGTATTGCTTTCCCCCACAAGTTCTGAGGTAGTCTAAAACTAAGCAACATGGTATTCATCATTGCTTTTGAGGTTCTATTTTTCTGTTCATCATACAATTTTGCTGAGGTGAATAAGGTGCAGTAGTTTGATGCATAATACCATGTTGTAAATAGAACTTACGAAAAGGTGATTCATATTCTCCACTTCTATCACTCCTTAGAGCTTTAATCTTTTTGCTAAGTTGATTCTCAACCTTATTCTTATACTGTATAAACATCTCCATTGCTTCATCTTCCCTTTTTATTAAGTACATATGACAATATCTAATGCAATTATCGATGAAAGTGATGAAGTACTTTTTACCACCTTTAGTTTGTACATATTTCAAATCCCAAATATCACTATGTAAAAGTTTTAGAGGTTTACTACCTCTTTTAATGGAATGAAAAGGAGTTCTTGTGAGTTTAGTCTCCACACATATTTCATATTTATGATTTAGTTCAATTTTAAACTTTGGCAAGCAATCCAAACTCATTAATCTACGCAAAGCATCATAGTTAACATATCCTATTCTACCTGCCATAGGTTAGAAGACTCAAACAAGTAGTAGAAGAAAAATTCTTATTATTCTTAGAAGGTACAATAGGTATTACATTCATTTTGAATAGCCCCTAGCTTACATAGCCCTTTCCTACATACATCCCACTCTTAGTAAAGATAAATTTGTTAGACTCAAATATAAGCTTGAACCCTCTCTTACTCAATAATGAACCTAATATAAGATTCTTGCGAATGTCAAGCACACGTAGTACTTCATTAAGAGTGAGTTCTTTTCCTGAAGTCATTTTCAACACCATCTTTCCTAGACTTTCAAATTTAAAAGTTGAAGAGTTGCCCATGAATAGTTTTTCCCCATTAACAGCTTGATATGAGGAGAACAGATTCTTGTCCACACATATATGGCGAGTAGCACCTGTATCCACCTACCATTCCCTAGAATTTTCAACCAGGTTTACTTCGAATACCACAGTGGAAAGGCTAATGTCGAAACATCCATAGAAAGTTTCTCCATTTCGGTCATATTGGCTTGTGCAGGATTCTTGTCTACATTTCTTTGATCTTTACGTTTGCGAAAGTCCTTTGCACAATGGCCAACCTTGTGACAAACGAAGCACTTTTTTTAAACTGCTTTGGATCACCACCTTGGTTTTTGCCACCTTGGTTTTGTCCACCTTGGTTTTCATGCTTCCACTTTTTGTTGTTATTCTTGTGCATTTGTTCGACTACGTTTGTTTTAGATTCCATTGGGTGATTCTTGTTTTTTTTTTTTAGATTCACGGTTATCTTCTTCAATTTTTAATCTTACGATCAAGTCTTCAAGACTCATCACCTTGTATTTATGCTTTAAATAGTTTTGAGATCTTTCCAACTTGGTGGTAGTTTTTCAACTACAGCAGCAACTTGGAAGGTTTTACTTAAAGGCATACCCTCTGCATGAATCTCATGGAGTAGAACTTGAAGATCTTGCACTTGATTAATTACAGTCTTTGAATCCAGCATTTTGAAGTTAAGGAAGCGGCCAACTACAAATTTCTTTGTACCAGCATGTTCCATTTTATACTTTTTATCTAAAGAGTTCCACAACTCTTTTGTAGTTTTAATTGAACTATACACATTGTATAATGTGTCCTCTAGTCCATTTAATATATAGTTCTTACACAAGAAAGACATTAGAGTGCTTCCACGCATAAATTGCAACAACTACTTACTTATCACTCTCATTTTCTTTGAGAGTAGGAGCCTCTTCATATAGAAACTTAGCCAAATTCAAGGTAGTTAGATAAAATAGCATTTTCTATTGCCATCTTTTGAAATCCGCCCTTTGAATTTTTCAGGCTTCTCCCCATGATTGACAGAAATATGGGTCTGAACAATAGGGGTAGGAGGAATGATATCATTTGAAGATGTCATTCTGATTAACATAATAGTTTCACAAATTTTCCACTATAGAATTATTATTCAGAAGATAGAGTATGAGAATTAATATCAATATAGTCCTATAATAAAGTTTAGAATTGTTTAAACAAAGGTTTATTTGCACAACAAAGTTCAAACTTTATTAGTTTAGTTTAAAAAGATTGAAAACAGAAAAGGAAACTCTTTTGCAAAACTTAGTTTGTATTAAAAATAATGAAGTCAATTTGGGTTTTCCAAAATTGGAAACAAAACTCATTAATTACAATGAAAAGATTTCAAAAACTATTTTTGTCTTAAGATTGTAAGGGACTTAGAGTCCTTTCGTGATTATAGCAATTGTTTCAAATGCAGAAAATAACCACAGTAGTATAAGAAGATAATTATTAATTCGAACTTACAGAAATTGAAGTCAGAATAGTCTATTTTGTTTAACACTATGTCCTTAAGACTAAAATTCATCCCCGTTGAGGTGTACGGACGTTTGTCTCTCAGGATACAATGGTCAGCACGCAGTAGAGGCAGCACTGCAATCTACAACGCCAGCGAACAAAACAATGTTCTCGACTTTCACACAGATGATATAATGCAGGAAAGAAATGCAATTCAAGATGGGCTTTTAAATAGGTGAACTAGTGACTGTTTTGAACAATTAGCAGTCACCATGAAGAACAGAAAGACATCTTCCTTGGAGAGCCCATGGGTTGGGTCCATGATCAGACATCTTCCTTGGAGAGCCCAAGGGTTGGCCCAGGATGCGAACTATATCTCAACACTTAGTTTATATATGCACACACAAACTTTAGTACACAAGCAGTGAGGGATTCTCTTTTTCCCTTCTTTGTTACCATATACAAGCAACTTTAACTAGTCACTTTAGGAATCAATTTTTTATTTATATCTTAATGGTTTTCAATGAACAATGGTTTGGGTTTAATCTCCTCATGGAGGAGAACATAAGAGCACTTGGACCCGCCTCAAGAGACCTGTGCGACCCCCACCATTGTGGTCCCAAGGTGACCCAAAATCCATTTTTCCAAAAGATATGAAAGCTCCATGAAGGGCGTTCTGCAGCAAAAAATGCCCTTATGTGTGAGTAATTAACACAAATGAGCCCTAAAAGTTTCAGAATCTAAACTTTGGATTAAGGAAAATGGAGTTGGAATGTGTCCAAAAGGGCTATGCATAATCTGCTTATTTGCATGGAATTGAATTTGATTTGTTATAAAAAGGCTTTCAACAAGGGTGTGATGAGAGGTGAAGAACATAAGATGGAGATGTAGACATGGACTCTCACTTTCTTATGATTTGGTCTATTGTGGTGATGGTTACATATTCCTCCTCCACGAAATAGAAAATTATGGATCTTCACATTGTTTCTGCAATTTTAACCACTTATAGAAATGCATTTCTTTTATTTTAAAAGAATTCAATTCCATTGTAATCAATTGGGTGGTTAGAATCCAAATGGTTAAAACTTGAGCTCTTGATGTACTTCCCAACTGTATTACATTTTATTTCTTTGTTAGTAGGGCTAGCTAGAAGATTGATCATCACATGTACAGCTTTGATTAAAAAATCAAGAAAAAGTAAAGGGAGTTAATCACGTGCTAATCACACGATCTATACATGAATTGGGGCTATATTCAGGGATTATTAAATAATGAAATTTCTTTTTGGAATACATCCTAAGAGTTTAAAATTCAATTAGACCTTATCATTCTGATCACTTCAAATAATCTGTTTGATGGAGAGAATCTATGTAAAATCAAAATTATTACAGTTTAATAGTTCAAATAGCCCCTGGAATGCTATTATAAAGCTACCTTTCTGAGATTGGAAAATGAAGAACCCCAACATTAAAATTGAGGGGTTTTGAGATTGTTCACTCTGGGTTTCTTCAAATTCAAGCAATCTAAACAGACCCATGACAATGAATGGATTGACGAGCTAATGGAGACATATCATTAGCTAATTGTAGTTTTGGGTCGGGTCCATTTGGCCACGGAACGCAAACTCAATATTACAATTATTTGAGCATAGGTTGAGGTCTCAGCCCAATACTCGAATCCTATAACCAATTATATTTAATATGGTTTAGGTTGGGTCCATGGTTATAACCTAAAAACCATAAACCTATTAGGAAATATACAATGATACAAAATATATCATTATAATATTGAGTTAGAGTGGCTAATATGAATTATCTTAGAAAAAGAGCTCGAAAAGGTTATTAGCCTCATGATTGTAAAGAGGTTCAAGAAACTTATTCAAACCATGACTTTCTACATAATTTGGGACCCGTAATAGCCAAGGCCCAAACTGTTACATAACATAATGGCCCAAAAAAACATAATCCATAGCTGGTTATGTTGTTTGGATTGACCAATACGCCTAGAACTTTCATGAAAATAAGCTAAGACCCTTCATTGCCAAGTTTAATGTAGTTATAATAATAGCATCCAAGTTTACAGCCCGTATGTGCCTATGCATCTAAAATATTTGTTGGAACTATTTGGAGTGTTACCAAAGGAGAAATTGGATGCCAATCTTAAGAAGTGATGCCTCGTTACAAATAGATTGGTCTTCCTTGCCTATGTTATAACAACGGATGGTATCAAGGTAGATGATGGTAAGGTTAAAGCAGTATGGGAATGGCCAACCCACCAATATTTATGGTGTGAGGAGCTTCCATGGATTGGCCATTTTCTATTGCCAATTTGATCAAACTTCAGTTCTAATGTTGCACCTAATAGGCCATTACAGGCTGAATTAAGAGGGCTTGTGGACAAAATAAGTGCATGAGAGTATCTCATTGATCAAGAAAAAACTAATTAATAAAAGCTCCAGTATTAGCACTACCAGAATTTGAGAAGATTTTCCACGTTGGTTGTAGCGAATCTCATACTAGAATTGGCTTAGCATTTGTCAAAACATATAGTCTACCTGAGTAAAGTCTGTTCTGTTTGGAGTATGGACCAACCTAATAAGGCTAGACTAATCTCAAGCCATCTTTGAAGCAAAGGTATATGTGGAACAAATCTAGAACCCCAACACATAACTTCCCTAATTTCTTGTCTTTGCATTAACATATGAGAATATAAGATATGATATGGTCTCTTATCTCCCTTATCACCCACTTCAATATGCGTGAGAATTGATGGTACTTGTAACTATTATAATTAAGGGAGGAATGAAAAACTATTTTTATAGATAATCCTAAAGAGATTTCTTTCAATTAAAAAAATTATATTAAATTTATTAAAATTAAAACTAATAGAAAAAGCATATTAAAATTAATGGACTTAATGTCGGGCCTACATCATTAGATATGTGGTCATGAGGACCACTCACGGTCTAATGGAGAACTATACCCACGGCCCCTTCTAGAACTTTTGATTAAATACTCTGAAAGTGATCAACGTGATTGGCCAACATTGCTTGAATGTTCCCCCTTTCTAATTCCAAGCACTTCCCTTAGCAAGGCCATGAGACCTCCTCCAACTCTGTCATTCAACTTCTAATCCCCCATTCCCACATAGACATTCCAAATACCTTTATTAACAAAATTATGCAAATCACAAGCTCAATATAATTAAGGAGGACTTACAAAATCCTTTATTGTAAAAGTATGCATTTTAATATCTCATATGCACTAAATTGTGCCATACCATTATAACATTTGTAACTTTCTCAAATATTCCCACTACAAGAAATCACATCTTTAGCTACGAAAAATTTCATCGCCAAAATGCCACAAAACGTCGGTAAAAACTTTTACCGATGAAAATTTTTTCGTCCCCAGAACGTTGGTAACTAAATGTCAGCAAAACCCTATACCGACAAAATCCAAAAATGTCGGCGAAAATTATATTTTACCAACGATAAAATATACATTTACCGATGTTAAAAAACGTCGGCAAAAATCATTAATTTAAATTTGACTTTTACCGATGAAAATTTAACGTCGGTAAATAATTTCTTGTATTTACTAAATTTTAAAATCTCATTTTACCGACGTTTCTAAACGTTGGTAAAAGTCATTTTATTTAATTTATTTATTTTTTAAAAATTTAAATTACTTTTACAGACGTTTTCAACTTTTGCCGAGATAGCGAGAGAGAGAGCAGAGAGAGCAGCGAAAGAGAGAGCAACGAGAGAGAGCAGCGAGAGAGAGAGAGCAGAGAGAGAGCAGCGAGAGCAGCAAGAGAGAGAGAGAGCAGAGAGAGCAGCGAGAGAGAAAGAGAGAGAGAGTAGAGAGAGCAGTGAGAGAGAGCAACGAAAAAGAGAGCAGAGAGAGCAGCGAGAGAGAGCAGAGAGAGCAGCAGAGAGAGATCAGAGAGAGCAGTGAGAGAGAGCAGGGGAGTAGCAAGAGAGAGCAGAGAGAGCAGCGAGAGAGAGCAGAGAGAGAGAGCAGAGAGAGCAACGAGAGAGAGCACAGAGAGAGTAGAGAGAGTAGCAAGAGAGAGAGCAGAGAGAGAGCAGCGAAAGAGCAGAGAGAGCAGCGAGAGAGAGCAGAGAGAGAGAGAGCAGAGAGAGCAGCGAGAGAGAGCAGAGAGAGAGCAGAGAGAGCAGTGAGAGAGAGAGAGAGCAGAGAGAGCAGTGAGAGAGAGAGCAGAGAGAGCAGTTAGAGAGAGAAGGGAGAGAGCAGAGAGAGCAGCGAGAGAGAGAGCAGAGAGAGTAGCGAGAGAGAGCAGAGAGAGCAGTGAGAGAGAGAGCAGAGAGCAGTGAGAGAGAGAGCAGAGAGAGCAGCGAGAGAGAAAGAGAGAGAGAGTAGAGAGAGCAGTGAGAGAGAGCAACGAAAGAGAGAGCAGAGAGAGCAGCGAGAGAGAGCATAGAGAGCAGCAGAGAGAGATCAGAGAGAGCAGTGAGAGAGAGCAGAGAGAGTAGCAAGAGAGAGCAGAGAGAGCAGCGAGAGAGAGCAGAGAGAGAGAGCAGAGAGAGCAACGAGAGAGAGCACAGAGAGAGTAGAGAGAGTAGCAAGAGAGAGAGCAGAGAGAGAGAGCAGCAAGAGAGCAGAGAGAGCAGCGAGAGAGAGCAGAGAGAGAGAGCAGCGAGAGAGAGCAGAGAGAGAGAGCAGAGAGAGCAGTGAGAGAGAAAGAGCAGAGAGAGCAGTGAGAGAGAGAGCAGAGAGAGCAGTGAGAGAGAGAAGCGAGAGAGAGCAGAGAGAGCAGCGAGAGAGAGAGCAGAGAGAGTAGCGAGAGAGAGCAGAGAGAGCAGTGAGAGAGAGAGCAGAGAGCAGCGAGAGAGAGAGCAGAGAGAGCAGTGAGAAAGAGAGCAGAGAGAGCAGCGAGAGAGAGCAGAGAGAGCAGCGAGAGAAAGAGTAAAGAGAGCAGCGAGAGAAAGTAGAGAGAGCAGAGAGAGCAGCGAGACAGTGAGCAGAGAGATCAGCAATAAATCAGAGTGTGAGAGAGATAAACGAAATGGGGGCGGGGGAATGAAAAAGGGGAAAGATTCGAAACCAAATGGGGGCGGGGAATGAAAAAGGAGAAAGATGGGCGGGAGATTTTAAAAAATTTTTACCGACGATAAATTTTTGTCACACAAAATCTCATTTCGTCGGTAAATGTTTCTTAAAATCATTACACCTTTATTGAAGTATAATAAAGACATTTAGCGACGTTTTTTAGAAAACGTCGGTAAAAGTCTAAACTGCTTGTGGAATAAAGGCTAGACTTTTAGCGACGTTTTATAAAAACGTCGGTAAAGATGACTTTTAGCGACGTTTTCTCTTAAACGTGGGTAAAGGTCTAAACTGTGGAATAAAGGCTAGACTTTTAGCGACGTTTTCTCTAAAACATGGGTAAAGGTCTAAACTGCTAGTGGAATAAAGGCTAGACTTTTAGCGACTTTTTGTAGTAAATGTCGCTAAAAGTGACTTTTAGCGACGTTTTTCAATAAAGGTCGGTAACGGTGACTTTTACCGACGTTTTTTGAAAACATCGCTAAATGTCTAACCGGTAGCAGAGGTCATGTTTAACTTTTAGCGACGTTTTTTTGAAAACGTCGGTAAAATTCACCTTTACCGACGTTTTTTGAAAAAACGTCGCTAAAAGTCACCTTTTCACCGACAAATTCATATGTGTTGGTAAATAATAGTCTTTAGCAATGAAATTATAAATTCATCGCCAAAAAACGTCGCCAAAAGTGCAACTTGTTGTAGTGTCCAAAGCAATAGAAACTTGAAGGTGTAGACCATGTTTTATGAGGACAATCACACTACTAGTTGTTCTTTCCTTAAACTGGAACAGGGTCCACTAGCACTAGTGAGATGTGATCTTTAGTCTCAAATGCGGAATTGGTGTATCCATCTCTATGTTGGTACAAGACTTCAATTACATGCACAAAATTCACAACTCGCAGGAGGGGAGGCATAGGAACCTTAGTAGGCTTTAGGCATTCCTTGTTTATGTCTTTCCTTTCATCTGCAGCAATTCCTTTAAACTTCTCACAAGCATCCTTATATGTGCTCCCATGATCCTTCATGTAGATTTGAATACAGGATACAACATGTCCTCTCATTTGTACAAGCTTCATATGTCAAATATAAACATTAGATGGTAATAAGTACTTCGAAAAATGTAATTCTCAGTAGAATGGTGAGTAAACAATGACAGGTATAAGGTTTTTGTTTGAGGGATGCAGACCAAGGAAGGGAAATAGATTTTGGAACAAACTTGTGATTTTATTGTGGGTTTGAGAGGCAGACGCAATATTTTTATGTGAATTTTCAAAGCAAAGCTTTTTTTTTTAATTAGTAACACAAATTTATTAAAGGGAACCAACAAGCAAAGTAACAAACTCAAAAAGGAGGGTACAAGAGCAATGCACCACTCCCACTAAATTAAATAACCTCTCTCACTTAAGGAACTAACCTGTGAACCCCTTGTTTGGCTAAAGTATCAGCCATGGAGTTAGTGGATCTAACCTCATGACAGACAGAAACTGAGATAGTGGAAGATGACTCCCTAATTTCATTAAATAAAAATTAAAACATTCTGGGATTCTTTCTCTGAGACACCTAGGTGATCACATTAGAATAGTCACTTTTCACCAGCAACTAACCATTATACCTTTCAGGGAACATCCTCAAAGCCTCCAAAATGGCTAATCCCTCTGCTTCATTGAAATCACAAATGCACACCTTCCTAGAAAACAAAAGTAAGACCTCCCCCTTACTATTGCGAAGCATACCTCTAATATCTGTCGACCCTGTTTTACATTAAACTTTAAAACCCCAAGGAACGACACTCCTCATGACCTTAATTGGGCCACAACCCATACAAGCCTCCCAATTTGAAAGAATATCATCTATGTTAAATTGAAGAACTCCTTTTTTTTACCAAAGCTCATTTTGCAATCCTTATAGCAGCCTTAGAGATTAAATTTGCCACTGAGGAAATGGAGCATGAGAAGATCCTATCGTTCATTTCTTTCTGTATGGACTATACGATAGCAAAAGGGACCAACTTCGAAAAAACATGCCCACAACCAACAGAATTTACACCCATCTATGACTCCACTGCAGCAGCAATAGTGTTTAGACAACACCAAGCAAGATTACACTTCTCGATAAAATTACTCCATACACTGAACGCTACATCGCAACGAAGGGGTGGTTTACTTATGGTTTTAGAAGCGGAATGAGAACCAATGGTGCAACTGTCCCCCACTTGGGTCTTCTCCTGGATAAGTATCACCTGATCATGGTATTTTTCCTATTGGATTTCATTTTCTTCATATGTCCATGTTCTAATGATCTTCTCATGATTTTTTTTGGAATGTTTTGAAAATATTGCAATATTATTGAGAAAACACCCTTCTAGGTAAAATATTGCAATATTTTTAAAACATCACCAATGTTCATGATGTGGACCTAACTAATATCCCTAATTGATCGATGATCCAGCACAAATCATTGCACAAACAATTTATAATTTTAAAGACCCTTTTTTTTCCTTTTATTCCAATTCAAAGCATATGTGCTCCCCTTATTTTCAAAGAGCGCACACCTTTTCTAACCAAGAAAAAAAGAAGCACACATCTAATTTGATTGAATATCATCCTTGAATTGACCAACAACAGAAGCAGCCTTAAGTAGCTTAGGCTTATTTTTAGCCCATTCGAAGACTTCTTTGGTTGCAATATCTCCCATGCGAACGTATGAAACCAGTATAAGCATGAAGTATGCACCAGTTATCAAGGCAACAGTCATATACTCCTTAAATGTTGGCGTGTGTCCTGAATTTTGCCACTCCATTTCAATGAAGTAGTGTTTGGAGACTTCCTTGAGCTGCACAGGCATTAACAAGACGTAGCAACTAGCTTTAGTCGTACATCTATGCATTAATACTCATAAACTTTGATTAACACAATCAATTTTAGGATTGGCCATATCGTTCGTATTAGCATTGGAATGGTATAACCTTTGGGCCCACCCAAAAGCATGACTATCATAGGAGTAGGAGTTGAAAAGGTGCCCAACAACTTCTGTACAGAAATTGGAAACCATTTGATCACAAGTGGTACTATTTTGAGGCCCCCCTAGGTTTTCTAGTGCTTCCTATTTAATAAAGATATATGAGTGTGCTTTACCAAAAAAAAGAAAAAATGATAATTTAGTGTGTAAAAGTGTCCATGATCAACTAGGGAACCTATAAAATTCAGATGTCTATCAAATTTGATCCAGTGGTAATTCACAAGGGGTTGGGAAGATAGTTTTTGTGAATGTGTTAGATTGGTTATAGGCGCAGATTGGTGGCCCTACAGGTTTGAACAGGGGACAGCTTGGCCGTTCCTGAATATATAGTTCTTTGATTAATATAAGTACAAGAGGGCTCTACATTTTTAAAATGACATGGTTAATAAGCGATCAAGAGGCGGTTTATAATGTGACTAAGAGCACTGTTAGTCAATACAAATTCATCATTGATATATACATGGTTTTGTTCCATTGCGCCTGTATGGTGGTAGCCAATCTTATTAAATCCAAATCAATGATCCCATGGAACTATAATGTGCATAAAGAATTTGAGAAAGTTCTTATTTATTAATTTCTGCCAAGTCTTCATTGTTTTAGTATCCTAACAAATTGAAAAATCAAATGAAAATTAAAAATAGGGATTAATACTAGATATTTTTTTGTTACTTTGATTTTTTCTTCTCAATGGAGAAGAGAATTAATACTCTAACAAGCTGTTGCTGTTGCTAATGAGCTGAGCTATATTTAAATATTAAAATGAAATCCCATGGGTTTTATGTCTATAGTGGTTGCACTTTATAAAACTCCATAGATTACATTTAAATAGATTGGGTTTGTTTTAAATGAAAACAACATGGCGATTTATAAAGGAGGAATGTTTATAAGTGTTCCTTATCCTATGAAGAGAGATGGATGCATATGAACATTTCTCCTTATAAAGTCTAATGAGGATTTATTAATTCAAAGAAAAAGTTAATTAAATATTAATATGGGCAAGAAAAATTAATCAATGTATAATCAAATAAAATTTAATCCTAAATTAAGATATTTCCAAATCAATTATTTTCATAGCCTGTCCAATCTTCCCAAAACAAGAATATTCTCTATCACCCTCTTCAATTGCATGGTCCTATTGAGGACTATTGGTTACTCTTAATATATATTTGACATCTCATTGGAACATCTATCATGCTTTGCTAGCGGTCACCATCTATTTTTGGAGTGTCATTGTTGCGTAGTGCTTATTTGGGTCCATGAGAGATAGGTGAGCCAAAAGTGTTATTATCTCTATCAAAGCATAAGAACTCTTTTAAGTGTTTGACTTCAAGAAAATCTCCTTGTTAGAGTTGATTTGATATTTCATTGAGAAAAGCTTCTCTATTTATAGAATAAAATAAAGATCATAACCTAAATAAAGAAACTTTATAAAATCTTATGATAAGAAATTAAGATAACGTAGTCACATCATAAATCAAATGAAATCTATCCTAATCTAAGATATAACTAAGTTATAGTAATAACACAGTCAAGGTTTTTTAAGATAATTTATGCATTTACGACTTGTTAGGAAGAAATAGTTCAAGTCATGAATATAGCATCTGTTTATAAAAAGCGACAGGAATATACAACTTCTTTTAAGGGTGAAATACGATACGATTTTTCCTCCTGAGCCAATTCCTCTTCATATTGTTTGACGGTATCTAAGAGTGCACAAAAATGCACTTTCATGCAATCAAGCAGATGATCTATTGAACTTCAGTCCCGCTTGAAAATTCTAGTCAACATTTCAATACATGAATTGCATTTTAAAATGGAGTAACAATAAAGAACAACTGATTACGTATCATGATTAGAAGAAACCTTTGGATTGCTTCTGTAAAAATTTTGAGTTCTTCCATTGTACCATATACATCATAGATGTCATCCATTACTGACGTTAATGCTATAATTCTGACAATTATCATTCTAGCTTGGGAATACTGTTCCTCAAAATACACTCCTAGTATCCAGAAGTAGCACTCACCCATCTATCTCTAATGAAGGGTAGCTTTCCAGCAAAATTGTACTTCTTCCACCACCTGATGTGTTAGCAAATGAAACAAAACCCAACTTAAAGGTTACAAATAAGGTAATTTGATGAATTATTTTTCTAGGAAAAAGCTCTTAGTCAATTCTAAAAATTAAAATTCTAAAAACTTCCATGACTTCGAAAATAATTTTGATGAATATTCCTGACTTTTTTAAGGGTGAGACCCAAGGATCAATGTTGAGTCATCTATGTGAGAAGCATGGTTTCCAACCAATTGTACTACCCTATAAGGATTTTTGTATGAGCTAAATTCACGTATTGGATAAAACTTGAGTCCACTGATTTGTATTTTATATTCTTTAAGTTTGGACTATTGATTGTGTCGCAAAGAGTGCCAAAATTAAAGAAAAATAGAAAACACTATATGCGCTAGAGTGAGTATACTTACGCGCTCGAGCGGGCAAGATAAATACGACTGTAGTCAAGCCCATGAAAACCGCGTTCAAGCTTGACAAGATAATTGCAAATAATTGGATGTGCATAACACATGCTCAAGTGGTGCTCACATGCATTCAAGCGTGCTTGTGACGGAAGCCCACTGACCTGCATGGATTTGTTTCTTATTTGTGCCAGATTTTCTTATTTGGTTCTTAATTGAACTTTAACCCCTAAGACATGAATTTTGGGCTATAAATAAAGGGTTTCTCTAAACCCTTAGTGAATTTAACTTTCTCCATAATCTGCATAGGGAATTCATTAGAGATTTCTTTTAGAGCTTTCATGAGATTGGGTTGAACACTTTAAGTTCTAAAGTTGGTACTTCTATTTCTTCGTAGGAGATTTGTAGTTTCTATATCCTTGTAGAAGATTGCTCTCTTACAGTAGAGATTTGTTCATGGTGGAGATTAAAGTGCTACTAGTAGGACACTGATGGAATGTGTGTCGAGGATTCTAACAAGAACAATTACAATGCCTTGTGTCGACAGACTAACTGTAGGGTTGTGAGTATATCTTTTACTGCGAAAGTTAGTGATTGATTTTGTTTACTTTGGACTCGTGGTTTTTTCCTGTTCCGGTTTCCACATTAAATATGGTGTTGCCTTTTTTGTGTGGTTGATTGCTTTTATTTTTTCCATTGCATAGAAGTAGTAATTGAACTGCAATCTGGATTAAGTCCCGGGCATTTTTGACTTTGAACCCCTTGTTCTTAAGAGCAGTCATCATTTTCTTTTTCTTTTTGAAACTATTGCTTCATCATGTAATAAGACAAAAGTTCAACTTTTTTCAAAAACAAAAATCTGTACTCACTCAATTCATTTAACCTTAACCCATTGCTCTGCCTTAATGATTATTATTGCCTATCATAAAAGGAATTTGGTCATAGCATGCCTTTTGGTAAAGCATTGCATGGAAAATAAGTTGCATAAAGGGTTTTATTTTGATTATGTTAAAGTGTAGATTCTAAATAAGGGGCATTTGGGCCATTGTCTAGTCAAAGAGAAAAGTATTTTGCCAATCAAAGCTGTTTCGTAGAAGAATCGGAATCCTCTCCAGGATTTTATCCATGGTGACTGTGGGTGGACCTATCAAGGTCTTCTATGTCGCCTTGTGGCTGCCCTTGCGTTGAATAGGGTAGCAGCCCTGCATGTATGGCTGGCTGCCCACCGTGGCGTGGTGGATCTTAATAGGTCTACTCATGGTCACCCTTGGCTCTTATTGGAAATGTTTAAAAGTCAATGGTGTCAATAAAGTTTTTTAAAAGCCAAAGTTTTATTATTGACACAAACCTCCTTTATATTTTTGTAGGAAATCTAAAATTCAAGATAGAAATCGTAGTTGTTATTAAGGATATTTATGGCTTCTTTAATTGGCATTCTAAAGTAACGAAAAACTTACATTAAAATCTCTTTTAGTTCCCATAGATGCAGTAGCTGCAATAGATTGAAATCTAGCTTTGTGAGCTCTAATAAGGTGTCATTTCGTTTCTTCTTCTATTGATAGATTGAGATGTAATACCTTGATTGTAACCTCTCAACACATTTGCGCAGAGGCAACTCTGGGGCAAGCTCAACTAGGGTTGAAAGAGGTAAATTAAGATGAGCAAGTGCCAACTTAAGATGTTCTGTAGCGAAAACCATGGCTTCATCCAATACATCCTCTCCACGTGATCCCATATGTGCTGCTTCATATAAACTAAGAAGACCTCCAATGTCGCTGACTAATGATTTCTTAAAGTTGCCTCCTCCATCCTTGAACTTGTTGAATACATCTATTTTGGAAACAAAAAATTAGAAAAAAAAAATGAAAACCATTCCCTAGAGCTTCAAAACAAGTTGTAGATAAACTTATTTCCAAACTCATGAGAATTGCTTTTATCTTCGCTATAGAAATTCTAGGACTCAATACTTTTGGAGGAGAGTGTGATCTTTTCTGTTCATTTACATGCATGCACTATGCCAACTAGTCATACACAAGAGACGGGTATGTACTCACCGGGTGACACATTGTACCCCTCTTGCCTCAGCAGTCAAAATTGGAGAGCAACGGTATGCAAATCATCACTATCATCCTCCCCCCATCACTGTATGTATTGTAAGTCTAGATGAGCGCATCAGCAATCTCTGTCTCAACGTGATAGGCCACTCCAAGGCGTTGGATGGCATCGATCAAATTCAATTCTTGCAATTGATAATTGACATTGATAAGCATTCTCTTCACTTCTTCCTTTTAACTCATCAACCCGTTTTTTATTTAAACCATCTGGTTTCTACAGCATCAAAGTTAAACTTGGAGAAAACCAATAAAACCAATGTCTTCCGCTAAGAGATAAATCACCAATTTATGGAGTACAATAGTCACTACTAAGCGATAAAGCTGAAGAGACATAACACAATCAATGATCCTAAGCTTAATGTAGATACCTAACATAAAAACATGATGTACAAGGTATAGACTTGACTGTATGAGAGGGCCGGATTGTGCAAGAACTTAGAATTAGGTATTAACGATGCTTTAATTCAAGTCTGCCAAAATTCTCCAAGTGTAAAGATTTTAATGCAAAAACATATGCACCCCAGATCCTAATTTAATCACTGATCCAAGAACTAAATGGGTCAGGTTTGGGTTGGGTCACAAGATAAAGTTCCTATTTCCTAATCAGCCTTCTTCCTACTCTACAACCCACCAACTTGAACCCACTGGACGTGGTCTTCGAGGTTCAGATTGGATTTCCACCTCAGCTAAATAGATGCTACTGGTTTTGCCTGAGGCTAAAACTCACTGCTTGTCGCTTGACTTGCAAAGCCGATTTGAGCTAGACCCATCCTACACAATACCACCATCCCTATAGTACATGGATTAAGCTACCTACCAAGTCATCAAATGAGGACTTAATGAAGCGATCACCCCAGATGGGAGGGTGATAATCTGCAGATTTCCTTCCTATATTGGATTTTTCATTTCCCAGAAATTGATTTGTGTTTGGGATATCAGAATGGCCGGCGCCAAAAACAAAAGCCATGAGTTAGATTGATGAAGACACAAAAAGACCAGCTGTGGGTGAAAGGCCAACATGTTTGACAATTTATAGGCGCTTATGAAAGAGTGCAAGTAGAGATTACAGACTACCCTATTCACATTATCAACATGTTCTATGGTTTCACGTGATGTCTATGTTACTTGTACAAGGTTTGTCTAAATTGTAAAATATGTTTCTTGTTTTTAATTGGAGGAATTCTTAAAAACTTTTCATGTTAAAAAGAGAGGTTTTGTCCCCTTAATTTGTCAAATAAGATGATGCAACATCACCTTTACATGCGAACTCATATTAAAAGAGAAAAATTAGAAATGTTTAAATAATTTGACTTCCTAAATAATAGCGCAAGAGGAACATATCAACCAGGTGTTTAAAAAAAAAACATTTGGAAAATTTTCTAGTGTGCCTCGCCTCATTAATATATATCTAATATATATTAATTTAATTGTTAAGGACAAAATATTGGAAACAAACCTATATAGAAGACGTCCATTGGTTGAAACATGAAGGTTTTGGTTTGGCCCATATAGTGCCCAAAACCCCTTTTCAAAAACAATGTGCAGATTCAAACCAATTATTGGTAAATTACGACGTTAGCATGACCTGCTTTTAAGAGTCCAGATGTAGCTGTTACATGGGAAGAATATAACACATTCCTGGAAATCCAACCCGAGGCCCACATAAAGATTATTTTGATCGCTCAAGTTGGTTGGAATTCTTCCCTCGATTGATATATCATCATGTTTTAATTCATATGAAGTGGGTTCCATCATAAGATTGTGGACCGTGATAGCAATGGCTATGTCACGTTAGTGTCTGGTTAAATTTAGATCATAGTGCTTAATTGGATAGTGGGATCCAGTCCTTGTGAACTGAAACTTGAGGATATATTATTGCATGAGATGCGATTCATCTTGGACGGTCCAAATTATCCCTATGTGGGCACTGAGATGGAGTTCTAGGCAGGTGTTCCCATGTAATAGCTAAGAAAGATGATTTAAATTTGGGATGGAAAGGGCTAATCTTACATAAAAGCAAACCAAATCTTAATTCCAAAGGATCTGAGATCATCGAGATATGACGCACTCGCTCATGAGAAATACCGACCGCACATAATACATTCTGGTATATGTATAGGAGATAATTGTAATAATATATAAATATCCTAATAAACAATAAACCTGGTGTTTCACATAATATTTCAGTATCTGAGGCCAAGGTTGCGCTCAGTTTGAGTTATACTCATGCTTCCAAAATCCCGGCCCAACTTCAAGAATACCCCACAACTTCAAGAATACCCAGCTTGAATTGAGTTTTCGTGTTTCGCCTAACCCAATTTTATACAGTTGATATATAAAACGTTAATTCACCCCTAAGCGAGAGATCACCCCTAAGTGAGAGACAATGGGAGAGCAAGACGTGACATCCCTAAAATAAATCTAAAATATCTCCTCCCATACTTAGCTCTATTATATTTCCTATATTATTTAAAACACCTAAAATCTCTATGTTAATTGGAAAACATATCTCAAAATTTAAGGATACTCTCTAAATCCAAATTATATGCAACAGATAGTCTATCAAACGAACACCTGTCTTAATAAACATACGAATTCAATAAAATCTCTGCATGCCAGCATGTAGCCAATCATGGCCCACATGATGGAATCATAATATTCCTATTTTCTTTATTAATATATATATTTTAGGGGATGTTCCTGTGCATTTGTCCCTCATTGAAGGACCGTGCATACTTCTTTGTGGGATCCACTGTGGATCCAATCAAGGGATGAGACCGGGGGGGAAAGGATAGAAAGATCCATGGGGAATCACCCTAAATATTAAGGTTGGCCTCAATCACTTGTGTCTAACCCTTTCATCCGTGGCCCGCAAATCCATTCCATTCGGATTGGTGCACAGTCGATCCATTGGTCCAATAAATCCGAATTTGGCCAAAACTTGAGGTGTGTGATCGTTAGGGGAGTCTGCGTGTATTGTAAGGTTTGGATTAGGTGATAGATTCGCTGCAAACTAGAGTTATAGCAAAAAAGTTGGTGAGGGATGGATGCACATGAATATTGTCCTTATTTATTTACTTATTTGAGCATTATTCTAATGACGGGTTCTTTTAACGTGGGGTTCTTATGTGATTTTTATATTAATGTTTTGTATATGAATTTGACCCCACAAGTGCTGCACACCCCAGTTAATTGTTATAGTACTAGGTGGGCTCCACGTGTGGGCATACCTAAATTAGGAATTGTGTCCATAACAGGAGCATGTCTTGCAACTATATTATTTTCAATGTTGGCCCATAATCTATAGTCTTTCCTAAGGTAATTTACTTTGAATATGCTAAGAACCAGTTTCAAAATTAGATTTTCAAAATTTAATGTGGGGCAGACCTCAATGCAGGCCAATCACAATGGTAGGGTTGGGAATCCCAGTATTTAATGATTATAAATATCAAATCATATTAATAATTGACCCACCTATAATCCAAATCAAAACTCCCAACTCTGCCTTCTTTGCAAATCTAATTTTATATATCAGATGGACTAGATTTTCTGACCTTTTTACTTAAGCTAAGTAGTTGCAACTTAATTTTATTTTGGCTTTAAATGATGGTTGAGTAGAAATTTTTGGATAATGGTACTAGCATACATGTGTACTATGTATGGTTAAGTCACCCCCACATAAGACCTACACATGATAATTTACATCAAGGGCGCTAGTATGTGACTAAACATTGTGTATAAATTCTAATATAAAAATAGTTGGTATCTTAAAATTTATTTTATTTATGTTTATGTTATTGTTTATATACTAATATTCATTTATTTTTTATTAAAATATTAAAAATTTATAAATTTAATTATTAAAAATATATTTATTTTTTTCATGGCCGCGCTCTGAATCCTCTATCGCAATTGTGATTAGCACACCGAGAATGGACTAGTTGCAGGGTGCGACATGGACAACACAACCAACTGCAGTGCAGCTGCCCCCATTCTATGGGGCAAGTCAAATCACCTTACTATATAACCATGATATCCTCAACACATTGGACTACCTTGGCGGGAAAGAATGTACTGTGATCGTTGTTTTCACACTTCATAATTTTTTTTTTGAATGTTATCTTCACACTTTATAACCGATGGAAACGTTTCACCCTGTTTTTTTTTCCTTTATATTTATAATCGCTGGAAATGTTTTACCCTTTTTTTCTTAAAAAATGCAAGGAATAAAAGAGAAGCAATGATCGTTAAATGAAAGCCAAAATGAGAATAATAGTTTTTGGCATAGCGATAGGTAGCAGTGTAATGATGCAAAGTCTTGTCAAGTTCCGAATTTTTTATATCGGGTCGTATCTGTTTGTCGGGTTTGAGTTGGGTTAAGAGGGTCATATGGATTGAATTAATATAATTAGGCCTGAGTTAATTGACCCTTTTAGGCAAAAGGACTCTTTTTGGAATTTCTTAAAATCCACTAGAAAGCAGGGAGCCCTTCCTTGCAATTTAAAAAAACTTCCTCTTAATATAAACCGTTAGGGTTTTTCCCATTCTCCCATCTTCTTTCTCTCTTCTGCAATCAAGCCCTAGAAGTCTTTCAGGGAGAAACCAAGGTTGAATCTTCTGGTCTTCAGATTTGCTTTTGGCTTCGAAATCCAGGCAAGTGAATAACTGCAAACAATATATTCTTGGTTACTTTGTTTAATCATATGTTCAAAACATGAATTATTTGTTTGGTTTAATGTTTTTGGCTTTTGGTTAAGAGATTAATAATGAAGATTGATTTTGATTGAAACCAAATATGTAGTTAAGGTTTAATACCTTTGAATCTATATTTGATATATATATATATTTATGTTTAAAAAAATTTTTTTTTGCTAGCAGCAGCGCTGCCTGGCATGCCTAGGCAGTGGGCCTGCTGCCTGGGCCGGCTGGGCAGCGGCCCGGCCCCGCTGGGCTGGGACGGCTGCCTGGCGGGCCCGGTGCGGGTCTGGGCCTGTCAGCCCAGTTTTTTTTAAATAAAAAAATAAAAAAATACATGTATATTTATATAAATAGAGATGATTAAAATTTTTGAATATTAATTATAATGTTTAGAGGGTTATAGTTGGTTAATGGTTCTATTATGCTAATAGAGATTTGATTTCATTAAATTAATTTTTATTTCGATGTTATTTGAAATTTAGCTTGGATTATTTATAAATTTAATTGAGAATTATGTAATTTTGATTAACGTTTATTTAGATTGATTTGAAATTAACTAAGATGTTTTTGGTAATTAATAAACCTTACAAAGATTGTATTTATGATTCTAATTTGGATTTTTAATTTGAGTTTGATTTCAAATTGGGGCCCAAGATTGTACCTTTAGTTTTGTATAAATTAATAAGGTGTATTTATACACAACAATGATATTAAGGAATTAATTATTCCTTTTCCCCTTTTGATCATGACTTGATTTAACGTTGGATTTGGAAGTTGAACATTTTTTACCCAATTTGTAAAACACACTGAATATACATAATTAGTTTAGATGAAGTATGCCTTTTGAGAAAAGTTAGTTGAATGTTCAGATGAGAATTGGACTAAATGCATAATGGGAATGTGAGATTCGGGATGCGCTACATGATAGGCACCAAAAGTAGTATATCAGCATCGTGGACTTACATTTCTATTGTGAAATAAGGTTAGTTCTCATGTATATATTTAATTAATTATGACCGTTAGGTGGTTTAGTGCTTACCCTCAGAGAATTTGAATTGACACATATTCATAATACATTTTCAAATTTAAAAGTTGAAATACTCAAAATGATATAGGTTTGAATATTGGGATTAAGGGTGTCATATTATGATTCATTCTGCATCTGTATACGTATGTATTTGTAAATATGCACATATATATATATATATATCTGACCGACTGTAGTTCGGAGGTGGACGTACGCCATTGGGTCAGCGTGTACTATGGATTATAGCACACAGCTGTGCCTTCTGTTATTATCTGTGGGATTACCCGATTCTTTTATTATCTACGGGACTATCCGTTTCTGTTATCTGTATGCGGGATTACCTGTTTCTGTTATCTGTATGCGGGATTACTCGTTTCTGTACATTTATCCACGGGAATACCCATTTCTGTGCATTCATACCATTGGAGTTTGCATTTGATAAATTGTGGGTCATAATAAATACTTATATTTAATTCAGTTGATTAATCCATTCTTTGTAGTTTACCCTCTTGCTAGATTATGTCAATTTGACCCACTACTTTTGGTGTCTAAGTTCCATTACCAGTGTCAAACCGGAGGGTCAGGTGACGCAGGAAATTCCGCCAGATGGCGGAGTTGTTGAGTGGAGCATCGATGACATCATCTGAGGTGTCCTAGTGTGGTGCAGAATTCGAAATCTTTAGATTATGTAATAAGGCCATTAGTTTATTTAATTAAATTTATTTGTTTTGAAATTATAACTTTAATTGTTATGGTTCGAAGCACTTGACCTTGATTTTATTATTAATGAGATTTGTTACATAGTTATTATGTGATATTTGTCTACGATGAGTATGAATTTTAGTTCCGCATGTGATTATGGTTGCTTGATCACCAAGTATAGCCTCACGAAGGACTTCGATCCACCCGGAATTGGGGCTCGTATTGTTTATGTTAGAAGAATTTTAATTAGCTCCAATTCTCATACCTCTGGAACCAGGTTTTGGATCCGGGCCAGTTTTAGGGGTGTGACAAGTTTTAAGTGAAAAAAATATTTAAATCTTGTATGCAGGAGCCAATATTATGATTTTTAATGATTTGAAGCAACTTAAGAAATTACTATTTATTGAAGAGAAGAAATAGAAAAAATAGCATTTTAAGTTAAAACTTAATGACTCTAATATATTTTAAACTGTAGTGTTATAATTTTTAAAATAACATAACGTTGGTGCATAATCAACCACTATGGAAATAATGCTGCCACCATGTAGTGGCCATTATTTTGAACCATGATTTCAAAAATACAAATAAGTTGGTTAAGTTTGTGTAGGAATAGTCTCATTGAAAGGTTTCTCTATCCCCAAAAATTTTGGTTTGGGTGTTTGAAGGACGTTTTGCAAGATAGTTAAAAATTATGAGTGATGACATGGTCAAAAACCAAACTTATGCCTATCCTACTTGGATCAAAATCTAAAAATTCATATTCACACCAGAGCCCTAAAAAATACCACCAAATCCCCCTTAATCAGTCTAGGTCAAGGCAGGTCACCCATTTAACTCAACCTGTTAAAGGCCCATCTATTCCTCAAAACGGTTATACATACGCATACATATAATTAGGGGTTAAATTGGATTCTATAGTTAAAATTCACTGTGGGCATGTACGAGAAATTGGTCCAGAAACATCTCTCCTATTCAATTTTGATGTTCATCTTACACGAGAACTGTGGAATTATGGCGGGCCTGTACGATGTAATTTTATAGTAGAGAAATTAGTTCAAAAACATCTATCCTATTCAATTTTGATGTTCATCTTTACATGAGAACAGCGGAACTATGGTGGCCCTGTACGGTGTAACTTGCAAAGTTGTGGTATTAGAGCAAACGATGGTTGTTAGAAAATTCCCGTATTCAGCACGAAAGCAAATTGTTGATACCTACTGCTTACTTAAAAACCTTCTTCTTACCTTTAAAAGAAAAAAAAAAATTTTTTTTATAGATTTCCTCGGGTACACATGTCACATATATAGACTCTTCCCTTGATAATATTCATTTATTAAATACTTTTAGGAGGTTTTTCCGCATAGCTTACCGTTAGATGAGAATTTTCACTCCTTCTCAAAAACTCCGACTTTTCCTTAACCTTCTCCATGCTTGGGGAAATAGCAAAACTGTCCATACCTTCTTTTCTTGAGGCACTTCCATTCTTTACTTTTTTTATTTTTAATTTTTTCCTCTTGGTATGATTTTTATTTTCCTTTCCTTTACTAAATCTTTGATCATTGCAACTTATGTGGCCCTACCTTTGTATGAATAATCCACATTTACATATTGAAGTGAAATTTAGCACTATGAGTATATTGGGAATAGTTGTTCATATGATTATTCTTGAATAGTAAAAGCTGGGCCTTGAAGAAGATAAATTAATTATTTCTCCATTTCTTAAAAAAATCGGTCTTTTTATCAATGATAAAAAATGTACATTTTATGGGACTCGACACAAAAAATCATATTAATTGATAAATTGTGAGGATGGAAGACTCGTGAAATTTTAGTTGCCTGTCTTGCTTGGGGCTGATTTGGTTGCATCTATAAGTATAAGTAACAATGTTACCACTAATTTCTTATCCTTAATAAATAATAGGGCTTGTTTAGTTGCAGTGAATTGAATTCTTAGGGATTTAAAGAAATAAATTAATAATCATTAAAATATGACTGGGGTAGGTCAATTAGTATAGTATGAATTTATAAAAATTCAAAGGTACCAATTATACCGAGAAGGATAGAATCTACTTGTTTGCTTGAAATCAAATTCCTACAAATTAAAAGAAGTGCATTAACCAAGAATTTCCTTATCTTGAGATTTTATTATATGGTTAAAATTTTTAAAAAAGCAAAGAAACCCACCTTAGCTTGAGTTGCAAATCTTGGAAATATAATTGGATACTTTTTTTATTTTTATAAACTTAGATTCCAAAAATATATTGTTCTCAGCTTGCAATTTTAAATGAATTAAAATAAAAGCATAAAGTTATTAACAATTTCTTTGATTTTAAAATTGAGGCCAATTCTGAATATAATGTGTATTGTAAATTATAATATGAGATAACTGGGAAACAAGTCAATTCAAAATCTATATAATTTCTTTTTATGAACTTCCAAACAACAAAAACACCTTAATATTTTCTTCGATCTACTAGTATTTAAATATAGAAATATTTTATTCTATATATATATCTAAATTTCAAACAGGGACTAAGATCTAAAAGAAGTGAGAAAATGCATGTTAGATGCCACTCTTCAATTACATGATAACTACGTTTTCATCTAAATACATTTACACCTATGTGATTTTAGTTTCACAAATGAAACAATATAAATTTGTCAAAATTCTAAATCCTGTCACAAAAATGCATCTTTCTTATGTCAATGCTCACACTATGGGTATTTTAGTCTAAAAATGCTATAATCATAGTTGTGGGGAAATTTTTAATCTTTGGGAACAAAGAGGGAAAAGTTGCTTCTAAGGATAAGCTACAGGGAAAAACGTCTACTTTTATTTCTAAGATCACCTTTTAATATCTCATGGACCAGAAGGACTGTTGACTTGACAACCCCCTATATCACCTGATGTCTAGGAATCAATCTCTCGGTATGCATTAATCTCTATGTGTAAGGTTTTTTTTTTTTTTAAGGGTGTTGGTTTAGCCTTCCACTTGTGTACTCCTTTGTGGTCTATTTTGGTTCCCAAACCCTTAGATTGGGGTTAAAAAAAATTATTATCTCTTATCTAACCATTTCTCCATTACACATTGTAGGACCGATTAAAGTCACTTATGCGCACAATGAATGGTTAAATAGGAATATACTAGTGTTGGTTGTGTGTTTTCCACATTTATTGTCATTTTTTTATGAACACCCAAATTTAACATTGATTTGAAGACGATAGCCTTTGAATCATGAGGGAACTTGAGGGCTGGCCTGATGGTAGGCAACCTGTTTCCCATAACACCTACTATGGATGATCCCTGGTGGGTGCTTTTTCCTCCCCTCGCCACTGAGCTCAGACCATCAAATAAAATAGAGTAAAATAGCCAAACATCCCTACCAGAATAGTTCTATGAGGTCCAATCCACATTTGGACTTATTTCAGGTGAAGGTCCCTAATTGGCAAGCTCATCCTTTTTCATAATTGATTTGCCCTTTAGCAATGCTTTTGTCTTTTGAATTTCAAAACTTGGAAATTCCATAACTTGTTTTCATGATACCAGTTTAAAAAAGAAAATTGATATATTTGGAATCTACTGATCGAGACCTTTCAAACGACAGACATTTTGCATTTAAAATACTAAAAAAAAACTGTCAAAATTAATTTGGATTTTGCCTCAAAGCAAAACTCATGTAAATTTCATATGAAATAATATAAATTTCTTTAAAACTCAGATAATTTTCTATAAAACTCATTAAAAAAACTAAACAGTTTTTGGCAAAAAGTTTGAAATGGGTAAACTAGTCAAATCATTTTAGTTTTCGATGAAATTTGGGGAATTTAAAGTTTAGTTTATAGTCTTTCATATTCTAAAATTTCAAGTCAAAAAAAATTTCAGGAAGTGGGTGAACCAGAGGCTTAAACATGTTGAATTTTACCTCAAAGCAAAACTAAATAATTTTTTGCAAAAAGTTTGAGATGAGCAGACCAATCTAATCATCTTATTTTTTTTTAGTAAAAATTGGAAAATTTAAAGTTTAGCATGTAGTTTTTCATATCACAGAATTTTAGGTTTAAAAAATCTCGGGAAGTGGGTAAACTAGAGGCTTTAACATGGGTCATCAATAAAATTGTGTGTATAAATTCTGCATTGAAACTCATAAATTCTATCCAAACTTATATAATTTCTATTCAAACTGAGATACATTCTAATCAAGCTCGTATAAATTCAGTCCAAACTCTGACAAATTTTGTTCAAACTAGTACTATGACCATACTTATACACTAGGTCGCACTTTGAGTTGAATTGGAGACCATACTCATGTTAAATGAAGTGAACTTGGGCTGGTCAATAGTGAAGCAACAAATGAAGGAATCCAGATAAAGTAGGTTATGCACATGTATCTTGATGGAATGAGCTAAACCTTGATTAGTGGACCAATTGGGTTCAACCAAGTTAGATCTTGTATTGGTAACCTATGTACCAATTAAGGAAGTGGGGCCCATAAATTGTTGAACTATCTTGATGTGTACATACTTCTGTATGGTCGATCAAGGGTTAAATGACTTGGTACATAAAATAAAAGAAGAAAGAGAATATAGGAGGGAGAAGAAAACGAGAAGTGCAAGAGCTTGGGCTTTAGAGAAATGGTGAAGTAGCTAATGAGTGAGCCCAATTAATTTGAATTACATTGGTATATCAATTGGGTCAGGATTATATTTGGATGAATGAACCATTGACTTGAATCTGTCACGGAAGAAGAAAATAGAAAATAAAAGGAAAGATTAAGGGAAAGGGAAGAAACAGAGAAGGAACTTCAAAACTTTGAAATTCCATAACTCAAATAAAATCTGCAAAACTCATATAAATTTTCTCAAAACTCATATAAAAAAATCAACAGTTTTTGATAAAAAAGTTTGAAATAGGTAAACTAGTCTAATCATCTTATTTTTCAGTGAAAGCTAAAGAATTTAAAGTTTAGCATGTACTTGTTTATATCTCAGAATTGCAGGTCAAAATAATTTTGGGAAGTGGCTGAACCAGCAGCACATGGGCCATCAATCAAACTATGCACATAAATTCTGCATAGAAGCTCATATAAATTATATTTAAAGTCACATAATATCTATTCATACTTAGATAAACCTAAATAAATTTTAACAAGATAATAGTTCTAACACATAATTTAAATTTAAACGATATGTGACTCTCCTTTGCCATCCCACTATTCATCTTTGGGGGGTCCAAGTGTCAATGGCATGAGGAAAAAAGTATCAGCTAAGGATGTTCAAGAAACAAACATGGCATAATGATGAGTCTTTAAAACTTCACTTTTTCATGATAATTTCATATATTTTAAGCATTTAATTATTCTAAACTGCATCAATTAGGGTAAAATCATGATTAGTTTTCTTGAAATCCATTTATTATCTTTTAATGCATAATTCTCTCGAAAATCATCATTTTAGCACAACATCATGAAAACTGTTTTTCTGAAACCTAATTTTTCAAAATATTTGTCCAACCTTTGTTCTTCATGAAATGATTTGAAATTCCTTCATCATTAGTTTATTTAAGTCAAAACATGTGCAATGATGTCATCTTGTGCTATAATTTTATGTGAAACGAGTTTACATTCATGCATTTGTGACTTCCAATGTAAAACTGTTATTTCACATAAAATGTCATAGTTTAATGCATGAAATCACTGGAACCATCATTCATTATATTATTCCTCATGTTTCATATCATTTCTCAAAATTTTGAAGGAATCCTAGTTGAATTAGGACTCTTCATGAAAAGTATTAGTTGGACTAAAACTCTACTAATTCTTATCGTTGGAACCATTTGCATAGGTACTGTGAAAATTGGGACCCACCCGATGTTAATCAGAAAAGATACCCTTAGTGGATAAAGAATTCTACTAACATTCGGATTCTTCCCTGAGACCCACACGTAGCTTATAATATCATATTGGGTCCTGCAATGGAGTTGGAGCTGAAAATAAGTTGATCTGAAGAAGAACAGAGAAGAATTGAAGTCAGCGGACCCTTCAAACATTCACACATGTGGAGAGCTCACACATGTGCCATGGGTAAAAAGGAGGTCCACTCATTCAACTTGAACTGTGCCTACTGCCCTTTTTAGAAAAGTTCAAGAAAATACCATGGTGATGCAATAATTAAAGAGATAGTTGAAAAAGGAGTTTCTAATTCAAAATCCCTATTCAGAAATCTTTAAAATGTAAAAAATTTTAAACCAAAGATCATATCCTCAATAAAAATTCTAATCTCAATTTCAGAAAAGAAGAAGTACTAAAAATATGTAAAAATTTAGATCACACAACAATAATATCAATAGTGAAATAGAGGCCTACTAAACTAACTAAATTAATGAAACAAGATAGAAAAAATATGGCAAATACCTGACGGATTTGGAGGCTCATTGCTGAGATGCTTAGAGAAATTATGTCTAATTTAAGAAAAGAAGAAAAACTAAAACAAGTAAAAGAAAATATATATTATATATAATGGGATGAATAAGATCTGTTATAAGTAGAGAGTCCAGAATATGAATGAACTTGGTATTTAAAGTTGAAGTATGAAATGTTGACAATAAGGGTTTTCATGGGCAGGATTGAGCTGGGATATGCAATAGCCAAGACCAGCTCATTTTTTACACCATTAGGCCATTGGCCTAAGCCCAGCTAGCCTGACTTTTAGCCATAAGTGCTTGGCAAGAGGTTGGCCTACGTGAAGAAGGTTAAGCTTGAGCCTGGGTGGATCATGTTTAATTTTAATCAAAAGAAATGTATTCTACTAATTAGTACCTGCGGGTGTAGTAGGGTTGTAGCTTAGCTGGTTGATTTATGTGTTCATATGTGAAAGGCAATGAGTTCGAGTCACATCAAACCAAAAAGATTCTAATTTTACAGCTTAAATTGTGTATATTATTTGGGTGTAATTGAGGTTTGGGCTTTCTACCACTAAACTCAAGCCCGACCTATATATTAAATGGCCCTAGATTTTAGGTATAAGCGCCCATCCCGTGTAATTAAACTTGAGGCCCAAGCTCAGCCCGGCCCGGTCCATGAACACCCTAATTGATAAAGATCAAGGAATCCGGATTGTATATGACACTTTTTATTTGAGAGAATAGAAAGCCTATTTGGCAAATCTAGTCAGCTTGAAATTGATGGTTTTTACAAATAGACCATTTGTCAAAACTCATTTATACGGAAAAGTGTTGTTAGGTAAATATAAAATTAATAACCTATTGCAAGGGAATTTGTTGTCGTTTTTATTAAAAGGATTATTAAGACACTGTTTTCAGCCCCCATCGGAACATGGAAAAATCAGGACTGGATAAACCGTCCTAATTTCATTTAAGGGTCAATTTCAATCATTATCATCATCATCATCATCATCAAAGCCTTATCCCAATCATGTTGGGGTCGGCTACAAGAATTCTATTTCTCCATAAGGGTCAATTTCAATCCAACTCTATTTTTTATACTTATTTGAGAAAAAATCTAATTATTTGGAAAATACATTGTTGTAATTATGAATCTTAACCCCAAATAAAAGAATTATATATTCATTAGTTCACTGAGCCTGAAGGTCAGTACTATATTGTTTAACAAAACGGCTCCTATATGCTTAGGAAACCTCAAAATCACCTCAGCCTTAGGGGTTCTTATGAGAAAAGGTGTTTGCTCAATTTGAACAGTGATTAGGCCGGTAATAATTAACGTCTCTTACCACTAAGCAGGAGGCCGTTTCTGCCCCTACATTTATTAATACCTTGAAAAGGACTTTCATCCCCTGGTTATTTATATTCTCTTCCACACATAAGAGCAAGTTGCAGTGAATTGACACCACCCAGACGAGGTCCTAATTCATTGCAGCATATATCCAATTTGGCTGGTCCACTCAGTTGGGGTCTGTTTGATAACTGTCCTGGATTTTTTTTTTATTTGGCCTAACTTAGAATGATGATAACTCGCTCGTCTTCTTCCAAACGACGAACATCCGGGCATAGTGGGCCCCATCGAATATTCATAAATCAAATGGTAGGGAGTCACAACTAATATACTCGCGCAATATGATCACCAACTTTCGTTATTTGATTTTTGGTTAAACTTCAGATTCTATGTGGATGATGGACATGAGCACATTGCTTGGTGATCTAGCATTCTGGCCTAATGAAATGATTGTCCCACAGTATTTGGCATTTTTGGCACTGCAATTTGTTACTGATTTTTTCTGGGCCTTCAGCTTTCGATAAAAAAAAAAAATGGAGGTCTCTTTGCTCTACTTTTGCGTTAAATAATTGCTTATAGTCCCAAAGAACAACAATGAACCTCTGTCCTGATCTAGATGCAACTCAAGCAACAAATTTCAGAACCTTAAAGAGGGCAATCTTTTGTTGGGAAAAGAGAAGAACAAGAAGAATACACAATTTACACAATAGACACCAGATTTACGTGATTCACCCGATGTGGGCTACGTCCACAGAGATTCAAACCTGTTTCACTATTGTTTAGAGATTACTCACAAGAAGAACAATCCTCTTCTTGTGATTACAAGAGTACACTACTTTCTTAGGGTTTTTTTCGGCAGAAAACCAACTGTCTCTTTCTCACACCACTTAGAATAAAATAGAAGCCCTAGTTTATAATAACCCTGAGCAGTAACAACTGTTGGATATGCTCTTATAACAAAGGGTCCATATTAAATTGACATATTACATAGTAACCCCAGATCAGGCTTCACCAACCCATCAATCTCCCACTTGAAGACTGAATACACTGAATGACAATGACAACAACAGAACACAGGTTAAAATCTCAACACCTTGTCTTCAAACAAGAAGTCCAACTGAAGCTGAGCACAGCTTCAGTTTCTTTATGTTCACCACCTTTGTAAGCATATCTGCTCGATTTTGACTTATGAGAATCTTATCCAATTTCAACACCTTTTCTTCTAGAAGCCACCGTATGAAGTGATATCTTATCCGAATGTGTTTAGTTCTTGGATGAAAGGCTGAATTCTTCGCAAGATGAATGGCACTCTGACTATCACTGTACAGCTTGCTGTCTTCCTGCTTCTGACCAAACTCTTCCATTAACTCCTGTAATCAAATCATTTCCTTGTTCGCTTCTGTAGCAGCAACGTACTCTGCTTCTATAGTCGAAAGTGCAATAACATCCTGTAATTGTGATTTCCAATTGATTGCTGCACTACCCAAGGTAAAGACATATCCAGTAGTACTTCTACTTTTATCAAGATCTCCTGCCAAGTCTGAATCAACATAACCCTCCAGTTTGATTTTTGGTCCTCCAAAACACAATGCTGCATTAGTAATACCTCTCAGATATCTAAGAATTCACTAAACTGCTTTCCAATGTGTTTTCCCAGGGTTACCAATGAATCTGCTTACAACTCCCATTGCATGAGCAATATCAGGTCTTGTGCTAACTATAGCATACATCAAACTGCCAACAGTTGAAGCATATGGGATCTTTGACATGTCATCTTTCTCCTGTTCTGTTTTAGGAGACAACTCTTTTGAGAGTTTGAAATGGCTTGCTAGTAGAGTGCTAACTGGCTTAGCACCTTGCATGTTGAACCTGTGTAGAACCTTTTCAACATATTCTTCTTGAGACAACTTCAGTGTCCGATTTGTTTTATCTCTAGTAATTCTCATGCCGAGAATTTGATTCGCAGCACCCAAATCCTTCATTTCAAACTCCTTTGACAACTGTTTCTTCAGATTTTTTATTTTTTGCATGTTCGATCTTGCAACAAGCATGTTATCTACATACAAAAGGAGAATGATATCATAGTTATCGAAGTTTTTGTAATAACAACAATGGTCTGCATGACATCGTTTATAACCTGAGTTGCACATAAACCTGTCAAATTTGATATACCATTGTCTTGGGGCCTGCTTCAAGCTATATAAACTCTTTTTGAGTTTATACACCATGTCCTCCTTTCCTGAGACAGCATATCCTTATGGCTGATACATGTAGATATCTTCTTCCAAGCCACCATGGAGAAATGCAATTTTAACATCTAATTGTTCAAGATGTAAATCTTCTACTGCCACAATACTTAAAACACTTTTGATTGTATTTAACTTAACCACAGGAGAAAATAGTTCAGAATAATCAATACCTTTCTTCTGCTGGAAGCCTTTTGCAACTAATTTGGCCTTGTTTCTCTTACTGCCATCATGTTCATCCTTCAACCTGTACACCCACTTGTTATGCAATGCTTTCTTTCCATCAGGCAACTGAACTAAGTCCCATGTCTAATTTGACAATAAAGATTGCATTTTATCTTCTATGGTTTGCTCCCACTTAGCCCGAGTATCAACCTGTATTGCTTCTTCATAACATTCTGGCAATTGAATTTCTCAATTGTTTGTTTTGTGTCGTCCGTCGTTGCTCCCATTCAAACCAAGCTCTATTTGCTTGATAACTTTTTTTGTCAGTCCAATAGTCAATCTGTTCTGTCTATCTCATAGATCTCGTCGTAACGAGTGCATAGAAAAAAATGGAGCTCAATTTGGAGTCCGGATGACCTCAAAACTTGCAAAACAATTCTGGCAGTCGAATCTGGTCAAACCTGCCTGTTGACTGGTGTGGATGTCACTGCTAACGTCACTGCTGCAGTTTGCTGGGTTTCTGGAGCGGACCCGGGTAGGGTTCACCTGACCCGGAGCAGGACTGACCTGCTTGCTGTTGCTAGGCTTTTCTGCCAAATTGGGTTCGGGTTCGACTTGACTCGGAACCGACTGAACTGCGCTCTGGGCTAGACTGTCTGCTAACGGGTCGGGTCAAACCTGACCTGACCCGGAACCGAGCTTACTGTTACTCGTTGGGCTTCGCTGCAATCGGGTCGGGTCAAACCCGACCTAACCCGGCCCGAACCCCCTCTCTTTCTTCCTCTTTCCGCTCGCTCTCTGGTTCTGCAACTAAAGATCAAAGTCATCCTGTCTTCTTCGTAGCGGCTAATGGTGGACACCAAGGTCCGTGACGATAGTTGGAGCACGGGGGCGAGGCGAACAGTGGTAGCGATGGCGACCGTGGGAGATGCACGCGGCAACAGCGAAAACAACCGACAACCTTTTCCTTCTTCGAGTTCGGCGAAATTGAATCCGGCGACACCAAAACCCCTCTGTTCTGTTCACTGTGAGGGGAATCTCTGATCTTCTGGCCAACAAACCTCCCAGGCCGAGATAAAGAAATCTGATTTTTGAGATTAAACCTGAACCTGACAAGGATTCGATCTGTTGGTCCTTTGATCAGATCATAACTGCAGCAATCTAGCTCTAAGATCTAAATGAAACCTTGCTCTGATACTAGTTGTTGGGAAAAGAAAAGAACAAAAAGAACACACAATCCATACAATAGACATCAGATTTACGTGGTTCACTCGATGTGGGCTAGTCCACGGAGATTCAAACCTGTTCCACTATTGTTTAGAGATCACCCACAAGAAGAAAAATCCTCTTCTTGTGATAACAAGAGTACACCACTCTCCTAGGGTTTTTCTCTACAGAAAACTAACTCTCTCTCTCTCACACCGCTCAGAATAAAACAGAAGCCTAATTTATACTAACTCTGAACAGTAACAACCGTCGGATTTGCCCTTATAACAAAGGGTCCAGATTAAACCGACATATTACATAGTAACCCCAGATGAGGCGTCACTAACCCATCATCTTTCTGCGGCTAATTATCTTAATAAAATGATTAGTATGGCAGATGCCCCTAGGGATGTTGCCCGATTGGTAACTAAATATGATCTTTGTAACAAATCGTCAATGAACTACGCCTTAAGTATGATTATGTTCATACTTCCATTGTTCTTACATCAGAACTAACATCAAAACTACATAATTTTACTTTTACAATTGCACCACCTACCACTACATTGTATCCATTTGCTCCTAGTGGACGATTTGACTCCAGTGGATGATCTAATACCATGATCATGATGGAAGTTGCAACATCAGCTTCAATGAAAGGCTGTTTCTTCTGCATGTAAGATTTGTAACTATGTAGGGCACTCGGCTCTTGACTACTTCTATTGGTTGGATCTTTCTTTCCAAGGGTGCTAATCACCTGAAAAACTTCAAGATTTGGCGCTTGCAGCAAGGAGGGAGCACTTGGTTCATTTTCTACATAGTATTCTCTCTAAGGAGGTATACTTGGACCAGCCTCAAAGATTTGTGGATCCTATCCAACCTACCTGTATTTGTGGGGTCCATATGGCGATTTATGGACTTCAGCAAGCCTTGTGAGCCTGGTAACTTCAACTTATTAATTACCATCAATGTCTTGGGTTCTCTATCTCTTCTTAAGATACATCCTTATTTGCCCATAATTTTGGTGGTAAATGTGTTATTTGGATAATCTATGTCTATGATATAATAGTTACTTAGCAACAATACTAATGCATTACCAAAACTTTTAAGTCAATTGCTTACTATGAAAGATTTGGGGACCGGTACACTACCTCCTTGGAATTGAGGCCCACTTGTTGGTTTTTGTCTTGCATTCCGGTTTAGCCAGGTCGGTTCATCTAAGTCAGCCAAGTTATGTATGTATTCTCTTGAGGGCCAAGAAAGCAGTGTTGTAACCTTAACTCCTGGGAATTGAGAGAAAAAACAATAGATGATATATCTCTTGCCCGTTGACATAGACAATCTTATCGAACCATGTAAAATTGTTATATTTATGTGTCTAATTGCTTGATTGTGTGATTGTGTTTGTTTATTGTGGTTGATCTGTGGATCACAAGTATTTTTTGTTGCCCTGATTTTACCAATAAGTGATATTAGAACTGTTGGGTTTATGTTTTGTATTCTGGTTTAGTCGGATGAGCCCACTAGGTTAGCCAGAGATTGGTTTAAGGTCGAGGGTGTTTTGGTAATTGGACCGGAGCTTTCTTGGTGGCTTAGAAAGTGGAGACTATATATGTGTGTAGTCTGTAACCTTAGATCTTGCGCAGCTGAAGAGAGGTGAGAGCTCTCTTGCCCGTAGTGTTCCTACACCACGTAGGTGAGACGATGTGAGAGAACGAGTCTCTATATGCTTTACTTGTGATAGTGAAGATGATCGTCTTTGTGCCCATGGATGTAGCCCTATTTGGGTGAACTACGTAAATCTCTGTCTCTTTGTGTGGTTGCTTCGTGTTAATTTTGTTATTCATGCGTGCGTACAATGGGTGATGTCAAAATTACAATAAGTGGTTTCAGAGACTCTCGTTCTCTCAACATGTTTGACAACTGCTGACGCATTAGCTCCTCCTTGCTGTTTCTTTGGCTTTAGCAAGATGAAAAACATCACATGCGATCTGGAAAGCATGTGAACCCCAAACGAACAACTTCGTTTAAATCAACAAACCCTTTGCAATTAGGCTGGCGACTCCTACTATTGGGTTTGCAACAACAACCAGGTCAAGTAGACCCGATTGTGACCTGAATCCACATTTGTTCAGATCTCCTCTAGATTTTTGCATCAAGTTGTAGTTCTCGTCAACATGAGCACGCTGGAAGAAACGGATCTGAAATCCGACTCTAGATGGCTTCATTATTGTAGAAACAAGTTTCTACGCTTCTAATTGGTCAAACTCTTCGTTGAATGCTAAATGGCCAATCACCCTCCTCCACTGCGTAGATCTGCTCGAAACGAGTCTGTAGGCGCAAACAGATCTTCGATTGGACATCCCTGACCCGTGGAGGAAAAGCCCAACAGAGTAGTGAAGGTTAGGGTTTCGAGTTTTGGGTTGGGTTAGACCGAATCCGGGGTGAAAGCCCAGTCCAGAAGCAACAGGTGTGTTCTAAGTCAGGTTTGGGTCAGGTCAGGTCAGACCTAACCCATGTTCGCATAGTCCGGTCTAGTGCAGTGCAGCAAATCAGCCAGTTCGGGTCGGGTCTGACCTGACCCGTATGCACAGAGTCCAGCCCAGTTCCAGGTCAGGTGAAACCCACCCGGGTCCATTTCGGAAGCCCAGCAGAACAGGCAGTGACGTCAGCAACGGTTAACGGCAAATTTGACCAGATTGACGGCTGAAATTGTTTCTGCGATATCTTGATCGGCTGATGTCCGATCGGAGATCTATTTGCACCTACGGACTCGTTTCGAGCAGATTTACGTAATAGAAGAGGGTGATTGGCCGTTTAGCGGTCAACGAAGAGTTTGACCAATTGAAGCGTAGAAATTTGTTTATACAATATGAAGCCATCTAGAGTCGGATTTCAGATCCGTTTCTTCTAGTGTGCTCGTGCTGATGAAATCTACAACTTGATGCAAAATTCTAGAGGAGATTTGAGCAGATGTGGATTCAGGTCAAAATCGGGTCTCTTGACCTGTTTGTTATTACAAACCCAATAGTAGGAGTCGCCGGCCTAGTTGCAAAGGGTTTGCTGATTCAAATGAAGTTATTCGTTTGGGGTTCACATGCTTTTCGGATCGCATGTGATGTTATTCATCTTGTTAAAGTCGAAGAAGCAGCAAGGAGGAGCTGATGTATCAGCAGTTGTCAAACATGTGTTTGATTGATCGGAAGCCCAGTCAAATGGAGTTTTTTGATTGCTCGGAGGCAGAGGTTGTTCTGCAATTGTGAAGTCATCTGGACTTATATTCTTTAATGTTTTGCTTGCATGCTTGTGGTGGTGTGATCTTCACAGTGATGTTGAAGATGGGGCAGGATGGTGAGTGATTCAGATATATATCACTCAGATTCGTCAATGGTTTCGAGCTGTAAGTTCAAGGTAAAGTTTAACAAGAAGATGAACTTTGCTCAAAGTTCATGTGCTGGTTCAATATGTCAAAATGTTGAAGGAAGAAGACTGCATCGTCGATGCAGTGATGTACCATTCAACAAGATGCGTGAAAACATTGCCAGTTTTATCTTATGGTGGTTTGAGTTGTGCGGAATATAAGCCAAGGTGGAGATTGTTGGGTTTATGTCTTGTATTCCGGTTTAGCCGGATGAGTCCACTGGGTTAGCCGGGGACTGGTTTAAGTCGAGGGTGTTTTGGTAATTGTACTAGAGCTTTCTTGGTGGCTAAGAAAGTGGATACTATATATGTGTGTAATCGGTAACCCTTAATCTTGTACAGCTGAAGAGAGGTAAGAGCTTTCTTGCCAGTGGTAACCCCACACCACTAGGTGAGACGATGTGAGAGAACGAAAGTCTCTGTATGCTTTACTTGTGATAGTGAAGATGATCGTCTCTGTGCCCGTGGATGTAGTCCTCTTTAGGTGAACTACGTAAATCTCTGTCTCTTTGTGTGGTTGCTTCGTGTTGATCTTGTTATTCATGTGTGCGCACAACGGGTGATGTCAAAATCACAATAAGAACAAGATGAAGATCGCTTGGACTTATTTGCGATTGACAGACCTAGTCTAAAATATATGTGGAAGAAGAGGATCAGCGGATCGTGCCCGAATCCACCTTCCTAAGAGAGAGGAAAGGATTATCTGTTGGAATAAAACCAGGATATCAAAAGTAGTTCCAATACAATAAAGAATTAAATCATCAAATGTCTATTGGAGCAAGAGGAACTTAAGAAGACCTTAAGTTATATCAATAACAGTAAGGCCTCTCTTCAGTTTTTGTGAGTATAAAATCAACTCAAATGTTTTAACTAGCATTTCGGTGACTGTTAAGATTTTGCACAATGAAAAATTACAATAGAAAAAGGCTAATGGTCTCTGACATCTCTTGGGTCACGGGTACTAATGGGGACTAATGGGGATCCTTGGAGGTTCCATTCCATTTTTTTTTCTTAAAGAGATCAAGTTGTTGTCCTCTTCGATTTGAGTTTTCTCATATCTTGCATTCGGCCAATGTTATGGCCGATGTGTAAGCTAAGGAAGGGTTGGATTGTCTTTCTCCTTCATTGTTTTCAATGTTTTTTTTTTTTCATTTTTGTTAAGTGTGGGGGCAATATGACTCTTGTATACCAGCTTAGTTTTCCAGGGTTTGTCCGGTAGTCTTTGAAAAACTTTTATTATCAATACATGATTGTTATTATTCAAAAGTTATTTTTTTGAATGAAACGATTTTCAGGTTCACCCATTTTCATCTTGTTCACAAATTGGGCAGCTCTTAATTGGGTTTTTTGCAAACTATTTTTGGGTCCAAACAATGACAGACAATTATAAACATGGATTTAGTTAATTATATTAAGATAATGTAATGCTGTTCTTTCTTTCGAAAAGGAAGTTTGAACAAGAAACCAAAGGAAAGCTACACCGATAGAATGGAGCATCTATCACTCTCAAAGAATAAAGTCTTCAGTTAAAATCAGCCAATGCTTTAAATGTATCAAACAAGCAAAGACACAAACTAGAAAACCATAGAATCTTCCACCAATTCTAGCAAAAGGTTCGAGGTTGTTGTAGACAATAAGTTCACAAAAAGTAAAAGGCAAAACAAGAGTCAAAACCATATCAACAAAAAGTGGAACGGTAATAAAACTAACACCAAGTGTTGTGGATATGACACCACCGTTGTACGCGTGACAATCAAGATCAACAATCAACCACATAAGAAGATAAGAGATTTACATAGTTTGGCAAAAATGCCTATATTCAAGAGAAACTAATTTTCATTAGGTCTTCTCCAATCTGTGAATTCACAGCCTTGAAATCTCAGCCTATGTCTAAGATTACAAATTACATCATATATATAATCATCACTTCCTTATCCCTCAAGAATTCTATTATTAGAAAAAGGAAAGTCCTGATCCTATTAAGAAACTACTGTTTAACAAACAGAAAATTCCTAATACAATTAGGAAAATTACCCAAGACATGAACCCACTTGACCAACAATTTGTCCCTCCAGATTATCGGGAAGATATCCTGAATCCCTTACTGGGAGTTTAGCCTTGCTAACTCTGAACATAGCTCCATCTTTCCTTTAGACACAACCTTTGTCATCATATTCGAAGGATTTTTATCAGTGTGTATCTTTTTCAGCTTTATAAAGTTCTTCTCGATCACCTCACGAATCCAATGGTACTTGACATCAACGTGCTTTATGTGACCATGATATTTAGCAGTCTCATTAAAATCAATAGTACTTTGACTATCACAGTAAATTACATATTCTTCTTGCTTCTAACCTACTTCTTGAAGGAATCTCTTCAACCAAAGCATCTCCATCCTTGCTTTATTAGCAGTTATGTATTCCGCTTCAGTTGTAGATTGTGTTGTATGCTTCTGTAACTTCGATTGTTAAGAGTTGGCTTCCCCTACAAAAGTAAACAAATAATCAGAAGTCGATGATCGACGATCGAGATCGCCTGCAAAATCAACATTAGTATAACCTTCTACCACTGGTTTTGAGCCTCCAAAATACAAATACAACTTGGAAGTACCTCTCAAATACTTAAAGATCCACTTCACTGCTTCCTTATGCTCTTTTCCAGGGTTAGATAGAAATCTACTCACTAAATCACAGCATGAGCAATGTCTGGCCGTGTGTAAACCATAGCATACATAAGACTCCCCACAGCAGAGGAGTAAGGAACACATGCCATTCGTTCCTTTTTTTCATTTGTAGTTGGAGAGAAGCGCTTATTTAATTTGAAGTGATTAACTAGAGGCATGTTAACTAGCTTAGCATTCTTCATGTTGAACCGCTCGAGTATTCGTTCAACATATTTCTCTCATGCCAACCACAGCTGCTTGGTATTCCTATCACAACGTATTTACAGCCCAATATCGTTCGTGCATGACCCAAGTCTTTCATGTCAAATGACTTTGACATCTCCTTTTTCATCTTACCAATTAACTTGCTATCCTGTCCACCTATCAGCATATCATCTATATATAAAAAAAGGATGATGAACCTACTATCGATAAATAGATGAACACAAACACAGTGATCTGCAGCTGTTCTCCGGTACCTATCACTCAACATGAATGAATCGTACTTCATGTACCACTGTCTCGGTGCTTGCTTCAGCCCGTAGAAACTCTTCTTCAACTTGCAAATCATCTGTTCTTTTCCTTCTACCTCAAACCCCTTTGGTTGAATCTTATAGATCTCTTCTTTCAAGTCACCATGAATAAATGTTGTCTTCACGTCCATCTATCCAAGATCATGGTCCACGCTGGTGGCTAAGCCCAGGACGACTCTGATAGAAGTCATTTTCACAACAGGAAAGAAAACATCATTGCAGTCAATACCCTTCATCTGCATGAAGCCTTTTACCATTAACCATGCTTTGTACTTCACTAGTCTTCCATTCTCATCCTTTTTTAGCTTGAACTCCCATTTGTTTTCAAAACATCCCTATCTTTAGGAAGTTGCACCACCTTATAAGTTCTGTTCTTCTTAAAAAAACTCATCTCATCCTGGATAACCTTTATCCACTCATCTTTATCATAATGAGTCATTGTTTCTCAGAAGCTCCCTGGCTCCCTTTCATCAGAAACCAAAATAAATTCAGATGCAGGATACTTAGTTAATGGCTGACATTCTCGAGTAGACCTCCTAGCTTGAGGTTCTGTGGTTTCTAATTGAAGAGACTGTAGCTCCCCTTGCTTAATACCATCTTCATCTGGCAACCCCTGTGCCTCATTACAATTCGGATCATTTTGTCCACCTTCTCCACCTATAGTCTGCGTTGGAAAAGGAGTCGGTGTGAGATCAACTACTCCATCAACTGTTTTTGAAGACTTATTAATCTTCTCAGCATCTCCAAAAAACTGATCTTCATGGAAAACCATATCCTTATTTCTGATAATTCTTCTCTTCTCTGGATCCTATAACTTGTAGCCAAACTCATCTCCACCATAACCAAGAAAGATACAACTCACTGCCTTATCGTTCAACTTTGATCGCTACTTCTTTGGTACATGTGTAAATGCCTTACACCCAAATACCTTCAAGTGTGAATAGAAAGCATTTTTACCTGTTTATCTTCTCTCTAGAAGATCAAAATTCAAATGAACCGAAAAAGATCTATTAATCAGATAACCGGCAGTCAAAATGGTTTCACCCCAGAATGATTTAGGCAACTATGCTAATCTCATCATGCATCTTATCTTCTCAAGAATAGTACAGTTCATTCTCTCTGCCACACCATTTTGTTGTGGAGTACCAGGAACTGTCTTTTGATGTTGAATACCATGCTTCAAGCAATACTTTATAAAATGGTTAGACGTGTACTCACCCCCATTATCTATATGGAGATACTTCAAGAGTTCACCCGTTTCTTTTGCAACCATGACATGAAATTGTTGAAAAATCTGGAACTTTGATCTTTTGATTTCAACGCATAAATCCAGACTTTCTTGGATGCATCATCAATAAACGTGATAAAGAACTTATTGTCACCCAATGATTCTACTTCCATGGGACCATAAACAATAGAATATACCAAATTCAACACATTAGATTTCAATTTTGATATCGAAAAGAAAGCAACTCTGTGCTGTTTTGAAAATCAGATCCAACCATAGATCAGGAACATATCGTACATCTTTCAGTGTTATTGTGTAGCCAATATCGGTTTTAATGCAAACATCACTGATACCAACAATCTCTGAATAACTCGTGTTGCCCATCTTCACAGTACCAAAGTCATATACTTTGTACATCGTGAACATCTCTTTGCAAGGAGTAGCGTAGTAGGATGCTATTGTGTCAACAATCCACTTAACTTGATCATCTGCAATACTCAAACACTCATCATCATCATCACTAGCGAGCACCACTACTTCTTGTTCCGAAGTATTTGTAGTGTTATCACTGTCATTTGTCTTTTTATTGTTGGATCCTTTCTGTTTCTTTAAAGCAAAACAATTTTTCCTGATGTGGCCCATCTTGTCGCAGAAAAAGCATTTCATAAACTTTTTCTTGGTCCGTGATTCACCTTTAGACTTGCCACGACCACCCTTTGTTATCTACTTTTACTCCTCCTCCTATTCTCAGTAACAAAGGCCTATGCATTATTTATCCCTGTGGTTTTCCTTCTTGTTTCTTCATTCTGCAAACTATTAATAACCTGACTCATGGACAACAGACCATCTGGAGAAGAGTTGCTTACGAAAACAACGAATGTCTCCCATGTATCTGGCAAAGAACTTATAAGCAACAAAGTTGCATCTCATCATCAAGGACTATCTTCATTGTCGCTAACTAATTTGCCACACTTTGGAACTCATTGATGTGATTTTTGATCTAACCACTATCATTGAATTTTATGTTTACAAGATTTCTGATGAAAAAGGTTTCGTTCACTGTGGTCATTTTATCATGCCTTGCTTCTAACTTCTTTCAAAAGGTATCCGCATTGGTTTCATTAGATACGTGGTGAAATATACTATTATCAACCCATTGTCTGATATGACGAATCACTTTTCTATGAAACTTGTTCCATTCAGCATCTTGCATATCTTTTATTTGGGCACTCTCCCTCTCAATGGGATCATATAGGTCTTTGCAATAGAGGATATCCTCCATCTTCGGTTTCCAGATCAACCAATTAGAATGGTTGAGCTTAACCATGGTAGTGTTCACAGTGTTGTTCTCTATCTTATTTAAATTAAGTAACAGGAAAAAACAAATAACTAACACTGACCTCAACTCCTGCACCAAGCTGTAGATCACGTCACCATGAGCACGTTGGAAGAAACGGATCTGAAATTCGACGCTGGATGGATCTTCCTTGCAGAAACGGTCTTCTACGATACTAATTGGTCAAACTCCTCATTGACTGTCAAACAGCCAATCTTCTTCCACAAACATGTAGATCTGCTTGATACGAGTTTATAGGCATAAACGGACCTCCAATCGGACGTCAGATGATTAAGATATTATAGAAACAAAATTCTACCGTCCATCAAGGTCAAATATGCCTTTGACCGTATGATCTGCTAACATATGCTAACATCAGCGATGCGGCTGGCGGGGGGGACTGTTGCAAATAGGTTCAGGTAAAACTGGTCCAAAACTAAAACCAACCCTGACTTGTCTTCTGTTGGGCTATGCTGCTATAGGTTAGGTTAGAACCTGACCCAAAATTTGAACCCAACTTGGTCTAGGCTAAAAGTCCTAGGCAGGTTGTCCCTTCCTCTATTTCTGGTTCATTCAACCAGAAACCTACTGCTCCACCTTCTTCTTCGAGCCAGGTGAGGGAGCGGTGGAACGCAGCGATGAGGCTAGTAATGGTGAGGGGACTCTGATGGTGCACACCAACAATGATATAGGTGACAGTGAGAGATGCGGTGTAGCGACAATGTCGGCAGAGGCGACTTTTGGTGAGCAAAAGCGGCGAGCACAGCGATTTGCCAGCGGCGTTCTTCTTAAGATCTAGTGACTGTGCAGCGGTAGTGCAGCGAGCCTTCTCTAGGCTTCTTCTCAGGCTTCCGGCAGCCAAAGAGACCCTCAACACCGAGAACACCTCTTTCTTTTTCAAAACTGTGTGGCCCAGCAAGATCATAGCCATGATCTCTTGCGTGTCTAGAGCTGAAATCCGGATCTCACCTAATCCGGTCCGTCGATCTTCCACGCACAACCTCCAAGCCCTAAGAGACCCTAGATATGACACCACCGTTGTACGTGTGTGTGCATGAGCAACCAAGATCAACAATCAACCACACAAGAAGACGAGATTTATGTGGTTCGACAAAGAAGCCTATATCCTCGGGAAATCAATTTTCACTACGTTCTCCAATCTGTGAATCTACACCTTGGAATCTCAGCCCATGTCTAGGGTTACAGATTACATCATTCATATAATTATCAATTCCTCATCCCTCAATAACTCTATTCTTAGAAACAGGAAAGTCCTAATCCTATTATGAAACTACTGTTTAACAAACAGGAAATTCCTAATACAATTAGGGAAACTACCCAAGACATGAACCCACTTGGTTTGGACCCACTTGGCCAACACCAAGAGGCCTTTTCTTTTATCCAAAAGGTGAAAGAAACAAAGAAAAAAAAAACTACTAAATCTCCATAACACAGCAATGAATTAGACAGAGAGAGAACAATCCATTTTCCAATTCAAATCCGAGTTAACAAACACCAAACAAGTTGAAATGAAACTCCAACATTCAAACAAAACTGAGGAGAGAGAAAAAAGAAAGCAGAAAGTACCTTGTCCACTTAGAACACCTCCTTTGCATTGACATCCACTTCTAGAAGACAACCCAAACCCATGGTTCCAAAGACACCCACCTTAAAAAAACTGCCTGACAGCAAGTCTCTGCAGCAAAAATAGAGAAACAGAGACGGGAAGAAGAAAACAACGTTACCAAAATCCAAACAACTTGTGCATGAAAGAACCCAACTTTTTCCTCTGATCAGGGTTGAAAAGAGAAGATCTCAGAAAGCCAGATTCTCTGATGGGGATGAGGACAAAAGAAAGTACAAGAAGGGCAGCTTAGAGCCATATATTAAGGCATTAAAGCCCAAAAGACATAACACAGAGCAAACACTTGTTTAAGCACTTATGGGACTGACCAACATTCCTAGATTTTATACAATGCCATTCCATGATTTCATGTATACTTTATAAGGCTCCAAGCTTAAAACTGAAGCTTTTTGGTTGGATTCCTAATGCCTTTGCTTTTTATATGTTCCATTTCAACAATGCGAGTCAGTCACACATACAAACAGTGTCTTCTTGGGTGGAAGGAAGCCAAGGATTTGGTAGATTACTTGTGATTATGAAAACATGTAGGCTATTTATAGAATAGAGACAAATATTTTGGAGAAATGAAGTAAGAAGGCATTGATTTTGGACAAAATGAAGCAATTGAACTATATTACGGCACATGAACAAACTGCTCCATGATCACATAGGCTATATGTGGGCACCCTCCATGTGTTGGTCCTGGCCACAATTTCATGCTTAATGTGATGAGGCCCACTTCTGCATTGGTCATATGAAAACTTGAGAATGAAAAATTTGACCTCAATTTCATTATATCAAAGTAAGGCTAATAATGGGTGGGATTTGAGCCAGATTGACCTTTGACCTTATATGTCAGGCCCACCTAATTATCAACCCAAACCTCTCAACTACACCTAGCCCCACTCGGAGAAAACTGCCACCAGCCCCAATTTGACTAACTTGAACTATGTCCACAGTTGGGAGTGATATAAGGAAAATGCATACATAAAAGAATCCATTAAAATTTTTAGGTCCATAAATCAACGGTTGAAATTGTCAGATGGGCCTGCATTTTGAATGCCCATCATCCATGATCAGGGTTTCCAGCCCTCCTACCCCACTTCGATTGGCACCTACCTTGTGGGCTCTAAAGGATAATCACATATGATGATATTTTAAGGGACTTAGAGTCCTTTTGTGGTTATAGCAACTGTTTCAAATGCAGAAAATAACCACAGTTGTATAAGAAGAAAATTATAAATGTGAACTTACAGAAAGTGAAGTTAGAATAGTCTATTTTGAAGATCAAGGCTAGTGTTTAATAGTATGTCCTTAAGATAAAAATTCGTCCCCGCTGCTGTGCTCACAGTATATGGACGTTTGTCTCCCAAGATACAATGATCAATAGCCAATAGAAGCAACATTGCAATCTACAAAGCGAGCAAATAGAACATTGTTCTTGACTCTCACACAAATGACAGAATGCAGACAGGAAATGTAATTCGAGATGGGCTTTTAAATAGGTGAACTGGTGATTGTTCTGAACAGTCAACAGTCACCAAGCAAAACAGATGGTTCTATTCATTTTTGCAATAATAAGACACAGCCATACATGGGGGACACTGTGAACAAATGTTACTGTTAAATGGTAACTCTATCTTTTGACAAAAATACATCTTCCTTGGAGAGCCCATGAGTTGGGCCCAAGATCAGAGATCTTCTTTTGAGAGCCCATGGGTTGGGCCCAGGATCCGACACATATTTGGTTATGGGGTTTTGACCCAACTCAACCCAACCGGACCTGCCAGCTGGTGGACAATGGTGCGCTGTGTGGTGGTTGTGGTGTCATATAGGTCCTCCCTTCGGGATAAACTATGGGTGCCCCTTGGGACCCAAACTATATCTTCATACTTAGTGTATATAATCACACACCCACTTTAGTACACAAGCAATGTGGGATTCCCTTCTTCCCTTCTTTGTTAGCATATACAAACAACTTTAAGTAGTCACTTTGGGAATCAATTTCTCATTCATATCTTATTGGTTTCAATGAACAATGGTTTGTATTTAGTCTCCTTATGGAGGGAACACATTAACACTTGGACCTGCCTTAAGAAACATATGGGACCCACACCTATTATGGTCCAAAGTTGACCTAAAACCTTTTTTTTCCAACAATCCCCCACATGAATGAAAATTAGCTGTATTAGAATGCAGATGATAGTGCGGACACGAAAGAGAGAGAGTAAAGCTCGAAAGTTACTAGATAGGGAAAGATAGCTTTTAGCCTTGAATCTTTGTGAAATTCTATCGGACTTACTTGCTAATCAATGAACATGATATTTTGAATCGGTCAACTTTCATATCAACCAAGACAATAGAACTCACATAGTTTCTTCCGTGACACAGTTAGTTCTCATAATTGTAATAATTTTGGCCATGAACAATACTAGTTTCATGAGTGCTTTAGAGAATTCAACCTTAAAAATTCTCATGGAAGCAGCCCCTTCATACTCACATAGGTAACTTTTTATTAAGAGTATCTTGCTAGACCCCACTTGGATTTCCAAGCTATAAGAATCATTAAAAACATAGCTTATCCTAATAAACGTTACAGGCATCACTGTATCATCATAAGAATGGGAAAGAGAGGTTATCTCCGTAGTAATTCTACTAAGTCACACACAACTCGGTTGTCTCATTGAACCTAGATCTTGGGATTTCTAGTCAGCTAGGTTGGATTGCCATTATGTCGACTTTTAAGTGATAGGATTTAAACCTATTCCCCTCGATGAGCTGTATACTAGTTTTTTGGTCAAACCTTTTATTAACAGATTTGCAATTTTCTTTTTTGACCTTATGTAATCAATCAATATAATTCCATTTGAGAGCAACTACCTTACGGTGTTGTGTCGAGGACGTATATGCTGAGACTTACCATTGTACATCATACTTTTTGCCCTGCCAATTGCAGATTGGCTATCGCAATGTAAACATATTGCAGGCACTGGTGTTGGCCATATAGGAATATCTTCTAGGAAATGACAAAGCCACTCTACTTCCCTCCTACTTTATCCAAAGCAATGAATTCCGATTCCATGGTGGAGCTAGCAATACCTGTTTGTTTAGTTGACTTCCATAATACAGTTGCACATCCAAGTATAAGCACATATTCACTTATAGATTTTGAATTTTTTATATTAGATATCCAGCTTGCATTGTTATAGTTTTCTAGTACAGCTAGATATCTAGTAGTACAGTTCATAGTTAAGGGTGTATGTCAAATATCGGAGACCCCTAACAATCGCTTTCCAATAATCTGCCCTTGGGTTATTTGTGAATCTACGTACTCAGTTTTCCAACTACAAGTGCTATGTTTGGACGAGTGCAATTCATTATGTACATTAGACTTCCGAGTATACGAGAATTGGGATATGCTTTCACCACTATTTTAGATAAATGAAGATTTATGTCTACCGGTGTTTTAGCTGGCCTGCCATCATATTTATTAAATTTCTCAAATACTTATTTGATATAATATGACTAATATAGCATATAACCATCAGATGATCTGGAAAATTTCATTCCTAGTATAACATCTGTAACTCCTAGATCTTTCATTTCAAACTCTTTATTCAATATTTTCTTGGTAGATTTAATTATGTTAATATTACTCCCAAGAATAAGCATATTATCCACGTTTAAACATATTATGACATAGTCACATGTTGTATTTTTCATATACACACATTTATTACATTTATTGATTCTGTAACTACTGAATATCATTATCTTGTCAAACTTTTCATACCATTGCTTTGGTACTTGTTTTAAACCATATAAAGATTTAACAAGCCTACACACTTTTTTTTCTTAGCCTGGAACAATAAACCCTTCTGGTTGTTCCATATAAATCTTTTCATTTAATTCGCCATTCATGAATGTTGTTTTAACATCTATTTGATGTACTTCAAGGTTGTACAAAGCTTGAAGTACAAAGCTGCAATAGCTATTAGCATGCATATGGATGTTATTCGCGTCACTAGCGAATATTTATCGAAGTAATCCACACCTTTTGTTTGCCTATAGCCTTTGACAAGAAGTCTAGCTTTATACTAATCAATTGATCCATTTGTATAAAGCTAGAACTAGTGGAAGATCCACTAGTTCCCATGCATGATTTTGTAGGATTAATTCAACTTCACGATTCACCGCCTCTTTCCTTTAAGGTGCTTCCGGTGAAGACATTGCTTCGTTGAAGCTTGGGGCTCCTGTTCTAACAAATATGTCAGGAAATTTGTACCAAAAGATGTTGCAGTCCTTGCCTTTTACTACGTTTAGGTTCAACCCTTTCGTTACAGATTCATGGTCGTTATTATTACTAACCTCAACATCGTAAGTTCGTTTTAAAGAACTTATCTCTTGAATTTTTTTGCATGGAGAGATATTTTCAAAAAATGATGTATTTCTTGATTCTATGATTGTATTAACATGCATATCAGGAATATCAGAATTGTGTACTAGAAAGCGATATGCACTACTGTGATGAGCATACCCGATGAATATACAATCAATAGTTTTAGGGCCTATTTTAACTTTTTTTAGGAATAGGAACTGCTACCTTGGCTAGACACCCCCTACACTGTCAAGAATGTATAGGATGGTCTTCGACCATTCCATAATTCATAAGGAGATTTTCCCATTTTCTTATGAGGTATTTTGTTAATAAGATAATTTGTAGAAAGCATTGTTTCCCCCTACAAGTTCTGAGGTAGTCTAGAACTAAACAACATAGCGTTCATCATTTCTTTGAAGGTTCTATTTTTCCGTTCATCGATACCAATTTGCTTAGGTGAATAAGGTGCAGTAGTTTGGTATGTAATACCATGTTGTGAACAGAAATCACCAAAAGGTGATTCATATTCTTCACCTCTGTCACTCCTTAGAGCCTTTATCTTTTGCTAAGTTAATTCTCAAATTCATTCTTATACTATATAAAATCTCCATTGCTTCATCCTTACTTTTTATTGAGTACACATGATAATATCTAATGCAATCATCGATGAAAGTGATGAAATACTGTTTACCACCTCTAGTTTGTACATATTTCAAATCATAGATATCATTATGTATAAGTTCTAGAGGTTCAGTACTTCTTTCAATGGAATGAAAAGGAGTTTTTATGAGTTTAGCTTCTACACATATTTCATATTTATGATTTGGATCAATTTTAAACTTTGGTAAGCAATCCAAATTCATTAATCTATGCAAAGCATCATAGTTAACATGCCCTAGTCTACCATGCCATAGGTTAGAAGACTCAAGCAAGTAAATAGAAGAAGAATTCTTATTATTCTTAGAAGGTACACTAGGCATTACATTCATTTTGAACAGCCCCTTGCTTACATAGCCCTTTCTTTCATACATCCCACTCTTAGTAAGGATAAATTTGTCAGACTCAAATATAAGCTTGAACGCTCTTTTACTCAATAATGAACATGATACAAAATTCTCGCGATTGTCAAGCATATGTAGTATTTCATTAAGAGTGCTTTTCCTGAAGTCATTTTCAGCACCACCTTTCCTAGACCTTCAACTTTAGAAGTTGAATAGTTTCCCATGAATAGTTTTTCCCCATCAACAGCTCGATATGAGGAGAACAGATTCTTATCTGCATGGATATGGCGAGTAGCACCTATATCAACCCGCCGTTCTCTAGTATTTCCAACTAGGTTTACTTTAGACACCACAGTAGAAAGGCTAGTGTCAGAAACATTCGTAGAAAGTTTCTCCATTTCGGTCATATTGGCTTGTGCAGGCTTCTTGTTTTGTAATTCCTTGATCTTTATGTTTGCGGAAGTCCTCTACATGATGGCCAACCTTGTCACAAACGAAGCACTTTCCTTTAAACCGTTTTGGACCACTATCCTAGTTTTTGCGACTTTGGTTTTGTCCACCTTGGTTTTCATGCTTCCTCTTTTTGTTATTATTTTTGTGCAGTTGTTCGACTTGATTTGCTTTGGATTCCATTGGGTGAGTCTTGTTTCCTTTTTCAGATGCACGGTTATCTTCTTCAATTCTCAATCTTACAATTAAGTCTTTAAGACTCATCACCTTGCATTTATGCTTTAGAAATCTTTCCAACTTAGTGGTAGTTTCTCAATATAGCAACAACTTGGAAGGATTCACTTAAAGATATACCCTGTGCATGAATCTTAGGAAGTAGTACTTGAAGATCCTGCACTTGACTAATTAATAAAGTGTTTGAATCCAGTATTCGAAGCAAGGAAGCAGCCAACTATAAATTTCTTCATATCGGCATGTTCTATTTTATACTTTTTATCCAAAGAGGTCCACAACTCTTTTGCAGTTTTGATTAAACTATACATATTGTATAATGTGTCCTCCGGTCCATTCAATATGTAGTTCTTATACAATAAATCAGAGTGCTTCCAGGCATCAATTGTAGCAACTACTTGCCTATCACTCTCATTTTCTTTGAGAGTAGAAGCCTCTTCATATAGGAACTTAGCAAAATTCAGGGTAGTAAAATAAAACAATATTTTCTGTTGCCATCTCTTAAAATCTACCCCGTTGAATTTTTCAGGTTTCTCCCCATGATTGACAGAAACATGGGTTTGAACAGTAGGGGTAAGAGGAATGATAGCATTTGAAGATGCCATTCGGATTAGTCATTCTGATTAACACAATAGTTTCACAAAATTTCAAATATCGAATTAATATTCAGAAGATAGATTGTGAGAATTAATATCAACAGTCCTATAATAAAGTTTAAAACTGTTTAAACAAAGGTTTATTTGCACAACAAAGTTCTAACTTTACTGTTTTAAAAAGACTGAAAATAGAAAAGAAAACTCTTTTACAAAACTCAGTTTGCATTAAAAGTAATGAAGTTGATTTGGGGTTTTCGAAATTGGAGACAAAACTCAGTAATCATAATGAAAAGATTTGAAAAAATATTTTTGTCTTAAGATTGTAAGAGACTTAAGAGTCCTTTTGTGATTACAGCAACTGTTTCAAATGCATAAAATAACTACAGTACTATTTGAAGAAAATTATAAATTCGGACTTATAAAAAGTGAAGTTAGAATAGTCCATATTGTTTAACATTATGTCCTTAAGACAAAAGTTCGTCCCTGCTATGATGTACGGACGTTTGTTTCCAAGGATATAATGATCAGCATGCAGTAGAAGCAACATTGCAATCTACGACGCTAGCGAACAAATTAGTATTCTTAACTCTCACACAGATGAGAAAATGTAGGAAAGAAATGCAATTCAAGATGGGCTTTTAAATAGGTGAATTGGTGACTGTTCTGAACAGTCAATAGTCACAAAAAAAAAAAAAAAAAAAAAAAAGAACAGATGCTTATGTGGTAACTCTGTCTTTTGACAAAAAGACATCTTTCTTGGAGAGCCCATGGGTTGGGCCCAGGATCAAACATCTTCCTTGGAGAGCTGATAAGTTCTTAAAAATGCATATTTTCATATACATTTTGGACCATTTTAAGGACTTATTAACTTGAAAGAGCCTCACCTAGTGTAATATCATGGTTTTAAGGATTTTAAATTCATTTTAGTATTTCTCTGAATAATTTGTTTAAAAATCATAGTTTTTGCATATATTCATGAAACCTACCATTTTTGGAAAGTCTATTTTTGCAAAGTATTGTGAAATAATTTTTCTCATGAATTAAATTGAATTTTTATCATCATTAGTTCATTCATATAAAATCACGAATAATGATGTACATTTTTATTGTCATTTCATGAGAGATGGGCCCACAGTCATGCATTGTGATCTTAGGGGTAAAATTATCTTTTCACATGAATTCATATTTGTTTTGTAGGAAATTGATGCTATGGGTCCCATTTATAAAGAATTGCGGCAACGAATTGATTTTCAAGAGGAAGGAGAGAAGAATTGAAGAGAAAAAGAAATTAGAAGAAAATTGCAAGAAGTTGGCTTCATGGTCCCACACACAATGCACATGTGTGGGGTACACATGTAAAACATCCAAGATGGGGTCCATTTATTTGTTGCAAATTTTCAAAAGATTTTAAAGAGAATTTAAAGAATCTCTCATCAAAGATGGACAAGGAAATCTACATAGGAGTTTTTTTTGGAGAAGGAGAAGATTTAATTAAAAAATAAAAATATATATCTAACCAAGCATTCCACATCCAAAAGAAGATTTAATTAAAATTTTGGCTGAAAAAGAAAAGGAAAAAAAAATCAAGAGGGTTATCTTTAAAGATCTTTTCAAGTTTAGGGCTAACAAAGAGAACTTTCCAAAAAAGGAAAGTTGACAATGCAAAGAGATAAAAGGAGAAGTTCTACACCTCATGTCGGCCAAGTTTAATTCTAAGAGAGGATTCTTATCCCTAACTCATCTCTCCAAAGATCTCAATACAAGGTGGCACATACAAGAAAGGATAGAAGCATCCAAGAGGGACATCCAAACAAACAAGCAAGGAAAGAAAAGGAAAAAAAAATTAAAAAAAATCCCCAAAGATATGTCACGACCAAGCCATTGTTTGGGACCCATTTTCTTTCAATTTTTTAATTATTTTTAAGATTTTAGAGTTTGAGAAAGAATAGGACTTGAAAATGTATAAATAGGGCACCCCTCTCTCATATCCTTCATAGAAGAAGTGCCCCCCTCCCACCTCTAGAATTTCCACACTCCACCTCTTCCTCTCTTATTCTTTCCATCTTAAGTCATCAAGGAGGCTTAGCCCTAAAGCTACACCACCAACCTTGAAGATCAACTAGAAGGAGGAATTCTTTTCCATCCTCGTATGTATAATCTTTTGTTTTAAAATTTTTTTTCATCGTATGTAAAAGATTGTCATACTAGTTCAATAATATTCATTTTGTTATTCTTCTTATTCTTATGGTTGTATGATTGCTTGATTTGTGTTTTTCTTGTCTGGATTGACAACCCAAATAGAGAGCATACTTTAAGAAATTATTAGGCTTAGATTAAGGGAGAATTTTGAGTGAATATACCGCCTTTGACTTCAATTGCTTACTGCCTTTGACTTTCTCCAATTTCAATTTCTTTTATTACACTTTTGAATCTTAAAATTCTGCACTTTTAAATTTCTGCACCTTTATTTGAATTTCTGCACTTTTTATTTTAATTTCTGCACACTTTATGTTATTGCACAATTTTTTTATGTTTACTGCTGTAGTTTAAATTACATGCATGCATATTTCAAGCTTTAGAATCATGTTTAATGGTGTCTATAATAGAACTTCAGAAATCAGATTTCATATCTGAAATTTATGTGTTTTAAAGTCATGAAACAGATTTTTGTGAAGAAAATAGTGTCTTAAGGGTTCATGTCAAATGAATTTTTCACGAGATAGACTTGCACACAATCATATCAGTAAGTGCTTGATGTTTTCAGCAGTTTTAAACCTAAAATCAGATTTGAATTGCACTTGAAAGCAGTCTAGAATTTTGTAGAAAAACAGTCCTAACCAGGTTCATGTTGGACGAATTTTCTTGGACAGTTTTGACATGTTTTTAACAGCTGAATGCTTATGTTTCCAGCAGTTTCTAAACTTGAAATCAGACTTGAAGAATAAGTTTTCAGATCTGAAATCAGTTTTTTTAAACTGAATTTTGTGTGTTTGTTAATCGCTCAAATCTATATTTCAATAGTAAAAAAAATTTGATTGGAACTGAGTTCAATTTGGACAAATTGTACATGGATATATGTGGACTGTTTTGAGGATTGTTGGAACCATTATCAAAACTGATTTTATGTGTTTAATTGACAAGTTTCAGATCTAAAACTGAACTAAAACAACAAGAAGAAACTGATTTCTGAATGTTTAAAGGCAGCCCATTTAATTCATGCATCATCACATGCCCTACTCATCCACTCTTTCAGGTTGTTTTTCTTATTTTGCATTCATATATCATAGATTAGTTTAGGAAAGTTTATTTTCAGATATTTATTTTTAGACTTAGAAAGATTCTCATTAATTCTTTTTATTTAGAAAGTTGTGTTGCTTGTATAGTTGTATTGTATGTTGTTGTTTCTATTTAGAGTTTTTTCTAAAATTAAATCTTTTTTAATTTTGAATAGGATTTAAAATCTTTTATTTTTTAGAAAGTGTAGATTCTTAGCTTAATTTAATTTTTTAACTTAGGAAAGTTTTGTTTTCTTTAACTTTTGTTTATTTTGTTCCTAATTTTTTTTAGTTTTCTTTTTAGTAAGTTTCTAATTTTAGATTTAGTTTTATTGAAAGTTCTAACATGTGTTTTGTTTTGCAGTTAATTTAATTTTATTTTTAAGAACTTTTAGATTTAGGATTTAATTTATTTATTTGAATTGTGATTGTAATTATTTTGTTTTAGGAATGTATGTATTTGTTAGATTTTTAATTAGGATAGTTTTAGACTTCTGTTCCGGCAGGTGATAAGTTGAAAATACTTTAAACATTGTTCCCATTGTAGCTTTGCACTTGGAGTTGACAAACAAGAGCCCATGGGTTGGGCCCAGGATCAGATCCAAATTGGGTTATGCGCTTTGGACCCAACCCAACCCAACCCGACCGGCCAGCTAGTCGGCGGGGGTGCACGCGGTGGTGGTTGTGGTGTCATATAAGTCCCTTCTGAGATAAAAGTCGGGTGCCCCTTGGGACCCAAACTATATCTCCACACTTAATGTATATAAGCACACACACACAATTTAGTACACAAGCAATGTGGGGTTTCCTTCTTCCCTTTTTTGTTACCATATACAAGCAATCTTAAGTAGTCACTTTGGAAATCAATTTCTCATTCATATCTTAATGGTTTTCAATAAACAATGGTTTGGGTTTAATCTCCTTATGGAGGAGAACACATTAGCATTTGGACGCGCCTCAAGAGACATGTGGGACCCATACCTATTGTGGTCCAAAGTTGACCCAAAATTCATTTTTCCAATAGATATGAAAGCTCCACGAAGGGCATTCCGTGGTAGAAAATGCCCTTATGTGTGAGTAATTAACACAAATGGGCCCTGTTTCAGAATCTAAACTTTGGATTCGTGAAAATGGAGTTGGAATGTGTCCAAAAGGGCTATGTGTAATTTGTTTATTTGCATGGAAGTGAATCCAATTCATTATAAAAAGGCTTTCGACTGGGGAGAGATGAGAGGTGATGAATATAAGATGGAGATTTAGACATAGACCCTCACTTTCTTATGATTTGATCTATTGTGGTGATGGTTACATATTCCCTCCACGAAATAGAAAATTATAGATCTGCACATTGTTTCTACAGTTTTAACCACTTATGCAAATGCATTTCTTTTAATTTCAAAGAATTCAATTCCATTGTAATCAAATGGGCGGTTAGAATCCAATTGGTTAAAACTTAAGTTGTTGACCTACTTCCCAACTGCATTACATTTCATTTCTTTGTAAGTAGGGCCAGCTAGAAAATTGATCATCACATGTACAGTTGTGGTTAAAAAATCAAGAAAAAGTAAAGGGAGTTAATCATGTGCTAATCACATGATCTACACATGAATTGGGGCTGTACTTAGGACCATTAAATAATGAAATTTCTTTTTGGAATACACCCTAAGAGTTTAAAATTCAGCTGGACCTTGTCATTTTGATCTCTTCAAATAATCTATTTGATGGAGAGAATCAGTGTAAAATCAGGATTATTACAGTTTAATAGTTCAAATAGCCCTTGGAATGCTATTATAAAGCTACCTCTCTAAGATTGGAAAATGAAGAATCCGAATGTTAAAATTGAGGGGTTTTGAGATTATTCACTCTGGGTTTCTTCAAATTCAAGCAATCTAAACAGACCCATGATAATGAATGGATTGACAAGATGTTGGAGACATATCATTAGCCAATCGAAGTTTCGGGTTAGGTCCATTAGGCCGCGGAATGCAAACTCAATATTACAATTATTTGGGCATAGGTTGAGGTCTAAGACCCAATACTGGAATCCATACCAAAGTCCATAACCAATTATATTTAATATGGTTTAGGCTAGGTCCATGGTTATAATCTAAAAACCATAAACCTGTTAGGAAATATATAATGATAAAAAAATATATCTTTATAATATTTAGTCAGAGTGGCTAGTATAAAATATCTTAGAAAGAGAGCTCCAAAAGATTATTAGCCTCATGATTGTAAAGAGGTTCAAGAAATTTATTCAAACCATGACTTTCTACATAATTTGGGACCCGTAATAGCCAAGGCCCAAACCGTGACACAACATAATGGCCCAAAAAAACATAATTAGTAGCTAGTATGTCATTTGGATTGACCAATACACCTAGCACTTTCATGAAAATGAGCTTAGACCCTTCATTGCCATGTTTATTGAGGTTATATCAATAGCCTCCAAGTTTACAGCATGGATGTGCCTATGCGTTTGGAATATCTACCAGAACTATTTGGAGTGTTACCAAAGGAGAAATTGTATGCCAACCTTAAGAAGTGAAGCCTTGTTACAATAGATTGATCTTCCTTGCCTGTGTTGTAACAACGGATGGTATCAAGGTGGATAATGAGAAGGTTAAAGCAGTATGGGAATGGCCAACACACCAATATTTATGGTGTGAGGAGTTCCCATGGATTGGCCATTTTCTATTGCCAATTTGATCAAACTTCAGTTCTAATGTTGCACCCAATAGGCCATTACAGGCTGAATTAAGAGGGCTTGTGGACAAAAGAAGGGTATGAGAGTATCTCATTTATCAAGCAAAAACTAATTAATAAAAGCTAGTATTCGCACTGCCAGAATTTGAGAAGATTTTCCACGTTGGTTGTAGCAAATCTCATACTGGAATTGGCTTAGTATTTGTCAAAACATATAGTCTACCTAAGTCTGTTCTGTTCAGAGTATGGACCAACCAAATAAGGCCAGACTAATCTCGAGCCATCAATGGTATATGTGGAACAAATCTAGAACCCCAAAACATAACTTCCCTAATTTCTTGTCTTTGCATTAACATATGAGAATATAAGATATGATATGGTCTCTTATCTCTCTTATCACCCACTCTAATATGCGTGAGAATTGATGGTACTTGTAATTATTATAATTAAGAGAGGAATGGAAAAATATTTTTGTAGAAAACCCTAAAGAGATTTCTTTCCATTAAAAAATTATATTAAATTTATAAAAATTAAAACTAAAAGAAAAAGCCTATGAAAATTAATGAACTTAATGTCGAGCCTACATCATTAGATATGTGGTCATGAGGACCACTCACGGTTTAACAAAGAACTATACCCACAACCCCTTCTAGAAGTTTTGAATAAATACTCTGAAAGTGATCAACATGATTGGCTAATACTGCTTGAATGTTTCCCCTTTCTAATTCCAAGCACTTCCCATAGCAAGGCCATGTGACCTCCTCCAACTTTGCTATTTAACTTCTAATCCCCCATTCCCACACAAAGATTCTGAATACCATTACTAACAAAATTGTGCAAATCACAAGCTAAATATAATTAAGGAGGACTTACAAAATCCTTTATTGTAAAGTATGCATTTTAATATCTCATATGTACTAAATTGTGCCATACCATTATAACATTTGTAAATTTCTCAAATATTCCAAAGCAATAGAAACTTGAAGGTGTAGACCATGTTTTATGAGGACAATCACATTGCTAGTTGTTCTTTCCTTAAACTGGAACAGGGTCCGCTAGCACTAGTGAGATGCGATCTTTAGTCTCAAATGCAGAATTGGTGTATCCATCTCTGTGTTGGTATAGGACTTCAATCACACGTGCAAAATTCACAGCTCGCATGAGGAGAGACATAGGAACCTCAGTAGGCTTTAGGCATTCCTTGTTTATGTCTTTCCATGCATCTGCAGAAATTCCTCTAAACTTCTCACAAGCATCCTCATATGTGCTCCCATGCTCCTTCATGTAGATTTGAATACAGGATGCTATGTGTCCTCTCATTTGTTCAAGCTTCATATGTCAAATATAAACAATGGAGAGTAATAAGTACTTTGAAAATGTAATTCTCAGTGAAATGGTGAGTAAATAGTGGCAGGCTTAGGGTTTTTGTTTGAGGGATGCAGACCAAGGAAGGGAAATAGATTTAGGAACAAACTTATGATTTTTTTGTCGGTTTGAGAGGCATACACAATATTTTTATGTGAATTTTTTAAAGCAAAGCTTTTTTTTGTTTTTAATCAGTACCACAAATTTATTAAAGGGAACCAACAAACAAAGTAACAAACTCAAAAAGATGGGTACAAGAGCAATGTACCACTCCCACTAAATTAAATAACCTCACCCACTTAAGGAGCTAACCTTTGAACTCCTTGTTTGGCTAATGTATTAGCCATGGAGTTAGTGGGCGGACAGAAATTGAGATAGTGGAAGAGAACTCCCTAATTTCATTAAATAAAAATTAAAATTTTCTGGGATTTTTTATTCTAGACACCCAGGTGATTGCATTAGAATAGTCAGTTTTCATTAGCAACTGCCCATTATCCCTTTCAAAGAACATCCTCAAAGCCTCCAACATTGCTAACACTTCTACCTCATTGAAATCACAAACACCCACCTTCCTAGAAAACAAAAGTACGACCTACCCTTTGCTATTGTGAAGCACACCTTCAATATATGTCGACCTTGGTTTACCCCTTGAAGAACCGACCACATTAAACTTTAAAACCCCAATAGGTGGGGGAGACCAAGGAACGACCCTCCTCACCTTAATTGGGCCACAACCCATACAAGCCTCCTAATTTGAAAGAAAGTCATCTATGTTAAATTGGAGAACTCTTTTCTTACCAAAACCCATTTTGTAATCCTTATAGCTACCTTAGAGATCAAATTTGCCAATGAGAAAATGGAGCATGAGAAGATCCTATCGTTCATTTCTTTCCGTAGGGACTATAAGATAGCAAAAGGGACCAACCTCCACAAAACATGCCCACAACCAACAGAATTTACACCCATCTATGAATCCACTGCAGCAGCAATATTGTTCAGACAACACCAAGCAATACTACACTTCTCGAAAAAATTACTCCATACAGTGACCGTTACATCACAACGAAGGGGTGGTTTACTTATGGTTTTTGAAGCAGAATGAGAACCAATGGTGCAACTGGCCCCCACTTGGGTCTTATCTTGGATAATTATCACCTGATCATGGTATTTTTTTGATTGGATTTCATTTTCTTCATATTTCCATGTTCTAATGATTTTCTCATGATTTTCTTTGGAATGTTTTGAAAATATTACAGTATTATTGAGAAAATACCCTTCTAGGTAAAATATTGCAAAATTTTTAAAACATCAACAACGTTCATGATGTGGACCTAACTAATATCCCTAATTGATAGATGATCCAGCACAAATCATTACACAAACAATTTATAATTTTAAAGACCCTTTTTTTTCCTTTTATTCCAATTCAAAGCATATGCGCTCCCCTTATTTTCAAAGCGCGCACACCTTTTCTAACCAAGAAAAAAAGAAGCACACACCTGATTTGATTGAATATCACCCTTAAATCGACCAACAACAGAAGCCGCCTTTAGTAGTTTAGGCTTATTTTTAGCCCATTCGAAGACTTCTTTGGTTGCAATATCTCCCATGCCAACATATGAAACCAGTATAAGCATGAAGTATGCAGCGGTTATGAAAGCAACACTCATATACTCCTCTAATGTTGGCATGTATCCTGAATTTAACCACTCCATTTCAATGAAGTAGTGTTTGGAGAGTTCCTTGAACTGCGCAGACATTAACAAGATGCAGCAAATAACTTTAGTTGTACATCTATGAAGTACACATAAACTATGATTAACACAATCAATTTTAAGAGTGGGCACATCATTCTTATTAGCATTGGATGGTCAAGCCTTTGGGCCTACCTAAAAAGCATGAGTATCATGGGAGTAGGAGTTGAAAGGCTTCCCATCAACCTTTTTACTGAAATTGGAAACCATTTGATCACAAGGGGTACTATTTTGGAGCCCCCGTAGGTTTTCTAGTGCTTCCTATTTATTAAAGATAAATGAGTGTGCTTTACCAAAAAAAAAGAAGGATAAATGAGTGCGTAAAAGTGTCCATGATCAATTGGGGAACCTATAAAATTCAAATGTGTATCAAATTTGATCTGGTGGTGATTCACAGGAGAGTGGGAAGATAGTTTTTGTGAATGTGTTAGATTGTTTATAGGGGTAGATAGGTGGCCTTACAGGTTTGAATATGGGACAGCTTGGCTGTTCCTGGATAGTTCTTTGATTAATATTAGTACAAGAAGGCTCTACATTTTTGAAATGACATGGTTAATAAGTGATCAAGAGGTTTATAGTGCGACTAAGAGGACTATTAACCAATACAAATTCACCATTGATATATACTAGGTTTAGTTCCATTGCACTTGTATGGTGGCAGCCAATCTTATTTAATCCAAATCATTGATCCCATGGAGCTATAATGTGCATAAAGAATTTGAGAAAGTTCTTATTTATTAATTTCTACCATGTCTTCATTTTATTAGTGTCCCAACAAATTGAAAAATCAAATCAAAATAAAAAATAGGGATTAATACTAGATGGGTTTTTTTTTTGTTATTTTGGTTTTTTTTACTCAACTGAGAAGAGTCTCAAAACTTTAACAAGATGTTGTTGTCTCTAACAAGCTGAGTTATATTTAAATATTAAGATGACATCCCATGGGTTCTATGTCTGTAGTGGTTGCACTTTATAAAACTTCACAGATTACATTTAAATTGATTGGGTTTGTTTTAAATGAAAAAAATGGCTATTTATAAAGGAGGAATGTTTATAAGTGTTCCTCATCCTATGAAGAAAGATGGATGCATATGAACATTTCTCTTTATAAGTCTAATTAGAATTTATTAATTTAAATAAAAGTTAATATTAAGATGGGCAAGAAAAATTAATCACTTTATAAATCAAATAATTTAATCCAAAATTAAGATATTTCCAAGTCATTTATTTTCATAGCGTGCCCAATCTTTCCAAAACAAAAAATTTCTCTATCACCCCCCCCAAAATTGCATGGTCCTATTGATGAGGATTGGTTACACTGAATATATATTTGATGTTTCATTAGAACATCTATCATGCTTTGCTAGTGGTTACCATCTATTTTTGGAGTGTCTGTGTTGCATAGTGCTCATTTGGGTCCATGAGAGATAGGTGAACTAGAAGTGAGAGATGGGTGAACTAGAAGCGTTATTTTCTCTACCAAAGCATAAGAACGTGTGAGTGTTTGACTTCAAGAAAATCTCTTGTTAGAGTTGATTTGATATTTCATCGAGAAAAGCTTCACTATTTATAGAATAAAATAAAGATCATAACCTAAATAAGGAAACTTTATAAAATCTTCAGATAAGAAATTAAGGTAACCTAGTCAGATCATAAATCAAATGAAGTCTAACATGATCTAAGATGTAACTGATTTATAATAATAAAATAGTCAAGCTTTTCTAAGATGATTTATGTATTTATGACTTGTTAAGAAGAAATAGCTAGAGTCATGATTATAGCATCCGTTTCAAAAAAAGGGTTAGAAATGTACAGCTTCTTTTAAGTGTGAAAGACGATACAATTTTTCCTCCTGAGCCAATTCCTCTTCAAATTGTTCAACAGTATCTAAGAGTGCACAAAAATGCACTTTCATGTAATCAGGCAGATGATCTATTGAACTTCGGTCCCACCTGAAAATTTCAGTGAACATTTCAATTCATGAATTGCATTTTAAAATGGAGAAACAATACAAAGAACAAATCATTAAGTGTCATGATTAGAACAAACCTTTGGATTGCTTCTGTAAAAATTTTGAGTTCTTCCATTGTACCATATACATCATAGATATCATCCATTACTGACGTTAATGCAAGAATTTTGCTGGTTATCATTCTAGATCGGGAGTACTGTGGCTCAAAATAAACTTCCAGTATCCAAAAGTAGCACTCCACTACTCTATCTCTAATGAAGGGTAGCTTTTCACCAAAATTGCACTTCGTCCACCACCTAATGTGTTAGCAAATAAAACAAAACCCAAGTTCAAGGTTAAGAAATGAGATAATTTGATGAAATATTTTTCCAGTAAAAAGGTCTTAGTCAATTCTGAAAAATAAAATTTTAAAAACTTCCACAACTTTGAAAATAATTTTGATGAATATTCTTGACTTTTTTTAGGGAGAGACCCAAAGATCAATGTCTGGTTATCTATGTGAGAGGTAGGGTTTCCAACCAACTATACAACTCCATAGGGGGCTTTGTATTGGACAATATCATGCATTGGACAAAACTTGAATCTATTCTATATTTTATATTCTTTAAGTATGGATTGTTGATCATGTCAAAAAGAGTATTGAAATTGAAGAAAAATAGAAAACACTGCATACGCTCAAGCAGACATGCTCATGTGCTTGAGTGGGTAAGACAAAAATGACCGTACTCAAGCCCATGAAAACTGTACTAAAGCATGACAAGAAAATTGCAAATAATTGGGTGTGTGTAACATGCGCTCCAGTGGGCACCCATATGCACTTGAGAGCTCCTGCAACAGAAGCTCACCGACCTACGCGGATTTGTTTCCTATTTGTGCCAGATTTGCCTATTGGTTCCTAATTGGGTTCTAACCCTAGGCATGAATTTTGGGCTATAAATAGAGGGTTTCTCTCAACCCTAACTAACTATAGCACACCCTCTCCATAATCTGAGTAGAGCATTCATTGGAGATTTCTTTTAAAGCTTCTATGAGAGTTGGGCTGAAGGCTTCAAGTTCTAAAGTTGGTGCTTTTACATCTACTAGGAGATTTGTGGCTTTTGCATTCTTGTAGAAGATTGTTCTCTCACAGTAGAGACTCGTTCGCGATGGAAATCAAAGCACTAATAGCAAGACACCGAAAGGCTACGTCTCGAGGATTTAAGCAAGAACAACTATAATGCCTTATGTCGAGGGACTGGATGTAGGGTTATGAGTATATCTTGTACTGTGAAAGTTAGTGATTGGTTTTCTCCACTTTGGATTCGTGGTTTTTTTCTGTTTGGGTTTCCACGTTAAATATAATGTGCTGTCTTCTTTATGTGGTTGATTGGTTTTATTTTTTTCTCTGCATAGACGTAGTAATTGAACTGCTCTCTAGAATAAATCCCAGGCATTAAAAGCTTTTAGCCCCTTGTTCTTAAGAGTAATTATCACTTGCTTTTCTTTTTGGAAACTATTGCTTCATCATGTAGTTTTAAGCAGCAATAAGACAAAAGTTCACCTTATTTCAAATAAAAAAAAATCTATACTTAGTCACTCAATTTAACCTTAACCCATTGCTTTCCCTTAATGATTATTATTGCCCATCATATAAGGAATTCGGTCTTAGCATGCGTTTTGGTAAATCATTGCATGGAATAGAAGTTTCATAAGGGTTGATATTTTGATTATGTTAAAGTGCAAATTCAAAATGTGGGGCATTTTGGCCATTGTCTAGTCGATGAGAAAAGTATTTTGCTAATCAAAATTGTTTCTTGGAAGAATTGGAATCCTCTCAGGGATTTTCCTCACGGTGACCTATCAAGGTCTGCTAAGTCACCTTGGGGCAGCCCTTGCCTTGAATGGGGCAGTAGCCCCGCATGCATGGCAAGTTGCCCGGGGTGACCAAGGGTAAATGCTTACAGGAACTAGACTCTTATTGGAAATGTTTAAAGTCAATGATGTCAATAAAGTTTTTTAAAAGCCAAAGTTTTATTATTGACACCAACCTCCTTTTTATTTTTGTAGAAAATCTCAAATTCAAGAAAGAAATTGCAGTTGTTATCAAGAGATACTCTCTTTAATTGACATTCTAAAGTAACTATGAACTTACATAGAAATCTCTTTTAGTTCCGTTTGATGCAGTAGTTGCAATAGATTGAAATCCAGCTTTGCAAGCTCTAATAAGGTGTCATTTCGTTTCTTCTCCTGTTGGTAGATTGAGATGTAATACCTTGATTGTAACCTCTCAACGCGTTTGCGCAAAGGCAACTCTAGGGCAAGCTCAACTAGGGTTGAAAGAGGTGAATTAAGATGAGCAAGTGCCAACTTAAGATGTTTTGTAGTAAAAACCATGGCTTCATCCAATACATCCTCTCCATGTGTTCCCATATGTGCTGCTTCATATAAACTAAGAAGACCTCCAATGTCACTAACTAATGATTTCTTAAAGTTGCCTCCTCCATCCTTGAACTTGTTGAATACATCTATTTTGGAAACAAAAAATTAGAAAAAAAAAATGAAAACCAATCCCTAGAGCTTCAAAACAAGTTGTAGATAAACTTATTTCCAAACTCATGATATTTTCTTTTATCTTCCCTGTAGAAATTCTAAGACTCAATACTTTTGGAAAAGAGTGTGATCTTTTCTATTCATTTACATGCATGCACTATGCCAACTAGTCATAAACAAGAGACGGGTTTGTACTCACTCGGTGACACATTGTACCCCTCTTGCCTTAGCAGTCAAAATCGGAGAGCGACGGTATGCAAATCATCCCTATCATCCTCCCCCCCATCACTGTATGTGTTGTAAATCCGGATGAGCGCATCAGCAATCTCTGTCTCAAAGTGATAGGCCACTCCAAGACGTAGGATGGCATCGATCAAATTCAATTCTTGCAAATGATCATTGACATTGATAAGCATTCTCTTCACTTCTTCCTTTAACTCATCAACCCGTTTTTTATTTAAAGCATCTGGTTTCTATAGCATCAAAATTAAACTTAGAGAAAACCAATAAAACCAATGTCTTGCACTAAGAGATAAATCACCAATTTACGAAGTACAATAGTAACAACTAAGCGATAAAGCTGAAGAGATATATAACACAATCAGTGCTCCTAAGCATAATGTTGATACCTAACACATAAAACATGATGTACAAGGTATAGACTTTATGTGACATCCTGGAGTCCTACATCGACTACAGAGAGAAAAGTGATTGGAATTATATGTAGAGTTTGCACCCTTACTTTGCATCCTTTCCACTAGAAGCAAAATTGTGAGCCCCATGGGCCAAAGCGGACAATATCATACATGCGTATAAGGTGGGGCGTTACACTATCGTATATGAGAGAGGGCTGGATTGTGCAAGAACTTTTAGAATTAGGTATTAATGATGCTTTAATTCAAGTCTGCCAAAATTCTCCAAGTACAAAGATTTTAAAGCAAAAACATATGTCCCCCAGATCCTAATTTAATCATTAACCCTAGTACTAAATGGGTCAGGTTTTGGTTGGGTCACAAGATAAAGTTCCTATTTCCTAAGCAGCCTTCCTGAAAATCTACAACCCACCAACCTGAACCCATTGGATGTGGTCTTTGAGGTTCAGATTGGATTTCCACCTCAAGTAAATAGATGCTTTTGGTTTTGCCTGAGACTTAACTCACCGTTTGACAGTGGCGGACCTCAGATTTTCTTTTGAGGGGGGCTTGAAAAATTATCTTTTTGTATTTAAAATGATAACTTGAAAGATTAGTTTTAGTGACGGCTAAACTGATGTGTGTCGGCTGAGTTTTAAAAGCTATTAAAAAATTATACTAGTTTTTCATTATACTATACCATATGAGAGAAAGAGATAACACTATATCAAGTTCTCTATTCTTATTCTTTTATCCTGTTGGAAATGAATGAGTGCAAGAAACCAATACTGGCATGGCTGTCTAAGCAGTTGTATATAACTAAATGAAAAAAAAGAAAATGGCGAAAAGAAATATATTAATCGGTAGGGTTGAACTATAGGCCCAAATACTAACGTTTTTAAATAAATAACATTAAATTTGTGTCCAATATTCAAATCTATTTTAATTTAATTTGCATTTTATTAATAAAAATAAAATATGTTTAAATCTAAATAGAGTTCAATTTGAGTAGTTGACGTCAGGCATGGAAATGATGCTAGTTTGACCCCATGAGGTTAATCACATTCTATTGAAAGCCTAGAAATTAAGAAGCAAAGTTATGTTGGAAACAAAATATTCACTCATTGGTTATCAGGATTTAGGTCTGATTAGTGGGGGCCATATTCTTCAAATGTGTCAAAAGTTAATCCAATCTAAATGGCCATGGTATGGTAACCATACCAAGTGTGGCTTGTGGGTCGCTTCCTATTTAGGAATTTTTGGAAGAGAGTGAGAAAGTTGGAGAAAATGGCTGGGGGCTAGGTGAAGTTTTAAGTGGGGCTGCACTAGATTGACTTTAAATCATTTATAGTTTTTTTTTTTCCAATGGGCGAGGGCTGAAGCCCCCAGGGGCCATACGTGAGTCCCTCCTGCAGCTTGACCTGCAAAGCCGATTCGAGCTAGATCCATCCTACACAATACCACCAACCCTAAATAGTACATGGATTAAGCTACCTACCAAGTCATCAAATGAGGACTTAATGAAGCGATCACCCCAGATGGGAGGGTGATAATTTGCAGATTTCCTTCCTATATTGGATTTTCCATTTCCTTGAAATTGATTTGTGTTTGGGATATCAGAATGGCCAGCACCCAAAACAAGAGCCATGAGTAAGATGGATAAAGATACAAAAAGACAAGCTGTGGATGAAAGGCCAACATGTTTGGCAATTTATAGGCGCCTATGGAAGACTGCAAGTAGAGATTACAGACCACCCTATTCATATTATCAACATCTTGTATGGTTTCACGTGATGTTTATGTTACATGTAAAAATTTGTCTAAATTGGGAAATATGTTGCTTGTTTCTAATTGGGGAAAAATTTGTCTAAATTGGAAAATATGTTGCTTGTTTCTAATTGGGGCTCGTGAGAGTAGTAATGCCTTTCTTATATTGCATGTCCCCTTTGGGTCCTTGGAAATGGAGTTACCTATAATTCTGTTTACCTTTAACTTTGATTATCTTTCTTTAGTTGGTGATCAGGATTTACTAGTAATTGTGTTTAGGGCTATCTAGGATTGCAAACTGGTCGGTTCTAATCTGGGTCCGTTGTGGACCCGGTCCTGGAACTGTTAATGAGAAGATGGATTCGGACCCGGAACTGGTTCAGAACCAATTTCTAGGATCCGGAACCGGAACCGTTAATGAAAAGATGGATCCGGAACTAGAACCGGTTCCATGTATGGGGTGGGTTTGGGTCTGGGTCTCTATAGAGAATTATTTGGAGAAAAACTATTTTTTAGAAATAAATTTTTGAAAACTTAAGTAATATGTCGGGTCTTGGTTCCATGGGTCGGAACCTTGGCTTAACTAGGCTCAGAATTGTTTAGGTCAGGGGTTAAAAAATAGGACCTAGGCCCAAACCCATTTACTTATCGGGACCGAATAAGGACCGAAGTTGGAAACTTTGGGTAATCGGAGGATCGGATACCTATTTGCAACCCTAAGGCTATCTAAAGTAAACCATAACTTTAGAAAGTGGTTTCAAAAACTGTACATATCCGCTGATGTAATGGTATCAATAATTTTTTTGGCCCTCTTTCACTGAAAAATATATAAAATATTGTAACCGTTCCTTTTTTGAATTGATTTAGATCTTCAAATGCAAATAAAACACTAAAGAAGAATATAGAGACGGTCGGTGAGAATGGAGTGACAATACATTTTATGTTTGGGATTAGAATTATGGTTGTAAATGGATAACCAAAATTCTCCGATTACCGGAGGTTCCCACCCGTTAATAACTTAATTTAGGTCCCAATAAGCAAATGGGTCCAGGTCTGGATCCTATTTTGGACCCATGACCTTAATGGTTTTGGGTTTAGCTTCTCCTTGATAATTGACTCGAGATCTGACATATTATCTTAATTTTTAAAAAAGTTTCCTAAAAGTTGGTTTTTCTCCAAAGCATTCTATATATTGACCTGGATCCGGAATAGAACCCACCCCATACATAGAACTAGTTCCGGTTTTAGTTCTATATCCTCAGTAATGGTTTCGGTTCGAGATCTATCTTCTCATTAACAGTTTTGGTTCCGAGTCCACCTTAGGCCCGAACCAAAATCGACCTGTTTGCAACCCTAAGTGGAATACATGGACAATCAGTCATGGCCATTGCTAGAGTTTTGCTAAGATCCGAATCCGAATGATCCGAGGAAAACTTACCTATTAGTGAATCACTATACGTACGTACCAATATGGTGCACTAGTGTGAAAAATGAAAAAAAGGTTTTAAAACTTGGCTAGAACCAAGTCACATCACCTAATCGATGTTGGTTTTCTTTGGGTTCCCTCCCAAACTTAAAATGCATTACAATTCCATCCTCGTACCTACATTTGCTTTGAAATCAAGTAAAAAGAATTTGAAGACTTATATGTAGCGAGAAAGAAAGAGTGAGTGAGTGAGAAGATGTGCGCATTAAATCAGTGCTTGAACGTTAATGTGGGGCCCACATTGGCCAATTGGGACTAGGGGATTGAAAGATCACCCTAGGCCCTTCTTCACTGCATAATATCAACCTTACCCCTTTACCTTTATCATCTCCAATTGAGCACCATAAGTTTAATGGTGCATAATCCATTTAGATGAGTGTGAAGTTTATCCAGCAGTTCAATCTATTCGAATAGGTTGGTGCCAAACCCTAACGATGAATTTGATTTGGAAAGGAGGCGGGGGTGCGGAATGCTGGTGTCTGGCCCCACTTGGATGGACTATCAAGTGGCCCAGCTCTGATGCACATGATGCTCAGGGGAATGCATGTGTGTGGCCCCACTTGGATGGACCATGAAGTGGGCCCCACCTTCGATGCACATGATGCTCATCCGGTGCACTTGATAACCATTCATATATATATTTAGCGGGAAAGTGAGAGAGAGAGAGAGAGAGAGAGAGAGAGAGAGAGAGAGAGGGGAATTATCAAAAACTCTCCATTGCCATATCACCTTTACATGTCAACTCATATTAAAAGAGAAAAATTATAGATGTTTAAATACTTTAACTTCCTAAATAATAGCGCAAGAGGAACACATCAACTAATCAGAAATTATTATTTTTCTTAAGAAAACGTCCAAGGAATTTTCTAGTGTGCCTCATTAATATATATATATGTTTATATTAATTTAATTGTTTAGGAGAAAATGTTGGAAACAAACCAATATAGAAGAGATGCACTGGTTTAGACATGAAGGTTTTGGTTTGGCCCACATAGTGCCCAAAACTTCTTCTTAAACAATGTGCGGATTCAAACCAATTATTGGTAAATTACGACTTTAGCATCACTTGCTTTTAAGAGTCCAGATGCAGCTGTTACATGGGAAGAATATAACAAATTCCTAGAAATCCAACCCAAGGCCAACATAAAGATTATTTTGAGCGCTCAAGATGGAATTCTTCCCTCCATTGATATATCATCATGTTTTAATTCATATGAAATGGGCCCCATCATATGATTGTGCACCATGATGGCAATGCGATTAACACCACATAAGCAAAGATGCCGCATCAATGCCAAGTTAAGTTTCCATCATAGTGCTCAATTGGATAGAGGGATTCACTCCTTTTGAATTGAAACTTGAGGATATATTATTGGATGAGATGTGATTCATTTTGAAAGGTCCAAATTATCTCTATATGGGCACTAAGATGGAGTTTCAAGCATGTGTTACACGGTTCCCATATAATAGCCATGAGAGATGATTCAAATATGGGATGGAAAGGGCTATTCTTACATAAAAGCCAACCAAATCTTAATTCCAAAGGATCTGAGATCATCGAGATATGAACCACTCGCTCATGAGAAATATCTATGGCACATAATACATTACGTTGTATGTATAGTTGATAATTATAATAATATATAAATATCCTAAATCTAGGGTTTAGCATACTATTCCAGTATTTGCGGCCAAGGTTGAGCCCAGTTTTAGTTATTCTCATGTTTCCAAAATCCCGGCCCAACTTCAAGTATACCCAGCTTGAATTAAGTTTTCATGTTTGGCCTAACCCAGTTTTATCCACTTATTATTATTATTATATAAGAGTCTAGATCCTCTATTGCAATTGTGATTAGCTCACCGAGAGTGCAGTGTGCGATGTTGACAACACAACCATGTGCAGTGCAGCTGCTCCCATTCCGTGGCCAAATCAAATCAGTTTACTTTGTAACCAAGATATACTCAACGTATTGGACTACCTTCGTATGTACCGTGATCGTCGTCTTCACACTTTATAATTGATGGAAATGTTTTACCCCTTTTTTTCTTTATATTTATAATCGATGGAAGCGTTTCACCCTTTTTTTCTTAAAAAAAGAAAGGAATAAAAGAGAACCAATGATTGTGAAATGTGAGCCAAAACGTTGCATAGAGGATGATATTTTTTAGTTATAGCGATAAGTAGTGGTGCAATGATGTGAATTTTTAAGTGATTAAATATTTAAATCTTGTATGTAGTAGTGGCTGATCTTGTGATTTTTATTGATTTGAAACTATATATGGATAGAGACAACTTTACAAAATACGATTGAAGAGAGAAATAGAAAAAATAGTATTTTAAATCAAAACTTCATGGTTTTAATTGATTTTAAACTGTAGTGCTTTTATTTTTAAAATAACATAATGGCATCAGCCACTACACAAATAATACCGCTACATAATCAACCACTATGCATATCATGCTGCCACTGTGTAGTGGCCACTATTTTGAATCATGATTTCAAGGACAAGTAAATTGGATAAATTTGTGTAGGAATAGTCTCATGGAATGGTCTCTCTACCCACAAAAATTTTGGTTTGGGCATTCAAACAACGTTTTGCAAAATAGTTATAAATTATGTATGGTGACTTTGTCAAAAACCAAACTTGTGCATATCATACTTGAATCAAAATCTACAAATTCATATTCACACCAGAGCCCTAAAAAATCACCACTAAATTCCCCTTAATCAGTCTGGGTCAGGGCAGGTCACCCATTTAACTCAACCTGTTAAAGTCCCACCTATTCTCATAACGGTTATACATACGCATAAGTATAAATAGTGGTTAAATTGGATACTTCAGTAAAAATTCACTGTGGCCATGTATGATGTGATTAGATAGTAGATAAATTAGTCCAGAAACATCTCTCCTATTCAATTTTCATATTCATCTTTACACGAGAACCGTGGAACTGTGGTGGGCCTGTACGATGTAATTTGCAAAGTTGTGTTGCTAGTACAAAAAAAAATGGTTGTTAGTAGATTCCTGCTTTCAGCAAAAAAGGCAAATTGTAGATACCTACACTTTACCTTAAAAAGAAGTCTGCAGATTTCCACACGTACACATGTCACATTGATGGACTCTTCCCTAAACAATATTCATTTAATTAATAATTTTATGAGGTTTTTCCCCTCAGCTTACCGTTAGAGGTGAATTTTTCCTTTCTCTTCTCAATAACTCTTATTTTCCCCTAACCTTCTCCATACTAGGGGAAATGACAAAACTGCCTAGACCTTCTTTTCTTGAGGCACATCCATTCCTTACTTTTTAATTTTTAATTTTTTCCTCTTGGTATGATTTCTATTTTTCTTTCCTTTACTCAATCTTTGGTCATTGCAACTTATGTGGCCTCACCTTTGTGTGAATAATCCACATTTACATATTGAAGTGAAATTTAGTACAATAAACATATTGGAATGGTTATTCATATGATTATTCTTGAATACTAAAAATGTAGGCCTTGAATAGGATAAATTAATTATTTCTCCATTTCTTAAAAAAAATTGGTCTTTTTTTGTCAATGATCCAAAATGTACATTTTATGGGACCTGATACCAAAAATCATATTCATTGATAAATGGCGAGAATGGAAGACACATGAAATTTTAGTTCCCTATCTTGCTCGGGGCCGATTTGGTTGCATGAAAATATTTCTTAGAAATTATAGGTAGCAACTTTACCACTAATTTCTTATTCTTAACAACTTTAATTGTAGGGAATTGAATTCTCAGGGATTTAAAGAAATAAATCCATAATCATTAAAATATGATTGGGGTAGATCAATTAGTATGGATATACTATATGAATTTGTAAAAATTCAAAGGTACCAATTATACCAAGAAAGATCGAAACTAATTATTTGCATGAAATCAAATTCCTACAAATTAAAAGAAATGCATTTAACCAAGAATTCCCTTATCTTGAGATTTTATAATATGCTTGTTTACATGCATAAAATTTTTAAAAATCAAAGAAACTGACCTTAGTTTGAGTTGCTTATCTTGGAAATATATTAGATACTTTTAATTTTTATAAATTTAGATTTCTAAAAAATATTGTTCTCATCTTGTCATTTAAAATGAATTAAAATAAAAGCATAAAGTTATTAACCATTTCTTTGATTTTAAAATTGAGGCCAATTTTGAAGATAATATGTATTATAAATTATAATATGAGATAACTAGCAAACAACTCAATTCAAAATCTATAGAATTTTTTTAGGAACTTCCAAACAACAGTAATACCGTGTTCACCTTGACCCAACACGGACCAACCATTGGCAGTGCAATGCTGGGTGGGACCCAATTAGTTTAGGATCTAAACTTGAAATAGACCACGTTAAACTTTAGATCTAAGCCAAATTATAAACTAAAAAAAGCCTTTTTAGGTATCAATTTAGGACCGTAAAAAAGCTTTGACTCGACCTCAGTCCCCATACACCATACTACTAAAAATTTATCCATTCACCGTGTGTGAGATGGGCACTTGCTTTATATAATTGATTGATATGAACGTGTTTGAGATGTTAACTCCCCGAAAATCCCTCTCCCTATTCTTATCAGTCAAGCTTCATTCCTAAAATCTCTATCTCGGAATTTAATTGAAAAGTAAGTTTGGATAACTACTCCTGTTATCTCTCACCACCCATGGAATATTCTCTTCCCTCTTGATAATCTCTTTTTCCTAGGACATTTCATCATGATTTACTTTCTTTCCACTATATCAATGATCAAATGCCTTCTTGTACTTATATGTTAAAAAAAAATTCAGTTTTATTTTAGTATTGGATTTACTATATATGGCGGTTCATCGATTAGAATGATCAATGATAAGAGGTGTTTTTGTATTTATATGAAACATTCACTCTTGTTTTACTATTGTATCAATTGTCTAAGATAGAATGATGATCTATATCACATCTGCCATTTTGTATAATATGTGGCCTATCCATAGTCAATTTGATCTTCCACATTGTTTTCTTTTTATTTTTATGTTGAGTCATTTATATGATTCCCTATTTTGGATCTCAGTTTTTTTTTTTTTTTTTACAGTGCTTCTTTCCTTCTTTTTTTTTCCATGCAACTTTTCATCCATGGTAATCTTTTACATAACAGCTTAAAAAAATGTTGCCTTCTACTTGTATCTATTTATTTGTATTTTTTAGTGGATTTTTTGTGTCTTGGCACAAACAAAAAATTTGAGATCAAGGACCTCATTGAAGCCCAAGTATGTGTGAACTATATCCATACATATCTAAGGTTATCAATTATATAATTATTTATAATTTTTGTATGTTGCTCTTCTTAGGTTGGTAGATGGGACAATAGGCTCCTTTATACTTTGTTTCTAAGTTTGTAATTCATACAAAAACTATAAAATTATATGGCTAAGGACGATCCAATCATAAGTCAACCATATTCGGCCAGCATAAGATTTTGCTTATGTAATGTATCTCAGCCACCAATATAGATTGTTTCATTTTTTAATCCTTTTTAATAGACAAGGTTAAATGACATATTTATATATTTGGACTTCTTTTTATTTATTTATTTATTTTAAAATCATTAAATTTTAATAAAATTTTCTTTTTTTATTGCTTTTTTATGCTTTCTTACTTTAACAAAAAACTACTTAACCTACTGATAATTGTTACGACAAATGGATAACACAAGAGACGTGACATATCATGTATTTAATACTATCAAATGGACTCTATAATTGAAGCAATCAACCAAAGTAAAATTCAAAGAGATTATAAATCATATTTCTTTCCCTTCTATCTCTAGGAATTTATACGTGATGTGAAATACATAGTATAGTTCCTTCACGGCCTCACCCATCATGTCTAACTACTTTATGAATGAGGGTTACAAAATTTAGAAAGTAGGGTGGAATTGAGATTTATTGATGTAAATTAGAGAGACAAACATCATCACCATCTTTAAGAATTATAATATTTAATGATTATAAATATCATATCCTATTTATAATTGACCCACCTATAATCCAAATCAAAGCCTCCTACTCCCACCTCCTTTGCAAATATAACTTTATATATCAGATAGATTAGATTTTTCGACCGTCTCAAGTAGTTGCAACTTAATCCTATCTTGGCTTCAAATGATAGCTGAGTAGAGATTTTTGGTTTTTAACATGTGTAAACATATTTACAATGTGCGATTCAACCACTCCCACATTAAATCTACAAGTGGTAATTCATATCAAGGTTAGAAGCATGTGACCAAACATTGTATATAATTTTATTCTTAAAATTTTGATATTTTAAATTTAATTTCAACTATGTTTATTTTATGATTTATATAATAATATTTATTTATATTTTATTAAAATATTAAAAAATTAAAAAATTTAGTTTTTTAAAATAAAATTTAATTTTTTTTTCATGGCCTGCATTGAGCGTGGGCCTTGAAGCGCTAGTTATATATATTATAACAATACCCCTTTCGGTGGGAGGGCGACACGTGGCGTAATCTTCTTTATGAGAGGGCGATACGTGGCACAATTTAAAGATTCCATCCATATTAGGTAAACTCTATCCATACCAAATCTCTAAAATCTCTCAATTTTCCTAAAATCTCTTCTCCCACCCTAAATTCTCTCTCTTTCATCCCTCTACAACATATGCAAGGAAGGGTGGAGCCCACTGATGTAATATGCATTGCATCCATGAACAAGTGGGGTAGTAGGAGTGTTCATGAGATGGGCTGGGCCAGGCTAATGCATATCCAGTCCCAGCTCAACTTTAGAATTATTGGCCCAGGCCTGGGTCAAGTTCAACATTGGCTGTAAGAGTCAGGTCCGAGCCAGCCAAGCTAAATTGGGTTTTTTAATTAATTATGTGGCTATTTGAGTAATTGTTTGTATTAATTAAATTAAATTATATGCATTCATTACACAAGTCGGGCCGAGTTTTGGGCTTTCTATCACTTAATTGAAGATCAGTCCAATTATTAAAAGCACTCTAATTACATATCCAAGCCCGCCGAACTCTGGTTGGCCTAGCCCAGGATCACCCCTAAGTGGGGTGGTGTGTAGCAAGTGATTTTTCTTATCAAAATCCTCTCTTTACTTATTTTTCATGTATTCGAAATGTATCATTAATGCAATGTTCAAGTATGTGGGTGAGTTTGATGGGCATTTTTTTTATCAGCTTGTGTCATATAAGTTGGAGATCACTTCCATTTCATTAGCTACTGTAGCATAGTTGAGGTAATTAGATATTGAAATTTCTATTTTAATTCTTTCTCAGTTGAATAAGCAACAACACTACTATATAAGGAGAAAAGAGTCAACTAAAATTAAGTGGCCAGATTTATGCCACTAGATTTGTCTCTCTTACCTTTTTTTTTTCGTATAGTTTAGTAATAGAAAATTTAAGGAAGAAGTTTTACTAAATTTATTTTTTCGTTTGGTTTTTACCTCATTTAGACTCTTAAAACCTACTTAAAATTTATTTATTTTCTCTTACGTTTATATAATAATAATAATAATTATTGTTATTATTGTTATTATTATTTAAATATCATTATAATGACTACAATGTTCTTTTTGTTCCTCTCATTACTAGCTACAATCATGGCTTAGGTATTTTGCTTTCCTATTGACCATTTGTTTCAAATGCTTATATTTTTTATTTAAGATTTAAGATTTATCTTGAGTTCATATATCGCTTCATTTTATATTATTTCATTAGTATCCCAAATCAATATAGGGTATAGAGATTTGTTATTGGTTTAAGATTTATACTCTTATACATCAACAACTTCAACTAAAAAACTTACATGATTGATTTGTAATTTATGTTAATTCATTGCACCTTTTTTTCCTTTTTCTTTTTTATAGAATTCGACACAGTGAATTTCAAAATGTTAAATAATATATATATTATATTTGCTTTATTTGTTATATCATCAGGTATTTTGGCTTTTTTGGCCCGTGTTGTATTGCTAGTATTTATAAACATAAAGGGAATTCCACCCCCACCCTCCGCGAGAGACAGCGAGGAAGCGACACGTGGCATTCTAAAATATCTCCTCTCTCCTAATATCTTTACAAGCCATCGTCGTCCCATAAAATCTCTCCCATCTGCCTCCACTCATCCTTAATATATAGGATTTTAATAAGATTCCTCTCTAAACTCACCCTAATGTATAGGGAGTATTATAAATTTACCATCGATACGAGATCCATGAACGTTGGATTATACTAATGTTTAGGCCTGCCATCAAACTAAGCGATCACATTGGTTCTTATGTGTTAGTTATGGTTGTGCAAGTGCTCAATCTAAAAGTGGAGAATCAAGATCTCCATTCATGTAAAACACATACATAAGCCCACTGTAGACATACTAATTTTACATGGGCCGCCATCAAACTGATGCCCACTATAGACAATGCATGGGACTTTATGTGACTGTTGCAAAACAAGTAGAGCATATGGATCATGGCCTACTTCTGGATGTTATGTATGCACTGGTTTCAGAATCCCAACCTCCGAAATTGATATGTTTATTAGAAGTGAGTCCGGTTTAACAAAACAAAAAGTGGACCTTACATGGCTTAGATTCTCTCTATGCATTGTCACTTTGCTTCCATGCCAGATAATTGGTCGTAGATTTTAGAGTCTTGCTTTTCCATCAATCCTAGCTATTTAAATTCCTAATTCGTTGATCATAATTAACTCAATGATTCGGATTTCTATGAACAATTGAGCCCAAGTTAACAAATGACTTCTCTTAGGTCTGAGTCTCTAATAGTTATAACCCACCAATTAGAACCTAACACAATTATAATTATTTATTCAACAAGGCCCACATTGTAGGTAGCCCCCTGTAGCACTATAATAAAGAATTCCTTGTGTTTTTAGAACAGAAGGGATAAATACATTCCCTTTGATGCACATATGCTCATATGCAAATGAAACATGAGGGATCTATATCACATTGATCTTGAGGTAGATCAAAATCTCCATTTAAATATCTTTTGAAAATTTTAACAGATAATTAACTGATGGACCATTCTTGTATGGCCCGTAAGCTAAGTCCACATTGTGGAGAATTATAGATGGGAATTTGGGACTCACTACATCCGGCCCATTAATTCCTAACACATAAGAATGCGTTAATTAAGTTATTCATTATTTACCTTACCTAATTGATCCACAATTGCCAACCTACTTACCTAGTAGTGCAAATGTGCAAATATATGGCGCCGGCCTGTACTGGACCCACTATGTGGCAAATGGGTACTTGGGACCCTTCACATTCCGCCTATTAACTCCTAACACATAAGACCGTGTTAATCATGTTATTATCCATCATATGATTAATCTACTTTTTTTTTTTATCATCTAGGGTATCTCCCACCTAGCCCAACCGAGGGGACTTTGTCCCTAAGCTCAAGGGATACTTGATTCTGAGCATTTGAGAATGAATTTGTAGGGCGGCACATGCAAACCCTCCTATTTCAAACACAACTTTATTTCCTTTCAATCTCATCTAATTTTATTATAATTCAAAGACTATAGTTGAAGATTCTTTTTTTTATCAAAGATGGCCCATTTTATTTGTAACTTAAACTCGTAATATAATTGAATTGTTCAAACACAACTGCAGTCCATTCTAAAAAAATAATATTGGATGTAATTCCCTATACTTTTCTCTCTAAAGTTCTCAAAACTCCCCGTCAAACAGCCTTTTGGATTCTTTGTCAACTTTTTGGTATGACTTTTTTTCACTTCTGTTCTTGTATATATTGATGATTTTTCCTTTGCTGAATTAATTAATACTGTTTTATCTTATTTTCTTTTCTCTTATTTTTAGTTTTGTTTGAGTATTTTGTTGATTCTCCTAGTCTTCATTCTCAAATCAAGGTTGGTTACCATTTGTTTTTATTACTGACTGCGATAGTGGTTTTTTCAATTTGGGTTCCAATCGAACTTATTAGATTTGTTAAGGTGTCTCTAAATCATCCATATGCTTTGCCTGTCAAGAAGAAAAATACAAAAAAAGAAGTAAAAATAAAATCAAAACAACATCTGTCACATATAATCTGAATTCCAGATTATAACATTTTTCCCTTTTTTTTTTTTGAAAATTTATAAAATTTAGGATGAATCCATATCTTGCTTCTTCTCATCTCATTATGGTTTAGAAAATATATATTTTTTTGTTTCCTTTTAGAGAAACAAAGATTCAACATTTTAACTATGCTTCTGCTAGGATTTATATGATAATATTTATTTATATTTTATTTAAATATCAATAATTTTTATTAAAACTTAATCATTATTTTTTCATTGCCTGTGTTGGGCATGGGTCCTAAAGTGCTAGTTATATATATTATAATAATACCCCCTTTAGTAGGAGGGCAACACATGGCGTAGTTCTCTTCATAAGAAAGCAACTCATGGCGCAATCTAAGGATTTCATCCATATTAGGTAAACTCTATTCATACCACATCTTTAACATCTCTCAATTTTCCTAAAATCTCTCTTGGTTTTCTATAAAATCTCTCCCTCCCTAATTTCTCTCTCTAATTCCTTTATAACTTCATCCTTATCTATTCTCTAAAGGACTTGCATCCCTAAAATGTAAAATATCTCTCCTATTCCCTAAAATCTCTATAATATAAAATCTGTCCCATACCTCTGCCTAACATTTTTCTAAAATCTCTCTCTCCAATGGCACTTTGCTATAAACTCAAATATGTTAAAGGAAACTCATAAATTAAACTCTTCCTTCATTTTTCATAATTTAATCTAATATCACGATTATTATTAAAGTGAATCCCACTAATAATGGCCATCAGCAGTTAAAGATTATCAAATGAGGTCCATTGATAATGGCTTCCGATCAAAGTTGGCGACTTCAATGTCCAAATTTTAAAATTAATTGATATATTAGGTAGGCAATGTATATGTAAGTGTTGCTCTTTCCTCTTACATCTCATAATACAAGGTTCGAATATAGCTATTATTATCAAACTGGGTTCCACCGATAATGATCATCAGCAGTTAAAGATTATCAAATGGGGGTGATAACGGCTTCCGATCAAAGTCGGCGACTTCAATAACAAAAGATGTGGGTCCAGGAACGAAAGCCCATTATTCAACTTAATATAACCTTGATAAAATTAATCAAATTTGACAAGTGGAGGAAGATAGGCCCTTAACTATTGATCCCACCATATCCATATGGGCCCCAAATATAACCACGTAGATATAATCCAACCAACCATCTACATGCACACCTGAGAGATTAATGTTTTCTTAAAAGATTTCAAAAAATATTCAAACTGATCCATTTTCTAGGATGGATGGAGGGACTCCATCAAAGTGGGCAACAAAAATTCAACTTGGTGAAAAAGGAATTGAGACTCCTTAATAGTCCTATAGTCCAATTAAGATAGCATAAAGGAAATCTAAAATTTTATGCAATGGATACCCGCTGAACCTTGGAAGTTCGAGTTGGAATATGGAAAGTCCACTAGGTTGGACCCAAGTTTTTTTAGTAGTACTCTTATTCATGGTTATTAAACATGGTCCCACTACATCTAACAAATCCTTCTTATCTATTAAAGGTTCCCAATTAAAAGCAAATCATAAATAGAATTCACCCTTTTTAGAAGTAAGATTGCACAGCAGTCATCTCAATGCCCCTCTCTCTCTCGAATCCCATCTTAGTGCCTTTCTCTCTTTCACAAATTCCATCTTTTAAATAGGGATTTACTATATGAAAGAAAAAGGGACTCAGTACACTCACAAAAAAGTTAATAAAAAATGCTTAAACTACCCTCACCCTCTTCTCTCCCCACACACCTTCCCCTCCTCTCTCCTCCCCTTCCCTACCTCTCCCTCCAGGCCACGATCGACGGCTCTGGCAGAGGCCGAATCTCACTCCCTCCCCCTCTTCCTATTCCACCGTCTTCCTTTCTCTCCCTCTCCCTGTCTCTTCCTTTTCCTCTCCCTCTCCCTCCCCCTCCCCCTTTTCTCTCTCTCTCTCTCCCCCTTTTCCCCCTCTACTTGGTTTCCCTACTGCTGGGAGATCTAGGTCTCCTTATAACAGAGAGATTGAAGCTCCCTCCTCCCCATTCCCATTTGCATTCCACAGTTGCCCCCCTCTCCCTGTTCGGCCAAGACTAGCTGAACATTATTTTTTTGTTCGGCCCCGCAAGGGAAAACAAAAGTGTAATGTTCAGCCTTGCAGAGCCGAATAGGTCAGAAATGGAATAGGGAGAGGAGAGGAGCGGAAGAGGGGGAGGAGAGAAGAGAAAGGAAAAGGGAGGTGAGGGAGAGGGAGAGAAAGGAAAAGGGAGAGGGGGAGGGAGGGGAGTGAGATCGGCGGCTCCTTCCATTGGAGCTGCTGACCATCATTGGAGGGGGAGGCGGGGAAGGTGAGTGGGGAGAGAATAGGGTTGGGGTAGTTTATGCATCTTTTTTTGGTGAGTGTACTGAGTTTCTTTTGTTTTCATATAGCAAATCCCTTTAAATACAATATAGGTGACTATCTAACTTGGACTATGTGAATCCACCAAATTTGACAAGGTACGGATGTCATGCTCCCAACTACATCTTATTTTGAATTCTTTCTATTTGATTTGGGTGATGATTTTGTTGCAAAGATAGTGGATTATTTTTCTTTTTTCTTATACCAAGTAATCTATATTTAACAAATGACTTTAATCATTCAGAATGATGCCTTAATTTATTCCACTACTGTGGTAACTAAGATGAGTTAACACAAGCGTTTATGTTGGCCACGAGCCCTGCAACGCTATATATATATAATGAGAATAGCCTTTTGTGAGAGAGAAATCTATTTTTACCTTTTAGAATTGATTTAAATAGTTCTATTTTAGATATTGACCTAGACTTTGATGCACCCTAGCCTAACCCGACCTAGCCATTGGTAGTGCAATGCCGGGCAAATCCTAATTAGTTCAGGATCTAGACTTGAAATGGCCTATATAAAACCCTATATCAAAGCCAAATTATAAAGCATGCGGGCTAAGTCCATCCACTTGACAGATATACAGTTTGAGTTTGAGATATGTGCAGGGCCCAGTAATATATAAAAAAATATTTTTTTTTGTAATGATCCTGAATATTATGACTCATAATCAAAAGCTCCCATTTTGCAGAAGGTCTACCTAATGTGCCACTGTAATCCTCTTTATAGCTCATGTCACAACCCGAGCCCAGAACATCGGGGTTAGCGAAAAGCCAAACCAGTGACACACATACTCCCGTACACGTGCATCCAAACCCGGTCCAGACGTACGCACACCATGGATCTAACACGTACGAAACAGACGTATGCGGAAGCTGTAGATATCATAACAAGCAAAACAAAGAGTACGAGCGGAAGACTAAATGCGGAAAAAGAAAAACCGAAAAGACGGAGAGAACATACATAAGTATAAAACCAAATACAAGCCTGGGTACACACCAATATCTAGATGTACAAAATGATACAGAGTACAAAGTCCGAAGTACAAAATACAAATTCTCAAAACCAAAACAAGTAAGTCCTGGATGATATGCAAGCAAGCACGCACTCGGCAGACATGTTCATGCCCACTCTGCCAAACCAGAGGGTGTCTCTACGCTCGGCCCTGCAGCCTCCTCGACCGCCGGGGAGCTGGGCAGGGGATCTGTGCCTACAACACCATAGACAACGCAATGAATACAATGATCCAGCAAATATAAGTAACAGGGATGAAACACTCATAGTATCAAGCTGAATAATGGCAAAGGATTAAATACAGAGTTTCATATTAGTATGCTAAGCAAATCGTACATAGAAATAAACATGATAAATGAATCAAAGCATAGGAAATATTGAACTAGGTGGCTACTACGTTAACCATATTCTCTCACGTCGAGAACAGAGCAGAGCAGACAGATGAGAACACCACTGACCGGGCCAAGGTACAAGTGGGTCTCGGTTTCCTGGGTTCCGGGGTCCCAAGACAAAGCGACACTGCAGTGATATAGAGAACAGAGAAACAAGCCAGAGGTAACCCCGCTGGGCATCCTAGGACTGAGGCTGAGTAGAGCCAGACTAATACCAATCAAATCAAATCCAAAAGAAGGGAGATTATCCGCTTTGGACTCACCGATGACAAAGACCGGATCTTATCCTCACGTTTTAATCTCTGGGCAGAGCCACTCGGAAATACCCAATAAATCAGAGAGTTACAAAGTCAGAGATAGACAGAGCATAGCGTAAAATAAGCCAAAGCACAGCATAGATCAAAGCATAGTACAGACCGAAGAATAAAACAATATACGGAACGAAAGCAAAATAATCTCGTAATGCATAAACATAGATTAATAGAACAGAGGGCAAAACTGTAAGCAATATGCAATGTATCTCAGATTAATATGGAATCAAGGTTAATTACAAGCCAACCCTAATCTAGTTGTTCACTGTCACTAACCGTGCATGTTGATGTAGTTTTAAGTTATTCGATGCATCGTTGTCGTCAAAGTGTTGCAATGAAATCCTCTCGTGCAGTGAAGTCCCTTAAACCAACACCCATGGGGAGGTGCTTAACAGTGAATCAACGCTCACATGAATGAGTCACAGCCTAACAGACTATTCATGCGTCCAAAGAATCCATTGGGCCGGTTTACATGTGTGGTTAACCTGTGTGAGAGCCCTACAAGGTCACACCATTATCCTAAGTTTATTTCAGATCTTTCCAGGTCTTACGGTTTAGCCGTGGGTGACCTACGGCTTAGCCGTAGACAGCTTACGGCCTAGCCGTAACATGCACTACGGCTTAACCGTGGTTTCCTTCAAAGCACGCCTAATCCTGTCATTTTCCACCTCTGATCTGATACATTTCATGGCTGAGCTACGGTGGAGTCCACGGCTAACTTACGGCTAGCTTACGGCTCAGCCGTAGAACAATATACGGTTCAGCCGTAGCCTAGCCGCAGAACAAAATACAAAATTTTGAGTCTCTGGAGTCTGAGCCGTACGGAATTACGGCTTAGCCGTACATTACAGAACATGAAATCGAGCTGAGTACAAAAACTGAGAAGTTGTACAGAAACGTATCAAAACAAGCTCAATTGATCCTAACATCTTAGAATTTGGCTATAAAACCTCCCATACAACAAAAAGGAAGAAATCAAAGCAATCAAACAAAATACCCATATGTGTTATACAATCCTGTACTTATACTTGCCTCAAAGCTTTGTCAAATCACTGAAGTCAAGCTCCAAATCAACTAAAAATCCAAACAAAGCAAAGCAAAACACAATCCATGAGCATGCAGAGAGAGAGAGAGAGAGATGGGAGATCCAATTGGAGAAGAAGAATTGGAAAGAACCCACTGACCTCAAGTACAGACAGAGATGAGAGAGAAAGAACCCAATCGAAACCAATTTCCACACCAACAAGGAAGAGAAGAGAAGTGAAGAGAAGAGGAGAGTGTACGTGGAGTCTCCCTGGAGATTGCATGCAACATTGAAGCAAAGGAGCAGAAATGAAGACATCTGTACAGGTGATGTATATATATAGTTTCTGAAGTTTAAAACAAAGTCCGTCAAGTTTAGGCTATTTTCAATTCAAGTCACACAAGGGTCCAACTTCTCCAATTGACTCCGAATGGATCTGAGACAGTTATAGAAATTGACGAGCTCAAAGAAATACACGTGCTGACACCAAGATGATGAAAATATGAAGCACTCAAAGCAAAAGCAAAAATTACGAAAAAGGGCTTAGACTACCTATCCCAGGTCAAAGGCTACTCCACTACCTATCCATGACTCAGAACCAAGTCTGAAAGAAATAATCGACACAAAGACACACTAATGAGCCACTAATCCGGCTCAAAGGGGATTGGAGTGTTACAGCTTACAAGCAAATGGCCATTGACGCAATTGTTCTTTTAGGTCTAAAAACAGCCTCTTTCAAAATTATTCATAGTGAGAGGGTTAGTTGACCTTATGAGTTTTTGTACATTTGATTATTTCATCTAATTTTTTTCTATATAGTTTTTTTTCTTTATTGGGTTTACGGATTAAATAAGAAATTATTTATTTTTTTCTATTCTTATTCTAATAAAACTCTATGGGTACATTGTTTTTTATTTAGTTTCTAATATGATATTTATTTTTTCGAGAGTGCACCAAAATATTTAAAATTATCTTTGTGTAATGAGTTTTCTGTTAATATTAATGTACAATTCATTTAAATATTTATAAATATTTTTAGTTACAAATAATGCAATTATTAAACAAGGCCCGTGTTGGACGCAGGCCTTGCAGCGCTAGTTATTATTTATATTATAACAATACCCTCTTTCATGGGAGGGCAACACATGGCGCAATTCTCTTTACGAGAAAGCAACACATGGCGTAATATAAGGATTTTATCCATATTAGCTAGACTCTATCTATATCACTTCTTTAATATCTCAATTTTCTTCAAATCTCTTATTGGATTTCTATGAAATCTCTCCCTCCCTAATTTCTCTCAACATGAAATAAAAAGATTGAAATTATTTTGCAGAGCAATATGGGATGGAGTGATGCATTATCTGGGATGATGATTAATGCATTATCAGAATGCTACTATGGTCATTCTATTTTTCATAGTGTAGTCACATCCTCTGCTCCTAAGAATATTATGACCAAGAGGAATAAAAAGAAGAAGCTCAGTGACAGTCTCTTTGCCCTTGGATCCATTACACCCATCATCATTAAGGTAATGTACTTAACCACTCACATTTTCTTCATTATATTCTAAGCTGTCTATGTTTAAACCCCACCCCCCCCCCCCCCCCCCCCCAAAAAAAAGCCATCCACGGCTGAAAATTCCTCTTCCTAATTAACATTCCATCCAATTCTTGAGATGGACTTATCAGGACCATAGGATCAGTCTTAACAAAAAAAAAAGAGTCATATTAACACTTGATGGTGGAGATTAACAGGTTAGTAACTGATATATGCATATACGGTTTGGATTTTATTTTACCATTAGATGGAGATCTATTATAGTGATTAATTAGTTTTATTTGCAATGAAATTTGAAATCCATTTTAACTACAAATGCTTTGTATAGACCCTAAATTATCTCTAACAACTTATTTTATACATTAAGAAAAAACATCAAATCCAGAAATGAGGAAAACATCAAATCCAGAAATGAGGAACCAACCAACCAGGTCTCTATCATCTAAGTTTTAGAGACTAATTCAAGGAAATTTCTTTCTTTTTCTTAATTATAAGATATCATCACCTAAAATCTCTTTTTGAGATATTCATAGACTTACTCTATACATCAAGAAAGAACATCAAATCCAGAAATGAACAACCTGCCAACCATGGCTCTGTCATCTAATTTTTAGAGACTAATTCAAGGAAATTTCTTTCTTTTTCTTAATTATAAGATATCATCACCTAAAATCTCTTTTTTGTTTTGAGAAAAAGGAAAGGAGAGATTAGAGAGAGGAATGGAGATGCTCTATTGAATGAAAAGATGTGTACATAAAAGGGGGGAGGATGATCTTATTTATAGAATAAGATTGCTTCCTCCCCAAGCAAACCAATATAGCAAGACTCTAGCTTTCCATATCTAATGTGGGCCTCAGGGTGGGCATCCACAAATAACAATATTTTATAACACTCCCCTTGGATGACCACCATTCAATGACAGTTGCCTCATTAAAACCTTGCAAAGGAAAATCCCAATGGGATAAAAACCTAAGCGAAAGAAAAGAGACAACGTTCTATAGGATCATTGACTTGGTGTTGGACATGCATAATGCTGCCTCGTTAAAACCTTAACTAGGAAAACCCAGTGGGAAAAAACCTAGAGAAGGAAAAAGAGTACAACACACATATATCTTGATTGATAGTCTTCAAGATACCTATCCTAAATCTATTACTCCCCCTGACAATAATACCCTTTACATTGTTTGAAAATAAACGTTTCGCATGCCGATCTCATATACAAGCTTTTGAAATGTTGAATTTGGTAATGACTTGGTAAACAAATCAGCCAAGTTGTTGTTTGAACGAACTTGCTTGACTTCGATCTCATTGTTCTTCTGAAGCTTATGTGTGAAGAAGAACTTTGGCGCAATGTGCTTTGTTTTGTCACCTTTAATGTACCCTTCTTTAATTTGTTGAATACATGCCTCATTGTCTTCGTAGATAATGCTCGGGGTACCTGTACTGAGAGGCAATTGACAAGAACTACAATATGCTGAATTAAAGATTTTAGCCATACACATTCCCTACTGGCTTCATAGAGGGCTAAAATTTCAGCATGGTTAGAAGAAGTAACTACCAAAGTTTGTTTAGTAGAGCGCCAAGAAATAGCAGTATTACTACTAAGAAATACATAACCTGTTTGTGATCGACCCTTATGAGGATCAGAGAGATATCTTGAATCTGCATATCTTACAAACTTGGAATCTTTATAATAAAAAAGTCCTAAATCAATTGTACCACGTAAATACCGTCGGATATGTTTGATACCAGTCCAATGCCTTTACGTTGGCACAGAACTGTACCTAGCAAGTAAATTCACTGAAAAGGAAATGTCCGGTCTAGTACATTGTGCTAAATACATTAAAGCACCAATAGCACTCAGATATGGTACTTCTGGGCCCAATACCTTTTCATTTTCTTCAATTAGACGATATGGATCTTTGTTTATATCTAAAGGCCGAACAACCATGGGAGTGCTTAGTGGATGTGCTTTGTCCATACCAAAGCGTTTCAGTATATTCTTGGTATAATTAGATTGATGGACTAATATTCCACTAGAACTTCTCTCGATCTGCAGGCCGAGATAAAATTTTGTTTTTCCAAGGTTTTTCATCTCAAATTCCCTTTTCAAATAATCAGCAGTTATTTCGAGCTCTTCTGGAGTCCCGATTAAATTTATGTCATCGACATAAACTGCCACTATTGCAAAACCTTTTGAGGATTTCTTTATGAAGATACATGGGCAAATGGGATTGTTCTCATATCCTTCCTTAGACAAATATTCACGGAGTCAATTATACCACATTCTTCCGGATTGCTTTAATCCATACAATGATCGTCGCAATTGTATTGAGTACGTACTCTTGGGCTTTGCTTCAGGCAAAGTGAATCCTTCTGGGATTTTCATATGAATTTCTGTGTCTAAGTCCCCATACAGATAAGCGGCCATAATATCCATGAGTCTCATATCCAAATTTTCAGAAACCGATAAACTTATCAGATATCTCAATGTTATTATATCCATAATAGGGGAGTATGTTTCCTCATAATCAATCCCAGGTTTCTACAGGAAACCTTGTGCCACAAGTCTTGCCTTGTATCTAATGATTTCATTCATTTCATTCCTTTTCCTTACAGACACCCACTTATAACCTACAGGGTTAATACCTTTTGGGGTTTGTACTATAGGTCCAAATACACCACGTCTATTGAGAGACTCTAACTCTGTTGTAATAGCAGTTTCCCATTTTGGCCAATCTTTCCTTTGTCGACATTCATTTATAGTACGTGGTTCTGTATCCCAATTATCATCCTCATGTTCCATTGATATTTGTGTAGCTACCGTATATGCAAATGCGTCATCGATGACAATTCTTTTTCTATCGCATCTCTCTTTTGAATAATTGTAAAATATAGAGATCTCCTCATTATTCGGTACCGGTGCCACTTCAGGGGCTTTTATAGTCTCATCAAGTACTTTCGTCATTCTAGAGAGAGTGAAGTTTTCCATAGCTTCTTCGGGAGTGTTATGAAACTCTTCAGGAGGAACCTCTTCAGGAGTGTTAAGTGTATCTTTGGGAAGACATGATGATTGTATATTTCTCCTTTTCCGCGGAGCTATATCTTTTGAACCTATAGGTCCGCCACGCTTCTAGCGTATTACAGACTCTTTTGTTGCCACTTTTTAACTTTGTCCTATAGGGACATTAAGTCTAGCAGGTGCATTCATAGCTGGAATATGTGACTTAGTTACCTTTGCTGCATCGTTAAATGCATCGGGTAATTTGTTTGCAATTTCTTGTAAGTGCACAATTCTACAAACTTCTTATTCACATTGTGAAGTTCGTGGGTCTAAATGAGACAAAGTGGAAGCATTCCACGTTAGTTCACTCCATTCTTCAGGAGTGGGTTGTTCTGCAAGAACAAGATGTTCTTTATCTCCCCCTAATGGCGGGAATTTTGTCTCATTGAATTAACAATCAGCAAAACGAGCAGTAAAAACATCTCCTGTCATTGGTTCCAAAAAATGAATAATAGAAGGAGCTTCATAGCCAATATAGATACCCAACCTACGTTGTGGTCCTATCTTAGTACATTGAGGGGGTAGTATAGGGACTAAAACAGCGCAACCAAACTTGCGCAAATGGGAGATATTAGGTTGATGTCCCGATATTAGCTGTGTGGGGGAGTATTGATGGTAGGCTGTTGGTCAAAGTTGAATTAGCATAGATGCATGTAACATAGCATGTCCCCAAGCACTAACTGGTAATTTGGACTGCAGCAACATGGTCCTAGAAATAAGTTGAATGCGCTTAATAATGGATTCAGCTAAGCCATTCTGGGTATAGACATGAGGGACAGGATGTTCGGCAACAATGCCTAGAGATGAACAGTAGTCATTGAAGGCTTGTGATGTAAACTCACCCGCATTATCAAGTCCTATAGGGAAATGGGCTCTAAGTTTAATAATTTGTGTTAATAGACGGGTAAAGGCAATATTCCTAGTTGAAAGTAAGCAAACATCAGACCAACAGGTGGAAGCGTCAATCAGAACCATGAAATACCTAAAAGGTCCACTAGGTGGATTGATCGGTCCACAGATGTCGCCTTGTATCCTTTGCAAAAAGGATGGGGATTCTAATGAAATCTTAACGAAGGAAGGTCGAGTGATTAACTTTCCTTGTGAACATGGGACACATAGATACCCATTCGGTATGGTCAATCTATGGTTGTTTACAGAGTGTCCAACAGAGTTATCAATGATTTTCTTTAACATAGTAACTCCGGGGTGCCTTAATCTATCATGCCAAAGTAATAAGGCTTGAGGGTTGCTAAACTTTGGGGTTGGTTTAAGCTTCAAGCTTAACTGTCTCGTTTTACTTACAACCGAATGTGATTCGACGATGGATATCGTCGTATAATATAATCCAGAAGAAAGTGCACTTAATGTTTCTAGTATTTGCTTTCGGCCTCCAATACTAGTAACGATAAGTAACATTTCCTTGTTACCTTCATTAGCAGTCTCAATATGGTATCCATTTATTCTGATGCCTTTGAAACTGAACAAGTTTCTTCAGGAACTGCTGGAGAACAATGCATCTTTAATGAATAACTGAGTACCATTAGGTAACGTTATGTGGGCTCTTCCGGAGCCTTCAATTATGTGCACAGGTCCAGCTATGGTGGATACCTTTCATGGATTCAATATCAATTCTGAGAAAAACTTCTAGTTTTTCAGAATGATATGTGTTGTAGCACTATCTACAAGACAGTGAGTATCCCCATTGTTGTGATCCATACCTTTAAACAAAAGATAATAAAAAAAATGTAACTAAACAATCACATGATTAAAAAAAATTCATAAGAGAAATCTCATCAAATTGATAAGAAGTCATTCATCCCAAAAACATCCATAAAAGGTTTATCAAAATAAATCATCCAACATAAAATATCCATGAAAAGGTAAATAGCTGAAAAAATTCTAAATGGAGATTCTGAAGAATATTTATTTGGTCTTCTAAAACATTCCAGGAGGGGTTTCGATCTTAGCACCAAATGCCTCATTGCTCAGAGGTTGGCCATTTTCATCTTCAAAAAAATCTTTAGTTTCCAAATTTGTAATATCCAACTGGTAATTGTCATTTTGTAAGGCAGTATCCTAATCCCAATCTTTTAGATCATTTGACTCTGCAGAATGAATAGAGGCCTTGTTGCTTTATATCGTTTCACCACGTCTTTTGGTGCACGACAAGAGCATGACCAATGCCCAGTCCTTCCACATCTGTAGTAAGGGTCATCAGAATAATGGACAGAAGTATTCGGTGGATTCTGAGGTTGATCTGGATTTTGTTGCTTCTGAGGATTAGACCACTTCTGGTGGTTTTTGAATTTTTTATTGGGAGGACCTCGAAATCTTCCTCGTCAGGAGGAGTTTCTTTTTTCACCTCTTCTGGAGGGATTGTTTCTCCCACACCCCCTTCCTCTGCCTCTGTTGGAATTGAAATTGGCATTTGCTTCAGGCAGTGCCATAGATTCAGTTGGTCTGGAGTTATGATTCTTTAACAAAACTTTGCTGTTCTGCTCAGCAACAAGGAGACAAGAGATCAGTTCTGAGTATTTAGAGAAACGCCGTTCACGGTACTGCTGTTGCAGGATTACATTTGTTGCATGGAAAGTTGACAGCGTTTTCTCTAACATCTGCTCTTCTGTAATCATTTCCCCACACAATCTTAACCGGGAAACAATGTTGAAAAGAGCGGAGTTATACTCAGATACCGATTTGTAGTCTTGAAATTGCAGGTTTAGCCATTCATTCTGAGCTGCTGGTAATAAGACCATCTTCTAGTGATCATATCTATCCTTCAGGGGTTTCTAAAGATCTGCTGAGTTCTCCTCTGTGAGGCATTCATTCTTGAGGTCATCATGTATATGATGACGTAAGAAGATAAGTGCCAATACCCTATTTTCCGGGGACTCTTTATTACCTTCTTTTATCGTCTCTCCAAGTTTCTTGGATTGTAAATGTAATTTTGCATCTAAGTGCCAGGATAAGTAGTTGTCCTCGATAATATTAAGGGCTTTAAATTTAAGTTTGGTTAAATTCGACATTATGCAAGAGCTGGAAAAAATATATATATACATGATCATTGATATGCAAAAGATAAAATACAAATAATAAAAATTGTAAGGCATTCAAAATAAATTAAGGGGTGAGCCATGTCAGATCAAGTTTGCCAATTTAAAATTGAATAACATCATGTTATCAATTTTAATAATCCAAAAACAAACAGTTTTGACAAGGCTTCTGGCTTGATTTTGGAACAGCAGGTTCCTGATTAGAACTTCAGCTTATTTGTTTATTTATTTATTTTTTGTTTGAACTTCAGGTTCTATCAAGGCTTCGGGCTTGATGTTATGGCATATTACTTTTATTTCTGGATCGAAATATCAAATTTCAGGTTTGATTAGGAATGAATCTTCAAGTTCATATTGTGGATCTGAGAACTTCTAGTTTCAAATTTTAATAATCCACGGAACTTCTGGTCCGGATTTAGAAAAGAATTTCTGGTTCTTGCGGAACTGCAGGCCCGTATTAGTATAGAACTTCAGGTTCTTATTTATGATCCATTCTTGATCTCCCCTTGTTAAAAATAATAATAATAATAAATAAATAAATAATCATAGCATAAATAATTATTAAAAAAATAAAGGAATGAAAATTATGTTACCGTTAGATCTGCCTTTTTTCACTTGTATCGTGTAGATCTGCTTCTGAGCTTTTTGAAAAATCAAACAGATCGGCAATCAGGCTTTGGAGGCGCAAGATATCATAGAAAGGAGATTGGCACTTGTTCCACGTTGAATGCACAGAAACAATATATAAACAAAAAAAAATGATGCACTTTGGACGTACAGAAAAAAGAAGAAAACGGTGCACGTTAAACAGAAACCAAAAAGTAATGTTGAACGTACAGAAACAAGAAGAAAAACGTTGCACGTTGAATGGAAACCAAAAAGGATCGTTGAACGTACAGAAACAAGAAGAAAAACGTTGCACGTTATCGTATAGAAGCAATCTAAAAATAAAAGAAATAAAGAAAGAATGGCAGAAAAAGCTTTTATAAAATTTCTTTTTGCACGGGGAGCATACGCGGAATAAGAAACGTGGCCTCTGGGAGGAAAGAAAATAGGAAAAAAAAAGAGCGTGCTGATAACGTGTTTTGAGAAAAAGGAGAGGAGAGATTAGAGAGAGGAATAGAGATACTCTATTGAATGAAAAGATGTGTACGTAAAGGGGGGGAGGAGGATCTTATTTATAGAGTAAGATTGCTTCCTCCCCAAGCAAACCAATATAGCAAGACTCTAGCTTTCCATATCTAATGTGGGCCCCAGGGAGGGCATCTACTAATAACAATATTTTATAATATTTTTGAGATATTCATAGATACTATCTTTGTGGTATTCATAGATATCTTCTCATGATATTTTGCATCCATGAATATATCTCAATTCACCTCTGCAGTAAGAGCATTTCCAACAATTTTAAACAATTCATTTAAATAAAAGTTGGGCCCACCATCAAACTGAGTTGGGTCCACCATCAAATTTTTATAGTCTTATTAGTCCACCGTTTTAGCATCTATACACAGGCCCAGCTCCAATTTTAGAAATAATGGCCCACACCCAGCCCAAGCCCGACACAAGCTGTAAAAGTTAAGCCCAAGCTTGCCTATTTAATCAACCAGGCCGGGCAAAATGGGGCTTTTTATATATTTTCTGTTAGTTAATCTAATCTCAACCCAATTACTAAAGGGATCTTAGCTACATTTCCAAGCTTCGCCCAAAGTGGGCTGGGCCCAGATCGGGCTCGACTTAACTTGACCCATGAGCACCCATATCAAGGATTATGTGACTATGGGCAATTTTCTTTTACAGATGTCTAACCTATAATAATAAATATTTCAATACTATTCATTTTACCACTAATATTATTATTATATTTATACTCCCCTTTTTCTTTTAAGTCCTAGGATGAGCATGAGCTTCCTTTGTTATTTGCAGCCCATAACTTGTGATTGATATCATCCCATTTTTTTTCTTTTCTATTTTTTTTCCTAAAAATAATCTTAAATGTTCTCTAGCCCGTGTTGGGCATGGAGCTTATTTTGAGAGATCAATGGTAACTAGAAAGGAATACCCTCTCTCGGTTTCGTGTCTATGTGTGTATTATATGATTATATAACATTGAGTCCAACTCTGTTATGGTGTGCACTCAGTGGAATTTTGTGAGGCTAGACAATGCATGTTTACAATGGTGACAAAGCATTTAATATTTCCATGCTTATTTCCAACTATATATTTTTTATTTTACCAACTATAGGTTTTTTCTTTGCATTTGTCTACATGGAACTCAAGGTTAATGTAAATACATTATAAGCATTTATATGTTTCAAGATAATAAATTAATGGAAATAAAATACTAGAGGTCTGTGTTTATCTTTCACAATGATTTATGTGAACCTAGGAGATTGCTTAGATAGATCAGAATATTTGAATCCAAATTCACATATGAACCGTAGATAGTTTGTCCGTACAAGTGATGGTCCAAAACATTAAATATGAAGACCTAAATTGCACCTCTCGGTCCCTATTAAACATGAAGGACCCAAAATAACACCACAAGCTAATCACCAAATTAATTATTTATGAAGTGGTTTTGGTCCAATCATCCATCTCATAGTCTCATGATATAAAAACTTATCATCCTTAAAACATTTGTTTTTAGGGTAACTATTTTAATTATGATTGTGTAATGAATTATATGATAATATTCATTTACATTTTATTAAAATATTAATAATCTTTAACAAAAATTAATTTTTAAATAAAAATTTATTTTATTTCCATGCACGGGTCCTGAAGCGCTAGTATATATTAAGAGAATTCCCTCTTTGTGAGAGAGAATGGGAGCGCGACACGTGGCATCCAGTTAATGAAGGCATGATATCTTATAGATTCTAAATAATATATCTTATCACCCATTTCCTATATATTTTCCTAAAATCTCTCTCTAACCAATCCCTCTTATAGAATTAATCTCCTAACCCATCAAACGTTGCGAGATAAATTAGTTTTATTTTTGCAAGACTCCTAAGCATTGGATGTGATATTTTAAGTGTGAAGGATGGTCCTGATTATCGTTGGTCATGTGACCAGATGGTGATGTTTTTAAAATAAACATCATATGTGAATATTAGATGTGAATATGTGATGGCTATGCACATTTCTCTGTGTCTGTATGCCTTTTTTTTTTTCCAATGTCGTAAGAGAGAACTGGAGAGCAACACGTGGCATGCAATGAAAACATGCATTTGTTCGAATTCCCTTTCTTATAATTCCTCTCTCTAAATCTCTCCACACGGTTATATCAATATCCCTCCTATCTACTAAAATCTCTACATGCCGATCATGGCCCACATGATGGAATCGTAATATTCCTATTTTCTTTATATATATATTTATTAGGGGATATTCCTGTGCATTTGTCGCTCACAGAGGGACCGTCTATACTCCTCTGTGGGATCCACTATAGACCCCACCAAGGGATGAGACCGGGGGGAAAAGGATGGAAACATCCATGCTGGATTACCCCAAATATCAAGTTCGGCCCCATCACATGTCCCTAACCCCTTCATCCGTGGCTCACAAATCAATTTCATTCGGATTGGTGCACAGTCAATCCAATGGTCTAGTAAATTCAAAGTTGATCGAAACTTGAGGTGTGTGACTGTTAGGAGAGTCCCTGTATATTACAAGGTTTGGATTAGGTGATAGATCGGCCCGACCTAGAGTTCTCACAAAAAAATTGGTGAGAGATGGATGCACATGAATATTGTCCTTATTTATTGATTTATTTATTTGAGCATAATTCTAATGAAGGGTTTTTATAATGTGGGGTTCTTATGTGATTATTTTAATTTTTTGTGTATGAATTTGAACCCACAAATGCTGTACACCCCACTGAATTGTTATAGTACTAGGAGGGCTCCACATGTGGGCCGTTCCTAAATTAGGAATTGTGTCCATAATAGGAGCATGTCTTGCAACTGTATTATATTCCGTGTTGGCCCATAATCTGTTCTTTCCTAAGGTGATTTACTTTAAATATACTACGAACCGGTCTCAAATTAGATTTTCAAAATTCAATGTGGTGCAAACCTCAACGTAGGCCAATCACAAGGGTAGGGTGGGAATCCCAGCATTTAATGATTATAAATATCCAATCATATTAATAATCGACCCACCTATAATCCAAATCAAAACTTTTCAATTTTGCCTCCTTTGAAAATCTAATTTTATATATTAGATGGATTAGATTTTCTGACCTTTTTACTTAAGCCAAGTAGTTACAACTTAATTTCATTTTGATTTCAAATGATGGCTAAGTAGAAATTTTTGGATTCTGGTGTGTGCAAACGTATGTACTATGTGTGGTTCAGTCACCCCCACATTAGACCTAAACACAATAATTCATAACAAGGGCACGAGCATGTGACGACACATTGTGTATAAATTCTCATCTAAGAATATTTGCTAATTTGAAATTAATTTTATCTATGTTTGTGTTATGATTTATATAATAATATTTATTTATATTTTATTAAATTATTATAAAATTATAAAATTAATTATTAAAAATATATTTATTTTTTTCTATAGCCCGCACATTAGTGTCTGAATCCTCTATTGCAATTGTGATTAGCTCACCGAGAGTGGACTACTCGCACTGTGCGACATTGACAACGCAACCATGTGCAGTGTAGCTGCTCCCATTCCATGGGGCAAGTCAAATCATTTTACTATGTAACCATGATATACTCAACACATTGGACTACCTTCGTAGGAAAGAATGTACCGTGATCGTTGTCTTCGCACTTTATAAAATTTTTTTTTGAATGTTATCTTCACACTTTATAATCGATGAAACGTTTCACCTTTTCTTTATTTATATTTATAATCGTTGGAAATAAATGCAAGGAATAAAAGAGAAGCAATGATTGTTAAATGAGAGCCAAAACATTACATAGAGAATAATAGTTTTGGGGTATAGGGATACGTAGCGGTGTAATGATGCAAAGTTTTAAGTGAATAAATATTTAAATCTTGTATGTAGCAGCCAATATTGTGATTTTTAATTATTCGAAACAACTTAAAAAAATACTATTGAAGAGAAGAAATAGAAAGAATAGCATTCTAAGTTAAAACTCAATGACTCTAATATATTTTAAACTGTAGTGTTTTAATTTTTAAAATAACATAACCACATCAACCACAACACAAAAAATGTTGCTGCATAAACAACCACTATGCAAAAATGCTTTCATTGTGTAGTGGCCACTATTTTAAACCATGATTTCAAGGACAAATAAGTCTGTTAAATTTGTGTAGGAAAAGTCTCATGGATGGTTTCTCGGGCTCCAAAAAATTTTGGTTTCGGTGTTCGAAGGACGTTTTGCAAGATAGTTATAAATTATGTGTGATGACATGGTCAAAAACCAAACTTGTGCCTATCCTACTTGAGTCAAAATCTAAAAATTCAAATTCACACCAGAGCCCTAAAAAATCACCACCAAATTCCCCTTAATCAGTCTAGGTCAGGGCAGGTTACCCATTTAACTCAACCTGTCAACGGCCCATCTATTCCTCATAACGGTTATACATACGCATAAGTATAATTAGGGTTTAAATTGGATGCTAAACTAAAAACTCACTGTGGGCATGTACGAGAAATTAGTCCATGTACGAGAAATTAGTCCAGAAACATCTCTCCTATTCAATTTTGATGTTCATCTTTACACGAGAACCATGGAACTATGGTGGGCATGTACGATGTCATTATATAGTAGAGAAATTAGTTCAGAAACACCTATCCTATTAAATTTTGATGTTCATCTTTACACGAGAACCGTGGAACCATGGTGGGCCTGTACGATGTAACTTGCGAAGTTGTGGTGTTAGTACAAATGATGGTTGTTAGTAAATTCCTGTATTCAGCACAAAAGCAAATTGTAGATACCTACTGCTTACGTAAAACCTTCTTCTTATCTTAAAATAAAAAAAATATTGTAGATTTCCTCGTGTGCACATGTCACATATATAAACTCTTCCCTTGGCAATATTCATTTATTAAATACTTTTATGAGGTGTTTCTCCGTAACTTACCGTTAGAGGAGAATTTTCACTCCTTCTCAAAAACTCTTATTTTCCCCTGACCTTCTCCATGCTAGGGGAAATAGCAAAACTGCCCGGACCTTCTTTTTTGAGGCACCTCCATTCTTTATTTTTTAATTTTTAATTTTTTCCTCTTGATATGATTTCTATTTTCCTTTCCTTTACTAAAACTTTGGTCATTGCAACTTATGTGGCCCCACCTTTGTGTCAATAACCCACATTTACATATTGAAGTGAAATTTAGCACTATGAACATATTGGTAATTGTTGTTCATATGATTATTCTTGAATAATAAAAGCTGGGCCTTGAATAAGATAAATTAATTATTTCTCCATTTCTTAAAAAAATCGGTCTTTTTATCAATGATCCAAACTGTACATTTTATGGGACCTAACACCAAAAATCATATTAATTGATAAATTTTGAGGATGAAAGACTCGTGAAATTTTAGTTGCCTGTCTTGCTCGGGGCCGATTTGGTTGCATCTAAGAGTATAATTAACAATGTTACCATAATTTCTTATCCCTAATAAATAACAGGGCTTGTTTAGTTGCAGGGAATTGAATTCTCAGGGATTTAACGAAATAAATTCATAATCGTTAAAATATGATTGGGGTAGATCAATTAGTATGGATATGAATTTCTAAAAATTCAAAGGTGCCAATTATACCGAGAAGGATAGAATCTACTTGTTTGCATGAAGTCAAATTCCTACAAATTACTCTATCAAAAAAAATTCCTACAAATTAAAAGAAGTGCATTAACAAAGAATTCCCTTATCTTGAGATTCTATTACATGCATAAAATTTTTAAAAAAATCAAAGAAACCCACCTTAGCTTGAGTTGCAAATCTTGGAAATATAATTGGATACTTTTTTATTTTTATAAACTTAGATTCCTAAAATATATTGTTCTCATCTTGGTATTTTAAATGAATTAAATTAAACGCATAAAGTTATTAACAATTTCTTTGATTTTAAAATTGAGGCCAATTCTGAATATAATGTGTATTGTAAATTATAATATGAGATAACTGGAAACAACTCAATTCAAACTCGATATAATTTTTTTACAAACTTCCAAACAACAAAAATATAAATGGACTGTTGACTTGGCAACCCCTATATCACCTGATGTCTAGGAATCAGTATCTCGGTATGCATTCATCTCTATGTGTGAGTTTTTTTTTTTTTTTTTTTTTAGGGGTGTAGGTTTAGTCTTCCACTTGTGTAGTCCTTTGTGGTCTATTTTGGTTCCCAAACCCCTAGAATAGGGTTAAAAAAATTATTATTTCTTATCTAACCATTTCTCCATTACACATCGTAGGACCGATTGAAGTCACTTATGCGCACAATGAATGGTTAAATAGGAACATACTAGTGTTGGTTCTGTGTTTTCCACATTTATTATCATTTTTTATGAACCCAAATTTAACATTGATTTGAAGACGATAGCCATTGAATCATGAGGCAACTTGAGGGTTGGACTGGTGGCTGGCAACCTATTTCCCATAACACCCACTATGGATGATCCCTGGTGGGTGCTTTGAAATTCCCTGGTGGTAGCCATTGAGCTCAGACCATCAAATAAAAAAAGAGTAAATTAGCCAAACATCCCTACTAGAATAGTTCTACGAGGTCCAATCCATGTTTAGACTTATTTTAGGTGAAGGTCCCTAATTGGCCAGCTCATCTTTTCTCATGACTAATTTGCCCTTCAGCAATACTTTTGTGTTTTGAAATTCAAAACTTCAAAATTCCATAACTTTTTTTTTCACGATATCAGTTTAAAAGAAATTGATATATTTGGAATCTACTCATCGAGACCTTTCAAACAACACCCATGATGCATTTAAAATTCTAAAAAAAAAATTTCAAAATTAATCTGAATTTTACCTCAAAGCAAAACTCACATAAATTTCATATGAAATAATATAAATTTCTTCAAAACTTAGATAATTTTCTACAAAACTCATGGAAAAAACTAAACAGCTTTTGGCAAACAGTTTGAAATGGGTAAACCAATCTAATTATTTTAATTTTTAGTGAAATTTGGTGAATTTAAAGTTTAGCTTGTAGTTTTTCATATGTCAGAATTTCAAGTAAAAAAGATTTCAGGAAGTGGGTGAACCAGAGGCTTAAACATGCTAAATTGTACCACAAAGCTAAACTAAATAATTTTTGGCAGAAAGTTTGAAATAGACAGATCAATCTAATCATCTTATTTTTTAGTGAAATTTTGGAAATTTAAAGTTTAGCATGTAGTTTTTCATATCACAAAATTTCAGGTTTGAAAAATCTCGGGAAGTGGGTGAACTAGAGGCTTAAACATGGGCCGTTAGTCAAACTATGTGCATAAATTCTGCATAGAAACTCATAAATTCTATTCAAACTCATGTAATTTAGATTCAAATTAGATAAATTCTAATCAAACTCGTATAAATTCAGTTCAAACTCTGATAAATTCTGTTCAAACTAGTACTATGACCATACTTATACATCATTTTGCACTTTGGGTCGAATTGGAGACCATACTTATGTTCAATGAAGTGAACTTGGGCTTGTCAATGGTGACGTAACAAATGAAGGAATCCAAATAAAGTAGGTTATGCACATGTATCTTGATGGAATGAGCTAGACCTTGATCAATGGACCAATTGGTTTCAACCAAGTTAGATTTTGTGTTGGTAACCTATGCACTAGTTAAGGAATTGGGGCCCATAAATTGTTGAACTATCCTGATGTGTACATACATATGTATAGTCGATCAAGGGTTAAATGACTTGGTACAAAAAAGAAAAGAAGAAAGAGAATATAGGAGGGAGAAGAAAACGAGAACGGCAAGAGATTGGGTTTCAGAGAAATGGTGAAGTAACTAATGAGTGAGCCCAACTAATTTGAATTACATTGGTATATCAATTGGGTCAGGATTATATTTGGATGAATGAACCATTGACTTGAATCTATTACGGAAGAAGAAAATAGAAAATAGAAGGAAAGATTAAGGAAAAGGAAAGAAATAGAGAAGGAATTTCAAAACTTTGAAACTCCATAACTCATATAAAATCTGCAAAACTCATGTAAATTTTCTCAAAACTCATACAAAAAACTAAACAGTTTTTGGTAAAAAAGTTTGAAATGGGTAGGTCAGTTTAATTATCTTATTTTTCAGTGAAAGTTAGAGAATTTAAAGCTTAGCGTGTAGTCTTTCATATCCTAGAATCTCAGGTCAAAAAAATTTCGGGAAGTAGGTGAAACAGAGGTTTAAACATGAGTCGTCAATCAAACTATGCACATAAATTCTGCACAAAAGCTCATATAAATTATATTCGAAGTCATATAAATTCTATTTAAACTCAGATAAACCCAAATAATTTTAACAAGATAATAGTTCTAACCCATAATTTAAATTGAAACTATATGTGACTCTCCTTTGCCATCCCACTATTCATCTTTGAGGGGTCCAAGTGTCAATGGCAGGAGGAAAAAAGTATCAGCTAAGGATGTTCAAGAAACCAACATAGCATAATGATAAGTCCTTAAAACTTTACTTTTTCATGTATAATTTCATATATTTTAAGGACTTAGCCATTCTAAACTGTGTCAATTAGGGTAGAATCATGATTAGTTCATTGAAATCCATTTATTATGTTTGAATGCATAATTCTCTAAAAAATAATCATTTTAGCACAACATCATGAAAATTGCGTTTCTGAAACCCTAATTTTTCAAAATATATGTTCAACCTTTATTCTTCATGAAATGATTTGAAATTCCTTCATCATTAGTTTATTTAAGTCAAAACATGTGCAATGATATCATCTTATTCTATAATTTCATGTGAAACGAGTTCGCATTCATGCATTTGTGACTTCGGGGGTAAAACTGTCATTTCACATAAAATGTCACAGTTTCATGCATGAAATCACAGAAACCATCATTCATCATATTATTCCTCATGTTTCATATCATTTTTTAAAATTTTGGAGGAATCCTAGTCGAATCAGGACTCTTCACAAAAAGTCTTAGTTGGACTAGAACTTTACTAATTCTTATCGTTTAAATCATTTTCACAAGTATTGTGAAATTAGGACCCACCAGATGTTAATTGGAAAAGCTCCCCTTCATGGATGAAGAATCCTATTGACATTAGGATTCTTGTCTAGGACCCACATGCAGCTCAAAATATCATATTGGGTCTTGCAATGAAGATTAAAGTTGAAAAGGTGCTGATCTGAAGAAGAACAAAGAAGAATTGAAGTCAGTGGACCCTGCAAACATTCATACATGTGGAGAGCTCACACATGTGCCATGCATAAAAAGGAGGTCCACTCATTCCACTTGAATTGTGCCTACAACCTATTTTAGAAAAGTTTAAGAAAATACCACGCTGATGCAGTAATTGAAGAGGTAGTGCAAGAAAGAGTTTCCAATTCAAAATCCCTATTCAGAAATCTTTAAAATGTAAAAAATTTTAAACCAAAAATCATATCTCCAATAAAATTTCTATTCTCAATTTCAGAAAAGAAGTACTAAAAATATGTAAAAATTTAGATCGCACAACAATAAAATCAATAGTGAAATAGAGGCCTACTAAACTAACTAACTTAATGAACCATGATAATAAAAAGATGACAGATACCTGATAGATTTGGAGGCTCATTGCTGAGATGCTTAGAGAAATTATGTTGAATTTAAGAAAAGAAGAAAAACTAAAAGAAGTACAAAAAAAAACATTATATACAATAGGAAGAATAAAATCTATTATAAATAGAGAGTCCAGAATATGTGAGAGCTGGTATTTAAAGTTGAAGTATGAAATGTTGATAATAAGGGTTTTCATGGGAAGGAATGGGCTGGGATATGCAATATCCAAGACCAGCTCATTTTTTACACCATTAGGCCATTGGCATAAGCCCAGCTAGCCTAACTTTTAGCCATAAGTGCTTGGTAAGAGGTCAGCTTGCGCGAAAAAGGTTAAGCTTGAGCCTGGGTGGATCATGTTTAATTTTTATTTAAAGAAATGTATTCTACTAATTAGTACCTACGGGTGTAGTAGGGTTGTAGCTTAGCTGGTTGATTTATGTGTTCATATGTGAAAGGGTATGCGTTCGAGTCACATGAAACAAAAAAGATTCTAATTACAGCTTAAATTTTGTATATTATTTGGGTGTAACTGAGGTTTGGGCTCTCTGCCACTAAACTCAAGCCCAACCCATATATTAAATGGCCCTAGATTTTAGGTATAAGCCCCCATCCAGTGTAATTAAATTTGAGGCCCAAGCTCAGCCTGGCCCGGTCCATGAACACCCTAATTGATAAAGATCAAGGAATCTAGATATTGTATATGACACTTTTTATTTGAGAGAATAAAGAGCCTACTGGGCAAATCTAATCAGCTTGAAATTGATGGTTTTTACAAATAGACCGTTAGTCAAAACTCACTTATATGGAAAAGTGTTGTTCGGTAAATATAAAATCAAAAACCTATTGCAAGGGAATTTGTTGTCGTTTTTATTAAAAGAATTATTAAGTCACTGTTTTCAGCCCCCATTGGAACATGGAAAAATCAGGACTGGATAAACCATCCTAATTCCATTTAAGGGTCAATTTCAATCCAACTTTAGTTTTTACACTTATTTGAGAAAAAATCTAACTATTTGGAAAATATATTGTTGTAATTATGAATCTTAACCCCAAATGAAAGAATTATATATTCATTAGTTCACTGAGCCTGAAGGTCAATACTATATTGTTTAACAAAACGGCTCCTATATGTTTAGGAAACCTCAAAATCACCGCAGCCTTAGTGGGGTTTATGAGAAATGGTGTTTGCTCAAATTTGAATTCTGACTAGGCCGGAAATAACTAACACCTCTTACCACAGAGCAAGAGGCCCTTTCTGCCCTGCATTTATTAGTACCTTGAAAAGGCACTTTCATCCCTGGTTATTTATATTCTCTTCCACACAGAGCGAGTTGCAGTGAATAGACACCACGCAGACGAGCTCCTAATTCATTGCAGCATATATGCAATTTGGCTGGTCCACTCAGTTTGGGTCTGTTTGATAACTGTCCTGGATTTTTTTTTTTATTTGGCCTAACTTAGAATGATGACTCTCTCATCTTCTTCCAAACGATGAACATCCGGGCATAGTGGGCCCCATCGAATATTCATAAATCATATGGTGGGTAGTCACAACTAATATACTCGCGCCATATGATCACCTATTTTCGTTATTTGATTTTTTGTTAAACTTCAGATTTTATGTGGATGATGGAGATGAGCACATTGCTTGGTGATCTAGCATTCTGGCCTAATGAAATGATTGTCCAAATGTATTTGGCATTTTTGGCACTGCAATTTGCTACTGATTTTTTTTTGGGCCTTCGGCTTTAGAAAAAAAAAAATTTGGAGGACTCTTTGCTCTACTTTTGCGTTAAATAATTGCTTATAGTCCCAAAAAACAACAGTGAACCTCTGTCCTGATCTAGATGCAACTCAAGCAACATATTTCAGAACCTTAAAGAGGGCAATCTTTCTGTGGCCAGTTATCTTAATAAAATGATTAGTATGGCAGATGCCCTAGGGATGTTGCCCGACTGGTAACTAAATATGATCTTTGTAACAAATCGTCAATGACCTACGCCTTGAGTATGATTATGTTCATACTTCCATTGCCAGTTGTGACATGCTAATTTCTTTTGAAGAATTGTTTGGTTAAAGTTCTTACATCTGAACAAACATCAAAACTACATAATTTTACTTTTGCCATTGTACCACCTACCACTACATTGTATCCATTTGCTCCTAGTGGACGATTTGACTCCAGTGGATGATCTAATACCATGATCATGATGGAAGTTGCAACACCAGCTTCACTGAAAGGCTGCTTCTTCTGCATGTATGATTTGTAATTATGTAGGGCACTCGGCTCTTGACTACTTCTATTGGTTGGATCTTTCTTTCCAAGGGTGCCAATCACTTGAAAACTTCAAGTTTTGGCGCTTACAGCAAGGAGGGAGCACTCTGTTCATTATCTACGCAGTATTCTCTCTAAGGAGGTATACTTGGACCAGCCTCAAAAAAGATATGTGGATCCCAGCCAACTTACCCGCATTTGTAGGGTCCATATATATGGCGATTGATGGACTTCAGCAAGCCTTGTAAGCCTGGTAACTTCAACTTACCAATTACCATCAACGTCTTGGGTTCTCTGGCTCTTCTTATGATACGTCCTTATTTGCCCATAAATTTGGTGGTAAATGTGTTATTTGGATAATCTATGTCTATGATGTAATAGTCACTTAGCAACAATACTACTACATTACCAAAACTTTTAATGGATCTAAGTCAATTGCTTACTATGAAAGATTTGGGGACCGGTACACTACCTCTTTGGAATAGAGGCCCACCTGTTGGGTTTTGTCTTATATTCCGGTTTAGCTGGGGCCGTTCATCTAAGTCAACCAAGTTATGTATGTATTCTCTTGAGGGCCAAGAAAGCGGTGTTGTAACCTTAACTCCTGGGAATTGAGAGCAAAAACAATAGAAGATATTTCACTTGCCTGTTGATGTAGACAATTTTGCCGAATTGCGTAAAATTATTGTATTTTTGTGTCTGATTGCTTGATGGTGTGATTATGTTTGTTTATTGTGGTTGATCTGTCCATTGTTGGGTTTGACTCAAAAGGTTCTTATTAGGCCTAAGTGAAGGGCTTCGTTAATTAGGGTTATTCTCTTACATATTCTCTTCGATGGTTTTGATCTTTGTAATCAAGAGAGAAAAAAAACAGGGTGAAGGGAATACAAAGAGATTATTGTAATGGGGGTTGAGAGAGATTTCTTCATAGTAAAATCTTCGAGCCCGTGGACGTAGACAATTTGACCGAACCACGTAAATTTTCGTATCTTCTGTGTGTGTGATTGCTTGTTCTTCTTTGTTGTGGCGTGTGCTTAACTAGATACAAATCTAACATTCGGTACAAGTATTTTTTGCTGCCCCGCTTTTCCCAACAAGTGATATTAGAACGAGATAGAGATTGCTCGAACTTATTTGCGATTCACAGACCTATTCTGAAATATATGTGGAAGAAGAAGATCGGCGGATTGTGCCCGAATCCACCTTCCTGAGAACGAGGAAAGGATTATCTGTTGGAGTGAAACCAGGATATCAAAAGCAGTTCCAATACAATAAAGATTTAAATCATCAAATGTCCATTGGAGCAAGAAGAACTTAAGAAGACCTTAAGTTAAATCAATAACAGTAAGGCCTATCTTGAGTTTTGGTGAGTATAAAATCAACTCAAATGTTTTAATTGGCATTTCGATAACTGTTTAGATTTTGTACGACGAAAAATCACAATAGCCAAAAGCCAATGGTCTCTGCATCTCTTGGGTCACGGCTACTAATGGGGATCCTTGGAAGTTCCATTCCATTTTTCTCTTAAAGAGATCAAGTTGTTGTCCTCTTCCATTCGAGTTGTCTCATATCTTGCATTCGGCTAATGTTATGGCCGATGTGTAAGCTAGGGAAGGGGCGGATTGTCTTTCTCCTTTCATTTTATGTGTGGAGGCAGTATGGATCTTGTATACCAGCTCAGTTTTCCAGGGTTTGTCAGGTAGTCTTTGTAAAACTTTTATTATCAATACATGTTTGTTACTGATCAAAAGTTTTTTTGAATGAAATGATTTTCAGGTTCAACCATTTTCATCTTGCTCACAAATTGGACGGCTCTTAATTGGGTTATTTGCAAACTATTTCTGGGTCCAAACAATGACAGGGACAATAAAAAAACATGGATTTAGTTAATTATATTAAGATAATGTAATGCTTTTCTTTCTTTCCTTCTTTTTTCTACATTTCAGTTTTTCGAAAAGAAATTTTGAACAAGAAACCAAAGGAAAGCTACACCTATAGAATGGAGCATCTGTCACTCTCAGAGATGAAAGTTTTGCAGTTTAAAATCAACCAATGCATCAACTATATCAAACAAGCAAAGACACATATCAGAAAACCATAGAATCTTCTACCAATTCTAGCAAATGGTTGGAGGTTGTTGTACACAATAAGTTCAAAAAATGTAAGAGGCAAAACAAGACCAAAAACCATATCAGCAAAAGTGGAAAGGTAATAAAGCTAACACCAAGAGGCCAACCCTTTTCTTTCATCCAAAAGGTGAAAGAAACAAAGAAAGAATAACTACTAAATCTCCATAACACAGCAATGAATTAGAGAGAGAGAGAGAGAGAGAGAGAGAGAGAGAGAGAGAGAGCCATATCTGTGAGACTATAATAAATGTAGGGGAGAACAAAGGGCCATGACCTAGGACAAAAGCAATAGAAGCAGATGAAATGAACAGGTGAAAACCAAAGGCCCACATCTTTGAAACAGAGAAGAAAACAACGTTGGAAGATAAAGCATACAACAGTGACAAACAGATAAAAAGATATATTAAAGGTTCATAAATAGATCAAATGAAAAATGAGAATGATGAAACAAGGTCTTAAATTGCCCCATCCCATGATAAAAAAACCAAAAATGAAAATACACTCAGGTATTAAAGTTGCAATCTGCCAGAGCATAAGAGAGCAGAAGCAAAAATGTCAATACCAGATACTGTTCTCTCCAGAATCGCAGATTGAAGAACGTTCAAATCATAGATACAAGACTATGTAAACCAACCAGAGCTTAAATAAAGAAGAACTATCAATCACAACTGCGAAAAACAGAAAGCAGATACAATTCATCAGAACCTACCAAGAAAACTAACAGAAATTTAAAAAAGAAAAAAAGAATTCCCATTACAGAACCTACTTCAACTACTTACTTCAGAAATGTCTCTAAACACCCAACAAAATGATACTAATTAACCACCCCCACGAGAAAGAGAGGAAAACAATCCACTTTTCAATTAACACCTAGTTAACAAACACCAAACAACTTCAAATAAACCTCCAACATTCAAACAAAACAGAAGTGAGAGAAAAAAAGTAGAAAGTACCTTGTCCACTAAGAATACCTTCTCTCCATTGACATCCGCTTCCAGAAGACAACCCCAAACCATGTTTCCAAAGACACCCGCCTCAAATAAACCGCCTGACAACAAGTCTCTGCACCACAAACAGAGAAACAGAGAAGGGAAGAAGAAAACAACGTTTCCAAAATCTAAACAGCTTGTAAATGAAAGAACCCAACTTTTTCCTCAGATCAAAGTTGAAAAGAGAAGATCCCAGAAAGCCAGATTCTCTTATGGGGATGAGGACAAAAGAAAGGACAAGAAGAGCAGCTTAGAGCCATAGACTAAGGCTTCAAAGCCCAAAAGACATTGCACACAGCAAACAGTTGTTTAAGAGCTTATGGGACTGACTGACATCCCTGGATTTTTTCCAACACCATTCAGTGATTTCATGTATACTTTTTAAAACTCCAAGCTTAAAACTGAAGCTTTGTGGCTGGATTCCTAATTCCTTTGCTTTTATATATTCCATTTCAACAATGCGAATCAGTCACACATACAAACAGTGTCTTCTTCGGTGGAAGGAAGGCAAGGATTTGGTAGATTACTGTGTGATTATATAAAAATGTAGCCTATATAGAATAGAGACAAATATTTTGGAGAAAATGAAGTAAGAAGGTATAGATTTTGGAGAAATTGAAGCAAGTGAACTACATTATAGCACATGAAGAAACTGCTCCATGATCACATAGGCTATATGTGGACACCCTCCAAGTGTTGGTCCTTCCAAAATTTCATGCTTAGTGTGGTGGGGCCCACTTCTGGATTGGTCATATGAAAACTTGAGAATGAGAAACTTGACCCCAATTTCATTAGATCAGAGTAAGGCTAATAACAGGTGGGATTTGAGCCAGATTGACCTTTGACCTTATATGTCGGGGCCCACCTAATTATCAACCCAAACCACTGAACTGCACCTAGCGCCACTCTGAATAAACTGCCGTCAGCCCCAGTTTGACTAACTTGAACTATGTCCACAGTTGGAATTGATACAAGGAAAATGCATATATAAAAGAATCCATTATAATTTTTAGGTCTATAAATCAGGGGTCGAAATTGTCAGATGGGCCTGTATTTTGAATGCCCATCAACCATGATCAGGGTTTCCAACCCTCCTACCCCACTTTGATTGGCACCTACCTAGTAGGCCCTAAAGGATTATCTCATACCATGATATTGTAAGGGACTTAAGAGTACTTTTGTGATTACAACAACTGTTTCAAATGCAGAAAATAACCACAGTAGTAGAAGAAGAAAATTATAAATTCGAACTTACAAAAAGTGAAGTCAGAATAATCTATTTTTATGATCAAGGCTAGTGATTAATACTATGTCCTTAATACAAAGATTCGTCCTCGTTGCGGTGCTCATGGTGTACAGACATTTGTCTCTCAGGATACAATGATAAGCACGCAGTAGAAGTAGCATTGCAATCTACAACGCCAACGAACAAAATAGTGTTCTTGACTCTCACACAGATAACAGAATGCAAGAAGGAAATGTAATTCAAGATGGGCTTTTAAATAGGTGAGCTGGTGACTGTTTTGAATAGTTTACAAAAATAAGACACAGCCATACATGGGGGACACAGTGAACAAGATCCGACCCATAATGGTTTATAGGCTTTCGACCCAACCTGACCCGCTAGCTGGTAGGCGGCCGCGCGTGCGCGTGGTGCTTGTGGTGTCGTGTATTCCTCCCTCTGGGATAAAATATGGGTGCCCCTTGGGACCCAAACTATATCTCCACACTTAGTGTATATAAGCACACATACACTTTAGTACACAAGCAATGTGGGATTCCCTTCTTCCCTTTTTTGTTACCATATACAAGGCACTTTAAGTAGTCACTTTGGAAATTAATTTCTCATTTATATCTTAATAGTTTTCAATGAACAATGGTTTGGGTTTAATCTCCTCATGGAGAAGAATACATTAGCACTTGGACTCGCCTCAAGAAACGTGTGGACCCACACCTATTGTGGTCCAAAGTTGACGTAAAACCCATTTTTCTAACAATCCCCCACATAAATGAAAATTAACTGTATTAAAATGCAGATGATAGTGCAGACACAAAAGAGAGAGAAAGTAAAGAACGAAAGTTAGTATATAGGGAAAGATAGCTTTTAGACTTGAATCTTTCTTTGTAAAATTCTATCGAATTTACTTGCTAATCGGTGAACATGATGTTTTGAACTGGTCAGCTTTCATATACACCATGACAACAGAACTCATACAATTTCTTCCGTGATACAGTTCGTTTTCATGATTGTGTTCATTTTGGCCTTGAATAAAACTATTTTTCATTAGTGTTTTAGAGAATTCCACCTTAGAAATTCTCATGGAAGTGGCTCTTCACACTTACATAAGCGACTTCTTATTAAGAGTATCCTGCTAAATCCCACTTGGATTTCCAAGCTATAAGAATCATTAAAAGCATAGCTTATCTTAATCAACATTGCAAGCATCATTATATCATCATAGGAATGGAAAAGAAAGGTTATCTCCGTAGTGATTCTACTAAGTTACACATAACTTGGTTGTCCCATTGAACCTAGATCTTGGGATCTTCAATCAGTTAGGTTGGGTTGCCATTATGTTAACTTTTAAGTGATATGTTTTAAACCCATTCCCTCGATTAGCTGTATACTAGCTTTTTGGTCAAACCTTCTATTAACGAATCCGCGCAATATTCTCTTTTGACCTTATGTAATCAATGTATATGATTTCATTTGAGTGCAATTGCCTTAATGGTGTTGTGTCGATGACGTATATGCTGAGATTTTCCATTGTACATTGTACTTTGTGCCCTGCCAATTACAGATTGGCTATTGCAATGTATACATGTTGCAGGCATTGGTGTCGGCCACATAGGAATATCTTCTAGGAAATGACAAAGCCACTCTGCTTCTTCTCCTGCTTTATCCAAAGTAATGAATTCTGATTCCAACGTGGACCCAGAAATACATGTTTGTTTAGTTGACTTCCATGATACGGCTGCACCTCCAATTGTAAACATATATCCACTTATAGATTTTGAATCTTTTATATCAGATATGCAATTTGCATCACTATAGAAGCCCTAACTATCGCTTTCCAATAATTTGTCCTTGGGTTATTTATGAATCTACTCAGTTTTCCAACTGCACATGGAGTGCAATTCATGATGTACATTAAACTCCCGAGCATACGAAAGTATTTTAATTGGGATATATTTTTGCTAGTATTTTTAGATAGATGAAGATTTATATCTATCGGTGTTTTAGCTGGCCTGTCATCATATTTATCAAATTTCTTAAGTACCTATTTCATATAATGTGACTAAAATAGCACATAACCATTAGATAATCTATAAACTTTCATTCTTAGTATAACATTTGCAACTTCTAGATCTTTCATGTCAAATTCTTTGTTCAATATTTTCTTGGTAGATTTAATTATGTCAACATTACTCCCAAGAATAAGCATATCATCCATGTATAAATATATTATGACATAGCCATGTGTTGTATTTTCATGTACACAAATTTATTGCATTCATTGATTCTATATTTATTGAACATCATTATCTTGTCAAACTTTTCAGGCCATTGCTTTGGTGCTTGTTTTAAACAATAGAGAGATTTAACAAGCCTACACATTTTCTTTTCTTCGCCAAGAACAACAAACCTTTCTGGTTGTTCCATATAAATCTCCTCATTTAATTCACCATTCAAGAATGCTGTTTTAACATCCATTTGATGTACTTTAAGGTTGTACAAAGCTGCAATAGCTTAGCATGTGTATGGATATTATTCGCGTAATTGGCAAATATGTATTGAAGTAATCCACACCTTCTGTTTGCCTATAGCCTTTGACAATAAGTCTAGGTTTATACTAATTAATTGATCCATCTGTTTTCATCTTTTTTTCTTTTGAATATCCATTTGTTTCCAAGAGATTTAAAACCAGGTAGAAGATCTACTAGTTCCCATGTATAATTTTGTAGGATGGATTCGACTTCACGGTTCACCGCCTTTTTCCATTAAGGTGCTTCTAGTGAAGATATTGCTTCCTTGAAGCTTTGGGGCTCCTGTTCTAATAGATTTATCAGAAAATCTGGACTAAAGGATGTTGCAGTCCTTGTCTTTTTACTACGTTTAGGTTCAGCCTCTTCGATTGCAGATTCATGGTCGTTATCATTACTAACCACAGTATCAAAAGCTCGTTTCAAAGAACCTATTTCTTGAGTTTGTTTGAATGGAAAGATTTTTTCAAAAAATGATGCATTTCTTGATTCTATGATTGTATTAGCATGTATATCAGGAATATCAGATTTGTGTACTAAAAAGCAATACGCACTACTATTATGAGCATACCCGATGAATATACAATCAATAGTTTTAGGTCTTATTTTAAATTTTTTGAGAATAGAAACCGCTACCTTGGCTAGACACCCCACACTTTTAAGAATTTATAGGATAGTCTTCTACCGTTCCATAATTCATAAGGATATTTTCCCGTTTTCTTATGAGTTATTTTGTTAAAAATACAATTTTTTAAAAGTATTGCTTTTCCTCACAAGTTTTGGGGTAGTCTAAAACTAAGCAGCGTAGTGTTCATCATTTCTTTTAAGGTTCTATTTTTCTGTTCATCATACCATTTTGCTGAGGTGAATAAGGTGCAGTAATTTGGTGTATAATACCATGTTCTAAATAGAACTCACGAAAAGGTGATTAATATTCTCCACTTCTATCACTCCTTAAAGCCTTAATCTTTTTGCTAAATTGATTCTCAACCTCATTCTTATACTGTATAAACATCTCCGTTGCTTCATCTTTCATTTTTATTAAGTACACATGACAATATTTATTGCAATCATCGATAAAAGTGATGAAGTACTTTTTACCACATCTAGTTTGTACATATTTTAAATTCCAGATATCACTATGTATAAGTTTTAGAGGTTCAGTATCTCTTTTAATGAAATGAGAAGGAGTTTTGGTGAGTTTAGCCTCCACACATATTTCATATTTATGATTTGGATCAATTTTAAACTTTGACATGCAATCCAAATTCATTAATCTATGCAAAGCAACATAATTAGCATGCCCTAGTCTACCATGCCATAGGTTAGAAGTTTTAAGTAAGTCATAGAAGAAAAATTCTTATTATTCTTAGAAGGTACAATAGGTATTACATTCATTTTGAATAGCCCCTAACTTATATAGCCCTTCGTTGCATACATCCTACTCTTAGGAAGGATAAATTGTTAGGCTCAAATACAAGCTTGAACCCTATCTTACTCAATAATGAACCTGATATAAGATTCTTGTGAATGTCAGGCATATGAAGTACTTCATTAAGAGTGAGTTCTTTTCCCGAATTCATTTTTAACACCACCTTTTCTAGACATTCAACTTTAAAAGTCGAAGAATTACCCATGACTAGTTTTTCCCCATTAATAGCTCGAAATGAGGAGAACAGATTCTTGTCCTCACATATATGGCGAGTCACCTGTATCCACCCATCATTCGCTAGAATTTTCAACCAAGTTTACTTCGAATACTGCAGTAGAAAGGCTAATGTTGAAACATCCATAGAAAGTTTCTCCATTTCGGTCATATTGGCTTGTATAGGCTTCTTGTTTCCAATTCTTTGATCTTTATGTTTGCGGAAGTCCTTTGCACAATGGCCAACCTTGTCACAAACGAAGCACTTTTTTTGAACCGCTTTGGATCACCACCTTGGTTTTTGCCACCTTGGTTTTGTCTACCTTGGTTTTCATTTTTCCACTTTTTGTTGTTATTCTTGTGTATTTGTTTGACTATGTTTGCTTTAGATTCCATTGGGTGATTCTTGTTTTTTTTTTTAGATTAATGGTTATCTTCTTTAATTCTTAATCTTACGATTAAGTCTTCAAGACTCATCTCCTTGCATTAATGCTTTAAGTAGTTTTTGAAATGTTTCCAACTTGGTTGTAGTTTTTCAACTATAGCAACAACTTGGAAGGATTTACTTAAAGACATATCCTCTGCATGAATCTCATGGAGTAAAACTTGAAGATCTTGCACTTGACTAATTATAGTCTTTGAATCCAGTATTTTGAAGTTAAGAAAGCGGCCAACTACAAATTTCTTTATACCGGCATGTTCCATTTTATACTTTTTATCCAAAGATCCACAACTCTTTTGCAGTTTTAATTGAACTAACACATTGTATAATGTGTCCTCCAGTCCATTTAATATGTAGTTCTTACACAAGAAATTAGAGTGCTTCCAGGCAAAAATTACAATAACCACTTGCCTATCACCCTCATTTTCTTTGAGAGTAGGAGCCTCTTCATATAGAAATTTAGCCAAATTCAAGGTAGTCAGATAAAACAATTGTAATGACCCGAATTTTTAATTAAAATTAATCTGGACCTTTGATTTAATCTTGATGGACCCCACATGTTAGTATGATTTGATAATTACTTAATTACTCTGTGGGTCCCATAAGTTACTAGAGTTAAATTTTAGAGATATGCTAAAAAAAATTGAAACTTTATTTGGATTAAACCTTTAGATTGCCTTGGATAATCCTAACTCTACTTGAGGATGAAATTCTCTTTGAATTAAATTCCTTTGGCTAAGTTGTATAGGACTAAAACTCCTTTGAAACTTTGCTTTTATTTTCGCTATAAATAGAAAGCTCTCTCTCTTGAACGCCATATACGAATCTCATCTAAATCTTCTCTTCTCTTTTCTAGAGTGCTCTCTCCCTTCTAAGGTATGTGTCCTTACACCTTTAACCCTTTCTTTTCCATGGTTACAATTTTGGTAGTAATATTTCACCTTTGTCAACATGATTATTAATTTGTCATCCTCATCATCCACACCCACAGCCGGGCCACCAATGGTCGCTGGATTAGGGCCAACCCACCTCATGCATCAGATCACCCGAACCCATCCCGCCAGCATGAAACCGACCCACCCTGAACCCATCTGTACTTGAGCCACACTATTCATCGTTTTCTTCTTCCCTTCCTCTCAAACCCAGCCACCCTCTTTCATCCTTAACGCTGCATCATCAGGCCCCAACCCGATTTCCATCATTGCCAGACCCAGATCGCCATCACCTGGACCCATCTATGATAGACCCAGACCCACCATAGCCCAGTCGAGCAAGAACCCAGTCATCACTATCATCGTTTTCTTCCTCGTGAATTTTTCCCTATTTCATTATTTTCCTTCTGTTTCTTTCCTTCTTCTGGATTCGTTTCTTCCTCCCTTCATCTCCTCTTCCTTCTTTCACTCTTCCTTACTTCTTCTTCCTCTTCCACATGGCAAGCCGTGAGCTCCACCACCCCCACCGTCTGCACTACTCCTCTGCATTGCCTTCTTCTTCTTGCTACTCCGTTCTCTTCCCCTTTGTTCCATCCCTGCAACTCAGCCCTTTTTCTATCTTCCTTTCTTCTCTTTTCTTTTCTTTTCCTTCTTCCTTGCTGTTCTTTTCTTTTTACCTGAACCAGCACACAGATCTCGGGTTCATCATCGTCTTCTCCTCGTATTTCTACTGCAACTCATGTCATCTTCTTCTTCGCCTTCTTTCATCTTCTTCTCTGGTTCTCCATCCTTCCTTGCAGCCGAACCCATCTCTACTGCCACCGTTCCTTCCGTTTTTCTCTTCCTCTTTACTGTTTCATCTTTCTTTCTTCTCCTTATATTTTCTCTTCCTTTCTCTGCTTCATCTTCTTCTTCGTTCTCTCTCTCTCACTGCACCCACCTCTGTTAAACCCATCTCGACCATGCACCTGAAACCGTGACCGACTGAAGCCATCTTCATCTTTTTTTCTTTGCGGGTTCTTCCCTGCTCATCTTCCCTTCCTCTCCTGCTATCCTTATTCTCCAACCAAGCCATATCCACCATGAAACCACCATGAACGAACCCATCTTCTGTTCACCCCTCCTTCTTCTTCCTCATCTTATCTCTTCAATCTTCTTCTTCTTCTTCTACTTCCTCCTCTTCAGTTTCTTCTTCTCGTTTCTCTCCTTGTTCCTTCTGTTTCTTCTCTTTTCATCTTCTTCTTATCTGGTCTCCTTCCATCCAAACAGAGCCCATCTTCATCATCTTCTCCAACTGCTGCCGGTTTCTTCTCTGCTGTTTGATCGACCCAGTTCTTCATGTTCCCCTACTCTTTCTTTTGATGCTTCTCCTTCCTTCACCACCTGTTGCAGAACCTGCCTTCACCTTCTTGCCTTTCTTCTTTTCTTTCTTCTCCTCTGTTTCCTTCATTCTCGCCCTGTAACTCGACCCAGCCCTTCTCCATGGGTTCTCTTCCTTTCTTGTTCCTGTTTTCTTTCTCCTTTTTCTTGCGTTTCAGCCCAGACAACCCACCTTCCTTTAAAACTCTAAGGTCGAGCCCTTAGTTCGCCCAGCACCCCATCCTCACAAGTATGGTAGAAAAATCTGTACACCTGCACAGTTGTACCGTAGCAGTACCCACTTTAACAATTGATTTACCACTAAAAGTCATCCGAGTTTCGAAATTTAGACTCAGGCCCATGAGTATCAGCAGTTGATCCTCTAACCGAGCCCACTTCATGCATAATACAAATCACTTTGGGCCCACTGTATTATCCAATATAAGCCCACACCAGACCATGTCAACCCATGATATTTGACCCATACCCAAGCCTGACCTAGGTCAACTAATTGGTGCATAAACCCGAATCTTTGTACCCCACTGCCAATTCAATTGTGAAATATAAGCATCACGAACCCACTCTGAGACACTTGGACATCCAGGTCAGAACGGATTCGCTGATTATCCGTTGTGATCTAGGCAAGTAGTCTTACTAAATTACCCTAGTACTTGCGTTTCCGATTCCTTGTCTCAATTATGCTTTTAAATTGTAATTTTGAAATTTGTTGAAATAATCATAGAGCTTTAAGGAATTTTGTTACCTTTGATGTGATGTATGATTGGATTTGATGTTTTATTGATTTCATCGTGCTGTCATTTTGGATATTGATCCTTAGACACCATTCTGTTATGAATTAAATTTCTCAGTAAATTATTGATACTTGATTGAGAAGGTCGGATTTGTTCAAAGATTTGATGATGTATGGCTTGATTTGTGTTCCCAACCTGACCTTTGCTTGTAAATTAAAAATTCGTGAATTATCGGATTTTGTTGCTCGTACATCTTTGACCTCAAGGCATTCTCTAAAAACTGGGCAACGCACCGTGTGAATGCTCACACGCGGATTTCAGCCCCTTTTAGGTTTGACATTGGGATTGGGATCCTTTTGTGTGATATTTCTAGGATTGGGATCCTTTTGTGTGATATTTCTAGTCTGCAGCTAACCTACTTTGTTTTGAAGATTTCCGGAATCTTAGGCTTCGTGCCATTTTAGATATGAAATGGCTTATACCTAGCGCTACCTTGTGCTTGGCTCAGGCTTAACTTTAGTGAGCACACTTTGTTATTTTGTTTGCTGCGGAGATGCCTTATCTTAGTTTGGTTTTAGGATGTTGCTGCTAATTTGTGATTTTTGATTAATTGTTGGATTATTTTGCTCATTTCCTGCATCTTGTGTAAATTTTGCTGAACTCCTAGTTTGTAAATTTGTATTTGATCTAATCTTGCTCTCAATGTTATTACTTTTGAGATTATTATATTTCGTTCATTGACAATTTGTTCGAAACCGTGGCTCATAAATTTGCTACCTTGATTGTTACTAGTTTGCGACGGTTTCATAGTGGATCTACTTGCAAAACTGTACTCACCCCCTTTTGTTTTTCTCCAAATTTTAACAGTTGAGCTGGACACAAGGGATACCTAGCTTGCATGTGGGATGGGGATTGAGGAATGAGTTGCAAGAATTTTGTTTTAAACATTAGCAGCATGTATAAGAGTTATTTGCTCAAATAACTATTGAATAATGCGATTTATTAATAAAAATTTTCTTTTGATTTGGTTTTGTGGACCCGTCGTGCCTCGTGATCTAAGGGTCCCAAGGATCTTAGATTTTGGGGATGACAATAACATTTTCTATTACCATCTTTTGAAATCTGCCCTTTGAATTTTTTAGGCTTCTCCTCATGATTGACAGAAACATGGGTCTAAACAGTAGGGGTAGGAAAGACAATAGGGTTTAAAGATGTCATTCTGATTAACAGAATAGTTTCACAAAATTTCCAATATAGAATTATTATTCAGAAGATAGAGTGTGAGAATTAATATCAATAGTCCTATAATAAAGTTTAGAATTGTTTAAACAAAGGTTTATTTGCACAATAAAGTTCAAACTTTATTGGTTTAAAAGACTGAAAACAGAAAAGGAAACTCTTTTGCAAAACTCAGTCTATATTAAAAATAATGAAGTCAATTTGGGTTTTTCGAAATTGGAAACAGAACTCATTAATTACAATGCAAAGATTTCAAAAACTATTTTTGTCTTGTGATTGTAAGGGACTTAGAGTCCTTTTGTGATTACAACAACTGTTTCAAATGTAAAAAATAACCACAGTAGTATAAGAAGAAAATTATTAATTCGAACTTATAGAAATTGAAGTTAGAATAGTCTATTTTGTTTAACACTATATCCTTAAGACAAAAATTCATTCCCATTGCGGTGTACGAACGCTTGTCTCTTAGGATACAATGGTCAGCACGCAGTAGAAGCAGCACTGTAATCTATAACGCTAGCGAACAGAACAGTGTTCTTGACTTTCACACAGATGACATAATGCAGGAAGGAAATGCAATTTGAGATGGGCTTTTAAATAGGTGAACTGGTGACTATTCTGAACAATCAACAGTTACCAAGAAGAACAGAAAGACATCTTCCTTGAAGAGCCCATGGGTTAGGTCCAGGATCAGACATCTTTCTTGGAGAGCCCATGGGTTGGCCTAGGACATGAACTATATCTCCAAACTTAGTGTATATAAGCACACACAAACTTTAGTACACAAGCAATGAGGGATTCCCTTTTTCTCTTCTTTGTTACCATATACAAGCAACTTTAATTAGTCACTTTAGGAATCAATTTCTCATTTATATCTTAATGGTTTTCAATGAACAATGGTTTGGGTTTAATCTCTTCATGGAGGAGAACACAATAGCACTTGGACCCGCCTCAATAGAAGTGTGAAACTCCTACCTACTGTGGCCCCAAGGTGACCTAAAATCTATTTGTCCAAAAGATATGAAAGCTCCATGAAGGGTGTTCTGCAGCACAAAACGCCCTTATGTGTGAGTAATTAACACAAATGGGCCCTAAAAGTTTTAGAATCTAAACTTTGGATTCATTAAAATGGAGTTGGAATGTGTCCAAAAGGGCTATGCATAGTCTGCTTATTTGCATGGAATTGAATCTGATTTGTTATAAAAAGGCTTTTAACAAGGGTGCGATGAGAGGTGAAGAATATAAGATGGAGATGTAGACATGGACCCTCACTTTCTTACGATTTGGTCTATTGTGGTGATAAAGACATATTCCTCCTCCATGAAATAGAAAATTATGGATCTTCACATTGTTTCTGCAATTTTAACCACTTATAGAAATGCGTTCCTTTTAATTTCAAAGAATTCAATTCCATTATAATCAATTGGGCTGTTAGAATCCAAGTGGTTAAAACTTGAGCTCTTGATGTACTTCCCAACTGCATTACATTTCATTTCTTTGTTAGTAGGGCTAGCTAGAAGATTGATCATCAGTACAGCTGTGATTAAAAAATCAAGAAAAAGTAATGGGAGTTAATCACATGCTAATCACACGATCTACACATGAATTGGGGTTGTATTCAGGGACTATTAAATACTGAAATTTCTTTTTGGAATACACCTTAAAAGTTTAAAATTCAGCTAGACCTTATCGTTTTGATCTCTTCAAATAATCTGTTTGATGGAGAGAATCTATGTAAAATCAAGATTATTACAATTTAATAGTTCAAATAGCCCTTGGAATGCTACTATAAGGCTACCTTTCTAAGATTGGAAAATGAAGAATCCCAACATTAAAATTGAGGGGTTTTGAGATTGTTCACTTTGGGTTTCTTCAAATTCAAGCAATCTAAACAGACCCATGATAATGAATGGATTGACGAGCTGATGGAGACATATCATTAACCAATTGTAGTTTTGGGTCAGGTCCATTTGGCCACGGAACGCAAACTCAATATTACAATTACTTGGGCATAGGTTAAGGTTTGAGCCCAATACTCGAATCCCATAACCAATTATATTTAATATGGTTAGGTTGAGTCCATGGTTATAACCTAAAAACCATAAACCTATTAGGAAATATACAGTGATACGAAATATATCATTATAATATTGAGTCAGAGTGGCTAAAATGAATTATCTTAGAATGAGAGCTTCAAAAGGTTATTAGCCTCATGATTGTAAAGAGGTTCAAGAAACTTATTCAAACCATGACTTTCTACATAATTTGGGACCTGTAATAGCCAAGGCCGAAACTGTTACATAACATAATGGCCCAAAAACATCTAATCCGTAGCTGGTTATGTCATTTGGATTGAACAATACACCCAGAACTTTCATGAAAATGAGCTTAGACCCTTCATTGCCAAGTTTAATGTAGTTATAATGATAGCATCCAAGTTTATAACCTGAATGTGCCTACGCATCTGAAATATTTGTTGGAACAATTTGGAGTGTTACCAAAGGAGAAATTGGATGCCAATCTTAAAAAGTGATGCCTCGTTACAAATAGATTGGTCTTCCTTGCCTATGTCGTAACAACGGATGGTATCAAGGTCGATGATGGTAATTTTAAAGCAGTATGGGAATGGCCAACCCACTAATATTTATGGTGTGAGGAGTTCCCATGGATTGGCCATTTTCTATTGCCAATTTGATCAAACTTCGGTTCTAATGTTGCACCCATTAGGCCATTACAGGCTGAATTATTAAGAGGGCTTGTGGACAAAATAAGTGCATGAGAGTTTCTCATTGATCAAGAAAAACTAATTAATAAAAGCTCTAGTATTAGCACTACCAGAATTTGAGAAGATTTTCCACGTTGGTTGTAGCGAATCTCATACTAGAATAGGCTTAGTATTTGTCAAAACATATGGTTTACCTAAGTAAAGTCTATTCTGTTCGGAGTATGGACCAACCTAATAAGGCTAGACTAATCTGAAGCCATCTTTGAAGCAAAGGTATATGTAGAACAAATTTAGAACCCCAACACATAACTTCCCTAATTTCTTGTCTTTGCATTAACATATGAGAATATAAGATATGATATGGTCTCTTATCTCCCTTATCACCCACTCCAATATGTGTGAGAATTGATGGTACTTGTAACTATTATAATTAAGGGAGGAATGGAAAACTATATATTTTTATAGATAACCCTAAAGAGATTTCTTTCAATTAAAAAAATTATATTAAATTTATTAAAATTAAAACTAAAAGAAAAAGCATATTAAAATTGATGGACTTAATGTCGGGCCTACATCATTAGATATGTGGTCATGAGGACCACTCACGGTCTAATAGAGAACTATACCCACGACCCCCTCTAGAGCTTTTGATTAAATACTCTAAAAGTGATCAACGTGATTGGCCAACATTGCTTGAATGTTCCCCCTTTCTAATTCCAAGCACTTCCCTTAGCAAGGCCATGAGACCTCCAACTCTGTTGTTCAACTTCTAATCCCCCATTCCCACATAGACATTCCAAATACCTTTACTAACAAAATTATGCAAATCACAAGCTCAATATAATTAAGGAGGACTCACAAAATCCTTTATTGTAAAAGTATGCATTTTAATATCTCATATGTACTAAATTGTGCCATACCATTATAACATTTGTAACTTTCTCAAATATTCCAAAGCAATAGAAACTTGAAGGTGTAGACCATGTTTTATGAGGACAATCACACTCCTAGTTGTTCTTTCCTTAAACTGGAACAGGGTCCACTAGCACTAGTGAGATGTGATCTTTAGTCTCAAATGCGGAATTGGTGTATCCATCTCTATGTTGGTACAAGACTTCAATTACATGCGCAAAATTCACAGCTCGCATGAGAAGAGGCATAGGAACCTTAGTAGGCTTTAGGCATTCCTTGTTTATGTCTTTCCATGCATCTACAGCAATTCCTCTAAGCTTCTCATAAGCATCCTCATATGTGCTCCCATGCTCCTTCATGTAGATTTGAATACAGGATACAACATGTCTTTTCATTTGTTCAAGCTTCATATGTCAAATATAAACATTGGAGAGTAATAAGTACTTTCAAAAATGTCATTCTCAGTGAAATGGTGAGTAAACAATGACAGGCATAAGGTTTTTGTTTGAGGGATGCAGACCACTGAAGGGAAATAGATTTAGGAACAAACTTATGATTTTCTTGTGGGTTTGAGAGGCAGACACAATATTTTTATGTGAACTTTCAAGGCAAAGCTTTTTTTTTTTTAATTAGTAACGCAAATTTATTAAAGGAACCAACAAGCAAAGTAACAAACTCAAAAAGGAGGGTACAAGAGCAATGTACCACTCCCACTAAATTAAATGACCTCTCCCACTTAAGGAACTAACCTGTGAACCCCTTGTTTGGCTAAAGTATCAGCCATGGAGTTAGTGGATCTAACCTCATGATGGACAGAAACTGAGATAGTGGAAGATGACTCCCTAATTTCATTAAATAAAAATTGAAACATTTTGGGATTCTTTCTCTGAGACAACCAAGTGATAACATTAGAATAGTTACTTTTCATCAGCAACTAATCATTATACCTTTGAGAGAACATCCTCAAAGACTCCAAAATGGCTAACCCCTCTCCTTCATTGAAATCACAAACACACACCTTCCTAGAAAACAAAAGTAAGACCTCCCCCTTAGTATTGTGAAGCATACATCCAATATTTGTCGACCTTCATTTATGTTAAACTTTAAAACAACAACAGGTGGGGGAGACCATGGAACAACACTACTCATGACCTTAATTGGGCCACAACCCATACAATCCTCTAATTTGAAAGAATGTCAGCTATGTTAAATTGGAGAACTCCTTCCTTACCAAAGCATATTTTGCAATCCTCATAGCAGCCTTAGAGATTAAATTTGCCACTGAGGAAATGGAGCATGAGAAGATCCTGTCGTTCATTTCTTTCCGTATGGACTATAAGATAGCAAAAGGGACCAACCTCAAAAAAACATGCCCACAACCAACAGAATTTACACCCATCTATGACTCCACTGCGGCAGTAATATTGTTTTGACAACACCAAGCAAGATTACACTTTTCGATAAAATTACTCCATACACTGAACGCTACGTCGCAACGAAGGGGTGGTTTACTTATGGTTTTAGAAGCGGAATGAGAACCAACGGTGCAACTGGCCACCACTTGGGTCTTCTCCTGGATAAGTATCACCTGATCATTGTATTTTTCCGATTGGATTTCATTTTCTTCATATTTCCATGTTCTAATGATTTTCTTTTGTTTTGGAATGTTTTGAAAATATTGCAATATTATTGAGAAAACACCCTTCTAGGTAAAATATTGCAATATTTTTAAAACATCACCAATGTTCATGATGTGGACGGCTGGCCACTCAGTTTGGGTCGTTTGATAACTGTCCTGGATTTTTTTTTTTTTTTTTTTTGGCCAACTTATAATGATGATAACTCGCTCATCTTCTTCCAACCAATGAACAACCAGGCATAGTTGGCCCCATTGAATATACATAAATCAAATGGTGGGTAGTCACAACTAAAGTATACGCGCAAAATGATCACCAATTTTCGTTATTTGATTTTGGTTACACTCTTGATTTTATGTGGATGATGGAGATGAACACATTGCTTGGCGATCTAGCATTCTGGCCTAAAGAAATGATTGTCCCACTGTATTTGGCATTTTTGGCAGTGCAATTTGTTAGTGATTTTTTTTGGGCCTTCGGCCTGGTGGAAAAAAAAAAAATGGAGGACTCTCTGCTCTACTTTTGCGTTAAATAATTGCTTATAGACCCAAAAACACAACAATGAACCTCTGTCCTGATACTCGATGCAACTCAAGCAACAAATTTCAGAACCTAAAAAAGGGCAATCTTTCTGTGGCCAATTATCTTGATAAAATGATAAGTCTGGCAGATGCCCATTGGGATATTGGCCGACTGGTAACTAAATATGATCTTTGTAACAAATCCTCAATGAACTACGCCTTGAGTATGATTATGTCCATACTTCCATTGCCAGTTGTGACATGCTAATTTCTTTTGAAGAATTGTTTGGTTAAAGTTCTTATATCTGAACTAACATCAAAACTACATAATTTTACTTTTGCTATTCCACCACCTACCACTCCGTTGTATCCATTTGCTCCTAGTGGACGATTTGACTCTAGTGGATGATATAATTACCATGATCATGATGGAAGTTGTAACACCAGCTTCAGTGAAAGGCTGCTTCTTCTGAATGTTAGATTTGTAATTATGTAGGGCACTCGGCTCTTGACTACTTCTATTGGTTGGATCTTTCTTTCCAAGGGTGCCAATCACCTGAAAACCTTCAAGTTTTGGTTGCCGCAAGGAGGGAGCACTTGGTTCATTATCTACATAGTATTCTCCCTAAAGAGGTACACTTGGACCAGCCTCAACGATTCGTGGATCCTAGCCAACGTACCCGCATTTGTAGGGTCCATATGGCGATTTATGGACTTCAGCAAGCCTTGTGAGCTTGGTAACTTCAACTTACCAATTACCATCACCGTTTTGGGTTCTCTGGCTCTTCTTAAGTTAAATCCTTATTTGCCCATAATTTTGGTGGTAAATTTGTTATTTGGATAATCTATGTCTATGATATAATAGATACTTAGCAACAATACTACTACATTACCAAAACTTTTAATGGATCTAAGTCAATTGCTTACTATGAAAGATTTGGGGACCCGTAAACTACCTCCTTGGAATTAAGGCCCACCTGTTGGGTTTTGTCTTGTATTCCGGTTTAGTTGGGTTGGTTCATTTAGATTAGCCAAGTTATATGTTGTGCAGGCACGAAAGCACGTAACCTGCAATTGACCATCAAGCCATACACGAGAAGAGACAACCACACAAGAGCACATACACGAGAGATTTATGTGGTTCGATGATGTGCCTACATCCTCGAGCAAAAGTAAACTTTACTCTTTTATTGTACTCTTTTGCTTAAGTGTAAGGTTACAGGTTATATCATATGTATAACTCTCTCTTTCTTAGCCCCTAAGAAGGCGTAGTATAAAGACCAAAATACCCTTGCCCCTAAGCTCGGTCCAAGACTAACCCTATGGACTAATTTGGTGAACAAGACATAAATCCAACAATCTCCACCTTAGCTTGGGTTCTGTAGAACTTGAGTCACTAGAAAAATAACCGGCAATGTCTTTAGTTGCATGTACCTTGCTTAAAGGTACGTCTAGTACAGTGATTTTTTTGAATTTCATATCTTATCAGGACTCTGAAACTTCACTACACCTGCATGGGAAGTTCCTTCCTTATCCTCGTAGACTCGCTTGATTGCCATCATCAAGAGACTCCATTTCTTCATCTATGATTGTTGCCTGTTGACACTTTTTTACCCTTCCTCTGACTCTGGATATGTGGATGGCTCAACCGTCAACGCATATGCAACCACATCATTTGTTACCAACATATCCTCGAAATCGTTTCTGACTGGCGATTTCCTCACTCTTTGGGGTCTACCTGTGTGCTGCTAAGTTTGACTATCGTCAGTATCCCAAGAGGAGTTAGATGCACTTTGCTTCTAAACTAGGATGTAAACTCCACTCAAATGCTACCACTGCTACTACCTACTTCTATATTCTCCACTTGTTTTCATGCATTGAGTAAAGCACTTTCATGAAATGTAATATCCCTACTGATAATAAATCTAGGTGAATCATGATTGGTACACCACAACCTGTATCCCTTCACCCATAAGCATATCTAACCAAGATGTTAACTCTATTGCCTCTCATAAGAACTAGAGCACCCGTCACAATCTTCTTGACTCCACCTTCAGTTGAGAACTTACAACTATCAAAGTCTAAGGCACCCAAAGAAATAAGATTCTTTTTTAGATAAGGGACATGCCAAACCTCTACCAATGTTTCGATGATTTTATCATACATCTTTATTTTGATTGTTCCAATCCCAACCATCTTACATGGAACATCGTTGTCCATCAAGACACTACCACCGTTGATCTCACGATAAGTGGTAAACCAATCCCTATCGAGACACATATGGTAGGAACATCTATAATCAAGAATCCATTCATCTTGATGATGAATATCATTTTTAATTACTAAAAATGCACTATCAATATCAAAACTTGATCTTCCCTCTGCAACTAGACTAGCAAAATCTAACCCGACCTGCTAACCCAGCCCAACCCAACCCATTTCTCACCGGCCTAACCTGACCAGTTTGAAATATGGGTCGAGTTAGGGTTAGGGTTTACCAATCGTATAAAAATGAGTCGGGTTAGATTTGACCTGCCTAACCTTTTCTAACCTGTTTGACGTGTTTAAATTTTACTAAATTACTATAACTTTTCAATTTTCATGTGAATTTTTTTATTTATGTGGGCCATAAACTATGTACTCTTTATCTTTTGTAGAGGAGTTATGTAAAATTTTAGTACTTAGAATATTAAACTTATTATTTTTATTTGAAAATATGATGTTTTTATACTTGAAATATTGATATGTATTTTTTATTTTTATGTTGGCATATAAATTTGTCTCTAAAATATGGATATAAATTAAATACAATATTATTGATGAGTCTTACACTTATACTCAAATATGGAATTATAAAATTTAACAAAAATAGAAAAGAGATTTTCTCAAATTCTAAATAAATGGGCTATGAAATATTTATAGATTCCCTATTTTTTACACCTTAAAAATTGATAAATTATAAATTTATGCTCAATGCAACATTTTAAATGAATCTAGATGTAAGGAGAGCTCTATAAATGAAATTGGGCCACATAAAATCAGTTTAATCATATAAAAAATAGGAATTAAGTATGTTAGGTCAGGTCAACCTGACCTAACCGCAACCAACCTCGGGTTAGGCAGGTCGGGTCGTGTTGACCCTTTACGGGTGTTGGTTGAAGGTTTTCAACTTGTGTTAAAAATGGGTCAAATTAGGGTTAGAACGAACAAATTCGGATTTAGGTTGACCCGACTCAAATTTGGTTAACTCGACCCATTTGCTAGGTCTCTCTGTAACACCGACTGAATCATCAGAGGATGAATCTTCTATTTCTTTCCCTTTCCTTTGCCTATTAGGATAGTTCTTTCGAATGTGCTCTTTCTTATGAAAATAATAACATTCAATGTTCTTCATATTGGATTTAGACTTAGATCTATGTTTGCCGATGTTATTGGAGTCTTTTGTTCTTTCTCTTGCAACCAAACCCTCACTCAAGTTATCATTGTTTTTAGGCACAACCTTTTTCTTTACCTCAGAGTTTAA